>WOVY01001534.1:702500-1367500 GCA_013436015.1 Rhipicephalus annulatus
GCCTCTGGTCTATAGACTGAACAGCGTTGCACGAATGAAACATGATCGGCCTACTTTGAAAAACTGCGTTTCGCTGCTGCCGTGATCCATTGTTTAAGGGGAAGAACCTCGATGGCTTGTTGAAAACCTTCGATGGCTCACGAAACGCGCAAATCGTCCGCGGCGTCGATATGATCGGAAGATACAAACAAACAAAAAAAAGATCACGGCATATCTAAGGAGTGCATGATGATGAGTGGGGCGAAGCGTTCGTCCGTGTGATTGTTCCCACCGTCCGTCCGTCCGTGTATCTGTTTGTCCGTCCGTCCGCCCATGCATCCGTCCATCTAGCGAACACTCTAAGTACCGCCATCCAGTGGACATTCCAGGGACTAAACGAGAGGCGGCACTGGCGCATTTTCTTACGGCCAGCGCTTCGTGTCTACTTCCCACCTTTCACCGCCTCTAGTTCATGGCTATATACTAGTTCACTGTATTCACGGCACTGCGGTCCAACGCTCGCTAAACCTTCCCAAAACCAGGGAGGTTACGCCCAGCGATTTTGATGCGGCAACCCTTTCTGGTGAGATAGTGCTCCAAGTGCGTCCTTCTGATACTATAGTCTTTTTTTTATGTTGCGATAGCAATTATATGGACACTGCCGGCTGGATTTCGCCGCCGGCGTCGATGTCATGCATCGTATATGTATACGTATATGTATAAATGCATGCATCCTATATGTATATATCATGCATCGTATATGTATATATGTATACGTATATATTGTTACGGTGCATCATCGACAGGAGCAAGCGTGGCACTTAGCGAAGATGAAGAAGACGCCTGTGCGTTAGGCGCTTGCACGAGAGGCAACTCAGACATCTTGTTCGGCTGCCGATTCTCGGTGGACGCTGTCCTGTAAGCCACGACCTCGCTCCGTCACATTTGGTGGAAGTTCTGGGCAACCGCCTCGCAACGGAACTTCGCAGCGGCCGACGTTTGAAGGGTCATTCCACAACGATGACGGAGAGTACGGCGTCTGCATCTGCTCCTGGTGTTCCTGCGGCCGGAGATGATGCGGTAACTACATCTCCTTCTGCGACCACAACCTTTGTGCTCGAACCCCCGCGGGATCCTGGCACGTTCAGCGGTTCCGGCGATCCAGATGAAGTTGACGTTGAAGATTGGCTGGCAGAGTACGAACGTGTGAGTACTCGATACCGATGGGGCCCGACTCTTATGCTGGCAAACCTGTTATTCTATCTTAGGGGAACCGCCAAATCGTGGTACGAGAACCATGAAACAGAACTTGTGAGTTGGGCAGTGTGCAGGGAGAAAATGCTAGGCCTGTTCGGAAAGCCGATTGGAAGAAAAATGGCCGCGAACAAAATGCTCGCGTCTCGGGCGCAGACCTCGACCGAGTCTTACGTCTCCTATATAGAAGATGTGTTGTCGTTGTGTCGCAAAGCCAATGCCGATATGCCGGAGGCTGACAAGGTCGGGCATATTCTTAAGGGGATTGCGGATGACGCATTCAACCTCCTCATCTGCAAAAATTTTTCTACAGTGGACGCCATTATAAAAGAATGTCGGCGCTTTGAGCAAGCGAAGAGCCGGCGGATTAACAGCGTGTTCACCCGCCTTCCGAATACGGCTGCAACATCATCTTGCGAAGACCGTGCAAGAACACAGCCACCACCTCTAGATTCATCGGATCAGGTGACCCGAATTGTACGGCGCGAACTTGAAGCCATTGCCTCTGCTCCGGCTCACACCGCTGCAAGTGACACCACCCCACTCACTGCTAACATGGTTCAAGCTATCGTCCGCCAAGAACTCGCCAGCATAGGTATTCCCTCGGTGTGCGCTTTGCCCAGCCCGCAGCGAGCTTCATGGCGTCCACCCTCGTCCTATCGCGAGCAGCAGTTCACGGCCCGATCTCGCGACCCTGCGGCGTGGAGAACCGTCGACAATCGACCAATTTGTTTTCATTGCCACCGTACCGGTCATGTCGTCCGTTACTGCAATTACCGCTGGTCCTCGCCACCTCGGACTTCATCTCAACCTCACTACCGACAGGACAGCACCCGCTTCGCGTCTGCCGTGCAGCCTTCTCCGCAAAACAACTACAGAAGGTTCAACAGCCGATCTCCGTCACCGCATGGTCATCAGTCGCGTTCGCCTCCAGGACGTCGCCAGTCGTCTCGCTCACCGCACACTCGCAGGCCGTCATCTCCATTCAATCCCGCTCCTGCCTACCCGGAAAACTAAGCGGTCCAGCGCCCGGAGGTGACGCTGCATCTTCGACTTCCTCCACAAATCCTCTCTTGACGCTTCCGACGAGACAAAATTTGTTAGACGTTGCCGTTGACGGTGTGCCTATTTCTGCCCTTATAGATACTGGAGCGCACATTTCTGTAATGAGCGCGAACCTTCGCCGACGCCTACATAAAGTGCTCACGCCTGCCGCTTCCCACAAACTTCGTGTCGCTGATGGGAGGACCCCTGATGTTCAAGGGATGTGCACGGCCCGTGTGTCCATTGCCGGTCATCCTACATTAGTTCAGTTTGCCGTCATTGAAATGTGTCCTCATGACCTAATACTTGGTTTGGACTTCCTGTCACGTCATTCTGCGCTCATTGATTGTGCCACTGGTGCTCTTCAGCTTGAACTGCCGCAGTTTGCCGATTTCCCAGCAGACTATTCTCCCCGTTTACGCTCTCGTCACCACGTTCGCTTGCCTCCGCAAGCTGCTACATATGTCACTTTGTCGTGCTCACGTCATGTGCCCGACGGTGACTACCTCGTCACTCCTATAGTCGACGTACTGATGGCCCGAGACGTCGCCCTTGCTCACACTGTTGTCGCCGTCGCTAATAATACAGTGGTTATACCACTACTCAACGTGAGTCTCTTGACTCAAGTTATTCCGCAAGACATGTCTTTGGCCACCCTATCTCCACTTGACAGCTGCAACGTTACTGGTTTGGACACCGATACTACATCCCCCTGTCTTGGCCGCAATTACACTCTGCCTGCAGATGACATTAACAAGATGATTGCTCCCGACCTCACTGCAGTGCAAGCTGCCAGCCTCCGTAGTCTGCTAACATCATATAGAGACGTTTTCGACTTTGACCACCGCCCTCTCAGCCAAACAACTGCAGTGACTCACCAGATCAACACTGGTAATGCCAGTCCTATACGGCGGCGTCCATATCGCGTATCTCACAAGGAACGCCAAATAATTCAAAATGAAGTGGATAAAATGATTACTAAAGACGTAATAGAACCCTCATCCAGCCCCTGGGCCTCCCCAGTCGTGCTCGTTGAGAAGAAAGATGGCAGCTGGCGCTTTTGCGTGGACTATCGCCATTTAAACAAAGTGACCCACAAAGATGTCTACCCTTTGCCTCGGATTGATGACGCCCTCGATTGCCTCCATGGTGCCCAATACTTTTCGTCTATCGACCTTCGATCCGGCTATTGGCAAATTTCCGTCGACCCCATGGATCGTGAAAAAACCGCTTTCGTTACGCCCGACGGCCTCTACCAGTTCAAAGTCATGCCGTTTGGACTGTGTGATGCGCCGGCAACTTTCGAGCGCATGATGGACTCCCTTCTCCGAGGATATAAGTGGTCCATCTGCTTATGTTATTTAGACGATGTCATCGTCTTTTCACCCACCTTTGACAGCCATATAACACGTCTGTCAGCCGTTCTGGATGTTTTTCGAAGAGCTGCTCTCCAGCTCAATTCTGCAAAATGCCATTTCGGACGTCGCCAAATCACCATACTCGGCCACCTTGTCAGTGCCGATGGTGTTCAACCAGATCCCGAAAAGGTGCGAGCAGTACAACAATTTACTGAACCACGCTCAACCAAGGACGTCCGAAGTTTTGTAGGGCTATGTTCCTATTTTCGTCGATTTGTCCGCAACTTCGCCGACATCGCTCGACCGCTTACTGATCTCTTAAAGAAGGACGTTCCCTTCACATGGGGTATAGAGCAAGCGGACGCCTTCTCGGCTCTTATCCATCTGCTGACTACGCCACCAATACTGGCCCATTTCGACCCAGCATCACCTACAGAGCTTCGGACCGATGCCAGTGGCCATGGAATTGGAGCGGTCCTTGGCCAACGACAGCACGGGAAGAACCGCGTGATTGCTTACGCCAGTCGTCTTCTTTCACCTGCCGAACGGAAGTTCTCCATCACTGAGCGTGAATGCCTAGCTTTAGTGTGGGCCGTGGCGAAATTCAGGCCTTACCTGTATGGCCGAACTTTTTCCGTTGTTACGGACCATCACGCTCTTTGCTGGCTGTCATCGCTAAAGGACCCATCTGGACGTCTTGGTCGCTGGGCACTCCGTCTGCAAGAATACTCATTCGTGGTCCACTACAAGTCGGGACGCCTCCACACAGACGCAGACTGTTTGTCACGTTATCCGGTTGAAACACCCGACTTGACAGACCTTGATTCAGACCCCTGCGTTCTCTCCATCCACGCTTTGGGTGATATCTCCACCGAACAACGACGTGACCCGTCGTTACTCTTCATTATCGAGCGTCTGACCTCTGCTCCAACAGACCCTTCCGTTCGCCTGTTCGAACTGCACGACAACATTCTGTACCGTCGCAGCTTCAACGCTGATGGCCCGGAATTACTACTCGTGCTTCCCCATCACCTGCGTACCAGCGTTCTCGAACAACTACATGACGTACCTACAGCCGGTCACCTAGGCGTCTCTCGTACCTACGATCGTGTGCGACGTCGCTTTTTCTGGCCCGGACTGTATCGTTCTGTGGTTCGCTACGTCACTGCTTGCGACCGCTGCCAACGCCGCAAGCGCCCCTCTGTGCTACCGTCTGGCCTCCTACAGCCCATTGACATACCGACGGAACCATTCTTCCGTGTTGGCCTTGACCTGTTGGGCCCGTTTCCTACGTCCACCTCCGGAAATAAATGGGTTGCAGTCGCCACAGACTACGCCACACGCTTTGCCATCACTAAAGCACTGCCGACAAGCTGTTCCACTGACGTCGCCGACTTTCTGTTGTATGAAGTCATTCTTCATCCCGGCGCTCCGCGGCAGCTGCTTACTGATCGAGGAAGGTACTTTCTTTCACGTGTTGTGGATGACATTCTCCGCGCCTGCTCCACTGAGCACAAGCTTACCACCGCTTATCATCCACAGACAAATGGATTGACCGAGCGTCTGAACCGAACGCTGACGCAGATGCTGTCAATGTACGTTTCGCCAGATCACCGTGACTGGGACAAAGCACTCCCCTTTGTCACGTTCGCGTACAATTCTTCACGGCACGACACAGCTAGTTATTCGCCGTTTTATTTGCTATTTGGCCGACATCCAGCATTACCATTTGACACACTCCTTCCTTCGGCTGCCCCCTTGTCTACTGAGTACGCCAGCGATGTCGTTTCTCGAGCCCATGCAGCCCGTCAGCTTGCCCGTGATCGGCTGCACTTGTCGCAAGCGCAGCAAAAAGACCGCTATGACAGTCGCCACCAAAGCGTGCACTTCTCGCCGGGGTCTCTGGTACTTCTCTGGACACCAAACCGCCAAGTCGGCTTATCAGAGAAGCTACTATCACACTACCATGGCCCCTACAAAGTGTTACGACAACTTAGTGACGTGAGCTACGAGATCGCACCCCTAAACAATGCCTTTTCGACCCCCTCACTCCAGACAGACGTTGTACACGTTTCCAGACTGAAACCGTATCACCCTCCTCGTTCGTCGCCATCGTACTAAGCGCCGTGACGGCGCTTCCGCCGCAGGGGAGTGATGTTACGGTGCATCATCGACAGGAGCAAGCGTGGCACTTAGCGAAGATGAAGAAGACGCCTGTGCGTTAGGCGCTTGCACGAGAGGCAACTCAGACATCTTGTTCGGCTGCCGATTCTCGGTGGACGCTGTCCTGTAAGCCACGACCTCGCTCCGTCACAATATATATGAAAACGCAAGAAAGAAAAAAAATCCCCGAAACAAGACTCCGGCGCGCGGAATCGAACGTGGGACCTCCGCGTCTTGAATGCGAGGCGTTAACCACTGAGCCGCCGAAAGGTTTTTTTTTCTTCTTTATTACCGGTTTCGCACAAGGTACATACATCAGTATAAGTCACTGTAAACAGTAACATACAAACAGAAGTGATGACAAAACAGCCGCGGAACGTATTAGTGATTACAGTGCTAAAATTCCTTCAGGTTCACCAGGGGTTCGACCCTGGAGAGCCATTCCGGAACAAAATCTTGTTGTTTGAGTATATCAATGTACTGAGCAATGCTTTCGCGGAACAGCATGCGGGCCGGACGCCTGTCAGGGTCACAGTAGTAACCGGCCATTCTTGCCCGCCATAGACAATGGAGGCCAAGCAGCATTATAAGATCAAAAGGCAGTCCCTCCTCTTTTTCTACTGTTAAAAACCTGATACCCAGTGAATTTAAGGGAAGTTCCTTTTTTAGAGTTCTCTGTAAAACACCCCAGAAGTAAAAAACCCTTTCCCAACAATGCAGAAAAACGTGATCTATTGTCTCCGGCTTTCGGCAGATCAAACAGTTCAAACCCCATGACATATAAACTCCTCTATCTTCTAAAAAAGTCTTAACCGGTAGTGTTCCGAAGTGTAATTTAAAGAAAAAGCTTTTTGCACTAGGCTGAATTTGCATTTTCTTAACACGTTTAAGAACATCATTGCCTTCTCCCCCGCTATTAATTAACCTACTCATAGGAACTGGAAAAATCATGTCGCTTATATGTCTTTATGCAATTTCTTTCGCCCGACCGAAGAAAGGTATTCATTGGAAAACCGAACTGACAAGAACCGGACACTGTCTGCAACTTCCTTAAAGGAACCTCGCGTAGCTCCCGGCATGCTTGCGGTGCTAACCACAAAGTTAGGCAGAACACGACAAAGGCGTAACTGACATACTGTTCTTAAGAAGGGGTGTTGAACATCTCGAAAGAAAATAAAACTATTAACTAGTTGTCGCACGAACAGATGCGACAGGCTTAGTCCCCCTTGCTTTATTCTTCGGAACAGATTTGTCCTACTACATTTTTCCCGAGTAGACCCCCATAGAAACACAGCAAATATCCTATGTATCTTTTGCACATGCACCCGTGATCAACACAAAACCTGCATCACATACCATAATTTGCTCATTAAAAATATGTTGCATACAGTGGCTCTGGCAAACATTGAGAGACAGTTGCCATTCCACTGCGCTGTCCTTTCGCGCGTTTCTTTTATTTGTTCAGTCCAGTAATCATTGGTGTCTTTGTAGTGCTGGAAAGGCACGCCTAGATATTTTACTGGAGTATTAAACCTGTGAAGGTTAGCATAGGTGTCTGGGGTTGATGCCCAGTCTCCGTGCCACAACCCCAGACACTTTCCCCAATAAACCCGACTTCCTGTAATTTCTCCAAAATTTTTAACTACGGCAACTGTCTCTTGTACGCTTTCTTTGGTGGTGCAACACACTGCTACATCATCAGCGTATGCCAAAACCTTTGCCTAGGCGCCAAGCAGTCTGAAACCACGGATGGTCTCGTTTTCTATTATGGCCAAGCACAAGCTCTCTATGTACAATGCAAATAAGAGTGGGCTTACCGGACATCCCTGGCGTACAGAACGTTCCAGCCTAATGGGAGACCCCGGGATCTTGTTAATAATTAGTCGTGTAGTAGAGTTCTTATACGCCAAAACTATGCCCTCTGTAATCACTGATCCGACATTGACATGTTCAAGTATGGAGAATAACACATCTTGCGGAACGCCGTCAAAAGCCTTTTCTAAATCAAGCTGGAGGATTGCAACATGAGAATTAAAAGCATCGCAACTCTCAAGGACACATCGCATTGTGTGTGTGTTCATCAATATTGAGCGCCCCTTGATGCCACACGTTTGGTGCTCCCCAACTATTCCGGTGATTACGGACTGCAATCTACCTGCCAATACTTTCATGAGTATTTTGTAGTCAGTGTTGGTTAGCGATATTGGCCTATATGACGGAACTAGTTTTAATTTTGCTTTGTCATCCGTCTTAGGTATTAGAATAGTGTGCGTCTCGGCAAATGAAGGTGGTAACGCTATGATTGCGTAGGCTTCCTTGAACACGGCTTGTAACACTGGTGAAACTTCTGTTTTAAAAGCTTTATATCACATCGCACCGAGACCGTCAGGCCCCGGCGACTTCCCAGCGGCGAGACTATCTATTGCATATTCAATTTCAGAAACGGTTATAGGCCTCTCTAACGCTTCTTTCGTCTCGAGGGATAATTGCGGCATCCGGCTCAAGAAAGTGTCATTGAACTTCGTAACATCTACTAATGCGGCTGCGAAGAGACCCTTGTAATACCGAAAGAAAGCTTCAGCGATAGTGCTGTTAGTATTTAGCAGAATTCCATTTTCCTCTATTTCGTCGATGTGATTACGACGCGCTCGTGATTTCTCGATTCCAAGTGCGCGTTTGGTAGGAGTCTCCCCCATAGCCCACGCCTCTGCTCTCGCTCTAATAAGGGCTCTTCTGTAGCGTTCCTGCTCTACTAGCTCAATTTGTCGTTTCACCGTTCGAATATCTTCTTTATATGCACCGGGCTCCTTGCTTTCTAATGCTATCAATTTCTTAAGCGTTGTTCTGAGTTCATTTTCTTTCATTCTTTCTTAATATTTTAAAGTACTAGATCTCGATATGGCTTTCATTTTAACGCTTTGCTTCAAAAGCTCCCATTCCTCGCCAACATTACAGGCTCCGATCACTTTAATGTTCTTAATTCCCTCAATCACAAAATTATTAAAAATGTCATCCCGAAGTAGTTTAGCGTTAAACTTCCATAAATGCTAACTAAATTTGTTTTCTTTTTGTTTAAGTCCCACGTTGCATTGTACAAGACAATGGTCAGAGTAAGAGACAGGTAAGACTGTGTAACTATTGCTTTTAGCTAGCGTTTCCCCTGCCATGTATATCCTATCAAGACGTGCGTGACTGGTTCCCTGATAATGCGTAAATTGAACTTCGCGACCTGCTTCGAGGCACTCCGCAACATATCATCCAGGTCAGATTCATTCAGCAAGTCATAGAGCACTTCAACACTTCTGTCTCGCACATGGCGGTTATTAATTCTATCTTTCGCGCTCAATACACAATTGAAATTCCCCAATAAAACAAGCTGTTTTGGTGTCCGTAAATGTTGCTTAATTAACGAAAAGAAGCTTTCTCGGTCTGCCTCCACGTTCGGCGCATAGACACAAATGACGCGCCATTCAATTTCGCTAGTGCTAAAATCACAAGTCACTGTTCTACCAGAGTCACAAAAGTGACTTTCAACCATCTATCCCGGAATCTTTTTAACAAAAAGAACACAACCGGCCGAAGTTCCATTTGCGTGACTAACTATGGCATAATATTTAGACGTAAACCGCAGCATCATGCTCCGGGTCTCCTCCTCACCTTCCACTTTTGTCTCCTGCACGGCTAACACGTCAATATCTTGGTCAATTAACAGGCGATACACTTGAGCCTGCTTTTTCCTGGAGGCCAAACCTCGGACATTTAAGGTTGCAAAGCTGACAATGCCCAGTGACTAGCCATCGTTACTCGCAAAAAAAAAGGAGGGGGTAGGCCCGGAGCATGGGGCTTACCGTGTACGTCTAGCTCCCTGCTAGACGTCTCCGGGGCCATCCGGTGGTCCGGCATCAGTTAGCTGCTGGTCCCTTGGAGTGCCAACCGGTCGGTCCACAGGTAGATTGGACCTCGCTCTGAGGCCCGAGCGCCGCCCCGGTGTCGCCTTCGCTGGTGGTCCCTCAACTTTGCTCTCGTGAGCAGTGCCCGCAGATTGCTCCAGCAAACGCTTGACCGCCGAGCTCGTGTTGATCCCGCGGGTCGTTCCGTGCGCTGGCATGTCGTGTCCTCTCGCCGCTTGCGTCGACATGTCCACCAATTGGCTTTGTGCGTCTTCAGTGGAATTCTCTTGGCTGGTGTCCGCCTTAGCCGTTTCTTTCTCCTCGGGTTCCGACGCTGTATCGTAATCTTCAGGTGAAACCGGCCCGCGTTCAACCAGAGAACTAGACGCGTCTCCTGCCCCCTTAGCCGCGTCTACCGCCTCAGCGGCGTCCATTGTCTGCTCTTCGATCTCATCGCACGTTGCAGCGCTCGTAACTGCTGCATACGACCGGACGCACTGAGCGTCTCGATGTCCAAATCGCCGACAAATTGAACATCGTGGCACCCTGCAGTCCCGCCGTACATGACCAGTCCCTTTGCACCGCAAGCATTGCATAGGCCTGCCCGGCGCCACAACTAGGGCCAATTCCCCTGCAACGCGCACTTGGTGCGGAAGGTCCTCCACCGTAACTCCACTCTTTAACTTGAATAGCACGGTTCTCATCGTCGACGCTTTGTTGCTGACGCCGTCGACTCTCCAGTGCTCTCGATTCACTTCGACAATATTGCCGAAGGCCGCGAACGCCGTCCGCACATCCTCATCGGCGACTCCGTAAAACAGCCAATGAAGCCCCAGTTTTATCTGCCGGTCCTGGGGATCAACGATGAGACACCGGTGTCCCTTCACCTGAAGTTCCTTGAAGGCCAGCAGTTTCTTCGTTGCGTCTTCTCCGTTCAGTGTAACCGCCCAGACGTGATTAATCTGGTACGCTCCGAGTGCTATGATGTCCGTTAGCACTCCCGTGGGGCCCAACGCGTCTCTGAAGTCTTCAACCCTGTAGGGTCTCGCTCGAACGTCTCCGTGCAAAAACACAGTATTTAAGGCAACGCGTCCTGTTGGCAGATGAGGCAGGATCACTTGGTACTCTTCAGTTGACCTGTTACCGCGGCCCTCAAGGGCCGCTGAAACCGCTCCGACGGAGCCCTGCATCCTGCGTCCGTTCACTACCGTGGCCGAAAGCAGAATCGCCTGAGCCCCCGAAAGGTACCTCCATCAACGTTCAAATGGCCAGCTATTCATATCTACTACTTACAGCTGTTGGCGGGCATCTCGGGGGGTGAGGAGGAACTATCGTGTTTTCAGCATTATCAGCAAGATGGTGCATGAGCGAGCGGCGGCTGTCATCTCTCAAGCGTACTTTGGCCCGCGTAGAGAATAAGGGGGTGTACGCTCGATATCGCGCCCTTTTGTTGCAGTGGGGAGAATCGTACATCTCGGCTAGCCTTCGAGTTTCGTCGGAAGTATTCTGTTGTAGTTACCGGACGCACAAAGTTCACTGCAAGCGTTGCACAGCCTCCGTTTGTGAAAAGGGCGCGCTTTCCAGGCACAGCGAAGTAACAACTGGGACGCTTATTCGCGTTAATCTGTATCTGTGAGTACGTTTTGTGCGTCCTTTGTGCGTGAGAAACATGGGGCACGTTTCGATCTGCTTGCCATTCTGCGCGTGACCTACCAATTTGTTGCTATCGCGTTCATTGCTTCGCCTTTGCGGCAAAGCTGTGACTTTTTTTAGTAAGCATCAATAGTAAGGCAAATTTTATAGTAGATTAAGTCACCAATACTCGTCTCTGTAAGTTGATTCATCAGAAACAACTATCTTTTTTATTTATGATTAACGTGCGTGGGTTTCCTCCTCAATTGAAAAGGGTGCGCACCTGCCGTTCCTCTACGCCGGCCGTGGAGGTGGATACCTGCTGCTACGACTACTGCACGCATCGCGGACGAAAGACCCTCGGCATAGGGAGCTTCGCCCCCCCCCTCCAATATATAGTCATGTGGTGACTTAGCGTGATGATTTCGGGTTCTGGGACGTCACGTGACGACTTATGGATCCGTTACGTAATGGTGATGTGATGTCACCATTACGTCACAGATCCCGAGAATGTGTGACGTCGTCATGGCGTCACAGATTCTCGACGAGCCATACCATACCAGCGAGTGTTTTTTTTTTGTCGGCTAATGTGAGTAGATTCCTATTCTTCTAGTTACTTCAATCTCGTGGTTCGGCTCTGCGGTTATTACCTGCCCTAAGCGACGAGCCATACCTCGTCGCTTTGATGGTGGTGAGCCAATCACGGAGGCCACGGAAAACAATGTGGGGTTTAGAAAGCCAGCAATGCCTCCGATCCTGGAGGCGATGCATAAAGCACGTTAGGTGAAGAAAAAGAAAAAGCGTTCCAGGATGGCGGGAGGAGAGGTCATTAAATTGATCAAGAAGAACAATAACGAGACATTTTTCGCCTTCTTCTCGTCTTAGGCGAATGCACAAGGGAACCTGTGAGCTTTTTATGCGCAGTGCTTGACTGCTTTGCCCCATCGCTTGACTGTGTATACACATGAAGAGAAACGCATCTTTCGTCGTGCCACTCTACACCGTTCTTTTGGGCGTGCGTCCTTCAGCACGCCGTCGTATGCGCACCACACAGGCGCATGCACATGAGCACCAATTCACAAGCGTGCGAACGAGGGGGCTTGGGGTTGGGTGCTGCCCTCTCCCTTGATCATCTACGATGGGACCTCTTAGTCAGCCCCACACATTGACACAATATGGAGGGGCAGCGCTGTGACTTGGGGGGGGGGGGGGGCAGCACGAAGTCATCCCTACACATTGACATAATATGGAGGGGGGGGGGGGTGCTGGGATGAACCTTCGAACCCCTTGACGCGCACACCTATGCACCAACACACCGCTGCGCGTACTCGTTGACGCGTACGCAAGCACGTATCTTAACACCGAGGAGCTCGCATAGAGACACACGCTAAAGCGCGTGCACTGTTGAGCATTGCAAGCCGCTGTGCGTGTCTGTGCGTATACGTGTGGCCATGAGTGGTCGCGTTAACGAATACCGCGAGGTAAGAAAGGAAAGGGAAGGGGGGAACCGGTGGCAGGCCCCCTCGTGAAGTCGCTCTCCCTGCCGCCGCTGCAGCTCCTCCTCCGCCGGGGCCATCGTTCGATGCGATCGATGGGGTCAAGGCCCAGGCTCGCCCACCGCCGCGGCCAGGCCCAGGAAGCAGCACACCGGAGCGCGGGAGAAGTAGGGCTTGCTGGGCCACGTTGCAGCTATAGCATCCCGCGCTCGATCGTTGCGTTGTCAAATTTGCATATATCACACCGTCATTAGTCAATCGGGCAGCTGCGTGCGTTGTTCGTTTCGAGATGTTCCAAAAGCAGTGCTTTCGCCCGTTGACCTAATTTATATAACTGCACGGCCGTTCTACTTCCGCCACCGTCAACAGGAAGGCCGGCAACGAGCGTCGGTTTAGACGCGCACATTGTGGCTCCTCAATGTTTGGCCAATTGATTCGAAACATTTGCCAGGGTCGGCCGGGCCATTTCGTACGCCTGCATCCGGAACTTCCCCAAGGCATATTGCCGACTGCAGTGGCTCAATCTGTTCCACCGGCTACGGTGCGCGTCATGGCGGTACGCGGCTGCTGACTTGAAGGTCGCGGGATCGAATCCCAGTCACGCCGGCCGTAATATCGATGGCGCTGAAATGCTGTAGAGGCCCGTGTGCTTAGATTTAGGTGCATGTTAAAAAAAATACCCCGCCTGGTCGAAATGTCCGGATCCCTTCACTTGGGCACTCCTCATGATCATACCGTAGTTTTAGGGCGTGAAACCCCAACAATTATAAAAGAAGAATGGCGATTTGGGCTAGTTGGTTTGAATTCATGATAATAAGGGTTGCAGCGCGAGCACGAATGTGCTAGAAGAAACAGACGAAAGTCGAGGCACGGAAGGCAAAGAGGCGCTTGTGTTGTCCTCTTTGCCTTCTGTGCCTCGACTTTCGTCTGTTTCTTCTAGCACATTCGTGCTCGCGCTGCAACCCTTATTATACCAACAATTATAATTCTGTTAGACTGCGGAACGTACACGATGTCTGGTTTTCGAATCGCGACCCTATGGGGACAGAAGGCAGGCACGCTGGTGCGCTTTGATGAACGTGCACATTAGTCAACCACACGTTGTCCGGCTACACTGTCCAGTTTCTAGACGTTAGAAAATTGAAACTGATTCGATCCCGACAGCGTCGTCATCCCGGTACACACCTATAGCTTTCGTGTACCGTTGAAGGCGTCGTCCAAGATTACGTGTTCTCTCTCTGTCCAGAACGACTGATTATGCAAGTAAAGAACCACTACTAAGTAAGCAGGACCGGGATAATATTCTGTTCCCGATGATGTGGCTAATTGTCAGATAAGGTGGCAACCTATCTAAATGGCACCTGTTACTACGGCTGACGAAATTCGTGCCGGACGATTATTATTTATCTACTTTCCAGTTGCGCTATAATTAATTTCGGAGATTGCGCGGTACTTCCAACGGTCGCGGTTTACAAAGAGGGACGACAACTGCAATAAAAAATAATAATTCTGGAAGTAACCTCATTCGAGTTGAATGTTCTCAACCACGGCTATTGTATTATATAGTATAAACACGGAAACACTGAAGACTTAAGATTCGGGCTGGCGGTGGTAACAAGCTCTGTTCTCAGTTGATCACAATGTTCTTGCCTTACTCTATTCGAAGTTCTTTCTTTTACTCTCTCTCCCTCTCCTATTTATTTATTTATTTATTTATTTATTTATTTATTTATTTACCCTATTGGAGTGTGCGTCGAAAAAGCAGGTGTGGAATCATCAGAAAGTTTGCCAATAAAAGTTGTCGGCCTTTGTTTTTTTTTGTTGTTTAAATCTAAAACAGGAAACTCTATAGTAACACGAAAGGAGCGCCAGTAACGGGCACCTGCTATCATCACTGTAAAAATAAGGAAACGTGCTTTTCCAGTCTATCAGAATGCAAATGATGTCTCTTCATAATGCGGATCTCAATGCGTGCTTCCCTTGGTGGTGCTTACAGTGATTCCTGCAGATTGGGCCAGCTGTGCGAGGCATGGCTATTCAAATAACGGTGCGCACGTGAGCTAGCTCCGATGCACGCTATATACCTAAATATACAATCACGAGAGTGCGTGGGGATAAAAAAAAAGGTTATTTCGCTGATTGAGGCATCGATTTTCATGCCCCAACGCTTCGTTTTTGGCTGTTCTGTAGTGGGCGAAAGAGAACGTCTGCACCGCGTGCGCTTCATTTAGTAAATTGAAGTTCTGGAAATTGGTGCCTTTTATATATTATTATTATTATTATTATTATTATTATTATTATTATTATTATTATTATTATTATTATTATTATTATTATTATTATTATTATTATTATTATTATTATTATTATTATTATTATTATTGCAGTACCGTCACGGCACGTTGGATGTATACGTTCAATCGAATTCGCGTTCGGGATACACTGAAATAACATGTTTCCTAAAATATTGTTTTAATGTGGATTTTTTTTAAATTTCTTCTGCTAACCATAATATTAGGGCGCGCATCTTGGGCGCCGGTTTTTGCGGTGAGCGGCGTCTTCGTTGCCCTTGGTGACGTAACCGATAGAGATGAAAACAAGAAAAATAAAAAAAAAACATTATCCAGGGATAGAATGGGATTTGAACCCGGGCGCTCTGCTTGGCAGTCGAGTATTGTATACTATACGGAGCCACCCTGGTGCTCAAGTTTATTCGCAAAGAGACCCCCCATACAGGCGTCATGTCGGGCAAGGAATCACGCTAACCTGTACGTCATATAGCGTGGCCGAAGAGTAAAAAAAACAGCCAGTTATCACGCATTGCTAATCGCGCGACGAGAGGGCTGCTGATTGATTGATTGATATGTTGAGTTTAACGTCCCAAAACCACCATATGATTATGAGAGACACCGTAGTGGAGGGCTCCGGAAATTTAGACCACCTGGTGTTCTTTAACGTGCGCCCAAGTCTGAGCACACCGGCCTACAGCATTTCCGCCTCCATCGTAAATGCAGCCGCCGCAGCCGGTATTCGATCCAGCGACCTGCGCCTGATCTAAAGGGTACAGCCATATCAATCAATACAATACAATACAATACAATACAATTCACTTCACACACACGCAGACACACACACGCACACGCACACTCACACACAAACTGATTTATGGCGTTGTCGATACCTTGTGGAAAGCCAGAACATCAAACACAATTGGCCTTGCCCCAACATCAAAGCTGCGCTCATAATCCGCATTAGACGGTATAATCGTCAGCGAATTCTGTATAACTGCTCAATGCTGCTTGATATCACACCACTCAGTTTCTTTTTCCGACCCAAATCAAGACACGAACTTTTACAGCCCCCAAACAGAACTTCTTCCCGCATTAACCATTCAAACCCCATTGCACGAATCAACGGCCGTACATCCGCAATGAACGACTCCTTTTTCCCCCAAGCAATAACACTTGTTGCCACACCTGACCGCACATCATTCCGCGCAAAATTGGAATCCCACTTTGATTCCACCCATTAACCCGTGGCTGTAAATACATTCTACCAACGTACTGTATGTATAATTTGCTTGTGCCTAGTTGTTTGTACTCTAATTCCCAGCCAAAGCGTTTCTTTTGTGTGTTATTTGATTCATTTTTGTTGTCATTTTTGACCAAACTGCCATATTAGAACTGTACTGTTTATAATAATTTGTTCAACTTGAATTATACACACTCACAGCGCATTCTTTGCTCCCCCCCCCCCCTTATGTAATGCCCTCGGGCCTTTAAGGATGCAATAAATGAAATGAAATGAAATGAAAATACCTCGAGTGATTAATCCATTTTATGTGCATCCTGTTTGCTACCATTCTTTTAACGATGCCCTATGAACTAATAAATCGTGTTGTACCGGAGTCTTCATTATTATGTGATTTAGTTCACGGCTTCTTTTGTTTAGACATAATGCGCAGGTAATCAAAGTGAACAGATGCTCACGTTTCGTCTTTTAAACAATGCCGCACCTGACGCCTCTAAGGTATCTTCAGAATAAATAAATAAATAAATAAATAAATAAATAATTAAATAAATAAATAAATAAATAAATAAATATAATGGGCCTTTGTAAGACACTTCTATAAGGCCTTGGGACGTAGTACTTTACATGCCTTTATTAGACCTGGAGGACTTAGCAAAACCAGTCACATCAGACTCCGAGGCATAAAACAAACTCAAGAGATGTCCCCACAAACGATGAAGATGAAGAACACGATGTGATGCTGGTTATGTACAGGGGATGAAGAAGCGTCTTATAAATGGCCACAACATTCTTTTTTTTTTGGAGGCCCGCTGTTGCCATTGTCCGATTATTCTTTTTATTTTTCAACTGACGTGTCCTTTATAAAAAAAAACAACTTCACCGACTCCTTCGATGATCTCTCCTTCCTCAATTCGCTTTTGATTCCGCGTCCAGTCAAACAATCGGTGTCTTTGCCCCGCACTGCGTATACATTTGCGGTGCGAGAGAACGGAACGCGCGGCCCAACAATGACGTGGGCATCATTGCAGGCTCCCTTCGAAATATCCGCACAAACGTTATGCAAGGCAACACACAAAGGTTCGTCTCTGTATATCGAAGCCCTCCCGCTTTTGTTATAGCGGCGCGTGCGCGGATATTTATATTACAGCGAAACCCAAGCACTGCCGCTTCTGCTCTGCATTGGAAGCACGGGTTTCGGGGTCGACGGAAGGTCGAGCGAAGCTTCTCGTACGACACGCCTATACTTCGCATGCCATGCAGTTCGGGAACACTTCGATGCGCCCGTCACATTAATCGTGTTTATGTTGCACTCGTCGCACTGTTAGTCGCTCGAATGAATATCAAGAGACAGTAGAATTGGACGTGTTGGTATAACATTATAAAGAGTGCTTACCAGCGCAAACGACAGGGTGGGAGGGGACAGAAGAAGAGACGAGACGGAGTGCTGAACTGTCGACAATTTATTTCTTGCGAAGGTCTTCGCTTTTATGCCCCGCCGCGGTGGTCTAGTGGCTAAGGTACTCGGCTGCTGACCCGCAGGGCGCGGGTTCGAATCCCGGCTGCGGCGGCTGCATTTCCGATGGAGGCGAAAATGTTGTAGGCCCGTGAGCTCAGATTTGGGTGCACGTTAAAGAACCCCAGGTGGTCAAAATTCCCGGAGCCCTCCACTACGGCGTCTCTCATAATCAAATGGTTGTTTTGGGACGTTAAACCCCACATATCAATCAAATCTTCGCTTTTATACAGTCACCAGTCGCAACAGTCATGCGCGAAACACAATGATAATGCATAAGTACGTCACACCGACAAGCAAAGGAACAACTTTTCCTTATCGAGGAGCGCGACAGAAGGGGTGCTAACACAAGCATCTTTCAATGGGCAAATCTTTTCTGCCTCTATAATCTCGCGTGTGGTGCGATCCCTGCATCTTACAACAATAGTACACTCTGAAAATATTGGCCGGCAGCCACACGTGCTGCAGTGAACGAACAGCCATCCTTGTTTATAGTGATCCACCTTGTACATATGTTCCCTCAGCCTCTCTTTTGTACAACGACCTGTTCGACCGACGTAATACCTTCCGCACGATAACAGCAGCTGATACACCACATTGCAGATGCAATGTCTAAATTTATTTGAATGTTTTGTAGTGCAACCGAGGGTGGGTCTGGACGGAGGAACGGACAGCTCGCACAGGCGACTCAATTTTTGAGGGGCCGTGAAAACCACCTTCACATTAACTCGCTGTGCCACTTTCTTAAGATTGTGCGCTGTCTTGTGCACATACGGAACCACGGCGAAAGCCTGTCTAGCTGTGACAGATGGAAGTACGTTATCGTTCCCTTTGGCCTGAAGCTCACGCAGCAGGCCTTCGGCCACGGTAACTTGCACGTGGTCGGGGTAACCAGCCGACGTCAGCTTTGAAGATTGCTCACCAAAGCTTTCTGTAATCTTGTGCACACAGGATTTTCGCGAGGCATTCATGAAGCGAGATTTCGCGATACCTCGCTTAACTACAAATGTCGTTTGCGCTGGTAAGCACTCTTTATCGAATGAATGAACGAATTTTCACCTCGTTCTGAAATGCGTAACTATTTGACGCAACTGTAAGAAACGAACCAATGAATTAATTAACATGATTGAAATAAAACAGCGGCGTGGAGGCACCCTTTAGTCCACCACGCATTGAGCTCTTCCTGCCCCCGTGGATAAATTGCACGTGACGTCACAGACGCTGTGACCCACAACCATGGCGCCCCTGCAATTCACGTTTGAAAGATAGTATGGTATTAAGGAGGATTAGTCCAGGACTGATGCTGGCTGCTCCCACGTGAACAGCGAGTGTATTTTTTTTTTTGTCGGCTAATGTGAGTACATTCTTATTCTTCTAGTTACTTCAATCTCGTGGTTCGGCTCTGCGGTTATTACCTGCCCTAAGTAGACGTAGTCTTTACTTCAAGGGCACAATTACATATCTCGAAGCGCTGCTCTCTTCTGAAGTTGTTGTACATTACTTTCGTTTTCTGCAGGTTATTTTTAAGACCCACCTTTCTGCACTCCTTGTCTAACTCCGTAATCATCAGTTGCGATTCGTCCCCCGAGTTACTCAGCCATGCAATGTCATCAGCAAAGTGCAGGTTACTAAGATACTAAGGTTACTAAGGTAAGGTTTTATGCCCAACTGTTCCCATTCTAGGCCTCTGAAAACCTCCTGTGAGAATGAGGTGGAGCACATTTGGCAAGCACTCTCAAATTATGACAGGTAGATTGCCACTATCCCTCAAGAGGAAGGTATATAACAGCTGTGTTTTGCCAGTGCTTAGCTACGGAGAAAACCTGTAGACTTACAAAGAGGGCTCAGCTTAGATTGAGGACGGCGCAGCGAGCAATGGAAAGAAAAATGGAAGGTGTAACTTAAGAGACAAGAAGAGAGCAAAGCGGATTAGGGAACAAACGGGCGTCAAGGATATCATAGTTGAAATCAAGAAGAAGAAATGAACATGGGCCGGGCATGTAGCGCGTAGACAGCATAACCGCTGGTCATTAAGGGTAACTAACTGGATCCCCAGAGAAAGGAAGCGGGTTAGGGGGAGACAGAAGGTTAGGTGGGCAGATGAGATTAAGAAGTTTGCGGGTATAAATTGGCAGCAGCAAGCACAGGACCGAGTTGACTGGCGGAACATGGGAGATGCCTTTGTCCTGCAGTGGACGTAGTCAGGCTGATGATGATGATGGTGGTGGTATGAATAACTTTATTAAGGTCCTGAGGATCAGTCCAGGACTGATGCTGGCTGCTCCCACGTGAACTGCGAATGTTGTTTTTTTGTTTGTCGGCTAATGTGAGTACTTTTTCCTTCAAAGTATTCAAAGACCATGGTACTACATATATTGTTACGTGGATGCGATGTGGACGAAAGTAGCAGGTGGTGTGACCCAGGTGAGACTCTTTATTTGGTCGAATTTGTGGCAGGAAACGGAAGGTCAAACAACAGCAATACACACTGTTTGGAGCCGTGGCCACGTCTGTGTAGTGCACGCGAGCGGCCGGTATTTCTGAGGTCTTTCTTCTGCGGGGCGACACCTTGAGGCAGTTTCGGGCTCTGACGGGATTTGTGAGGAGCATGCACGGCCTATATGGTATGGCATGCACGGCCTATATGCACGGCCTATATGGTATATGGTGGCCGATCACGTCAGACGTGGCCGCGGTTGTACAATGAAACGGGCGAACTGAGACTCCACAATGATAGCGGTCAACTAACCGAGCGCCGACGCGTCTATTAAACTGATCATCGTTGGGTCACGCCATCGTTTATTGCACATCACGCGTCCAACTTTCCAGTCTTATCAGTGATGGTCGCGCAAGCTCTGGAATAAGCCTGACTGTGCGCGTCCTGCGCACAATCTTAACAAAATGATCTACTACAATCGCGAAGCTTCTCAAACACTGAGGCGCGGCCTGCACCGAGCACTGCTGACAGTCTTTGCAAGTGTAAACCGAATGCAACAAAATTGGAACAAAAAACGCGCGTGCCACTATAAATAAAGGTTCGTCGTTACTACCGAAAACATTACGTTTGACTGAGGGTCGATGTCAAGGTCCATGACGAACGTTAACTCAGACGTTAACGTTACCAACTTTAAACTTGCGGCATAAACTAGTGTCTTCTTGGTAACGTCAACCATCTGAAACACCCGAAACATGTTTGACGTCACGAAAATAAGTGAGTACTATTGGTGGGATCACTTATGCGATTTCCCTGTGGGAGATGCAGCAGTGGTTGTGGACGGAGCTGTCATTTTCTTAGGTTACGACCGAGTATCTGCTACTACGATTACGTCGACACTGCGTAATCACTGCAACGGTTGAACTGTTTCAGTGGAATGGAAGACGTGGCCGAAACGTTTATTGGCCTCTGTGCTCGAAAAAGGACAGAACGCGCGGCCGCGTGTGATGTACCGTTAGCACTCGCGTGACGTCACTAATTCACCTTCGCATCGTGCTGCTGTGCTACAACATGGCGGCTTCACAGACATCAGTGCTGCGAGTCATCAATGGACGATTTTACGTTAGACGCAAGGGCACCGGCGCCTTGGACTGGTAAATGAATGATTCCTTATTTTTATGCGATCGTGACGCAAAATGGACGAGGTGATGAAGCGCGGAAAACACCAACCCAACTTATGTCATGCGTACTTGTCTACCGTATCCCTGTTTCTTTAGTTGCTAAAGGCTCACTAAAGTTGTGCAAGGATTTGGTATAGATTGATAAAACGTACTCTGAGAACTCTTAATGTCATACGTTTCACCATCATAAGTTCATATTTAGAGAAAATTCGAGGGTTCACTTTCACAGTTCGCGCCGAAATTTTCGCATGTGACATCACGAATTTCGGAACGTATTTTTCGTATTTTCACGACATTAGCTCAATTGAATTTCCGAAAACTTCGTATGGTAATTAGGCCTAAGACGAGAGCACGCCTATCTCGCACCCAGGCGCCCTTGGCGGTATACTCTCGCTCCCAGAGACGCCATAATTTGTTTGCAACTGCCAAGGCGCGCCTCGCTAGCATGGAATGCAGTGGCTCTGGGAGTTTAACATGCGGAAAAGCGCCTGGTTACCACTGCGCTGTCATCTGATGCAACAGCAACCAGTGCAAGAGGAAGAGATTGCTGAGCACTGCCCGTGAAGTTCGCAGCGCATCGCGGGAATCGTGCCGGTGCGGCGTTTTGCGATTGCACAGATTTCCGTCTACAACAACAAAAAAAAAAACGCTGAGCTCCGCCGCCTTAAAATATAATCGCAATCAGCAGGAAAAACTACGAGCCTAGTGAAGTGTACAAGTAAGTATTCTTATTGTGTTTATTCAAGCGCGACTCCAGCTGTTTCACTTTACAGTAGCGATTTGTGTGCAGTATGTCTGAGGCACAAAACTATTGCCGTACTCTTTCGCAGGCCGCATGTCAATAATAGGATATATGTATTATGACTCATGCGTGGATGCACGCATCGCGTATGGTTAGTATACAACTGCAACGGCCTACCATCGCGATGCTTGAACGGCGCGGAAAGCATGACTTTCGACTCGGTCAAACGGCGACATGCCTTCACTGTCACTATAGGCGAATCTACGCGTGCTTTCGGCCGGCGTCACCGTAGCACTTTAATATCTTGTTCTGGCTGGCGCTTTTGCAGCGCGCGTGTGTTACGAGTGCCCGGCAGGACTGGTAATTGATAACAAATGCGGTGCATGAGCGTAAGTTAGAACCAGATTCTAGCGCTACGTTGACGCCGGCTTTCAGCACAAATTCTGCCTTGTCACAGCCAAGGCACGCCGCAGTTCGACCGAGTCGTAGGCAACGCTTTCCGTTAATCGCGTTTCTTTCGATCGCAATAGTACGTACCTGATTGGTTGATATGCGGGGTTTAACGTCCCAAAACCACGATATGATTATGAGAGACGTCGTATAGTGGAGGGCTTTGGAAATTTTGACCACCTGCAGGTTCTTTAACTTGCACCCAAATCTGAGCACACGGGCCTACAACATTTCCGCCTCCATCGGAAATGCAGCCGCCGCAGCCGGGATTCGATCACGCGACCTGCGGGTCAGCAGCCGAGTACCTTAGCCACTATAGACCACCGCGGCGAATAACGCACCTGATAAAGCTGCTTCCGTAGTCTGCACTGCACATGCTGCAGACATTACGGACTGTCGAGGAAGGTCTCCTCGACGTTTCACACGAAATGAGCATAAAATTCCAGCACAGGAACAGCGCGAAACATGCTTACAGCCGGACTCGAGTTGTGAAGTTTCGCGATTGATTTGCGGAGCGTCTGCTCGCCTGGCAGTTGAGAGTGTTGCTTCGCGGCGCTTGCAACAGGCGGCGCCACGCGCTTTTCAATATGGCAGCAAGCACTGAGCTCACTGTGTTCTGGTGTATACAGTGCAGTTCATTTCTTACCGATCAGGAGCTATGCGTATACGACCCACTATACGCCATCAAAAATCTCTCACGTCGCGGTGTTTGGTGCGGGAATCTCAAGGTGGCGCCTTTTCTTTTTCGCGTGTTTGCTCGCTCACTAGCGTCGCCTCGCGGTAAGATTGGGGCTTTCGGGAATTGTGTAATTGTGCTTTGCCGACGCGCGAAAAGTCGTTTTTCTCTTTCGTTTTTATTTAAAGATAAAGAGAGAGATAAAGATGCAAAGAAAGGCAGGGAGGTTAACCAGACGCACATCCGGTTTGCTACCCTGCACTGGGGAAGGGATGAAAAACGGTGAAAATGGTAGAGGCCTGTGTACTGTGTGATTTCATTGCGCTTTAAAGAACACCATGTAGCCGAAATTCCGGGAGCCCTTCATTACGGCGTCTCTCATAATCATACGGTGGTTTTGGGACGTAAAACCCTACATATTATTAGATTATTAGGGTCTACAAAAGCAACTAGGCGAAATGCAAACGTGCACTTACATTTGCTTCATTCGGGTGCCCGTATACAGTATGTCTTCCGTACATGCTGTAGCTTGTTTCGATGGTGGCGAAAATGCTTGAGACCCGTGCGTGTACATAGATTTAGGTGCACGCTATAAAGAACATAAGGTGGTCGAAATTTCCGGAGTCCTCCACACCGACATCCCTCATTTGGTTTTAGAATGTGAGATCCCACCAATTATTATTATTATTATTATTATTATTATTATTATTATTATTATTATTATATTCATGCTCACTTGCACTCAAATGAATATGAATAATCAAACTGTTCTCACAGCTTTTACCTGCCTTCTTTGTAACATGTCTTTGCTGCGGAATAAAATTTCAACTTTGCCATAAAGCTGCGCACATGAATGCGAAATCGGCGGAGTCCCTGAACCGAGAACTTATCAGCATGCTATATACCTACGCTTATAGACAAAAAAACGTATACACTTGTTTCTGTCAGATGAAAGCTCATTAAGCGGCTTGAAGAACTAATAATACTAATAATATATTTAGGGGCTTCAAAGGCTGAAACTACTATATCATAACGAGGCATGCCACGCTGTTGGGCTCTTGATAAATTCGGCCGCCTTGGGTTCCTTATTAACGTGCTCTGACAACGTAAGCGGAAAACAAGCCTCTATAACATTCTGCCTCACCCTCCTTGGTGGTCTAGTGGCTAACCCCCGTATTCACAAACGCTCCTCGACTCCACTTCCACCCTTCACTTGACAGAGTTGAGCACTGCGCCACCTCTCGGCTGAAAATGACGCTGCGCTACTCAAGAATCGCAGCAGATTAACGCTGATATGCAGTGACTTGTCGTGCCTAGAGACGGCGCTTCCGTCGGCTTTCTCGAGTGAAGGTGAAGCGACGAGCGAAGGGACGTTCTAGAATACGGTGGTAAGGCCCTCGGCTGCTGAGCCGAAGGTCCTAGGAGTGAATCCCGGCCGCGGAGTGGTCGCATCTTCGATGGGGGCGAAAATGCTGCAGGCGAATGTGCCTATATATACTTATATGCACGTTAAAGAACCCTAAATGGGCGGAATTTCCGGAGCCCTCCACTCCGGCGTCTCTCATTATCATGGGATGGTTTTGGGACATCGTCAATCCTTGATAATTATCATTATTTACATTTCGCCTTCATCGAAAGGGAAGGTCTGCGGCCGGCATATATAACCCGCATCGTTATGATGGGATTTGGGGGGGGGGGGGGTGACGTTTGCCGCCTTGATTTTTCATCGCGCTTCAGAAACCATAACACCAAAGGGCAGTCTTTGCATTGGTAATAATAATTGTAAAAAAAAAAGCATACCGCTCCAAGCGATTGGTGCGCGGATGCGATGCAGTACGAAATATTGACATGTAGCCAACCTGGAACAAGACCGCTGCGTGATGCAACGGTAAAATTGCGTCCTTGTCAGTCTTCGGCCTGCTGTATTGCCTGCCTTAACGGTGCTATCTGTACGACCCTGAAACGTAATATATTTGAACTTCAGCAACGTTTGCTGGCAGGGCCATTAGTGGTACATAGTTCGTTGATTTAACAACACAAAGGCATAGCAGGAAAAACGAAGCAGAGTTATAGGACATTTAGGGTGCTCACTTCAACTGACTGTTTATTTTGCGGTCAGCTTGTATATTTGTAGAAATGGCCGTCGCTATCAGACAAGATATCGCCGAAAGAAGCCAAGATATTTAAAAAAAAAGGAACCTTCCATGGTGACGTGCGCCACCGCGTAATCCACTTCTGCAACTTGGTATTCACATCCTGTGAAAAAGACTTTAAAATATTTGTACTTGAATATTTAAGTGAAATCCTATTAGATCTTTATTTTGTTTTGTTATCGGGACGTGAATATTTTGTTCCGGAAGTGAATGACGTGTTTGTCCACGGAAACTGTGCCGATTTTCTTCCCCTTCAGATATCTTGTTTTGCGATATCTTGTCTGGTATTTCTATAACAAATATGCAATGCCTGCTCAACCAATAAGCTCGCGTGTATTCGTTCAAGGCAACTCGAAGGCGGCAGCCATCTTCTTCTGAGTCGGTCGTGTTTATCTCCGTGTGAGGACGTCATCGCTCGGTAACCTTTTTGCATTACTCGTGTTGACGCGCCGCTTACACCGACGGTCGAGTGTTGCACTTAATTGATAAGGCATCTAAGAATAAAGTCAGAATAATTTTATTTTTCACGTCAATCAAAGGAGAGAATACATAATTAGTACATACAGAAGGAGGTCCCATAGTTAAGAACTGAATTGGCAAACCTGAATTAAACCTGAAGGCACCACTCTGTCCTGTCTTTTGTTGGTTTCCTGTTATGTTCGTGCTGTTATAGCTATACACTAATCGTAGTATAGTGAGTCATACTTTTCAATTTTCTCCCATTTTATTTCGCTCTTGATTTGCCTTTTTGTTCTTGTCTTTGTGACGGCGTTCTTTCTTCATACGAAAACGCGTCGCGTATGGAACAACGTCAACAGAGCATTCACTCGCGCTCTGCGCAAAGGACTGCGCCCTGTTTACGCCGCAGATGGACGAGGAGAGTCCGTGACACCCGTGCGTACGCGTGCGTCACTTGGCAGTGTTGCGCGCGTCGCGAGTCTTTTCTGCCTTCTCAGAGGTCAGCGCGTGTTATATGGACGGCATTACCGCGCTCAGCTCCGCATTCGCCCTTCTACTATCTAGCCGCGTCAGTCGGGCCGATTACCGGCTTACGTCGTGAAGATACACCCCCGTATTCACAAACGCTCCTCGGCTCGACTTTCGCCCTTCACTCGACAGAGCTGAGCACTGCGCCACTGCTCGGCTGAAAATGACGCTGCGCTACTCAAGAATAGCAGCAAATTATCACTGATATGCAGTGACTTGCCGCGACCAGAGATGGCGCTTCAGTCGGCTTTCTCACGTGAAGGTGAAGCGTTGAGTGAAGGAACGTTCTAGAATACGGGGGATAGTCTTGAAACCGTTTGATAAACCGTGAATGGTCGAACGTTCGTTTACGACCGACCTCGATATCAGACACTCGATCGTTCATAAGTGAGTGAACCCTCAACTCAAATGGTGCGAACTAAGTAATTGATTGATATGTGGGGTTTAACGTCCCAAAACCACCATATGATTATGAGAGACGCAGTAGTGGAGGGCTCCGGAGATTTAGACCACCTGGGGTTCTTTAACGTGCACCCAAATCTGAGCACACGGGCCTACAACATTTCCGCCTCCATCGAAAATGCAGCCGCCGCAGCCGGGATTCGATCCCGCGACCTGCGGGTCAGCAGACGAGTACCTTGGCCACTATAGACTACCGCGGCGGGGCGATGCGAGCTAAGTAAGCTGTTTATTGTGAATACGCTTGTAGCAAGCAGGTAGAGGTGCGTACGCATTAGCATGCACGTATGTGCGGTACTGATGTGTATAGTCTCATCCCCCAAAGTTCGCGCGTCGCATTGCGTGTCGAACTTCGCTGCGCATCCTTCCACTCCAGAAGTGTGTGTACTTGCGGAGTTTGGGAGTAGTGGTGCTGCCATCTGGCGGCTGAGTTGATCAGCTGTACACAACGGACTGCCCGTTGCAGTATACACGTGTGGAAAGTCGAGGAGCCAAAGTCAGTGTGAACTGTCGAGCGACGGCCCCGAATACGACATGCAGACAAAAGAAGAGGCGGGAAGCGCCGGCTGCGCTGACAGCTGAAGGTTTTCCGATCGACGCGCGCGCCCGCAGTTAACGAAACACGTGCGGGCCGCGCTTCTGCTGCAGCACTCGATCGAGCCGAAGCTGGGAAAATCGCGGGTGCGTTTCTCACACGCGGCTCTAGCTCACTTCGAGTTGTATGTTTTCAGATTGTGTCATTGTATCCAGTGCTTTTTTTTTTCATCGCCGGAATGGCGACGCTGCCCTGTTAGACACGTATACAACGAATGGTTGCGGTCATTAAATGTCGATGGGGTGCCTCTGATTGATTGATTGATTGATTGATTGAGTGATATGTGGGGTTTAACGTCCCAAAATGATTATGATTATGAGAGACGCCGTAGTGGAGGGCTCCGGAAATTTAGACCACCTGGGGTTTTTTAACGTGCACCCAAATCTGAGCACACGGGCCTACAACATTTCCGCCTCCATCGGAAATGCAGCCGCCGCAGCCGGGATTTGAGCCCGCGCCCTGCGGGTCAGCAGCCGAGTATCTTAGCCACTAGACCACTGCGACGGGGCGGGGGTGTCCCTGCTATAGCTCTAGCCAGAGCTTAAAACTACGTCGACATACTCTATGCGACAACGTGACTAAATGCACGTTGATGACTATTGCATAAAGTAAGTCACACTGTGTTTCGCTCGCTGCTTAATTGCTGGATGAGGTTAACTAACCAGCTTCCAAAGCAATAAAGTTGGGCAATATTTTTTTTAAATATAAAACTGTAGATCGGTTTATAAAACGCCCCATTAGAGAGTTTCCAACTTTCTGTTCATTATGTATAAGCCTATTCTACTTACTACAGATTCTCCCGAATTACGGAAAAAAATACATAATATCATACCATTAGAAAGCAATCGTTCGAGAACGTGCGTCCAAGTAATTTAAATGAGTTCCCTGTTCAGGCAAGCGTCTTCGCTTGTGTTCTTTTACGTGCGACCTAGAAAGACTGTTTTTTTTTTTTCGGTTGCACTTGGCGAATATGTTTATAAGTATATGCAGTGCGCAATATTTTCTATCGTCTTTACCCGCCCACCAAGTTTAGCCCACCCATAAATGCCGAAGTCCTTCCTCATTTATTCCTCCTCCGCCGTCTTATAATGAGAAAATCAAGCACAAAAGAAGTGAACTAGCTGTTGTCGCTTTTTCTTGCCTGTTGCATGTTATTTTATTTGCAAGCCAATCCTCGACTCAGTGGCGCCTTGTGAGGAAAACAAACCGACAGGGAAGAGAAGCTTACCTTCATTACTTCGCATGTGGTATTCCTTGCAAAACTTTGAATAATTAACAGGGAACTGAGCGTGTTGGAAAATATATTCATTATGATAAAAAGTCAGGGCGTGCAAACATAGGCATCAGAAAGGGGCGCACTTTACCCGCAACGGTGTTGATAAAAGATATAAGATTAAGGGGAAAAAAAAGACAGAACACACACTAAGTCCTCGTATGTCTTCTGATCGTCCTTGTTATACTCTGATGCGTGCACCGTGAAAGGCCTTGCGTTCGAAGCTATGATCGAAATCAGCTCTGTATTGCGCTTCTTTCTGTGTGTCCTGTCTTTATTGAGCCGTTTTTAACAGGCTTTTAGAAAGGACGCAAAATACGAAGAATGACGCCCGTACAGTGGAGTCGGAGTGGTCCCCCGCGAATGAAGACTTCACCGGCGTCCGACTGCGCGCTTAGGGAAAACTCATTTCGTCTTATTACTCTGTAGCCCCGGCTTCCCTTTAAACAAAACAATAAGGAGGCCACAGTCCATCCTTGTCTTCAATAACTTCTTCTTCTTCTTCTCTTTTATTCTTATTATTCTCTTTCTTCTTCTTCTTCTCTTCCTTCTCTTATTCTTCTTCTTGTCTTCTTCTTGTTCTTTATTCTTTTGTTTGTTCTTTTTCTTTTTTCTTTTCTTGTTTGTATATTCTTCTTTTGGTCTTCTTGTTCTTTTTTTTTATTTTGTTATCTTCTTTTTTTTTGTTCTTCTTTTTTTGTTTTTTTTTCTTGGTTTTTTTTTATTCTTTTTGTTTTCTTCTTCTTCTTCTAAGTTTTCTTCTTCTATTGGGATTCTTTTTCTTAGTTTTATGTCTCTTTTCTTGGGATTTTTTTCTTGTTCTTCTTTTATTTTTCTTAGTTTTAGGGGAGGATTTTTAGGGGGATTTTTCTTTTTCTTCTTTCTCTTTTTTCTTTCCTTTTCTTTTCTCTTTTCCTTCTTTCTTTTCTTCTTTTTCTTTTTCTTTTTCTTCTTTCTTTTTCTTTTTCTTCTTTTTCTTTTTCTCTTTTTTTCTTTTTTCTTTTCTTCTTTTTTTTTCTTCTTTTTCTTCTTTTACTTCTTTTTTTCTCTTTTCTTCTTTTTCTTTTTGTTCTTTTTCTTTGTCTTTTTCTTCTTTTCTTCTCTTCTTTTTCTTCTTCTTTTCTCTTCTCTTCTTTTCTTCTTTTTTCTCTTCTCTTCTTTTTCTTCTTTTTCTCTTCTTATTCAAGACACCTTTTCGTTTGTATTCACTCCGTTTTAAGTATGATGTTGCTTTCCTCAACTTATTTTTTTACACTGCTTTCGCATCACTATAGTAAGGAGACCTTGAATCAAGGGTGTCACTAGATGCTTGCACGTGCGCAGCTTTCCGTGTTCTCAAGAACGACAATGTGGCGATATGATTGTATATGTGGCGGTTTTCCATTCAGTTGAAAGAGACATACACAAACGACGTGAGGAGGATACAGCAATTGTAGCGCTGTATTACATTTCTCAGCGAAAGAGCAAACGCGACTTCTACGCCGTGCAACGCGGTATGTCTATCCACTCGTTGCGGTCTCGTAATGACGCTCTCGGTGACGTCACAAAATTGTCTCCGTAAATACCCGTCAAGGACGCGCGGCTTTCATTCCGCGTATCCCCGCCTTAGTTGCTTCGGCGCACAATATAGTAGCGCTCGGTGATCATCGAGTGGAACGATACGTGAGAAGAAAAAAATGCACTGGTAGACGTGTAATGATGATAGCCGCATTCAATGCGTATCGTTGGTGAAGTGTTCTTTAAAGTGCTTATCTGCGCGCACGTTTGGTTGAACGGCGACTAGACAACATTTTGTCAGCGTTGTGAAGAACGCGCACAGCCTTGCACGCGGGACTTGGGACTTGGTCGTTTGGTACACGTGCCCTAAAGAAATAATATGTGAATTCACAAAAAAATAGAGAGATAAAAGTCAGCAAGACAGCCTTTTGTAATGACGTCGGAACTCTACGATAAGAAGAGATAAGATGGTACTTATCACGCATCGGAGGGAAGCGGCTCGAAGCGGTTGTCCTAGTGCGCCGTGCGTCTGAGTTATCGTTCAGGAACGCGGGACACTTCTCACAGCAATTACGTCCTCTCCGTACGTGGTTTCATCATCCGCAGGTTGCCAGCTGCGCACGTGTTTGAATTGAGGGATCGCGCTAGCCGGTACGGTTACCCGGCCGATGAACCGTGCCGATTTCCTTGAGTCATGGTGTATGCTTCAAAGGTCGCGTATAAGGCAGCGACGAAGTTTCATTTCACTTCGCTCTTATAGACTACTTCCCGTAAGGCTTCTGGGTGCCGCCAATTTGGTGTTAAGTCGATATTTTCTTGCTTTTAAATGCGGAGCATTTCTTAGTTAACTTCGGTGACTTTGAGCGTATCTATCTATCTATCTATCTATCTATCTATCTATCTATCTATCTATCTATCTATCTATCTATCTATCTATCTATCTATCTATCTATCTATCTATCTATCTATCTATCTATCTATCTATCTATCTATCTATCTATCTATCTATCTATCTAATCTAGCTGCCTACGACTTTTAGCTCTCCTGGCCGTTTCCATAATGGTATTGATACCAAACTTTGGTATGGCATAACATGACCGTATTAATTAAGAACATGTTTGACTACTCATATCAAGAAAATCACATGGATGTCATGAATGTCTTGATTTACATTTCATGGTCCTGCAGCTCTTGCGGTGGTTTTATTCACATGACATGTTGCAAAACTGGTATGGTATGACATGATTGCATGGCGAACACAAGCGACAAATCTTAACGTGAAAATCATGACATTTGTGTCATGTAACAACATGATTACATGCCAAGCTCATGATGCGCTCGCGGCTGTTTCGCTAGCGTAACATATACCAAATTTGTTATTACGGTACGTGAATGGATGGCGAAGGTATGTGACTGGTGCAAACATGATAATGTTAAGATGCGTGTCATGTAACAACATGACTACATGCCACGCTAATGATGCGCTGGCGGCCGTTTCGGTAGCTTCACTTATACCGAATTTGGTATTACGGGACGCGAATGGATGACGAAGCAGACATGATAAACATGAGATGCATGTCATGTAACAACATGACTTCTTGCCACGCTCATGATGCGCTCGTGGCCGTTTCGCTAGCGTCACACATGCCGAATTTGGTATTACGTGACATCAATGGATGAAGAAGCTATGTGACTGGTGCAAACATGTTAAGCATGAGATGTGCGTCATGTGAAAACATGACTACATGCCACAGTCAAGGTGCCAATACATTTCGAGGTGACGCGTTGCGCGTGCTCGCCGGTGTTCATTTCAACGCGGCACACCGGCGTTGCGACGCAAGCGCCGGTCCTGCTATATACTCCCAGGCGCGCGCCACGCTGCGTTGCGCATGCGCGTTTCAGCGCATCCTGCGTCCCTCCGTCACGACAAGAGGGAGACGCGGTGTTGTCTTGGTAACGCATCGGTGCGAAATGCATGGTTGCCGTCGGGCCGCGCCGACTGACGCTGGTCGCGACGTTCGCGCCTGGCATCAGACTATAGATTGCTCGCGTTTCGCTAAGAGAGAGAGAGAGAATAAACTTTTATTATTAACAAATACACACTGAGCCTTCCTTGGGTGGGACCCCCAGTCCAGGGACCCCCAGGCGTGTCCAGGGGTCCAGACGATACGCACAGGACGTAATGCGGACGGTGAGACAGAAGAGAGGATATTGTGTGTATGTGCAGCCACAAGTCCTTGAGTGAAGCACGGCAAGCAGATTGTGAATCTGTTACAATTGTGACAGGAAAGTCATGTGACAGTGTCGTGGCGTGAACAATTGCCAGAGCGAGAGCTCCCTCCTCTGCCAGACCACTGTCTGTAGTGCGAAGTGTGGCAGACGCCACAAGGGCGTCTGTGTCACGGCTAAACACATGGCTGATTTCTCTGGGTAGCGTGCCGCATCCGTGTAAAGGACTTTTAAGTCTGTGGTACCATCCTCAAAGACGCGTGTCATAGCCTGAACTCGGGCACGTCGACGACCGGCGTGGTGGGAGGGATTCATATTGCGTGGAATCGGAGGCACTTTGGTGAGTGCGCGGACAGTAGAAGCAAGTTTATGTCGCGGTACTTGCGCGGATTTTTGGGAATCGGGTAGTCAAGACGAGACAGGATGGCGCAGCCCTGACGGGTCTGTCTGAGCCGTTGGAGCTGACTATTGTGCTGGGGGCCTCGACGAGTTCGGTTACGGTGTTGTGGACTCCTAGTTGAAGGAGGCGTTGTGTAGATGCGTGTGGAGGCAAGCCGAGAGCCGCCTTCACAGCTGTCCGTATGGATGTCCATATTTTTTATTTGAACTAGCGTGAGATTGTGAAAGGGAAGATGATAGGTGAGCCGACTAACTATGAGTGCTTGTACTAAGCGGAGGACATCCTTCTCACAGGTGCCTCTCCTGTGATTAGTGATGCGTTGGAACATGTGTGCAATTTGAGTTATCTGCTGGGCCAGAAGGTGTGTAGTGTGCGAGGCCTTGCCGTCGGACTGAAGTTAGAGGCCTAAAAATGCGAATTCGTGGTACCAGAGGGATAGGACGGCCATCAAGAAACAGCGAAATGTCAGGAGAATAAGCGGTTTTGCGGCGTCGCTTGTATACCAATAACAACTCCGACTTATCCACTGAGCACGTAAGGCTGCCGGCAGCAGCATAGTCTAGAGACACAGACACAGCTTCCTGTTGGGCGTCCTGAATGGTTCCGTCTGATCCTTTGGTTGCCCAAATTGTAATGTCATCTGTATAGATGGCATGCTGGATGTTGGGAACCTGTTGTAATAGGGAAGGAAGTTTAGCCATAGCCGCGTTGAACAAAGTGGGCGAGAGAACCGAGCCCTGTGGTGTTCCTCTGCCTGCGAGACGAATGACGTCCGACCGGAGGTCTCCAATCCCAATAGTGGCCGTGAAGTCAGAAAGAAAGGACCTGACGTAATTGTAGATGCGTGAGCCACACTGAGATGAAGCGAGATCTTTAAGAATAAGGTCGTGGGAGACGTTGTCAAAAGCACCCTTCAGATCCAGGGCCAAAATAGCTCGGACCTGGTTTGAAGTGGGGCTATCCAACACGTCCTCCTTAAGCTGTAATAATGCGTCCTGTGTAGAGATACCAAGACGGTAGCCGAATAGTGTATCAGGAAAAAAAGTTATTGTCTTCGAGAAATGGTTGTAGTCGAGAGAGGACAACGCGTTCAAAGAGTTTAGCTACACATGAATTTAAGGATATAGGGCGAAGATTCTGGAGGGATAGCGGCTTGCCAGGCTTTGGAATAAGTATGATTTCTGAGTGTCGCCACTCCTGTGGTAGCGTGCCGTTGTTTCAATGTTCGTTGTAAACAGCGGTTAAATATTCGATGGACTGGTTGTCTAAATTACGCAGAAGTGTGTACGTAATCCCGTCTGTTCCTGGTGCTGTGTTACGCTTAATGCTTTGCAAAGCTGCCCTAACCTCTGCTTCTGTAATGTCCTCATCTATAGAGGCGTATCGTGTACGCGTGGATAATCACGGTAGGCGCGACGGGGGCCCGTGGATACATAGTGTTGCTTTAAGGTGTGCAGCAGAGAGGTATCGTCGAGCCCTGATTTGTGGAGAATGGTGTGGATTGCATTAGCAGTGTGTGATTTTGTCTGCGTGGGATTTAAAAGAGCACGGAGTATACGCCACGTTCGAGGTGTACTTAGTGAGCCGTTGAGTCGATCGCAGAAGTTAAGCCAATTGTTGCTAGTGAGGATGTTCGCATAGTCATGTGCCTCAGTAGCTAGTTGGGCGATTCGGAGACGAAGTTTTCGGTTATGTTCCTGCCGCCACCGCCGCAAGCCTCTTTGGGCATCCCAGAGATGCAGCAGATGCCGGTCCCCATCCGGCGTTTCTGTCGTCGCAGCGATGAGTTTGGTAGCTGTTTGAAAATCGGACTGAAGTTTTAATATCCAAGCTTCTAGGGAGGGAGAGTCCTGATGGTATAGTTGTTGTACGATTACGCCTAAATGCATCCCAGTTTGTTAGTTTTATGATGCGCTCTGGGGCACGCGTATCTGCTACTTTGAGCTCTGTAGTTATTATATGGTGATCACTACCTAGATTCACCATGAGGTTGCACCAGGAATGGTGACTAATCCCCTTGACTATTGTGAGGTCGGGGCATGTGTCCCTGTTGACACTATTACATAGGCGAGTGGGTTGATCAGGTTCCGTCAGCGGGGTCATGCGATGAATCGTGAGAACCTGTGCGAGTCGTCGGCCTTTAGGCGTTTCTGTTGCGTATAGCCCCAAGCCGGATGGGGGGCATTGAAATCTTCTACAATAACTATGTGTTTACCCAACTTGCATAGTTGTGCAAATAGATGACCGAAGTCATCGTTCCTGGCGAGGTGCACAGTGAACGTTAAGCGCATACAGGCTGCTACTGAAGCGAGAGCACGGGACTAATTCGAGAAGCACGTGCGAGATGGAGGTGCTTTGAAGGGTGTGTTCTATGACAGTGACATGTTTAGAAACTAATGTAGCTGTGCGATGCGGTGTGTTCGTTACGTCCGTGTATGTGGTGTAACCCGGAAGTGCAGGGGTACATTGTACTTCTTGTAACGCTATGACATCGGGAGTAATTCGCTGCGTCGCAATGAATTGCATTAGAGCTCCGCGTTTCCTACGATACCCCCTGCAATTCCACTGCCATACACGTAGGAGTTGAGGGGTGTCACGCATTGACCTACGGTTTCTCGCCATAATCATGCAATAGCGGGCCTCGGTAGTACACGGACGAGGCATTTCAGACTGTGCTAAATCTTGGTGGAGGGTGGTGGGAAGCGGGACTGCAGCAGCTGCGGCTGTTGGGACGGTTTTTCGGGACGGTGATAGGAAACGGGAGGGGCAGTATGTAAGGATGCGGTCGCTGTGTTTCACGTGTCGGAGACGTGGTGCGTTTTGGTGCAGATGGCACAATATGAAGTTGGCCAAGTGCAGCCGATATCTGCATTTTAACGTCCGTTACAATCTGCTGGACAGCAGGTTGCAGGGCCTGCTGGATCAATTGTTGGAGTGGAGCTGTTAGTTCAGCCATAATGCTATCCTTCATTTTCTGCATTTCTACCTGCATCATAGCTGCGAATTCGTTCCTTAAAGAGTAGCCATTTCGTTCAACGCCTCTCGTGCGCAATAGTCGGATCGTGCCGTAGTTGGCGGCATATCGGGGTGAAGCTGAGTGTCCACTGACATGGGTTGTGATGCTATTTGCTGCGTTGATGTTTGTGTGAGGGGTTGGGACTGATGTTGAGAGGGAGGTAGAACAGGGAACTGCCCTGCCCAGCTTACCGTTTGTGCTTTCTTGTGGGAATGATGATGGCCATGATGATGCGTTGTCCCGTCCGTGTGCCAGCCTTGAGATCCCTGCTGGCCAGCGAAACCGCTCCGCGATGACGGGTTTCCCCGTTCGGGCCCCGACTTATCCCTGGAACGGCTCCTTCGCCTGGCTGCACTCCCGGACGCACTGCTCTGCCGTCCGGGCCTGGGGGACGGTGACTGGGCCTTCCTGGTGGGAGTAGCTGACCGGGGTGGTTTGCGTCGGTTGACTGGTGGCAAAAACCACTTTGGACATGGTTTGGCAGCCGTCGGGTGGTCGCCACCGCAAAGCATGCAAGAAGGGCGGCACTCGTGGTTGTTAGGTGATAGTGAATCCCCGCACACTCGACATTTCGGTGTGTCAGGAGGCTGTGGACACACATCCTCGCGGTGTCCTGTTTTGTTGCGCTTTCTATAGTGAGGAATAGTTCGTTTGTAGAGGTAGCAGCGAAGAGCCTCTTCGTACGCGTTGACGAAGAACGGGACTCGCTTGCCACAAAATGTGAGCACCATTGCTCCGGAGTCGCCGAGGCGTCTGCACGTAAGGACCTCGTAGCCCGGTACTTCAACTTCCGTGAGGAAGTCGTCTGGTGTGATTTCATGGCCCATTACGTTGACCACACTTTTGCACGAATTATCAGGCGCAATACCATAAGACTTGATGTCGTAGGTTGCTGCGTGCACTGTAATTTTGGTGATTTGTCTGAGTGCAGTGGCGATGTTTTCAGATGAGGCGCTTATTGTTAGCACATTTTGATTTTCGTCAACACGATCGAAGCTTGATATCAGGCTTCTCACTGCGTATATTTGCTGCATGAGCTACGGCGAGAAGTAACGTCTTGGGGCTAACCTTGCTCAGATTGAATCCACCATGGGGACGGATTGCTAGATTGTAGTCCTCGGCAGGGAGCGGTGGGAGTCTTGGTAGACGCGTCTTAGGCCGCCTCTGGCGTAGAGCGGGCTCAGATGGCGTGCTGGGCAGCTGTTGAGTCGGTACCGTATGGGGTTGCAGCTGTCGGCGTTTGTTCGCTCTCTTGGTAATAGTGATCCATGGATGTGCGTTGTGCTCATTGCTCACCTGCGTATCGGCGTCTTGACTGGTCTGCGTATCCATCATGTGGTCCGTGGAGCGAGAGGGTGATGAGTGCTTCTCGTCGGCTGCGACGCTCGTAGAGACGCTCGCCATCCGATGTAGAGCGGGGCGGCGTTCTGTCCAAGCCGCGTCCCTGGCTTGTTAGGGTTAGCGAGGCGGACCTCGCCTAAGAACTTTTGAAAGCGTTAAGACGTTTAAAAGCGCACTCACAGGTTGAAGTCCGATATAGGCTTGACAGTGGTGATGCTAGCAACAAGTTCCCATCATCGCAACAGGTCGCCAGGAAGAAATTCTTCTTCAAAATGGACCTGAGCCGGAGCCGTTGTGATTCGCGTCCGTAGGACTCGTTCGCCAAGTGGCTGGCGACCGCGTTTTGCTAAGGTAGCGTCGCTGTGGCCAGCGTGCGCGCGCGTCAACGCTACATCAAATATATATATATATATATATATATATATATATATATATATATATATATATATATATATATATATATATATATATATATATTGCCACGACATAGTGCCTGCATTCAAACAACGCGCCCATCACCACGCGCACAGAGACATACATGGGCGCCGTCTAGTGTTGCGCAGAGACGATGATGATAGCACGAGAACCCAGCTGGCCCCTGCTGATGTGTGCCACGCGCTTGGGACTCTTCTTGAAGAGGTAGAAGAAGAAGACATCTTGCCGTTCTACTGTAACGTGCTACGACCATAGTCCCTTTGAGTTGTGGGCACAGGTTCGCCCTTTAATAAATACGTTTTATTATACCCCCAGTCCTTCAACATCGTTACAATATATATATATATATATATATATATATATATATATATATATATATATATATATATATATATATATATATATATATATATATATATATATATTGGGCCCTTAATGATGTGCTCGCGGCCGTTTTGCTAGCTCCACATTACCGAACTCGGTGTTAAGTGACGTCAACGAATGACAAAAGTATTTGACTGGGTCCAACATAATAATACTGACACGCGTGTCATGTAAGAACATGACAACATACCATGCTCATAGCGTGCTCGCGGTCGTTTCGCTAGCTCTATATATACTAAATTTGGTATCACGTGACGTGAATAGATGATGAAGGTAAACGACACATCCAAAAATAATCATGTACGGCGTCATTTACCTCCATCTCGTAACATTGTGCTGATTTTAAAATGACATATCAACCTTTCTCATTCGTGCTTCGCATATTATCGACTCCTACTGTACGTGAGATCTGCCAATTTTTTGTATATCGTGGTGCGGATTAATAAGACCATTAAACATCGTACGCACCAGCCCAACTGTTTTCGTGCGTATGCATCTACCGTAACACTGTTGGTTTAGATGTTAAATATACGAAAGACACAGATTAACAGCCCAGTATGACGGCGCTCATACCTATCCGTAAAGTAGTCTATAACATTGACGTAGTTGTGCGGCATGGCAACGTGATACTTGGCTTCATCGTGTACCTCGAGTAATAATTAATCGATTAAAAAAACTTGGGTACCTTCGCAATAGAGTGCTAAACCTGTAGGAAGTGCGGATATGTTTTTTTTTTGGGGTGGGGGGGGGGGTCTCTTTTTTCCTCTTCACTTTGTATCTTATCTCTCGTTTCTCTGTTTTTTATACCTTTTTGTCTCTCTTTCTATTTTTGCCTTTCTTTCCTTTCTTTTTTATATTTCTCTCTTTTTCGTGCTATGCTTTACTCTCTCCCATTCTCTCTTGACTCCTCCTCGTCGTCATATATATGTTACTCACCCTCACTTCTCTTTCGCACCCCCTCGTTATGCTATGCTACGCTATGCTAGCGATCCTCGATAGCCGAATGGGTCGAAATCTCCTTAGCCCTCCACTACGGCGTCTCTCATAATCATATGGTGGTTTTGGGACGTTAAACCCCACATATCAATCAATCAATCAATCAATCAATCGATCGATAACTGAATGGTTACGACGTTGACATTCGAACCATGGTTAGGCGGGTTTGAATCCCGCCTCTAAAAGAGTTTTAGGGGCGAAGCTTTTTTTAGGGTCGAGCCCTGTACGGCGACCGTCAAGCCACGCAAAGCCGAAAGAAACTGCAACACCTGCACAGCGAAAAACGAAAGCATCTGTATGTGTACGTCCATAATAAAAAAAACATCAATCAAGTGCATCACAGCACAATACATGATCACCTGCGCCGTCCGTCCGTCCGTGCGTGCGTCAGAGAGCACCTGGTTGGAGGCACTCGTGGCTCATAGATCATTAGAAGGGAACACTCAGAAAGTAGTGCAATTTTTTCTAGTATTATTAAATAGTATCATTAAAAAGCACTGAATGTACCACTCTAACCGCGAGCTGACAGTTCGTATAATGAATATACGTGTGGCGACGCCGCTCTGAGGCATGCGCCCCAGCTCTCGTGACGCCGCTGTGGTGATGTGGTTAAGGTATTCGGCTGCTGACCTGCAGGTCGCGGGCTCGAATCCCGGCTGTGGCGGCTGCATTTCCGCTGGAGGCGGAAATGTTGTAGGCCCCCTTGTGCTCAGATTTGGGTGCACGTTAAAGGAACCCCAGGTGGTCGAAATTTCCGGAGCCCCCCACTGCGGCGTCTCTCATAATCACATGGTGGTTTTGGGACGTTAAACCCCACACATCAATCGAAGCTCAAACGTACTGTAAGTTTATGTTCTAGACATGTGGTCAACTGCTAGAATTTGCTTTGCTTAAACAGGCTGCGAAATTTGGATATCAACAATGACGGATTTATCCCGTATATCTCACCCAAATGCACAGTTCGCCCAGTTTGCCCAAACAAGGAAATCCATGCAGATTTCTCAGAAAGTAAACCTTCCAAGTTCCCAGCAACAACAGCAACAAAAAGTTGTCTTGGTCTGGAAATCGTACCCGTAATCAACGCCTATTCGGGGAAGTCTGTACAAAGAAAAAAATCAAATAAAACTTGAAGGACGCTTGAGCTTCGCCTTCAAGTGTATAAGAACACGATAGCGTATATCCTATCGTAATCTGAAACGCTATAGCCTAGCTCCGGTTCTCAGCGGATGCCTCAACCGTGCAGCAGGAAAGTGATAGCCTATATGCGCGTAACAGTGGCAGTCCTCAAACTGAGCTAGAGGGAGTTTACCGCAAGTGCAATCGCGAAATGCCCACTACGCCATAATTATACTTTATTTGCAAATCAGCGAGGGACCCAGTATACGCGCACGTAGGGCAACACGCGAACCTACGCAGCCATTTAGAAGGCATTGCAACGGAAGGCGACAAAAGCTTTGTTGAAATTCCTACGCGACACGGACTTGAACAAGCGGCTGTAACAGCCATGTCACACACCACGAGAGACAAGACTGGACTATGACTGAGTGTGCGCGCGTGTGCTGCCGAATGTGCTGTGTTTATCTCTCTTCCCTTTCTCCTCTCTATCATACATCTCCCCAATCCCCCTCCCATGCGCAGGGTAGCAAACCGGCTGCCCGTAGGCTGGGTAACCTCCCTGCCGTTTTTTTTCTCTCTCCTATTTTCCTTCCTTCCTACGCAGCCTTTTCACTTTGCTGACGGCTCTATACTGTCGATTATGACCAAATATGTCTGAGTGATTTGTAAGGGGTGGGCCTTTAAGACATCAATCGTTGCGCTATTCACATATTTTTACGCCTGGCGCGATTCTACGCTTCTTCTAGGCATATATGTTCCCTTTTCTGCGCATTTCTAAACGCTGAGTCCATAGCTGGTCAGAAAATCGATCTAGGTCCGGACCTCTCAGCGTTTCTTTTATAGTCAAATGACATTTCTCTCACTGTTTTCCATGTAATATATCAATTATCACACAGCGCCTGGAGGAGCCTGTCAAGCGAATAGCCGGGCTATCATTTGGAAAATTTCAATAAAAACATTTATGTCTAAGAAATTGGCGCTCGTTTCTCTCTTTCGTGCCCCCCCCCCCCCCCACTGTTTTTTTTTTCATGTTCCTAGTTTCGCGCCACTTACAAAATGTGCAGCTAATTTGCCTCTCTACCTGCGCTAACCAGGCTCGTCCCACTACACGGCATTCATTTAGCGTTTTTTTTTTGTCTTCTTGTTCTAAGCAGTTTCAAGCAGTGGTTTGACTCCGTGGTAGGGTACATACCAACATACGGTCGTGGTATGCGGGTATGCACCATAGGTGGTTAACAGTTCATATCTGTCTTGGATTGATTTGATTGATATGTGAAGTTTAACGTCCCAAAACCATCATATGATTATGAGAGACGCCGTAGTGGAGGGCTCCGGAACATATCTGCCCTGGAGAGGCGAGAACAGGCATCGGTATAACTTAAATGCGATAGCGTTAACAAAAAAAAAAAAAAAAACTGACGCCAGCAGCGTCGACCCGACTAATGCAAAGAATAATAATCAATGCTCCAGAGCAGGAACCGAACCTAAGCATTCTGCGTGGCAACCAAGTATCGTAACACCAGGGCCACGCCGCCCCGCCGCGGTGGTAAGGTATTCGGCTGCTGACCCGCAGGGCGCGGGTTCGAACCCCGACTGTGGCGGCTGCATTTCCGACGGAGGCGGAAATGTTGTAGGCCCGTGTGCTCATATTTGGGTGCACGTTAAAGAACCCCAGGTGGTCTAAATTCCGGAGCCCTCCACTACGGCGTCTCTCATAATCATATGGTGGTTTTGGGACGTTAAACCCCACATATCAATCAAATCGGAGCCACGCCAAGTCGTGAGGCTGCTTTGAAGATCCTGTATGAAGGCGTAATAATGGTAAAGCGTGAATCGTTGTGTTGCTGTGCTGGTTGTCTAATTTCACGAACATTACTTATGTACTCCTATGAATGATACAGACGTCACGTCGGGTTAACGTCGGTTTTAAGCGCCGTCCAGTGAAGTTCGTCTACGTATATATGTAGCACTAGCCAGGGCTATCCTTCCAAGCACAAGTGCTTACATATCAGATTACAGCTTCTGGTGTTAATACTTACGTCGTGATTGGCATCTTTACGCGACTGTGAACAACTGTCTTATACAAAACAAATAACTGGTCAACATATATTAACATTTGTACACTTCTTTAGCATTATTTCGTAACGTTTCGCTCAGAAATGTTGCACCACAGTCGCCTTTCATCCACGCGCTTCGCCTGGCATCGGTTCCCATGGCGCGTAAAATCAGGCGTTTTTTTTTGGGGGGGGGGAGGGGGGGAGAATTCGTGTGTGACAAGTCCAGGTATTTAGGGCTAAATTCGCTTTGGGCTTACCACGGACTGACTCCGCGAGCTCGCATGCTGCGTTTCGATCGTACGTTTCACCACATGAACTCGAAGTCTTCCGTAGTGTCCAATTTTATTACCGTATTTACTCGAATGTAACGCGTGTTCTTGTTTGTTTTTCTAGATTGTTGCTACCTAAAGTCGGCACTCGCGTTACAATCGAAAATCGTAATAACATCTTTTTTTTTTTCGGACGCAATGAAAAGTCACCCCTCGCGCTACAATCGCGCAAATACGGTGCTTATTGCTTCCTATAAGGCACTGCAGCAAAGTATGCAACACGTCTTCACGGGGACAACGTCGTTCTCACCCTTTTGAACAGAACTGAACATGCACACAGTTTGAGATTACAGCGGTGCCTCGAATTGTGAATAGTTTTGTACTGGTATTTCGCATGTACACGCGTCAGCATAACATCGCGCTGAAGGATCTGCCGGCATTTCCGTGTCGTTTCGGACGCGTCGTTCAAATAACGTTTCAGCGCGGCATTTTGTTCTGGTTTGTCGCGAATCCCAGGCCTCATTGAAATGTAGTAAAACGCGCCGTCTCTTTAGAACTCGGTCAAGGTGACGGCATGTACGTAAGGTACCCGCAGACCCGCATGCATGATGTTGCGAGCGGGACGAAAAAATCAGTCGTTTTGACATTGCGTTGACCGTGACACATTTTACTTTGAGAGCGTATATGCGTCCACACACCTCTTTTCCGACTCGGTTCAGAAGACACGCACGCACAAACGCACGCAAGTAAATTGCCGAAGCTCTCAATACACCGTAACACAGCCAAGAAACTTTAGGTTTAAGCTCCACCACAGTGGTATAGTCTTTAATTATGGTGCGCGACTGGTGCACCCGATCGAAGGTCGCAAGATCGAGTCCCGGTCGCGTTTTCGGTGAATGCTTGAAGTCCCCGGTGCTTGAGGCTCGATCGTGTTCTCAAATTTAGGTGCAGGGAACACCTGGGTGGTCGATATTTACGGTACCATCCACTATGGCGTCCCTCATAACCTTTGCGTGGTGTTGAGAAGGCATAAGCTCCTATACGATCATTATTATGCACAATACTTCGTAGCCGGTGATCGATGAGCTGACGTGGTCTTTGCACGGAAAGGTACGTGTGGGGCTACGCTAACGGGGATATGTTGGTGTTAAGTCTCTTCATAAATCATGTGCTGGAGTAATACACCTGTCGCAGGGCTAATGTAATGTCATTGAATGATGTTAAGCGCACCTGTTGTAGCTTTCTCTCAGTGCTGTATAAGACACGATGAAAACAAATTTATTTGAAATGATTTCTGTGACCGTTATGGGCTCCTGTGGTTCCTTGACCACTGGGGGAGAGGAGATAGCGAAGCTTGCAATCGCCACATGTATATCCCCGAAACAATCGCTTTAATAAGAGAATGTAGCTGTGTAATATATACATGGCCATTTTGCACAAGTTTCTCAGCTGCACAAGCCAGGTAAAGCTGTCAAGCAGATAATAGCCAAAGAAGGATGGCGTGGCGGATGAGACGTTGGTTATTTAATGAGTTAATCGACGTGTAACGTCATTGTTTTATGTATTGAAACATTTGCATCGGCCAAAAAAAAACAGGCGCAGAAAAAAAGTATGTGACTGTACAGGGTCCGAATAAACAACACGGGCTGAGCCTAACCTGCGTTCATGTAACAGACGAGTGGGGGCTCTGAACATCAAACCATAGTTGCATAATGCATTTGTGTGGCGCTGTGGTTTATAATACGCCTTCAGCAGCGGTTTGCACAATTGTACGCATCAACTTTCGTAGGCGCGTTCTTTCAGATGCCCTGAAACGCAGTGTACACATTGGTGCAAGCTTGGGTGGACAACTGGCAGTCATCGAACTTTGTTATGCTGCGTATTGCTGCATGAGGTAACATTGCTAGAGATTACCATAGTGGACGATTCTGCGACGTGCCACGCTCCAGGACGTATATGTCGAGTGTTTCTTCTTTGGTCGAAACAAATGACACAAAAAATAAACAAAATGTGCATGCAGTTTAAGTTAATTTGATTTTTAACCAAGGATTGAAGCTGATTGGAGGCTAATTGGATATTCAGTCGCATGCTGATTAATGTTAATTACCGCCTCAAAATACAATATTCCTTCATCTGTGTTCGGATGTAACACTTAGTGCCTTGAAATCGTGCCCTGCAAATTTGACACATTTGCAGACAGTGGATCGTAATTTGCTTCTATGCCTGTTGTGCATAAAAAATTTTGATCACTTCTTCATCTTTCCCTCTGTTGACTTTCGGTGACAAACCTGCAAGATGTAATGTCAGGAAAAAACAGTGACATGGCTATGGCGTAGCACATGTATGGTGCTACATTCAAGTGTGTTGTGCACATGTCTGTGATTGTGCCAACAATCCATATACCTGAAATTCAGTCAGCTAATCATTGGCATACGCAACACATTGTTTAGATCAAACAATGCCACCTCGGAGAGGTCAAGGTACGCTGCTACAAAAATGAACCGTCTTTATTTGTGCAAAAGTGTGGCCAGAGGTTGGAACCACTGGGATAAAACTGATAGTTGGAAACTTCTCAAGAGAAAACACACTTTTGTACCTTGTGGTATCAGCGACAAACGCACATTTAAGTAAGGCCCAAAGAGAAAAACAAGGGCTCAATTTATGTACAAAACCATTCCTACTCTTGCAAAAGAAAGAGAAAAACACGCAGAAAGAGCTCTGCAGAGAGTGCTCATTAAATCAGTGTCGCAGTGGTGAGCACAACATCGTCTCAAGAGTCGCAATGCATTTTTGGAGGTAGACTCGAACACCTAGTCAAGTAGCCATGACATTGCACTGCGTAGAAAAATGTGAGTCTGGAATTGACAAGGGATTTTCACATAATCTGTGCACAAGTCAATAGTCGACTCATAACAGTTTGGCAGCTTTCAAAGTGTGTCACAAGCATTTAAAACAGCTTGCAACTCAAACTGCTTATTGCTACCAGTGGCGCGAAAATTCATTACTACTGGCAGCTGTGTCTGGCAAGCACAAAGCCGTGCATAGTCGTGTCCTCATATTTCTACTCATGCTGTACGTACAGTAGCTGTTGTCGTCAAACAAGTTGAACAGCATTTGCTTGTTTGGAGTCCACTAGACATACATGCACACCACACCCACACACATTCAGTCCACATCAAACCACTGCACAACTCGTAATATGGAAGATATGTCCCTGTTTCACGGTTTCCGCAAGAGATCACAAAAATTGTATCGCTATTTACAATGTGGAAGTCGCACACTCTCTGCCAACCAATGCAAGCTCGCTGCAGTTCATTCCATTTAACTTTCACTAAAGTGAGGAAAAATAGTGCTTAGGAGCATTTTGTTGCTTGTGCAATACATCAGTATGCCTAATTTGCACTTATAAAGCTCTAGAGAAGACGATGGCAAGATGAAAGGCTGGAAGGGGGGACAGGGAAGACATTGTGGCACATTGTAAATGTTCGGTTAATGTAATTTTCACATTTCATTCAGTTGCAGAGCGAAGACCTAAGCTAGCTAGGTACGCAGCTTGTTTCAGTTGGATGCGACAGTCCTGTACAGCTTGCCTCTCTTTCAAGTTTCAGAGCTATGATGCACTTTTCACTTTGGCTAGTGACGTTCTCTGGCTGTAAAGTTACATCACACTGCCAGACGCGGAAAGCTTGGAACGCACGTGACATTCCTAGCAACAATGGCACTGCTACATATAGTTTTAAAACATCATTCTGCACATCATTTATTTTAATATATATAAATGTGACTCGCTCATTGATCAAAAAACAGTTCCACTCCTAGATAAAATATGCAGAATCACCAGTATCAACAAGTGCTTTGGGGCATGGGCAAGATTGAAGCAAGCATTGAGCAAGCAAAATATGTGCATTCTACTACTGGCTGAATATGCTTTCAAGACAAAACGTTTTGTGCGCAGTGGCAGAAAGCCAGAACTGCAGCATATTTTTGGGATTCCTATGCAGTGCACGGTGTTATTGCTCAACACTTGTGGTTTTACCAAGCAAGCTGAAGGCTTACTAGTTAATGAGTCATTGTACAACAAAGCCTGTGGAGGCTCTTACAGCATGGCGGAGAAAACATTCTTTGGTGCAAGCAACTACTAGTCTGGGTGACCTTTTGCAGTGTGCATCACAGGTTCATTTCTGTCCTGTTTTTTTCTCAGTGTAGCCAGTCTATTTGCCTGGCCAAAGAACAGATCCTTGCCTTCGCTGGATGATGTGGCTTTGGGGCTAGCTGGCATGGCCCTAGCGACATGTTTGGCACAGTCGTACATGGAACCTGCAGGTCTTTCACGGCTCGGGCTGCAAACCGCAGTCTTTGGACTTTTCCCACATATCCCGCTGGCCAGCATGTGTGGTGGGCAGGCACTGTCCTCAAAGTGTTCCTTGCGAAAACAGTGCCGCGTCTCGCCAAAAGAGTAGACAGGGCTGCTGCCACCTGTGCAGTTTTTCTTTGGAGAGCTGGGGAACCCATCTGCACTCAACCAGTCAATGTCACTCACTGAAGGGCCGTTGGGACGTCTTTCCGGAGACCGTGATGGCTCAGAGAAGGTCCTTTTCCGTTTCTGGTAATGGCGCTTGCGAGAGCAGAGGCTCACACGCTGTGTCTGCTCAGAGGTTCGAGGCCGTAAACTTCGTTCTGATGTCTTCAAAGGCTCGTTGAATGTCACTTGGCTATCCGGTGCTCTGCGCTGGCTTGGGAACGTCAAGCTGCCAATGGGAGGAAATAGCTTTCGTACCACAGCCAACTGTTCTGGAGTGATTGGCGATTCACCAGGCGATAGGGCAGCCTCAGATTTCAGACTTGCCTTGTGGAACTTTTCCGCAAAGACAACATCCTCGGGAGACTTGGACTGTGGGAACCTGTCAGTGATTATGTGCTCCTCACGCCCTCGTGGACTTGTCTGCCAGGGGTTGCCACTCTGAGACGAGCAGGGGTCGTGGATTGTGCTTGTCCTTACTGGAGTCCAGATGGGGTACTTTGAGGGAAGCTGAGTGTGGGGCGAAGGCTGGCAATCACTTAGGTCAGACGTGCTTGGCCTCAGTGGGGTATCCTTGTTGCAGAGGTACTTGGTGCTATCATACATCTTTTGTGATCCCTGGATGAAAGGGATGTAGAGGGAGTTTGCACCATCCCCATCTCTGTTGATTGGTATAAGGCCCAAGCCATAAAAGAAATCAAAGAAGTCAGAAGACCTGTTTTCTTCAATCTTCCTCTGAATTTCTTTAATTCGATACCGAGTACGAAACACCTTTATCGGTTGCCTCCTTGGTCTCATGTTTTTTACGGGCAGCTTCTTTACCTTCTGCAGGGGCTGTTTTGAAGGTGTGCTATCTTTATCTGCAGGCTTTTTGGCTTTGGCACAATTAAAAGTTTCTTTAGCTTTCTTCAAGCTTTTACTCATTACCTTCTTTATGATCATTACTTTTTTCTCAGACTTTATGTTCTTTTCTTCATTTATTTTAATTTTCTTTGCTGCAGCCATATTGTTTGCATTCTTTGAGCACGGTTTGCCCTTGCTTGCCTTCATAACCTTGTCAGGTTTCTGGATTACTTTTTGTTTGTGCTTCACACTCTTTGGGTCAGATTGAACCTTGTTTTTCAACGTGACAATATTTTTCGGCTTTCCTAACTTATGCTTCTGGCTCGCTTTTTTCATCAGACACTTTTTGTACTTTGCGACAATGGCTGCACTCTTGGCCGACTGCGCCTTTGTTTTTTTGACAGGCGCCAGCTTCGACTTGGTGTTCGGGCCCTTTTTCGCCGTGGCAACCAATTTCGTTTTCGACTTATTGGCAGCCTTCTTCACTTTGGTGAGAACGGTCTTTTTTAGTTTGCTACCCATCTTAGTCGCCTTCTTCGTCGGTTTGTTTTTCGGCAAAGTCTTGGTGGTCTTACCGCCGCTGCCTTTGGTGGAAGAAGCCTTTGACGACACCTGCTTCGACTTGAACTTCGCCGTGGCATGCGCCTTGGTCTGAGCCTTTCGCTTCGCCGTGGTGGGAGAAGCCTTGGATGACAGTCGGCTCATGGCACGCTTTACGAGGGACCGGGCGGCGTTGTTCTTGGCCGGCGGCAACCTTTTGGCGCTGCGCGAACCATGTGACGCGGCCGGAGGCACTCCCTTCTTGCGCGTCGAACCGGCACTGTTGTTGGCGGGAGACGCGGTGCCCGTGTGCTTGGGCAGCCTCTCGCACTTGCCGACGAGCTTGCGTTGACGCACGAAACCCGCCACCCAGTCGATTGACAGCTTGAGGCCGCGCACTCCGTGCACTTTCTTCAGCTGCGCCGCGTGCGCGAGCAGATCGCGGTACCTGGCCTTGACTCCGCGCTGCTGACAGTCCTGCACGTAGCGTTCCAGGCAAGTCTCGAACAGGGCCCGCGTCTCGGCCGCGCGGTTCGCGGTCTTTCGGACGCCCTGGGACGACAGGGCGCGCAGCCGGTGTTCCTCCTTGATCCATTTCCTCACCGAACTCTCGCTGATGCCGAACATCTTGGCCGCCTTGTATTTGTTCCGCACTTGGTCGTAGTACGCGAGCACCCTGAGCTTGAGGCTGACATCGAATCGCTTCGCGCTGGCGTCGTGACTCATCGTGCTGTCGTCGTGCGCGGGACAGGCCCGCGACAGGAAAGGCTTTGGAAGCGAGAACGAAAAAAATCTGACCCGGTGGGGGCTGGTGTGCAGCCCTGCCGCGGACAATGTGCGACGATGATGCTCTTACCGCCTTTCGGCGAAATCACAATGGCTGCTTGCGGGCCCCAGCCAGAGAGGGCGCCACTTACAAATGGCGCGCTCTGCGGCGTGTAGCCGGGGCGGCGGATGTTCCTTTCCGCTGCTGGTGCTCGGGTTTTCGTGTACCAGCGTAGCGGGGCCAGCTCTCTTTTTGGTCCGTTCTTCGGGGCCGGTATCCTCGCTCTTTTCGTGTCGCTGTTCGTGGCTGCGGCGTTGGAGGCGGCTTCGGCTCGGCGTGTGACGCTGAAGCCTAGGGGGAAGTTGGCGCGCGTCACCGCTGGGTAGTTGACGCACCGCTTTAGAGCGACGGCCGCGCCAGTGCGCGCCGCGATCATGGAGTGCACAAAGTTTCCCAGCTACTGCGCCACCACGGCAGCCCGATCGATGCACTTGATGAAACGAGCTTCGAAAAACCTGCCGAGGCTAAAGAATACACTGTAGTCGTCACGAACGTATGCTGCTACCTTCTCTGGTGCTGTTTTCCTTCTCTCTCTCTTTTCCGCTCTCTCTCTCTCTCTCTATGTCTTTGCCGTCACACGTGTTGAGTGCGCAAATGGCGGCTGTTGTGTGAGGTACGAGCGATTCAGAATTTACAGCATCTTCCGTCAGTCCGTGCGAACACGAAAAATCCAGTTCACGAGCGAAATTGCTCTCGGTGGTTACCACTTGTGACATAATTCCACGCTTTAATTATATAGAGCATTGGCACAGGGATCACAAAAGTGATAAGCGTCTCTTCCCTCCCCCCCCCCACCACCACCCCCTCTTCTATGCTAACCAGAAAACCTAGCGTCGAAAAAAAAGAACAGCCTCTTATATCGCTTGCTGACCCTTAGTTTGATCGTCTCTTATGTCGATAATAAGGCTATTTGTTGTGCAAACAGGAACACTAATATCTGGCGCGCGGAAAAGACAGTTGCTGGATGGATAAGAGGGGGAATGAAAACGATAACAGACAGCATTTGCCAACCCTACTAATATAACAAAATGAGCGAACTATCCTTTTAGGGACACATTTAGTGATCTCTTGTGTGATTTAGTGACAACGAATTGTGAGGCTGCGTGTGTTTATCGAAGCCGCAAAGGGGTAAATCGAGTCATCAATGAATATAAAAAGGTAATACGGGCATGGAATCTATTCTTCTGTATGATCATTGGTGAAGACGAGAATGTTGAGCAACGACTGTGTTCGTTTTATCGTCGTTATAACTCCAAGCCCAACAAGGCATCGCATGCGTTCGTATTAATTAGAGCATCGATAGTTTATCAGCTGAGGAATCTTGCATCGCCACTCATCCGTCACGGCATTTCATTATCAGTATTATCTTGTCGGAGCACACAGCGTTATCGGACAGCAGAAGCTGCACCGGGTATTCGCTGCAAGGACGGAGGTTGAGATATCCCAGGCTTACGCATGTGAAAAAAAAAAAAATGATGGTCAGTCAGTCAAACCGTATCTCCATAGTTTCATAGTCACGCATATTCGCACGTTCCCTTGTGAATGCAGCTTTATGTTTGCGTTGGCCGTGTTTCTGGAAGAGAGGACTCTAATCGAATTAGCGTCCCTGGCATGTCTGGTCAGCGCACGAGGCGAAATGCCTCGAACATGGAGGCGGAAATGTTGTAGGCCCGTGTGCTCAGATTTGGGTGCACGTTAAAGAACCCCAGGTGGTCGAAATTTCCGGAGCCCTCCACTACGGCGTCTCTCATAATCATATGGTGGTTTTGGGACGTTAAACCCCACAAATCAATCAAATGCCTCGAACAGCTTGAATAGACAGCATGCAGGCCATCCTTATTATAGTGCCCAACGTTATCGTCATCAAACGTCACCGATAACATTCCCGTTATCTCGCGGCCCAATCGATGCAGCCGAACTGAAACGCATAATGTCGACGTTCAGCTTAAAGAATGGGTAAACATGCAGGCCGTATTTATCAATGCCCAATCATTATCGTGGCCAAGCATCGCTGATGAGGCAGGACACCCACTACATCTCGCGGTTTAGTAGACGCAAGTGAAGCTCAACGCATAATATCGAGGGTTAAAACAACAAAAATAATAAAGAGTGAGAGAGAGAGAAATCGTCTTGGCAGCCGATCGGTGCTCACTTGTTACGAAAAAAAAAAAATCTGCTTGCACAATCCTGGCGGACAAAAGAATGGACGAGCAGCTTCTTTTGCGCAAATAGGCACTGTCCGCTAAAATTTCCTGTGAAGGAAAAAAAAAAAACTTGCCTGACTAGTGTGTGTGTGTGTGTGTGTGTGTGTGTGCACGTGAGTATCGGCGTGAAGAGTGAACACATCGTGCCGTGTCGAATTGAGGGACTCATTGGTCGTGCATGAAGGATGTTTTAATTCCTTTAGCACGCTGCAAGTCTGAGTGCAGCTAATGATAAGTGGGGCGTTCGTGTGTGTGTGTGTGCGTGTGTGTGTGTGTGCGCGCGCGCGTGTGTGTGTGTATGTGTGTGTGTGTGTGTGTGTGTGTGTGTGTGTGTGTGTGTGTGTGTGTGTGTGTGTGTGTGTGTGTGTGTGATGTTTTCTGTCTCTCATAAGCGTCATGCATAACTCGTACGCTCCTGGTAGATTTCGGTCATGAATGGTGCAAAAGATCGAGGCTCCAGGCAACAAGATTCACGATGACGGCGCGAAGTTAATTGATTTACCAGCCTGCGATTCTCCTATTGTAGGTGTCTCATGAGTGGGCGGACAGGTAGAAAATTTGTATTTTTTTTTAAATTTTGCTCGTGAAGCTTGAAATCCGCGTTGTATTTCGAATAGACTGTATACATGTTTCTGGGGAATCTGCCTTCGGCCGCTGCACTGCGTGGGAATCGAACCCAGCACCTCTCGCACATTGATATACCTCTCTCCTGATAGGCAAAAAAAAAAAGACGTTGGACACATGGCAGCACTGGGTTCGACTCCCATTTCCGCCGAACCAAACGGGACAGCTTCCAGGTTTACCCCGCTGGAGACGTGGCGCTGTGAACTCTTCTCGGCGGGGGGCTTTTACGGTGAGCCGGCTTGACAAACAAGTTACGCAACCAGAGATTCATTCCTCAAGACGAGCGTCGATTGGCGCAGTGGGACATTTTTCTCGGGATGAAAAGAAAAATGGTGCTCCAAGGGTCGGGGAATCTATTTGTTTGTCTAGATATCAACAATTTGCACTGCGTATAGTAGGTGGACGCGCACGGATGACAACACAGCGCAAGTAGCGATAGGTTGTTGTATATATTCGTGCAGGATACATTTTGCTGTACAAAGAGAACAAAGAAAAAAAACGGAAGTTATCCGGAATTGCAAAGAATATGCAAACATTACCGCAAATATGCATTCGCAAAAAATTTACATACTTCGAGAAAATTATTCCGTCCGTGTCGCCGTTATTTGTGTTTACGTTACTGTAGGAAACAAAAGGAGAGTACATTATTGTGTTGTCTGAGAGGTTGTTAGAGTTTATACTTGTTCTTAGCAAGAACGAACTTTCGAATGTTTGCGTTTTGGACGCTCATGTTTCATCTCGTCGATATTGAGGCAATATTTAAAGGGATTAATGACATTTTAAAATGACTTGAGTTTGGTGAACTTGTTTCTCACACGGCTATTAGCATATATGGAGCACGGGCGTTGATTTCTGCAGAGTGTCGACCCCCTTGCGAAGTGTATGGAAGTATTTTTCAGTTTTTTTTAATTGGCGATTTGTGTTTGACCGATGTGGTCAGTCAAGTGTTTCGCACTTTCCACTGTGCTTTTGGCGACATTATTTTAGGGAAAGAGCGCGCCTTCAACTGAGCTGCGGGTGCTCGTTAACTATATATGTCCAATTAATATACTCGCGCTGCTTTGTTTTCCCCAGTCTGACTTCCCTCTTTTCCTCCGCCACAAACGCTGAGTCGTGCTTCCTCGTCATCTTAAAACATGCAAATCAGACTTCCTGTAATGCCTTTTTTAAACAAAAAAAAAAAAAATCGCAGCATATCCACGGAGTGAATGATGATTGGTGGGGCGCAGCGTTCGTCAGTCTGTCCATTCGTTCTTGCGTCCGCCTATCTGTGTGATCCTTGGTGCATCCGTCCGTTTGTTCATTCGTCTGTCTGTCCGTCCATCTCTTTTTGCGGCCATTCTCTTCCTGTCCATCCGTCCGTTCGCCCCTCTGCCTGTCCGTGCGTGTGTCAGTCCGTTCGTCCGTCCATATGTCTAGAGAAAACTCCAAGCACAGCCATCTCACATCTTTTCATCGTGTATTCATGCCCCCATCCAGCAGACATTGTAAGGACTGCTATTTCGGGTATGTGCCACTGGTGGTTACGTACTACGAGGGACGCACAAGCCACGCCATAAGGAGCTTCGCCCCTAAAAGTATCGTTTGCAGGTCCCCCTTCCTATTTCAAAACACGCGCGCGCTTGAGTTGCGCAACGAACGGGTGTTTATCTAAAGCTGCCCACCTATAAATAAATATGATCATTATCTTCACGATCCACACCATCAACAAAGTGTGCGTATTGCCCGTTAGACGTGTGGTGGGTATACTTTGCTACTTCGCGAAATTGTGGATTGTGGCGTAGTGGGTATAGTTCGTTGCTGAACTTGCAGTAGTCGCATAGGAAAGTAACAACGGCCAGTGTGAGGCGCGCAGACGTCCCTTCGATCACGTCCGATGGTTGAGGTGTCCACGTAGAACTGAAGTATGACATACGAATGAAAATGCGATGCGAATAGGGCCCGGTAGCGCTGTAGAGATGATGAACATACGCAATCACCTAGAAAATGAAATGAAGAAGAAGTGAACACTGTTCGAACGTGGGGACGCCATGACTGAGTCTTTCGATACACGTTGTCACGGCATTTTTTTTTCTTTTGCGTTCCGTCCTTGAAAGTTCGTCCTCCAGGTTTGCTTACGAGCATTTGTAATGTGATTGAAAAGGTAAAAGGGGAGAAAAGACCTCAGCGAGAAAATCAGTTTGTGAACGAGAGTTACTGATTAGAAGATAGATAGATAAACAAATAGATAGATAGATAGATAGATAGATAGATAGATAGATAGATAGATAGATAGATAGATAGATAGATAGATAGATAGATAGATATATAGATAGATAGATAGATAGATAGATAGATAGATAGATAGATAGATAGATATATAGATAGATAGATAGATAGATAGATAGATAGATAGATAGATAGATAGATAGATAGATAGATAGATAGATAATTTGCGAGTTCAGCCAATTTATCACTCAACATCTATACTTAAAAGCCCGCCAGAACCGTCGGATGGATCACATACGCTTTCGGAAGCGTAGTCGCAAGGCACGCGCATGTGATTTGAATATGTATCCCTTTCGCGCGCTCTTCATTTCGGCCTCGGGACGGACTCCGTGCGAACCCCGGTTCAGCGGAGTGCCAAGATTCTCGGGCGACCTTGCCCTCTCTTCTTCGTCCGGCTTCTCTCTGTCTTCAGAGACCCCGCCGCGCTGGTCTAGTGGCTAAGGTACTCGGCTGCTGACCCGCAGGTCGTGGGATCGAATCCCGGCGGCGGCGGCTGCATTTCCGATGGAGGCGGAAATGTTGTAGGCCCGTGTGCTCAGATTTGGGTGCACGTTAAAGAACCCCAGGTGGTCGAAATTTCCGGAGCCCTCCACTACGGCGTCTCTCATAATCATATGGTGGTTTTGAAACGTTAAAACCCATATATCAAATATCATATCTGTCTTCAGAACGCTGTCAGTCGCGGTTTTCGAAAATCAATGCACAGCCCGTGGGCCCTCTCGCGCTAGTCGTGCCTGGTAGCTATGGTTGAGTCGCTGAAGCTGAAATTCGTGCTTACCATAATAGTGCAAGACGAGAGACTGGCTAGAGACGTTAAAGGGACACGCTAAAGGGAGAAAGGAAAGTTAAAGCAAGTTCCACGCCTGTGAAATCGAAGTGAACAGTGGAGCTGAGATGAAAAGGCCACCACCTGGCGAACTCAGATCGAACTTATTTATTTATTTATTTATTTATTTATTTATTTATTTATTTATTTATTTATTTATTTGTCCTCACCTCCCTTACCTACAACCTTGCTACACTATACTGTGCGAGGAGCTGCGGCACACTTGCTTTCTGTGTCTCGTACTCGTCGAGTTTTCTGTCTACGACACCGGCCTCACTCTGAACTCTAAAGATATATATCTCCGCTGTGAAATGAATAAATAAGTATAATAAAGTTAATTTTTCTCGTATTAGTAAAATACAATTTCGCAATACCGAAAACGTCACTTTCGGCGTGAAAAGACGTTTGGTTAGAGAGGGATGGAGACTATACAGGTGGCGACTCTGCCCTGAAGTTCGCGCACCACGGAGCTCGCCGTGGCGTCGTAGATTTTGACGGCGTCCGCTAAAATTGTGCAAGCGTGGACTGTGGAAGCTTGGGGGCGACTCGGTTTCGCGCTGTGATGTGGGGAGCATGCACTGAAGTCGCAGTGGCCGCCATTTTGTCGCACAGAAAGCGAAGTGAAAGCCGGGATTTCTCATTTCGATCGGCTTATCTCCAGGACAGCGAAGCTTCTGATTGCACAACGCTCATTATGACGTCACGTGAATGCCACCTTTACGCGAGCTGCGAGTTTTACAACGCTTATGATGACGTCACGTCAATGCCCCTTATATACGCGTTCGGGAGTCAGCTCGGAGGACCAAAGCAATCGTGCGTCGCTGAAGATGGTTCGCGTTGCGTTCTAAGGCACACAAGGTATTAAAACTACTTGTTTCGGGAAAAACTCGTTGAGCCAATGTGGCTAAATTACGCAGAAAAGCTGATGTTCGTAACGCCGCACTGGTGTCGACGTCCCGAAGTTCCGACGCGAAATCCAAGCATGAGGCTTTCATCTTCGTTTCCTCTCTTAACAGTTAGTCTATGATAGTATAGCTTATCTATGATGGCTCAATAAATGACGATGGAGTTCTGAAATAACAACGCGTCTGTCAAAACTGATTTGGTGTTCAGTTTACTGTCTCCCCCAGTGAGGACTAACGCCTTAGTCCCTTATAGGTACGTGTTTAACCCGTGCCTGTTATTTGTCTAGCAAACCATCAAGCCAATCTTGATGATGTGTGTGTGTGGGGGGGGGGGGGTTTCTGGCGCGAATTCTATTGTTCACCAAAGAGCGCCATTGCTAAACTTACCCTTACCGATGGGGCACTTATATAGTCCCGCCACGGTGGTCTAGTGGCTAAGGTACTCGGCTGCTGACCCGCAGGTCGCGGGATCAAATCCCGGCTGTGGCGGCTGCATTTCCGGTGGAGGCGGAAATGTTGCAGGCCCGTGTACTCAGATTTGGGTGCACGTTAAAGAAACCCAGGTGGTCAAAATTTCCGGAGCCCTCCACTACGGCGTCTCTCATAACCAAATAGTGGTTTTGGGACGTTAAACCCCACAAATCTATCGGGGCACTTATATACTTTCGCCATTCCGCCTTGACGTGGGCGTTATTGGTTGTCTGTTCGAAAACACACGTTCTTCGAAAAAAAAAGAGATCTAAATGAGAAAGCTTTACGTCGCAAAGACGACAGCCTGCAGCTGCCAGAGAATTTTACATTTCGCCCACCATTTGGGGCGGCTGCCGGGGTTCGCACCCGTGACGTTCACGGAAAAAGCTGTATACGTCTTAGCCATTTAATCTACAGTGGTGGGTGGTGGTAGTGGTGGAACGTCTTTAATTTGAACTTGGCTTCAGAGCCTATGCGTTGGACTTTTTCCTTCGGGGTATGTAGGTCAGGCTTCATGTTCAGATATGAGTAAGTAGTAGAGTTACTGTAAATAAAAAAGAAAAGAAGAAAAAAGAAGAATTTTACAGTCACTTTAAGAATAGGAGAGGTGAGCTCTTCACTTTCGGGTACAAAATAAAAAGAAGGCCGGGGAAAGGGGGGTCCTAGTATTTACGAGCTCTGTGGTAACTTCCCTAGTTTAGAAGGGTTGCTTATTGGGCAATTTGGTACATACTAAGTTACTTCCGTGGGTTTTCAGTCTCTCTACGTCCCGTTTTGAAGCTGGCTTTTCGAACGCGAAATATCAACAAACCATCCTATAGGAACTTATTTGTCATTCCATAATTTTTTAGCTCGCATAAGACACGGACAGTTCTATAGCTCCAGATCCCACGACTCTGGTAACTGCATCAGCGTTTATCGCTGGGGGTTCGGAAGTCGGGAGCTTATGAAGCGCGATATACGCTGTGCTTGTGCAAGCAAGCAAGCAAGCAAACAAGCAAGCAAGCAAACAAGCAAGTGGTGTAGGGAATAGACTGCAGGCAGGAGGTGTTGACTGATTAAGAAGGCGCGCCTACATCTTATCGTCCACGAAAACTGTCCTCCCTGTCTCCCCCCCCCCCCTTTCTTTTTTCCTGTCTTGTCTCGGTACGTGCCCCAACGTCGGTGCTCCTGACGACAATGCATGCTTGCAGACAGGGATCACCTCTTGCATTACACGCCTTCGCACAAATGAATTATGTGGTTTTACCTGCCGAAATCGTTGCATATATGATTATATCGCACGCTGTATTGTGGGGGGGGGGGGGACCAGATTTTGGTTTTTTACCACATGGTGGTTTCTTTGACGGACAGCTATAAGTCAAAGCACATGGACGTGATTTTTCATGGGTAAACCATTTAGCCGACGCTAAGGTTCTGTCACGTCATAAACAGCAGATAGCAAGAGAAATCATTGAAGCCTTTCACATCCAAAGAAAGGAGAAAAATGTGTTAGTCTACATTCTATTGCGCTAAGTGACGCGGAATTTTAATACCGTAGCTTCACCTGCACATATTGATTACAATGATTATTCGTTTCTTCACTTTTATTTACATGTTTTTTCTCAAATCAAGTTGCGAATCAGCGCCCGCGTTGTGAACTTTCTTTTCCTATTCCTCGACCCCTCAGCGTGCTGCTCAAACTAAGATCAATCGGTACCAACTTGCGCAGGTTTCTATTCTCATATGGGACACCGTAGGTACACATGTATCTGTACATCGACGCTGAACTGGTTTTGGTGCTAACACATAGTTCTGTACGTTTTCATAGGCTATAAACAAAAACCTTTTCTTATCACAGCCGCGTTCACAGCAAGCACATATGTTCATTTCATTTATCTGTTGGCGCGGTGTGAACATGGATTGTGGGTAGGCGACGTAACAGCTTATGACGAGCAGACACTGGTGGCTGTAGGCGAGCACATAGTTCTCTATCAGGGGTGAGGAGGGGGCAAGTATCAGCGCACCTCGCCTCCACCCCCCCCCCCCAAACAACAAATGCCTGGCGGTTGAGTTCCACTAAATAGGCTTTGTAATGGACGAGAAAATGAAAATGCCAAGTGACGATACACTTTTCAGAACGGCCTGCCTTTGGTCATCGATTTTCCAGGGGCAAACGTGGCAACTAAAAAGCTCGTGGAATGCACCACCAGCGGTCCTCAGTTGCCGTTAGAATAGTAAAAAAAAAGTCTCGCGGCAAGAATGCGGTAATAACAGGCATGCTATTATGCCTGTATGCGTTGCACACTAAGCCGAAAAGGACTAAAGTGGAATAGGCTATTGGTCCTTTAGGGGACTAAATGGGCTGCCACAGATTTTGAACCAATATTGGACTAACAGCGAGACCAACTGCAAGGGTTCAACTGTTACCCCCTAGCACTTACTTCACTTGGTTTAAATGTTGGTCCTAGTAGAATGCTCCAGTGGGACTAAACCACCTGACCCGCCTACCAACTGCCCCCGACAACCGACGAAAATTTTAGCCCATACAGTCGCAAAACGGGGTTGGAAGTTCAGTGTTGTATCGAAATGCGTGGTGCGTTGAGTATTAACTCCGAACTTGACCTGCTTTATCGTATCTCTCCTCCACATAGTCATATATTCTTATCTTTGACATCACTTCATGCGGAATCCGTGGTGAAGCTGACAGGAGATATACAAATAAGTGCCTTAGAAAAGGCAAATATAATGCAGTGATCTGATAACTGTTAACCAACTTGTGGTAGACATTTCAGTGATATCATTGGTGTTCGCGTAGATTCAAGGTTGCACAATACTACCCGCATCGATCGTGGAATGAATTGCGGTAAAGCACCGATATTGGTGTTTGATATTGTCTTGGTATGCGCCATGTGGAAACGCTTCAATATCGGGGACCTCCTTAGGTAGTATATAACAAGGAGTATTACATTATACATGTGGTTATAAATAGCATGCGCTTGTGAGTAATAGTGCTCTTGGGTTTCGCGAGTGCCATAAATGCATGTTGGAAAATGACGGGAATTGTCTGGTAGGCTTCACCTTATACATACCTTTGATGCGGAAGAGCCGGCTTTACATATGTCTGACTGCTTGCGTTGTGTTCTTTTTCGCATAAATTGAAAGCGTGACGTGCAATTGCTATCCAGCAGTGCCGCCTTCTGTACTCGCGGCGTGGATAGCAGTACATTTTCATTTTATTTCAATTGTTTCATTTTAAGGGTTCGAAAGCGCAAACTAATGCCATTCATAAACCATCACGATATTCGGACGCCATCACAACTCGGCGCCTTCTCCTATGCGAGTGAACAGAGGATTGAAACCGGAAAGGGAACGCAGTTTAGTAGTTCTGATCGTTACTGTGTTTGATAATGGGCCAGCCTTTCGCAGCGTATTTGCAATGGACATGTATACCCCTTTGTTGCGCGTCGAATTGTGACAAACACATGTGTGCCATTCAAACAAGTACACCGCCGGTGGCTCTCTTTCCTGTCGGCCACAACAAGTACACTTAGCCGTAGGCAAAAAGACGTTTTTCTAAACTACGCCTTTGGGAGTAATGACAGGCTTTGTGCGGCTGTTTGAGACCGTGCGCCTGCTCGGCTGTTCTCGCGGTTCGGCTTCTTCCATCTCACGCGTGCACTGCGGCGAAACTACATTTCGAGCTGCATCAGATGCTTTATTGTTCCGTGACGTGTGGACAGGGTGGATAGGGAATTTTTCCGATGAGGTGTTAATCTATGGGAGGGGTTGATAGGTGTTCATTTCGGGAGTATATATTCAAAAGTAAAGGAGCGTGGGTGAGGGATCAGGATATTTGACCCCCCCCCCCCCCCTTTGGATCAACCAATGCTTGTGTGCTGAGTGTTTCCTCGTTGCTTCTCGCAGTAGCGTTCCGATTGATTTTTGTCCGTACCCTTCTATAATAATGGACATTTGGGCAAGCGCTATTTTGGCTCGCCTTGGTAGTCCAGAAACTCTACCAATGTGCCGCTGGATCGGTACTTGGTCGCAATGTTCGCACTTGGACAAGCACACTGGTGTGTTGTAATAATAATAATAATAATAATAATAATAATAATAATAATAATAATAATAATAATAATAATAATAATAATCTTGCAAACATTATTTCATCCACCCCAGGTTCGCATGCTCTGACGAATGTTATTGTGGCTAGTGTTATTGAGTACCACGAACAGGTGAAGACCCGATGTTTTACGTGATCAAGAAGAAAGTAAGCGCGTGATTTCGCTCACAGGAAAACGTTATATTATTATTATTATTATTATTATTATTATTATTATTATTATTATTATTATTATTATTATTATTATTATTATTATTCAATTGACTGAAAAATGAGCTAGTCGAAAGACCTTCGGGCTGGTCCATTCTTCCAACTTTACGTACCACGTGACCCAGACTTCAACCTTAACAGTCAAGTTTTCCTTTTCAGAGTTCGCCCGCCTAAAGGAAAGCTCGGCGTAAGGTTTAGTGTACACGCGAATGGGCAGCTTCGTAGCTATTGAGGTTGAGATAAAGCGTATGCAGGAACTAGCGGATCTATAGGAACCTCGTTTTGCATGCGTAGAACAAATAACCGTTCGTAGTTTAGCAGTAACTGAAAATGCCTATAATACAAGAAAAGGCAGAGGCCGACGTGAATGTGGTTGTGGTTGGTGACTGATTTTGAAATGTAAAGAAAAGTGAGCCCCGTAACTGTCTCTCAGGGGGAGGACACCTCAACAGTAGCTCACAAGGAATGAGGGTAGAGAAGGGATTAAAAAGGATAGGATTAAAGGGTAAAGAGATAGAGAGAAAAATGAAGGATAAAACGAGGCGCAGGAACAGCGAACGAGAGAAAACGACAGAAGTAAGGAGGAGATAGGAAAGATGGACATGGTCGCAGGAGTCCGAGGACGGGGCACCACTCGGCGAGAGCTCTTGTCGGCGTCAGGAGATGGCGTTGGGTGAGCCAGTCGGCCAGAGCTGCGCTGTCGTCGGAGATCGCGGGGGCACAACCGGTCGGCACGAAATCCAGCGAGCGAGTGTTGTTGTCGGTAAAAAAAAAAAAAAACGCTCCTTAAGGTGACGCAAGATTACAAGCTCGCTTAATGCGGTGGTCAAGGTTGAAGAGGAACGTTCGTAATTACAGTTCGCCGAGTGAAGCCTCCCTCACCTAGTGGTCTGCCGATTTGGACAATCGGTGATTGTGAAAGTCGAGATTATGCTCTGTTCTTCGTAAGAATGATTATGATGATGAGTCCGATGGTGGATTGTTCCCTATGACATTTACTTGACGTCCGTTGTAAACTCGAGGGAAAGCGTGCGCGCACTCGTGCGTGGTCTCTATAAAGGCGTGCCCCTGACCTCGTGCAGATGGAGTCTGAGGACGAGGAGCGCATCTCTCGCATCCTCCGGATGCAGCGCCAGCACAGGGAGCAGCTGCTGCACGAGATGTCGCCCGCGGCTGCCGCCGCCGCTGCAGCACCTGTGGTGCAGGACAACGCGAGGCACCACCACCACCATCACCACCAACAGCAGCACACGCCATCTGGGAACCGCAGGCGTGAGTGTTGTTGTTGTTGTTGTTGTTGTTGTTGTTGTTGTTTTGTTGTTGTTGTTGTTTTCCTCTGCAAATGGCTCGTACCCAAAGGAGGGGATTGGCCGATTACAAGGTGAATTTGCCCGATACTTTCGGCATTGCGTCATTCCTAAAAAAAACTTTTTGTGATTTAATTATGATTTGAAGTGCCGATTGCATATTTGCAGAAAAAGAAATAAAGAAAAATTAGTGAGACCGTAATTTAGCAAGAAAATCGTTTAGTCGCAGTGATGTATTCCTGAACGACTAATAAAACTTCCCTGTGGCTGAAACCCAGTGTAGAGGCTCCAAATGAAAGAAGATCAGGTTGTGATCATTGCAAGCCCGGTTTTCGAAGAGGTGGTGCTAGTATACTTTGCCTGAATAAATCGAAACAGTGCTTCTTTGTTTGTTTGTTTGTTTGCTTGTTTAGCCTGGATACTTTGACACATACCTACTATGAGGATTGGAGTGTTGTCGTCGTCGTCGCCCTAGTAGTAGTAGTAACAGCAGCAGCAGTAGTAGTAGTAGTAGTAGTAGTAGTAGTAGTAGTAGTAGTAGTAGTAGTAGTAGTAGTAGTAGTAGTAGTAGTAGTAGTCTCCTCTCAGCGTGGAAGATACATGATACAAGAGATCGGCTGAGTGATAGGTGAATTTTTCGGTTATTTTCTGTAATCAGAGGTTTAGCCAGGGGGCGGAACACCGAGACCGTCGCCCCCCCCTCCCCCCACAATTTTTTTTTCGCCATAGTATAGAGAGTAAAATACGACCATTTCAAGGCGGTGCCCTCCCCGAAATCAAGGAGGTTCCCCTCATCGTGGTGAGAGCTTTCCGTCGAAAATTATTTCGTGGCAGATAAGGTGAATTGCGCCGCGCTGCTGTTGATCTCGCGCACGCGCGAAGCGAGCGAAGTTGGCGACTTTTTATGCGCCATCTATTAATGCTAGTTGTTCTTTCTTTTCTCTCTCTCTCTTCTTTCACCCGCAGCGAAGAGCGCCGTTGGAAGACTGTCATCGTCAAGACAGGCTTGCCTCGCCAAGGACAAGTGGTCTGACTGTGAGTGAAGGATGCGTTGGGACGAAAAATTTAAACCGGACACGTTGTTCAGGTTAATTTAACCTCAAACCAATGTGAGTGATACAGGAGGACAATTGCTGGGATTATAGTGTTAAGAAAAAATTTAAAAAATCCTTTCTTTTCTCATTCGTCATTAACATATCACTGAAATGAAGCATGCCCTACCAGAGTTCGCATGTTCGATATAACCGATAATTCGCTATGCCAGTATTCGTTTTAACGAGGCGTTCGCCGCAGCGTCTGACACGCTCTTCGGCCTCTCGAACGGTCAATGTCGGAGCATAGAGTGACGGGTGGAGTGAGGTGGCGGTAAAATGTCGCGCAGTCTCGACGAGCGAGGACGAGCGGGGCTCCTCGGTGTTCGACCCGTTTCCGGACCTGCTGGCGCACTCGGACGAGGGGCCATCGAGGTCGCAGACTCAGTGCCAGCTGAGTGACGCCTCCGAGATGCTGGGCGCCGAGCTGACCCGGTCTGCCGTAGACCCCCATAGCCCCGTCACCGTCGAGAGAGTCTCCTCGGACGCCGGCGGGAACGAACGGAGCAGGTATAATCCGCCTTCTTCATTTTTCTGCGCTGCTCTGCGGCGTTCTGGAAGGGTGTATGTTGGGAGCCGGGACAGCCTGTATACAAAAGCTTGCGGCACAACGTGGCCTCCGCGATCGGCTGCCGGCGGCGCCGCCGGCAGCCGATCGCGGAGGCCATGGGCACAAAATGGTGGTTCGCGACTTTTCCGCCAGGGGAAGAAAGCGTGCGCCTTGGCATGGTGAGAAAGGCGGATTGGCACACTGTGCCACTGTTGCGCCTTTCATGCGCGTTACATTTTCGTCGTTTGTTGAGGATGTTCCTCGATTACGTCACCGAATGAAGTCGCATATGATTCGTCGTGCTAGTGCTGCCGCGGACAAAAATTCACTGTATGCAATCAAGAATTGCGAAAAGGCTCAGTTCTCGCCTGACCTGAGAACGTTAATTTTATTTTAAAAAATCGAGCCTGCTGTAGTTTATGCTGCCTTATCAGTTACACGTTTGATACATTAACAGAGCAAAAAGCGGCGTATTTTTTGGAGCATGTGACTCGAATAGCTGTTCCCAGGAGTAAGTTTTAAAATATATCCGTAGTGATTCGGATGGGCATTGCCAGTTGGAGTTTCGGGGCATTGAATACGTACTAAGGCACGCGCAAACTTAAAGAGGGTATATAACCGTGCTTTCAACTCTCTAAATAAATTTCTGGCCACTGCCCTGGTGGACCGCACCAGATTTTTGTCACTTTTAAATTTGTCTGTACACGTGGTGTGTGCGCGTGCTGGCGTGCGTATGAGGCGGCGTATTGGGTGATCTAAGATTTTTTTTCTCTCTTCTTTCAGGCAAAGGCGTTCCCGCAAGGATGACATCATGACTCGATCCGTTCCGGAGTTTCGTTCCGACGGATCGCCGATTTTGCACAACTACGGAAAGTCCTCTTACGGCAGGACATCTCCTCGGTGAGTCGCTTCATTTGAACAGGGGCGAACATCGCGCTCGAGTTTTGCACGACGTCGTTCATAATCACATTGGCTAATAATCGTTAGAGCCAAAATGAGTGCGTTATATCCGCCTCGATCATTCTTAATCCATGACGTGTGACACACCCGTGTCTTTTTAACCAAGAAAAATGATCTGGCACGTGCGCTCAAGGACATCTTGCAGAGAATTGTATATAAATACGTGGTTCATGCATATGCCGTGCCCTACGTGCGTCTTCCACATGTTAACGCACACTAACGATGAAAGCATCAGCAGGCAGGATCGATATCTGCCAGAAAGACGGGATGATTAAGTGGCGTAAATCATGCAATAGCGCCCCGCTGAGAACACGGAACGAATTCCTACACCTGACTGCAGGGCCATCCCCGTTCGCAAGGTGTCTTCCAAGAGGACGGAGCCTCCTTCGTTCGCTGCCAGTGGCGGCATACCGTCCACGCGCAGCTTTGAAGGCTGCGCCGTTGGGAGCACCACACCGACGGCGGCGGCGGCGTCGTCAAGCCGGCTGCACCAGCGCAGCCCCTCCGACGGGGGCCTGAGCCGGAGCGCCAGCTTCCGCACGCCCGCGGGCCGCTCGCCCTACGCCACCGCGTCGCCGCGAAAGACTCAGCGATCGTCGTCCGTCTCGGCCGCCTGCCCGCTGGCCTCCACATCGTACTCCTCCGTGGCCTCCCCGGTAAGTCTGTGCGCACCTGGTAACTACAACAGAATCGTTCCGGTGAAATCCCAAGGCCAGCCAAGACGTAAGATCCTCCCCACTGCGAGATAAGGGCGCGCGAGCAGCGTCCACCTCCTCCTCTCCGTGGAGCAAAGTACGCGTGGGAGATGAGAGAGCGCGCGCCGCCGCGTCGTGACGATGTGGCGACGCGCGCTCAATGCGCCATCTTGCTGGTAATGCTGCAAACACGGTAGTCACCCCCACCCCCCGGGATGCCCGTCAGCAGTGATAAGTGGTAGATATAAATATCTTGCCGTTTGAACGTTAGAAGGAAGAAATTTAGAAAAATTATAACTGTGCTAAAACGAGATACGAGAACGAAGTGGACAGGACGATCGCAGTCCTGATCTGCGATCGTCCGTCCACTTCATTTCCGTATCTCGTTTTAGCGCAGTTATAATTTTCCTAAATGTATTACCAACTAGCCCATCAAACGCTTCTTGAGTTAAAAAAAAAGTGCCTCTTCCTCCGTGGCTCAGTGGTTAACACCTCGCATTCATTCAATATATATATATATATATATATATATACGGAGAGTGACAGCGACGCCGGCGGCAAAATCTAGTTAGTTGAGAGTGGCCATATAATTGCTATCGCAATTAAACTTTCCAAAAATGATCCTCGTCTATTGCTGCGAAGCTAGCTTTTCTGCATAGCTTTGAAACACTGCCTTGGAGCCATCTTTGCACAGCGCAGTGGATGTTCTTTTTTTTTTTCAGTGGCATCGCAAATAAATTTTCTTTATGAAGCTCGCTTGCGCTTCTTTTTCTTTTTTTGTTTTTCGTTTTTCCGAGGAGCAGTAATGCTGGTGTAATAGATAATTTGTCAAGTGACGTGCGTGCAAACGCCCATCGCTGGCATTCCTGGCCTTGCCAGTGGTAACACAAGCCAAATAGATGGAGCAAAATATCGTGAATTAACAAGTAAAAGACTGGCGGTAGCAACCTGCTTCTTACTGCGTTTTAACAGCGGAGTTGTTCTTATTCGAACGTGTGCCATTCAGCATTACGCAACACGTATGCTAGAGGGGGGGTGGAATAAAGAAATAAATGAAGCGAAATGATGATTACGCTCGAGATGATAATGCTAAATGATGGTGATGGCACTCAAAGTCGGACTGTGATCTGTCTTATTCTCTAACCTCACCTGCCCTCGTGCGCTTAGAGCTTCCCTGTCCGATAGTTTTGACGGCGTGGAACAACCCGATTCTTAATTTTTTCTTCTCTTCTTTTTTAAAAACATTCTATGTTCCTTCAATTGCTGAAAATGCATAAAATAGTCTATACAATTGTCTATACCTGCCCACTCGTGCAGCACAAGGCTCCGACCAGGATGTCTCCAAAGTACTGCAACGGGCCAGCCTACATGCCGACCACTCAAGGCAACCTGAATGTTGTTAACAACAATAACAACAACAACATAGATGTGTTGTCCTTGGTAGAAAGCGACCCCCTACTGAAGCAGCGCAGCCAGGCTGTGGGTCTCGAGGTACTTGACCGGGCAGCCGTGCGAATCCAGGCGCTTTGGCGAGGATATCGCACCCGCAACCACATGAGCCGCGTGCGAAATGCCTGCCAGGAGGTGCGGTTGCGCCGGCTCGAGGAGTGCATTCTCGATGTCCAGACCAAGATGGCGATCACTGAACAGGCACTGCTCAGGTACTCATATGATGATCTCATCATATGTGTTATGTATGATGACATCATAGTAACATATGATGATGCCAGTTAGATGTGATTTCAGTTACATTTTAAAAGGGCGATGAACAAAAGCACTACATAGGATTGTAGACTGATCAAGCATGTAATAGTATAGAAAGCTGAGCAAGTTGGTATGAAGTTATTATTGGAAACATTTCGACGCGCACACAATAGACGAAAAAAAAACGAAAGGCAAGAAGACAAACGGGCGCGAACTCATACTTTTTACACGCATGCGCTCTTGAGCTACCCTGGGGTATATATTTCATGTACACATTGAAATGTTGCCAGTATGATCAAGCATTCTTTGAATTTTTTTTCGTGCCTCACAAGTGTCGTTGGAGTCGCAAAAAAAAAAGCAGAGAAGAAAAAAAACAGTGTACAAAGAGATATGTGCATGCAAAATACAAAAAGATGGGGATCTTTCAGCGTGCACCGGTCAACATGCATATTTGTATGTGCTGTTTTCTAATAATTGATGCTCTCCTGAGCTTGTTGACAATCAGATGTTTTTACAAAATTATCGAAGTCTTTTGTCATTTGACGTCCCCACATTTCATTGTTTCTCGGATATGAACGCGTGACCTTTGTTGCTGCCTATGGCCACTCAAGTGTTGCGCTGCTAAGCACGTGGGCGAATGTTCAATTCCCAACGCCGAGGAAGAAAACAGGTGTAAGCATTCTGTACAACAACGTAGTACATAGAAAGAAAATGAAGTTGTATGTCCAAAACGCACATTCCAAGCTTCAATTGTGCCCATCCATTCTCCTGCTCAGGCAGGGCTGGTGACTTTTATCTCTCTTTTTTTAGAGTTTACAGTAAAGTATTGATTAGTGGGTTTTGCATTCTTATGTGGTGCCTTTAGATTCTAGTACTGTCACGTCGGTGTGTCGTCACGGCTTTTAATACCTTTTTTTTTGTGGTATCACTTATAGGCAGGTTCCAGGTGAAAATTTGCTTTTGCCTGTGTCGTGTTGTAAAAATTGCAGTAAAGTACTATTGCGCATCGCACATGGTATGTTCAGGATGCGAGAGCAAGCTTGGGAAGATGAGCTGGCAAGAATGGTGTCTTTCTGCACATTGGCTTGCGAAAGTAGAGGTGGAGTAGAGGTTATCATGCAGTAGTGGGGGAGAGTGGATGAAGCTGGTGAGCATGCCTTTCATCCTCTGGCCATGCTAACTATGGGGGCTGTGCTAGCTCTCTGCTTGCCTTATCTTGCGGATAGTTTCTGGCAGGTGCAGAGAGCAGGCGAGCCGAGATGGCTGGTAATTTCGTGCATGTGGGCATCTTCCCAAGCATTTCCTAGTGTTGGAGGCTGTGCGATTACAGACATGTTGAGCCAAGAGGCATCGCAATGCATTCGCTGAGCACAACTGTCTGTGCTCCCTTCTTTCCGTCCCTCTAAAAGAAATAGCTTAACGAGCTGCTTTTAATGCAATAGCATTAAAGAGGTCATTTTGCTGAAATTTTATTATAGGCATCATCGGCTGTGAGCAAATATTCGATGTAGACACTAATAAGCAAATAATAAAATAAATCTTCAGTTGAGTAAAAATCGAGCCCAGAACTTCAGAGTGGTGAGCATGTGTTCAACCACAGAGCCATTCCCGTGCTTTAAACTGTTTAGGAAAAACTGTATATGAATGTCACGTAGTGCCATGCTTAACGCACATAATATCGGGTGGTAAAAGCATAGAATCGCACCAGGCATTAAAACACACAAAGTGCCCAAGTGCTTGAAGACCCCCAATTACAAAACACTAAGGCATAATTAATTATCAATAACAACAATAATAATGCGTACAGGTGTTCAAGCACGCGTGTTGCCGCATGGACGCATGATGGGCACTGGCATTCTGGGATAGTTTGAAAGGGCCTGTTTAGAAACTACGTACAGACATTCTTTTTTCTTTGTGGCATGGTTTAGGTGCGCTCCTAGAAGCAACGCCAGGCGAGGGATTGAGTAAGCAACGCAAACAGCGTCCACTTGTGCTATCGCGTACCACTTTTGAAGGAAAAGCCCAAGGAAGTCTTCCAACGTACATTGCTTTATTTCATGCCTATAGTCTTCTTCTTAATTTGTATTTTTTTCAGCAAAGCTCCTCGAGCGAAATTTTATTTTATTATCAGTGCTAATGTGAATGTTCTTCTTTTTTCTCCCACTTCTTTAAAAACCCCACAATGCCCTGCCGCGGTGGTTTAGTGACTGTAATGTACTCGGCTGCTGATCCGCAGGTCGTGGCATCGAATCCCGGCGGAAATGTTGTAGGCCCGTGTGTTCAGATTTGGGTGCACGTTGAAAAACTGTAGGTGGTCGAAATTTCTGTGGAGCCCTCTACTATGGCGTCTCTCATAATCATATGATGGTTATGGAACGTTAAACCCCACATATTAATATCAAAACCCTGCAAACGAGTTAGAAAGAAGTGAAAAAAAAAGATAGCGAAAAAAAACTTACTTTGTGGAATCATATTGAAACAAATGTTCAAGTGACTGTCTGAGAGAATCATTAGTGTTATAATGAAGGAAAGAGGCACATGATTTGCATTGTTGCTTACAATCAGTAGTAGTAGTAGTAGTATTTTTATTTACAGTAAGCCGGATACAGAGCTCACTGCAGGGGCAAAGGGCTATAGGCGAACAGCCTGACAAAGGCCCTTGTCCCTCCGCAGTCCGTGACAGTGCAAAGCTTAGACATCAGCACTGACAAACAATATATATATTCAATACATTGGTTTCAAGCAACCTGAAATTTTAAACACAAAATTCAAACATAAATAGCATAAGAAGTTTACATAACACATTTTAAGAATTAGAGGTCACTCTCGTTAAAATTCACAACTAAACGATATCAATGAAACAACTCAAAAACAGACACAAAATGCATGCGGATACAATGAATTCCGCTGTATACACTCGTATAATTGACATAGAAGTTTATAAACAATTTAAGCATTTGCAGAGGCATGAGACTCCATTACGTAGTTTTGATAGTGTAGACTGGTGGTTATGAATAAGTTCTTTATTTGTTTCTTGAAAGTCGCACTACTAGCCCTAAAGTTCAATTGATCTGCAAGGGTATTTAAAACCTGAGGTACCTGGTAAGCAATACTTTGTTTTCCATACTTGGTTCTTGTTCTAGGAGCTCGTTTCTTTTATTCTCGCAGTATGTCCAAATAAACAGTCAATTACTGCAAGACACCTTTCTTTGTTCTTTGCAGACAGCAGAAAGAAATAGAAGAAGAGAGGAAATACAGGAATGCCAACAAGGAGGCCCTGGACAGGTTACTCAAACAAGTAAGCCAGCAGGGCACGCTGAAGAAACTTTAAGAAAGTTTTTTTCTCAGGGAGTGTCCTCTCCAGTTCAGTTTCATCTATTTGCTTCTGGCTGCATTGTCTATTTACTTCATATGTCTGTAATGAAGTTGAATAACACATCTTGAGCTAGTTGGTTGTTCATCATCACTAGGCAAATACACACCTTCGTGAAGACAGATGCAAGGAATGACAGCTGCACCTCGTTTTCCTTGTGTCAGTCTTTGTGAAGTGTGCACTGCATTTGCCTTGTGATGGTTGCAACACATGCACCTACGGAATCGTGCCTCTTCTTCTTGCTCTTCAATGTTCAACAACAAATGCATGATGTAAGGGTCTACTAGATTATGTGGTCATACTGTCAATATAGCTGAATATCATGAAGTCTTTTCCTCTATTTGACTCAGCCTATTAGAAACAGCCAGAAGCAGCATTCTCGTATTGTGTGCCATAGGTGTATTAAGGTTCTCCATCGGGAGAGGGGGGTGCAGCAAGTCTTTCCCACCCTCATTTGTCAAGTTAAAAGGGCCCTGAAACACTTTTTTGAGTAACCACAGAATTAATTCACTGGAAAGGCGTATTGCCTCAAAAAATCAATGCCGCAAAAATTTTAAGAATCGGTTCGGTACGAGCGAAGTTACAAAGATTTGTCACATGCTGCAATTGCATTCTCTCTTCTCTCGCCCCGACGAAAGCTCTGGAAGCTAAGCAGAGAGAGATGGGAGGGAAAAGAAAAACACGTCACGTGCGCCTCCTGACCTTGAGCGTTTTTTCCTTTTTTCTTCAAATGCGCAGGTTTTTCAGTGTAATCGCGCGCGCAGGCGTGGAAAAGTAGCGGCCTCCCACGGCGATCTCTGTAACGACCGAGCGCATCATGTGCAAATCAGCCTATGGCTGATATATGGGCTTACTACAAGTGATTTTTGGGCTTATTCTGCGATTTGTCGAGAGAAGAGAAAGCAATTTTTAGCTGACTTTGATAACTTATTGTGAATTCTAGGCCGCGTGCTACGCTATATTATTTGGCTCGCGTGTTGGGATCCTCTACTACCGATCCGCACCATCTTCTGGCCATGCTCAGAAAGTGTTGCAGGGCTCCACCATGGACGCAAAAATGAAAATTCAATGATGGCGTACTTCTCACTACGGCGCGCCATAGGCCCTGCTTTTCTCGGGTTGGTAGTAGAAAGTAAACTGTTCTTTGAATGCATCATCAAGTGTCGTCAATTGCCATCATTGTCAAAAAGCATCTGTAGCCATAATCCTGCGTATAAGAAATGGCGCGAAAAGTCTGACTGGGTAAACGTATGGGCCAGAATTGGTGCCCCCCTTCTAATAATCAAAGAAAACAGCTTCCCCCCCCCAATCCTTAATCCTTATGTGCAAAGCTGTATAGTGTAGGCTGTGTTGACAATCATGCTTTTAAAATAATAATTCGGTATCACATTAAGAACATAGGAAGAAATGCATGTAATTGAATAACTTGACAGTACTTTGGCAAAAAAAAAGTGAAACACTCTCTAAACCAGGGGACATGCTGTCATGCTACCATACTACTGAGGCAATTTATTTTTTGAGTGCAAAAATTACATGCTGGCATAGAGTTGTCCAAAGCACCCACAGCATCATCAGGCCATGCCCAAAAGTTCTTAACTGCACCATTGGCACGGTTTTTCGAATTTGGTAACTATGTCGCACGTATGTTTTGTTTTTGATGGCGACCATTTTTCACCACGTTGTCATTGCCAGTTTTTCATTCAGTTCAGCAGGTAAAACGTTTCTTGAAGCCTCGTCAACGATTTCGTGTACCTACAGATTGTTTATTGCTCTCTCAAAGCAAAAGTGTTCCTCCCGTAGGAGATGCAGTGATTGTCATGTGCACCAGTGGTATCTTGAGAGCAGCTATTGCATGGTGTCAGCAAGGGTTGTAAGTTCCTCCCGCCCCCATTCCTAAGTTACTATTGCACTTGCCCCACAACCAAGCCACGCTAGCGCTCCCCCCACCCCCTCCACGATGGAACATGGGTTCGCTACAAAATCTTGCCGATGACCATGAGCTAATGGGCCGAGTAGGTGAAACTGCTTTATATCATTTGGTCGTAGTGTGGTAGTGCTCCAAAGAATGTGCTTATGCCCCGACAGAATTTGAGGGCATTGCTCTATGGCAATGCTTCTATCTGATGGAGTCACTCAATTGCTCTGAATCCCACTCTAGATTTTCTAGTATGTGCACCAGACGTCTTTTCTTTTTCTTTTGCTTTCTTCTTCTTTTGTTATATTGAAGTGAATTCTGTCATGGAAAATGTGCATCCCTCGTAAGTTCACGTTAAAAGACTGCGTGTGGCAATTTGGAGACGAGAAAGAGAGGTCAAGACAACACACATCGTTTACGTTGCCATGACTTCTCTCCTGTGTTTGTATTTGCACACCCATTCTTTCAAGAATACCCACCAACTACTTCAGACGAGTGGCTTGTAGGGCTACAACTATCTCACCTCTACTGTTATTCTAAACCACATAAGCTCAGTTCAAGTAGAGTGATATAATCATTTGTTTTTATTGCAAAACCAGATGGAACAGCTCGAAACACACATTGCCAAGGTGTTCCAGCAGCATGTGTTGCTCCAACAGCAGCTGGCACAGCATTATAGCAGCATTTTCAAGCCCATCCACAATGAACCGCATTCGGAATCGTCGTCGTCCGAGGCCACCGTTGGGAACAGCGTATCCACCACGTCATCCGCTACGAGCCACTCCCCTGCCAAAGATGTTACTCCAAAGGATCCTGAAAAGGATGTCGGAAAGCCGGCCAGCCAAGGAGATGTGTCTGGGTGTGCGGAACAGCCAAAGTCAGAGAGGAGACCAGAGTTTAGCCACCAATCTAGCCACGAGCAAGCATCGGGCGACGCGACGAGTGCGGATGACACATCTTGCGCCAGCTTCTCAGAGGCCGAAATGCGCTCGAGCAAGACGGAAGTAGAACCGGACACTAAACGACAAACGCCAGCAAACCTGGAGGCTGCCTGCCTGACGGAAGTTAATGACAGGGTGAGCTTTTAGTGAAAGCGTGTATACTATTGATAACTAATAACAGTCGATAAATGTTAATGTAGCATTAGAATGGATGGTGAAGTGTGTGGTGTGGTGAAATTCATTATTATGACAGCGAAAATTGTTTGACCAAAGTTTTCCTGCAGTGCGCATGCTGTGACTGCATTGTCCCAGTTTCATTGCATTATACATGTAGTTGTGTGCTTCTTAAAACTTATGCATACAATTTCTTGCTAATTTGCCTTTGTGTACCCTTTCATGGTGATCTCTTTTAGTTGCATGCCCCCTAAGGTCAAATGATGACTTGTCTTCATTTAAGTTCATGTCACTGGTGGTTTTTCACCCGTATTATTATTAAGCAATCACTGAGTGCAGCTTAGCAATGAAGACAGTATGTTCTTTTTAATGCATAGTTTTTAGCAGCATCAGCATATATCCATACAAAATACCCATACACCCATATATAGCCAGCACCAATTACCAATATGGGTGCTGATACTTATGAGCACGGGTGTTGGCAGCGGGGTGCAAAAGGGGCACTTTCACCCCTGAAGCCACACCATAACTTGCCTTCACCGAAGCTGCGCCAGTATCCTCCCCTTCCCCCAGCTGCGATATAAAAAAGGTCTGTACCTCCCAAGAGGAGATCCTGCCGATGATCACGCCCATCAGTACCCTAGTGCACCTTGCTAGGCCCTGCTGTGGGTGCTGTCACATAGACCCTGCTTTGGTTGTTGATACTACGCATCAGCACTTATGGCAGGACCCATTCACAATTACTAAGTTAACTAAGGTATACTTTCTGGGTAGGCTCATAATTACAGAATTATTTACACATCATTCACGGCAGCAAACATGGGGGTCCATGCTACCATTACTGATGGAATGACAAATTTACTGGGATTATCTTTGTCGGAAATACCATAATTGTGGAATTACAGCCAGTAAGTTCAACAGCCATATCCATTTGCTGATAAGCCTCTGCGCAGTAAGTTTTAAAGAGTTTGTACTCGGTATATATGTGCCTAGTACATCGATCAGCATTGCTTGCACATGGCATGAAATGGGAATTCCAGAAATATTTAACTGTAGCAAAGCTTTTCACAAGTGCAAGGTGTACAATAACAAACCTTCTTGAAAGTTGAGTAGTCATATTCTTACTTGTGCAAGGAATAGAATAAAGTCTTACTGGAACATGCGTCACAAGCACCTACCAGAAAAGACTCTAGAAGAGGTATTTAATTATATCTTCACTTTCGACAGCTGGCAAGGTTGGAAGCAGTCATAATGAAGCTGGCCATTCCAGAGAGCAGCCTGGAGCACTTGGGCGCCACCTTTGCCAAGCCATGAAGGAGGCAGCGCAGAATGGCGTCCTCTGCAGAAGTTACTTGGCTGCAAGCAACTGCACTGTTCTATCACACTTGCACTGCTGCGCTTTCTTTATCGCTCTAGTTTCGAGATTTTTTAATTGGAAAGATGAAGAAGGAAGAAAAACAAACAGTTATTATGTTTTCTACTCAAGCCACTGCATCAAATATTTATTTTCACTGTGATTATTGTACACAAATGAATTTTACCTCACTGTATCATACAAGGCTTTGTAACTCGGTGCTCTGGCATTTTTTTATATGATCGCTCACTGCGCGAGGAAAGTTGGCCTGATTGGCAGTGCTCGGCGAGATGTGCTTTCGAGGCTTTTGTGATTGGGGGAATCTGCACTACTGTGCAACAATGCAGAAAGAAAAATTAATTTATTGCTTCTGTATTCTGTGCTGTTAGATTTAAACTACAGTAAAGTCTCATTCACCTCTCATGTGAAAATACCTTTGTTTTATTTTATGCTTTTAGTGGGCACATTCGTTAACCAACAATATTTACAATAAATATAGTAATTTGTTATATAATGTGCTAAATTGCCTATCTGTAACTTCTGCATTGTATCAGCAATCACTGTGTTGGTGTTCGATTGTAGTATATTTCTTATGTAATCGAAAGCTTGCTTTTGCTGAACCAATTCGCCTTGATGTGGCGCAGAAATTTTTATTTTTGGAGCTGTTGGTTATCCGCGGTTAACCAAGTGGAGCCAGCGTTTGCACTGCCAGACCGACTAACCACGTGTGGGTTCCCCGTGGAACCATGTCAGCATTCCATGCTTTCGCCAAGTTCACTGCATTACCATCTGATAGCAAGCTTTTCAGATCGGGAGATGTTTTTCGGGAAAGGTTCCATTTTCAGCTCCTCTTTTTTTTTATTCTGTTGAGGCTATGACCATTTCAAAGTCTATCTGCTGTCTTATGTAGCTTGTTTATTTTTGCTCCAAGATATGCGTGTCCTGCAGTAGTTGTACTGTCTGTGTTAGCAATGCTGGCCGAGAGCAGTGTTCAGTACATAATTCATTTTTTTTGTGTGTGTGTTTCCAAATCTTGTTAACCTGTCTATGGTGCATGAGTTATAGAATGAATTATTTTTAAAAATTAAGCTAGGTAGTGATGTACACGCGCAAAAGTTTATCCGCCAGAGATAAACTGTTTGTGTGGAATTCAAAGAGGGAGTCGTCTTCATCTCTTTTGTACTCACAAGTTCCACTACAAAGTAGTTACAGTGAAGTCCCAAGTTATACATCTAGACATTTAGTGTGGCCTTTTGCGTTCCTAGAGATAGCCAGCCCACCTGCCTCGATGGTTTGACGATTATGGTGCTCGACGGCCAACCCGAAGGCTGTGGAATCGAACGCCAGCCATGGCAGCAGCATTTAGGTGGAGGCAATATGCTAGCTGCCCATGTACTTGGGTTGAGGCACGCATTAAAGAACATTAGATGGTCAAAATTTTTGGAGTCCTCTATTAAGGCATTCCTCATTATCATGTCGTATTTTTGGGACGTAAAATCCCAGCTACTATTCTGACAGATAGCCAGCACGGGAATTTGTGGGGGGCGTTATATCAGCATGCGGTGTAATAAATTGAGAAGTTTGTTCCATGGAGTAAGTGTTACTTTTTTGAGGGCAGCAAATTGGGCAAGTTTGCAAAGATGCACGACTTCGAATGGGTTGCACATAGGACGACACATGCAAAAGATAGAGATGTATACAGCACAAGCGCTACTCTGAATCACGTTTTTTTTTAAACAGATGAGCATATGTACGACCACAAATCAGGGCTAGTGCTGTCTACTTCTCTTATCTTTAGCATCCGTCTTTTATGCGCTCCCCATTCGAAATTGCTGTTCCGAATGTTTTCTTGGGGCCACTTATCCCAGGATATCAAGTGAAGTGGCCTCCCATCACTGCATTGAGTTACGTGCCACTGAAGACAGTGGAAGTCTACATGCTTCGAGGCAAGTGTGCAAGATACTCGTTTGTTTGTTTCGATGCCAGACGGACTAGTTTTGCCATACTTTCAGCACTGCGCGGTCTTGTCCTGTATTTATATAGAACAATTAAGAGATTTATCCTGTAATCTTGTGGTGGTGGCTCAATCGCAATGCATTTGTTAAGCTACTTCATGTACAAATTATGCAACTAAGCTTGAAAATCGACTACACGTTCAATATTTGCCTATTGCAAGTTCATGTGCTTATTTCTTATTTTCACCTGTGTTTATTGCTCTCATTTTCAATTAGTGATTCTCTGTTTCACCTGTGTCCTCCCCACACACAACCAGAAGTTTATAACTGATTTTGCCAATTCTTGACGGCCAGTATAACTGGGGTTTCACTGTACTGCTTGCATCTGCAGCGCAATGGTAAGCTATGCTAATACCTTCGCAGTTTTTTATAAGGCAAGATATCTTGAACAAAGATAAATCGTACTTAGGATTACTCTTTAGAGTTTTTTTTTATACCTCTTTTGTATTCCATTTCAGCACAAGTCCCACTAGACCAGAGCAAAAGCCATGAATTTGTTGGCAATTCAAAGCATCAGATTACTGCTGCGCTGCATGTTAATTATTTTATATTTGGAGATAATGGGCACATTTTGCATTGTATTCAGAAGTACTGGGACTTGTGGGCATATGGGGCTGATTTTAGCAGAGACTCCTTGTACACAACATGAATACAAAATGAGCTCAGAAATATTTAACATACAGCACCAGTTTGTGCATACAATACACTCGCAATTCAAAGAGCGACTGCTTTTGTCTGTCTGCCAACACTGTTTACCCATAAAAATGTTTTTTGTATGAAATTAATATATAAAAATGTGCATATTGTTGCTTGAAGTCTCTGCAACATGCTGCAAATACTCTGGACACATACACTATGAGGGTGTGTTGAACATGCTCAAAGCTGCTCCACTCATGCATCCTGTATCTGGCCTTCACTGTTCTAAAGAGATGCACAGCATAGTTTTAGTCAAATTCAGTGGTCTTCAAAGTTGGCTCAACCAATCTTCAATGCAGCAGAATGTGGAGAAAATGTTTTGTTGTCAAACATGAGAACACTACGCTGGAGAGCAGAACTAACCACTGTCATAGCTTCATTACTGGCACACTGTAGATTAAATGTAGCATACGAGGTGACAGTTACAATGAGAGCAGCAATTGTGTTACCTTGTGTTCAAAGGCATTCGACTCGATAACATGGGCAAGTGTCTAGTGTGCTATAATAATGAGTTCAATTCTCGCATCCTAACTTTGTACCAGCTAGTTATATAACACCAGGAACAGCTCACAGGACTTCATCAAAGACAGAGCCTGCAAAGGCCACTGCTAGAGGGGATGACCAAGTAGTTTTAGTATCTGCACTGTGTAGCAATGTGCGTGTCTATTCTTGCTTTACTGTTCATTGTAGTTAGCAGGCATTCCATCCATTAGACATGTCGTGGCCAGTTAGAATATAGCGTGCTAATGTGGTTGACTCAAGTGCAGCGACGCTGCGACCACAGTAAAACCTTGTTATAAAGAGGGAACGTAGCAAAGTAATAACGAGTGTAATGAATGTAGATCCCATTGAAAGCTCTGTTGTTGCAAACATGTAAAGCTACCCGTAGAAGTAACAGTTGTGACAAGAGCATGTGCGTACTTCCTTCAATTTCATTACGGCAGGGTTTTACTGTAGCTTGTTATTGTTTTTCTTTCTGCACCGCTTAGCAACAATCCTCCCATTCCACCAAGCAGTTTTGGTGTTACTTTGTAGCATGTATGAAGGGTGCCAATATGCATGTGCTTTTGCATAAATGTCTTGTGCTGATTTGTAGTGCGTCACAGCAGTTGAAGGCTATATTTTGTAGAGCGTTCTAGTCAAACTTTCTTGCGATGCTATTCCAGTTGTGACCAAGATTGGGGTTTAATTTAATTGGTCGTTGAAATGTTTAAGCTCCCAATGCTCGAGAAAGTGAATAATGAATCCTGTAGTACTTCTGGTGTTCAGCTCGCCTATGTGAACGAAGCGTTTGAAGCTAAACAGCCTCCGAAATAACCTTGCACAATTATAAAGCGTGACATTGAAAGATGTTGGCTTACACAATAGCCCCGAAGATGTGAATGCAATGATTTGTTCCAACACCTAGCCAAAGTAAATGCATGTTTACTTCTCAGTGTTGTTTAACTTCTGGTTTCAGCCATTTCGATGGCAATTTCTTTTAACATGTGCTACTGTGTCAATTACGCTTTAATCTCAGTTGATCACTTCTGAGAATACTTTTTTTTTTTTTCATGTGACGTAGCAATGAGTGTCACCATCTCATTGGAGGGAGGGAGATCGTGTCTACTGGCTTATTCTATGAAACTGTACTGAAAGTGATGTCTCTGAAACTGAATTACTATCAATATATATAAAAAAAACATGCTCTGCTAGCCCTGTTGTCACTCTGTGATAAAAGGTGAGGCTTCCATGAACTTCAATATTCATCTCACAGAACACTCATTTTCTGTGCATTTCTTTTTTTTTTTTCTTCTTCGTCTAGCTCATTTGAATCTTTCGACAATTTTCGTCTGATGTTGGCAAAACCCCATCAATTGTGGTGGTGTACATCCTTGCACCTTCGTCCTGGCTGTATGACTACTATTTTATTTTTCATGAGTAAAAATACTTGGTGGCCCTGAATTTGCCACGGTAAAGCCGCTGCCAAAGGTTTCCAAGCTACTGAAAGAACAGCGATATCTGTTCCTAGGTGTGGAGGAACTGTCAGAGCTTTCAAATGTGCAGTGATGGAGAGACAGTTTCTCTCACTTACTCGATCTTTGGAACACTAGCACTGCTTCGGAAGATGTAATATTTCATTGCTCAGGCATAAACAGGTAGGGACTTGGATGCACATTAGGAACACTTCAGCAAAAGTTAGCGTTTGTCTGCTTAAAGGCACCAGGGGCCGACATGATTCTCAAGCAACCTTCTTTTGCAGCAATTACCAATGTGTCACTTATGTGTGCTATCTACTTCATTTAAAAAGTTGTGCCTCCTCGCACACCTAATGAAGTCTAAGGGTGTTCATAAATCCAGGGGAACAGGTAATACGGTTGTTACACGGGCACGCTAACCTCAGCTACGACGAGCCTCAGTTAGGGTTTATTTTTATACACGAAAATGACTCGCATGGCTTGCTTCACAACCCAAACTAAGAATACCGTTTCGCGTGAAGCAAGTCACATGACTTCAGTTTCGTGATAAAAGATGTAAACGCTAACTGAGGTTTGTCGTAAACGAGCTTAACATGCCCATGTAACAATGGTATAAGACCTTGACAATTGCAGCAATCTGGCATTATACATGTAGTTTTCCATATGTTTAGCCAAACTATCATCCTGCATGTTCTTGAAGCGCAAAAACATTCTACAGGTGGTCAAAATCGTCCATTCTAGGGAAACAGGAACCCCTAAATATTTATCCACCCAAAGCTGTAAAAGAAATTCACACAAGTTTTTCCAGAAGCTTAACAGATAAAAAATTTGTGTTGGTCTGAGGATCGAAACCAAGAGTAACACTTTTTCGAGGCAGCCGCTCCATTAAGGCAACCAGGTTTCAGAGCCAAGCCAAATTAATTTGTGGGTCAAATTCAAAGGTCACTGAATGTGGCCAGACTAGTCTGCAACAGCATAAAACATGCGTGAATTTTCAAAAAAGGGAATATAATCTAAATGAGTAACATTAACCAATTTACTGAATTTTTTTCATTTGAAGGGAAATTCACCAGATATTCTTCAAATGAAAGAAATACACAAATATCTCTTGCAATAGAGCCCCAACTCTTCTCTCAATCTGTTTTCAGTTTCAGGACAAAGACAGCATCTAAAGTTCATACAGCCTTTCGAGTTTATTTCATCCGACATAGGTTTTCTTTTCATAAAGTGCTCCAACATCACTTCAATCACATAGAACAGTAAACAACATGCAAACATTTAAAAAGGCCATTCGTGGATATGGTGCCCACTAGAGCACGCACTTCATGTACATATTGCATCAGCAGTTCTATCAAGCATGATAAAACGCACAATAAAATGATCCTAAGTGCATAGCTGCTGCATGGAGATTTGGGCAAGATGTCACAGGTGTGACATGGCCGACGGGAATGACCCTACATCTTCTGTTGCAAGCTCAAGTTGCCAACATAGCATTCCGAAATTCGCAAAATGAAGCGTTTCAAATCGTGTTGCAGTTGGCACTTGTGCAATAGTGACACAGTCTTGTTCAGCAATAGCTATTGAGGAGCGTTACAATGTTCAACGCAGCACGGCAAAGCGCAATTTTCAGGAAAGCTAAGAAATGGCGTGCATGTACGCAACACAAAGCCCAGAAATCTTGCATGATAACCAACTCTCACAAATGGTTCCAAGCTCGACAACAAACTGTTGATAATGAGCAAGTGCAGAAAATGTTCATTAATGCCTCTGAGCTGCCAAGCCAATGACTTGAGCTGTCTCATAGTGCCAGCACCTTGAGCAGCTTGCAACGCTGTGAGCTGTCCACACAAGTAAGAGCACAAAAGCTGTCTTTCACATCTTACTTGCAAGTGACATGAGATCACCATATGCGACACAAGAAGTTTAGTCACAGCGCCCAATGGCGTTGTGTGCGACAATGATGGATGGCTTGGCATGCACATTCCAGTTGCATTACAGACGTGGCTCATCTGTTTTATTCTGCACTGTTCTTTAATGGGACACAAAAGGCAAATATTAGGTTTGCCTACAGTCTCACATGTCCTTGCACAAGATAATGCAATCACGAAGAAAATCATCTGGAACAAAAATGCTGCTGATAAATTCACAATTTGATTGAGAATGGTATGTCTTATATTCATCCTCTTGTGAAGGTGCACGCTAAAGACCACATGAATTGTTTTAAACTTGCTCAATGAAAAATTGTGTAAAGTGCTGGGAAACTTTTTATAAATTATACTGATTTGTTAAAGCACCTCCACTGACGGCATCATCTTGTCTCTTAATTTGGAACAAGAAAAAATCCAAACTAGGTTACACTAATACATAACCTTTTTTCCATCTCCATCTGCACTGTTTTTGTTGAAAGATAATACCTTATCGGAGCGTAAATGAGGCCAACATTTCTGCCAACCTAATGCGACAGGTTTCAACAATCCAGTCTACTAAACTTGCTAGAAACTTGTGCTTGTACAAGAACTTGAAACACAGGCACAAAAGTCTTCTTGAAGGTTTTTTTTCATGTCCCCATGACAAGGCTTTTGCACTAGATGTTAGTTTCCACATCATTATCAACAAGTGCTCAACTCAATCATCAACACATATATGTTTACTGCAGGAAGGCCTCTTTCAACTATCTACGATCACCCTAACCACAATCTTGCATCTACGAGCTTTCAAATTTTCCAAACACATAATTATGTACAGTCCTCTATAGCACTGCCGTTCTCGCGACACTCGTATAGTAACTCTAGCCTATAAATTTTTCGCACTACACAACTGCACCACTTCCTTTCCATCTCTTGATAAAACACCCAACATATATCATTTTACCACTCGCTGAGTTTAAAAATGAAGCATCTGAAATTGGAGCAAATAGCACAGCAACAAATCTTAACATCGGTTCAGCTGTACAGGAATTCTCTGCCAAAGAAAGCCGCAAAAGTTGCTTTTCTAAATGTGTAGTCAAACAACTAAGCATGTTTCAATATTTGCCTTTAGTGTCACTTCACAACGTGCACATGTTGAAAATATTGACCTGTCTTTATGTGGCTGCTACGAGCGATAGATATGTTATTGTTTTGTTGCACACTGCAAAGGGGGCATTAAAAACTTATTCCATGTATTTTTTTTTCATTCACAAGCTTCCTTTGACCATATGACTTTGGTTTATTCAGACAAGTATTAAAAGGGCCCTGCAACACTTTTTGAGCATGGTCAAAAAACACTCCAATCGGTAGTAGAGGCTCCCGAGAGCACGCGAGCCAAATATTAAAGTGCAGCATGTGGCCTGGAATTCGCAACAAATTATTAAAATCAGCTAAATATTGCTTTCTCTTCTCTTGACAAACGATAAAAGATGCTCAAAAGTCACTCATAGAAAGCCATATATCAGCCATTGGCTGATTTGTACATGGCGCGCTCAGTCGTTACAGAAATTTCCGCGGGAGGCTGCGACTTGTCCACGCGTGCGATCACACTAAAAAAGTTGCCCATTCAAAGAAAAAAAAAGAAAAAAAGTGCTCAAGGTCACGAGTCACGCCTGACGTATTTTCTTTGCCTCAGCCATCCCTCTCTACTTAGCTTCCAGTGCTTTCGCCTGGACAAGAGAAAAGAGAATGCAATTGCAGCATGCGACAAATCTTTGTAACTCCACTCCCACTGGACAAATTCTTAAAATTTTTGCGGCGTTAAATTTGTGAGGCAATAAGCTCTTTCAATGAATTCATTTCATGGTTATTTGAAAAAGTCTTTCAAGGCCCCTTCAGTGCAGGACAGACTACACGGTGCTAATAAGCTGCCTTAAAGTAACACACTGCACCTTGCTTTTCTCTCTGTTTCATACCAATGCCACTAGGAGGAAGTGTGGCTTATGATCAGTTTACTACAGTGGGCACAATTTTATGGATTTTATACTACCTGATTCATATATTTAAACAGCTTTGCTTAAAAACAAAAACTGCTACTCTGTTATTGTGCTCTCAAGGATACCATGACATGGTTAAAACTATGGTAGTGCAAATAGAATATTTGAACTAATATTACGGTATTCAAATTTTCTTCAATTTAAAATTTAAATATTGAAAATTTGTGGTATTTGAAATAAACAAACAAAAGTATATTAGTTCGCATGCAACCCCCTGTAACGCTGTATTCGCCCAGTGAGCCAAATCGCGATTCGAGTATGCGAATCGCGTACTACGTCACCGTACATCAACCGTTCCCAGGTCGGTCCATGCCAACGGATTCGTGAAATGACAGAAGCCCAAATCACTGTTGGGATCCTCGTGGACCAACGTCGAAATGCTCGCTTGTAGCATGAATTCTCCCGTCTTGTGAATGCTGGCAGCAAAGGGATCCGAATTACGTCACAAGTCGCATGACTTATCCGTCTGCAATCATGTTCGTCATGTGAATACAGCTTTAAGCTGGTTTCACAGCAGTAAAGGGGTGCTAAGCCATGAAAACATTTATCCAAGGGAAATCCACACTGCCGGAAAGTTTTCCTTTAAGGTTAAATGAACATATTACCCTCACATCGATTCTTAATTTTTAATGCTTAAAAACTTGTTGTGCTAGCGTATATGCTCTTGGTAGAGTAAATCTTTAAACGTGGCAAATTTTACAGGTTATCATTTGCACTAAGCAAAGCAATTCCTGTTACTCTTAAGGGTTGTTTACAATTTCTCTGAACAAAAAAAAAAGGCATTTGCACAGACTTTGTCTAAAAGTTTAAAAGAATATTGTGCAGGTTATTTGGGTCACAACAAATATTCCCGTTTTTCTTTAAAATTAGCAATATATAGTACAAGAAGCCACGCGATCCACCAAATTCGATTTGAAATTATTTGATCAAATCACTATTCGTTTTGAATTCACTTCAAACCTAAAATTTACGATTTGCACAAGCTTAGTTGAAATTTCAGATATTCTTTCTCGACTAACTCTTTGTGTATTTTGTCGTAAACAGTTGGATTATTAAAAGAAAAAAAGTAAAGACTAGAACTGAACTCCTACTCTTATTGTACTGGCATCCCAGCACTGCAGTGCTTTGCAAGTGTAATGATTGCAACTTTCAGAATAATTTCTTGTATATAAACAGCTGTGACATAGTCATAATACTAGTATTCAATATTTGATAAGTTTAGTCTTCGGGTATTTTATAATATGATGTGATCCATATTTAGCTATGAGAAATAAAGTAGGCTGCCTGCAAGCATAATCAAATTCTGCAGGGTCGCCACAAGGTGGTGCATGAACTTCAAGACCGGGTGGCCACCTGTCATCTATTCTTGCATCTCTTTTAGGCCCCTGTATAAGGCACCAAGAGCTTTCATTCTTTTTAAATTGTTGTGAAAGGGTACTTCACTAATGTTGTTTAACTTGAAGGTTGCAATGTTTTCTTTTCACATCATTCTAAACAAAATAAATAAGTAGTATCTCTAACACACATGTTACGAAATACGAGATGCAGCAATCACCATGGAATAAATCATCTTTCCTGATGTTTATAACAAAGTCTGCTCCTCTGTAATGTCCATATTACAGTAAAATACATTGGCGAAGCAGCTTAATGAAATTCACTCATAAGCGAATAATTCTACAAAGCTGCAAGGGTAATACTCCTGTCACACGACACGTGCAAAGTCATTCGCAGTGAATGACTTCCAAAACAAATTTCATTGGGATCTTGCATTCTAGGTGTACACAACTACGTGAAATGATATCTGCAATTTAGGTTAACGTTTATCGGCAGGATGCTATGATACCAAAAAGTTACAAATCACGCGTTTAATTTACGTAACATTGTTCTGTTAGTTGAAAATATACTCAATATGCAAGAAACTCAATTCTGTGTGCACCATAGCCAACTGAGTGCACCTCATAAGATTCCTTAATGCACGTTATGTCTTATTTGTAAAAAAAACCTCGACAACTCAACGAACTGAAACACATTCCTTCGGTACAATGACAGATTTAGCACGGCAATACATTTTTACATCATCTACAGCGATCCTCAAACTGTGCCAGAGCATGTGTAAGCAGCCACAATGTACCATAAAATGCTGAGAAAGCGCCCCCTTTACGGAGAATAATAATCTGACCAGATTTGGAAGGGGGGTGCCCACTCGGTCCGGGACAGATCATTGGTACTTATTTGGTGCTTGTTTTAGATCTCCCGAAAAAGGGCGGGGGGCGCTAGCTCGGCATTTTACGGTACATCTCGAGATGCAAAGCTAGAAGACAAAAATCAATATGTCAAATAAATGAAAAGAGTTTAAGCACACAATGCCGTATACATTTTTTTTCTGTTGTGCCAATGTCTTGAGAACAATCTGAGAAAAAAAAAAAATGAAACTAAGGCCTCTAAAACACAAGCATTTGATAGCGGAATATTTAGCAATCGATTAGCAAGAATAGCAACTAACCAATCGAGGCACCCCAGTCACTATCACAGCAGAACGCACCAGGACGCCGATTCTGCACCCCTCTCAAGAGCACTGCTCAGCTAGCTACTTAAAATTCAGAAAAGGTGCAGTCATCACATGGAGTCATATTCAAGTACTTCGCCCTTTCAATAGGATTACGTGTGGCTTTATACATACTTTGCAATACTCTATACACATAGCGCTAAAGAAACAAACTTTCTTAGGAATGATAGCGACTACCGCTCTACGGTGCCTACTTTCTGTAAATGTCCCGCATTGCTTGATAAACAGTAAAGCGTTCGGCAGTGACACATCCTCCTGCATGCTATCTCGAGCTGATATCAGTGCTAAATCTTAAAATGTCCCCAAACTACTATTTCATTTTGTGTATGCGATTTAAAACTAACTCCCACAAAAACTAATAAAAAAGAGCTGGGGGGGGGGGGGGGAGGAGCAGGAATAGAGGAAACGCGTGTAAGTGTAGCCCACTGTAAAATGCGTGCTCATGATTAGGGCATGTTTTTGATTAAGCCAAAAGCATTAAGAACAAAATAAACATCTGGGCTAGCAAGCAATACAGCTTTGCAGGCATAAACGCATGTAGAAAATAATTCAAATAAATTTCACGGGTAGGAAACGGTAGGCATGCTGGATTCTTTACTTGCTCAACAAGCTTTCAACACTCCCTTCGTATCATTGGAGCAGTGATTAAAACAAATAATAAAATGAAGGGGCAAAAAAGAACCTAATGCCCAGAGAGCTGTGCATTTAATGCACCTCACTCACTGAAGAAGCAGTCTCCGGACTCACTGCAACATACAATTTCATCACTGGCAGTAAATCCCAAGCCTAATCTGTTAATCAGCACTTCTAAAACCCAACACACAAGCTACATTATACTCGCGAAACAAGTGACCATGTCGTGTTGTAAATTAGTCTCTTTCTGCCATCAGCACCACACAATAACTCAGTCGCAAGTACAGAATCAACAAGAAGTGTTAATAACAGTGCAATCCATTAGGTTAAAAATTAGCCTATTTGAGCCTAAGTCATAAGTTCATCATTGGCTGTCATGAGCACATTGGGCACACAGGACCACTGGATTTCACGAGCGCTTGTGAAAGAACAGCGCAAGACCGTGCTGTGTAGTTTAAAGCTGACTATTTGGCCATCTCTCTCTTACTCTTCTTTTCTCCATCTCTTTCCTTTCTATTATACCCCCTTTCGCACACACCAAGTGCAGGGTAGCCAACCAAGCAAAGCTTGGTTAGCCTCCCCGCCTTTCCTTTCCCCTTCTCCATCTCTATATTTCGTTAGACCAGTGCTCAATTAATGAATGCTCTGAAATAGTTCGAACTGTGCCATTTAAATGGATGGAAGGGGTCACATAGTCTTAGCCAAGCTAGGACAGTTACACAACAGGCCTCGCAAGGGGGTTTGCACAAGACCTAAGAGGCGGTGTCGCACCCCACCCATTGCAATAGGCTCTCGCTTTCTGGCGATCCCTAACCGGTGCCCAATCAGAGTAAAAGCGTTCCAGCTCGCTAACCATTATATCTGTTGAAACGAGCAGGCCCTGAACAGGAGTAGGCAGCAAAGAGTCAATCCACCCTAAGAAGGGAACATTCTATCACAATACCAAAAGGTATCCCTAGTACCCACATCTCGTTGCGGCTACTCGTCTAGGTTTCCACAAAGAAGGCACCAGAACCAAGCTGTCACGATAGCTGGAGAGAAAAACTGACACTATCATCAGGCACAAAAAAAAAAAAAACTCCTAAGCATTATTTTTACTCTACTTTGAATTGATCATTTTTATAGAAAATTGGCAGGGTGCCCATGAACTAAATTTGTGCTGTACAACCAGGCAGCTGAAATAACTCCTTTGGGTTCGCTGCCCTGCAAGGCAAGGCAATGATTCATGCAAACATGTCAACTGCCAGAGTTGCTATCTTTTGTCTCTAAGTCCCAGAACCTGTAGCACAAGCAAACAAACAAACAAAAAAAAAGCCGCTGTTATAAGCAGCAAGCCCGATGGTCGGCCCGTCCTTTCAAACTGCCGGCAGCACTGCCAGGCACACCTGCACCGTTTTCCGAACCCTGAGTGTCGATGAGAATGTCCGAGGAACAACATATGCTGACTTCTTTGCTGGGGCAGTTTCTGCATTCCCCAGTTTCGCATGCCTGTTTGTCTGGACAGTTGCATATGTCGGCCTGTGACGCAGAGATGCCCAGGATGTCGATGTCGTCCACGAGAACTGTACTCGGTGACATGTCAGCGGGCACCACCCTTGGCAACACAACTTCCACATTCGACGAGATGTTGCCGGCTGCCACCGTTGGTTCCGGCTTGACAACTTGCGTCGCCAAGTCAACGGTGAATGTCCGTGGTAGCAGCACTTGCGCGACCTTGGGTGGCACGTCATTTTGTCCCGATGCACTACTCACAATGTCCAGGGGTATCATGGCATAGGCTGCACAGAGTTGAAAAGGAAATATGTATTGAATACCACGCCTTGCCCCTGAGAGTATGCTTTCCTTAATGGGCGTGCCATTACTTGCATCGCTGCATATTCCGTGTAGATCTCTGAAAAAGGCTGCGCCTACAACCTGGCAACCCTTTAACCAATTTGTAAAGGAAATGTTTAAATCTAACAAAGTAATCAAGTTAGGTCCATTGACAACAGGCACGCATCAACCGACTCTAGTGCACTGCACACGAACAATAATTTTAAGTGCCATTTATTGCAGCAAACATGACATAGTTCATAAATGTGCTCATCAACTGAGTGCAATAATTAATAGTCATACATATTTGAACCAATGAACTTCTGCTGTGAAAGGGATAACATCTGCTTTTGTGGTGGTGCGCAGGCATGGATGTTTAATTAGTGCAGATTTCATACTCGTAGTTGTGGACAGAACTTTGTCAAAATCACAGAAATAGTGCTGCCTACGCACAAGGGCATACAGTATTTATGCCAACAAAACAACGCTTTTCGCAAATGCTGTAGATAAAGGCTTTGGATTTGAAGGGCATTTGCATGCCATGGAGAGAAAATGAGCAAGATGCCTGAATCTAACTATAAATGAGTTTTCCGACTCCTCTCCATGACAGAATTGCTTTAGTAAACTTCACTGCATCAGCTATGCAATGCAGTGAAGCACACTAGCAGTAAGAAGAGCCAACTGTATTTCATATAAAATTGCTGGTGCTTAAATTTACTGTTCCCTTCAAGCCCAATATATTTAGGCTCAGCTCTGCCCATCATGCTCAGTCTGTCAAAAAAATTAAGCTTACAGGACCTGCAAGCATGCACATAAAATTTCGTTCTAATACTTTTATAATTAAGCTCCATAGCTCCAGAGCTATGTGGACAGGCAGGCAAATATGCAAATCTCTAGCAGGATATGGAAGATAATGCTCTGTTCTAACAATAATTACTGCAGATGTGAAACTCCCAACTTTAATCACTGGGATTTGCTAAACTGCTCATGTTAAAAGGACACTGACATAAAATTTCAAGCTCGAGATGTGTCCTTCATTTGGTTGCCCAGGGTGCATGAGCCGTTTTTACCAAACTTGTGTAGCATCCGTCTCCTGGAAGTTATTTTACTTCAAGGGCAAAAAGTGTACAACAGCTAAAAAGGGGCAAGTCACCACTCTGATGTGTTTGGTGTAGTGCATATCATCCTAAGTGAAGATGCGCTAGTAGCGATGACGTCAACGACTTGAATGTTCTTATTGTGGCACCGAAGCCCGTAAACAATGTCACTTTTCATGCTCGATCCTTCATGCACTACTTTGATTTCAGGGTGTTACAATACTCTAACCACCATGACAAGACAGGCAAAACGAAAGAGCAGGATTTGACAAGTTCTCGTCAGTCGGCATGTCAGGGAACCTTTGGGAGTTGTATTGATGGTAGGGCAGAAAAAGCGGACTATGTGCATAGTTTCTCACACGTACTGTACACACCAACACAACCACAAGCTATAAATGTGGAGTAGCTTATAAGTAAATACCATCGCTCGCAAGTAACACGCAGGTAGTGCAAATGGTAAATTTTAGTTCGTCCGTAGACTTTGCACTAGCGTAGTACTGGGTTACTGCTGCCTTAACCATAAGAGGCCGGATAAGTGGGGCTGTCTGGCAGTGCAAAGAACCACCTGGCAAGCACGGCATTGTTATTGTAAACCTTAGCGTATTCCATTGCTGCGCTGGTGTTCATTTGCTGCCCCTATATTTTACAGACCCTTTTTTTGTAATACCAGAATGCTGTGCACGCTATAGCTAGTTCTAATAGATCAATGAGCATAGCCCATGCGCATGTCACGGGGCACCTCCTTATTGCTACTAAGAACACAGTCCATTTTGAATCACTGTTTTGCAAAAGGTCGAAACGAAAACGATTCACGACATTGCAAGCCATGGCGATTACAAGTTCTAAAAAGTCATCTTCAACACTTTTGGCGATGGTGATGCTGGTGACAAGGCTTGACTGAACATGCGCATCTAGTGAAGAAAATGTTGAATATTGTGCAAATATGACGTCAGTGCTCCTTAAAAGAGTCTTCCCACTGAGGTTTACTTCCAGCCCAGGAACAGCAAAATTACTGACTTCTATGCACTAACTTAGTCTTTCATTTTAGGATCTTGCATTATTGTCTCACATAGAGTACAACTGCACTGAGTCATTAAGTCTGTGTTATTCTGTCCTGGGCAGCATGTAAGAAAAGGCTACAGTAATTACCTCGAAGTGCTGAGCTGCTCCCGTCAACTTCCTGGATGGGAACACTGACAAGCCCAGTGCTGCTAGGACTTTGCTCGGCTGCTGTTGTATCCACCATGGTGTTGAGAAGCATGTGGGCCGTGCTCTCATCAATGTCATAGTCGGCAGATCCTTCTAAGGGGTCGTCAATGTCAATGTCCAGGCCATCAAGGTGAAATGTCACAATTTGATCCTGCATGTGCCATGATGTGGCGACGGTGAAGTGACAATGATAGTACCACAATTATTATAGTTTGCACATATTCTACTTGGCACTGAGAAAGTGCAATTTACACACGTGTATGCAGTCGAACCTCGATATGTATTGAATCTGAAAGGGACCGGAAAATATGGCTGCTGTGGCCAGAATTTGATCCCACGACCTTCACGTCAACAGCTGGGCACCATAACAACCAGACCTTTGTGGTGGGTGTAACAAACCTTTTGATGATTACGTTATTCGATATATAACATGTTTTAGATGCTGAGAGTAAAGCGAAGGTGATTTGCCAGCTGTTTGATTTACGGAATAATTGGTTATATCTGGGTTGGTCTGCACTACAATACTGAATATGCACCCATACCATTGCTTGGACAATGAATGCACCGGGCATACTGCTGCACAGGCAAGAAAATTACTGACCTCACCATCCTGTAGCCTATCGTGCCTTGCCGCGTGAGTCTTCAGGCTGTACTGAGTTGTGAACGTCTTCTGACACCCGTCTTGTGTGCAGAGGTAGGGCCTCTCACCTGAGGAGCAAGTGCACAAGTTAGTACTCTACTCGCTGCATTGTCCTATCCCTCGCTAGTTAGCATGATCAAGCTTGGATAACGCAGTTGCACCAATAAGCACAAAGTGAAATGCGCAGCTAGTAGAAATTATTGCAGTGGCTTCTGATCTGCTTTTTGGCAATTAATTACATCACGGTGCAAACAAAAATGCAGCCAATTTGCTGGGACAAAAAACATGCTCAGTTGGCCTCGCAATGGAAAACTATACGAACTTGAGGACATTGATTACCAAAATAGATAGGCCTCAGTTATTATAAATTAAACTTTACTTACTTAGTTTATCAACTTCAGTTGTGCATTTCCCTCAAGTGCTTTTGCTTAAATACATTTGTAACTTAACACTGGCGAGCCATAAGCGATGCGGCAGGCTTGCATTTTTTGTTGAAAATTACGTGTTGTGCGACGGATAAAAAGTCTGAGTTCACTCAAGCTTTCTAGGCATCGTCTTTCTCGCTGATGCAGCAATGTCATCACAAAGCGACAAAAAGCAAATATGCCGAATGGTTGAGCATGCACCGATAACGTAGCAATACACAAGGTGATCAGGCAAGGTGTGAGCATACCTGTGTGGGTCCTAATGTGGGTTTTCAAGTGATGACTAGCGGCAAATGACTTCCCACACCCATCTGTGTCGCACCTTGGAAAGAAACGAGGAGTGCAGCTGTTACTCATCATGCCAGAACACACACATGCACTCACTGTTAGAAAAGGGCATGGCAACAATGGCTGCTGCTCCACTGATCATCCCCTCACCAAACTGTGGCACTTTCGAACTTGCGTTGTAATTTATGCAACTCTGGATTACTTAAATTGTAGTTAATAGATACATCTCCAGTTACAAGGTCAAACTAAAGTTAGTTCACTGCATTTTTAAACGCTTCTCCTGAAACACTCATAGAGCTTGAAAAATGTGCTATACAGGAACAGCTATGTACCAGTCTATAGTAAACATAAAGCAGCAGAAGTTTCCTTTAAATGATGCTGCAATAACCAAGTTACAGCGGCACCATTAACTACTAAATAGAATAATTGAAGGAGATTGGGAAATGTGCTAATTCTTCAATGAGCCCAAATAGGCTGTTGCTGTTGCAATAGATAATGATAATAAAGAAGAAGAAGAAAGACTATGTTGCCACTACAGTTCATTACCCTTTTTTGTCACTCTCCTGCAAGGCATGATTTCCTTTTCATTGCATACACTTCATTCTATGCAGTTCAGCAAGAGCTATGGATTATTGTTTGTTGCATGCACTGATTATTGTCCATGCAACATCAATTGCATGTACTAACCTTACTGCACTCTGGCTACCACTGGCCTCATTGCCATAAAATTGCACATTCAGTGGAAGGTCAGAGGAACCCAATGAGCAAGCCTTCTACAACAGGCTTCTTCATCATGGTGGAAGTTTCTCTTTTTAACCAACTTTCTGACAACTTCTATTGTATTCAAATTATGTATAGAAAAGGTCTGTAGGCTTTACAAAAGACAGAGAAAGGATTGCAAATGCCCCTGCTCCTTTTCCCCCACAAAAATTGTCCCCCTTCCCCCATTTCCGGCTTACCCATAGCACTTAGTGCTGCTATTCACCAAAGACGCTTGTAGCAGTATCGTGAACACGACATGCGTGTTTCCATAAAATGTTTTTTAAACATCAGGAAAAGGTCAATGGTCCCGGTTGACGAGGAGAAGCAGAGGGAAAGTCACCTGTACGGCTTTTCACCGGTGTGAGTGCGAGTGTGTTTCTTGAGGTCGCTCAGGGTGGTGAAGATCTTCACGCAACCATCCTGGCCACAATTGAAGGTCTGTCCCGTATGAATCCGCTGGTGTGCCTTCAGCCTGGCACGGAAGAAAAAAAAAACAGCACTGCCAATTTTGTCGTGAGATGCTGCCCCACGTTGAAGCTCACAACGATAAGCCTTCTGTGTTTTCGTCACCTCCTACAGCCACCAGAGGAGATACCGTACTGTCTAGTCATCACCAAATCAGCTTGCCATTTAAAACAAAAACACCTAGGAGGACTTGGGAAAGAAATTTAGAAATTTGTACAGAGATACTTTTACTTTTATCAAGCGGTGGCATATCAGAAATCGGTGTTATCAGCTCCTGCGGTGGCGTGGCTGTTATAAATGTTACAGGGGTTCGTTCCTGGCGGCTGAAGTAGCGACGTACGGGGAATAAAAAATTACACAGACATATTTAGGCACCAGAGCACTTATTTTGGAGCAACTGATGCATGTTCATAGAAAATGAAAAACATCGCAAACCACACAGCAGCAACACGACTAAGACTGACCAAGTGTTGTTACCTTCAACAGTTGCTCAAGCAGTAGTAGTGTTCTTTAACAAGCTCAGAAGCTGTTTTTTGTCAAGTTTTGGTGGTTCACAGAATCACAGGAACAGTGCTTGGTACATCCCTGTCTTGTTCTGTGGTACATGATGTTTCTTCTTTTCTATCTTTTCAAACACACTAAGCATTCTCAGTGCATCGAAATCCCTCAAGCCCCTCGACATGAAATACAAACAATTTTTACGACTATTGATTACAATGTTTATTCATTTACTTACTTACTTATTTTACCCTCAAGGGCAAATGGCATTACAGAGGAGAATCAGTTGTTACAGAAAAATTAATGAACAAGAAGCAGTCAGCATAGTCAATTCCCACAAATAAAGCTCGTATCATACAATGTTAGCTAATACATCACAGAAACTAACCATACAATGCCAGCTAATTCATCGAGAGGCCTAATCATATTATTTTAGCTATTGTAACATGGAGTTATTAATAATGGTAACAATGTTTCCAGAATGTTTGTTAAACTCCTTTGACATATGATGCAAAATTGAATTATTGTTCAACAGAGCAATAGTGATGTTATCGGATTTATGAACACACTTCAATCCACAGGTTTAATCCTGCATTTCTAAATGCAGCTTGCCCATCATGTTTCGCACAGCTAACGAACCAACCAAAGGTATAATCAAAGTACTAAAGAAGAAGTGTACCAGCCCCCTCATCACCTGTAAAGTGTGTTGAAGGTCTTTTCACAGCCAGAGATGCGGCATTCGTACGGCCGCTCGTTCGTGTGTACCCTGAAATGGATCTTGAGGCGATACGAGGTGAGAAATGCCTTGCCACAACCCTCTTGCGTGCACACAAAGGTGTACTCCCCTGTCGGAGAGATGCCAATGCAAATTTTTAGATGCATGCTATACCTTTCACTACATCAAAACAAACCATGCTTGCTGCAAGAATACGCTTGGTAAGCGAGAAAACGTGCTAAAAAGTAAATGCGGGTGACGACGACAGCTTCAAGTTCCCGAAACCAATAATCACGGTGTCATAGGTTTCGACGGCGTTCACTAAGGCCTACGTAGTTTCCGATTGGTAAAAATGAAGTAAATTGTCCTCCATAATGGTAATTGTTGGGGTTCAACATCCCAAAACCACAATATGATTACGAGAGATGCCGTAAAGAGGGCTCCAGAAATTTTGACTACCTAGAGTTCTTTAACATGCACCCAAATTTTAGCACACGGACCTCAAGAATTTTCACCTCAATCGAAAATGTGGCCACCGGAGACCCCCCCTAGCATAACAAGTTTCGGGAACTTTCATTCAGCCGATGTGACCAAAACACAAAAGCACACTGAAATCCGTGACGTCACTACTGGAGATTTTGGCAGGGGAAATTATAAGTGAAACTTTTTACATCGATTTCCTCATCTAATAATAAACCTATGGTGGTGAAATTAACAACACTACAGTTTTTAGAGTTTGATTTAGCATCAAAACTATTCTAGTGTTACACTTTTGTGTCGCTTTAAAAGACGGTAATCAAAATATCTCCCAAGAATGTGATCAAAATACCTACTCATTCAAATGCATAGACATGGGAGTTCTAACTCATGCCACATGTGAGGTTTCCAGAGTAAGCAAAACTGATGAATATGGAAGAGCCTCGTGCACAAAGATGTTAATAGCATGTTTATTAAAAAGCACCTTCTCCTTTTCTGCACGTGCCAAGCAGCCAAAAGAGAGAAATTACAACCCAACATCGAAAGAGTCTACCGTCAATGTGCAATCCAACTGGCACTAACTTTTTTTCCGCTATTGTACACATCTCTGCTACTAAATCTCGCACCACAGTTTCCACCAACTGATGGATAATCCATGCAACGAACAAAAGAACAAGCCTTCATTTGAACACTGCATAGAATTTGAGTTTTTAAAGCATTTTCAAAAGTTATAACGTATATCCAGAACATATCATAATAATGCCCCCTGTCATTATGTGATAAAGATTTCGGAGAAGTTTGTCATATGAAGCATGGTTGTGCAACTACACCTGCATCAAGCTGTTTGCAAGGTTTTCTTCTCTTTCTTTTTTCGGAAAATACAAAGCTGCCTTTTGCAGTGCATAACCTTGTCAGCAATTCTGACATGTTCTATACATCAACAGCAGCAAGCACACCTGTATAATTTTTCCAAACTTCATGCATTGAATGAGAAACACTCTGTGAACAGTACAGTTGAACACCTTTGTAAGATGCATGCTCGAGGTTGCAATTCTTGTCTCTTACATGAAGTGTCCCTTATAAGAAGGGCACCACAGATGCATTTTCCCATCAACTTGTGTTTAACTGAAGGCACACTGGTGTCTTTTAAATTTATGTGTCTTTTATATCAGTGCCTTTTATCAAGGGGTTCGACTTGTGGGGATCTGAGGCGCGCCTGCGACCATTTCGCGGGGTACAAAAACTTTCTTGGTAATGTGTATATGATAAAATGTATTAGCCAGGCGTGCGTCTGATACCATAGAACCAGAGTAAGAGCAAATCATTAGCAGGCCAGAACATACCAGTATGAGTCTTCTGGTGTGTTTTAAGGTTGCCTGCCGTGCTGTAGGTGCGCTTGCAGCCCTCGTAGTTGCACCGGAAGCGCTTGATTTCCCGTTTTCGAGTTTCCTGGTTCAAGCTTTGAATAGTCAGTGTGGCATGGGTTGGGTTCTTTGGCATCGGGCTGTTGCCTGGGTTGATCTGCATGCAGATCTGGTCGGCCGATATTGTATGCTGGATATACCTGCAAATCAACCAGTCATGCAAGGTAAGGTAAGGCGAATCTTTTGCGAACGAGGAAACAGATCGCATGAGTACTTCTCCTCCCACAGACCGTTCCGTTAATACAGCCGTACAAGTGCCTAATGTTCGGTACTACTTCTGACAGGTTACAATTTAGTACAAGCAGACAGCCAACATTTATCAACCCATAATTATAGCTTTCGTTGCGATTTGAAAAGCTAGCGACTAGTGCAGTTACTGAGTCTACAAGAACAACAGCTGGCTTTTCCTGCGCATATGCTTGCGGGCTAGTGATGTCATATTGCCTTTTCTTTTTTGTTTTTCAGAAATGCTTTAGAAATGCACTATGAAAAGAACAAGGCAAAATTTGGGTGTTGTTTTCTTTTTCTCAGGAAGTGAACAATGCACTTTCAACATTCAATAATGGTGCAGCTGGTTATTTTAAAGATTAAATGCCAAGAGTGTTGTAACGGCAATTTTCTATATAGAATGACACCACACTCACTAAAAGGGCAATAAGAACTACGAAAAAACAAGTTACACAATATTTCCAAGTAGGGAAGTGTGATTTCATGTATATGAATTAATTGCAATCTATTAAATCTAGCATTATCGGCGTGCAAGATGAAGTTTCTACTCTATAAAATAAAAGTTTTGGGAACATATCGCTAAAAGTCTTGGGAACGTATCGCACACTAATGTGGCCTGTGGCGCAAGTTTTCGATTCTACGTGAAAAATGAAACAGCACGAGATGCAAACGACAGCTTACTGTACTGACTCATCGCGTAATATTTATACGTCCAGGTAAAATCTACACAGTTGCAGTTGTGTGTTCCCGTGCCTTCAACAGGGCTAATTTGCAGAACTAGCGTCCTTGCCAAACGTAAAACAAAGGTTTAATATTGCACAGTGGGCAACAGAGAGTAGCAAGAACTAAACTAGCAGTGGTTTCAACAGTAATCAATCAGCAGAGTGAAACACGATCCAGGCGCGCATATTTGGAGCTTCTGTCAAATCCGCTTGCGTCCAACTCTGTTGTGGCGGTGAAACTATTTTCTTCGCTTTGCTCGGAGGCGGGTAAAAATTCACTGACGAAGGTCTTGCATAACCAGGCGCACTGCCAAGTCGTTTTTTTTCAAACAGCCGAGGGCGAGCGGACAGCTGATCGCATTGAGCTACACTATCCGAAACACCTCCGATGATAAACATTTTCCGCGAAATTCCGCAAGTTATGGTACGAATGCGCATTCCTCTTTCGGCGCATGACGTCCGCGTCGCACTTTCAGCGGAATCGGCTTTCATTTCGTAGCGGCAAGTCGAAACGAAAAGAAAGAAAACGAGTCGCACTCGCCCCACGCGAAACAATCGTTCGGCCCAGTAGTCAAGTTTCGCGGTTTTGTTTTCCGGCGGCAGGCGCGCCGTTCCTGAGATCAGACATTCAAGTAGGTATATCCGAGACGGAACGCATTAAACCGCTACACAAATACCGGGACATCAAAGCTTATCAACGATGGCCAAGTTATCGGCATCCAGAAACGTGCCGCTGCGGCTTATTTAAGCCCGTTATGTGGCCTATCTCTAGAGACGACGTGACGCTCAGAAATAAATAAGCACAAGCCCAAATCGCCCGAGCAAAACACACAACTTTCGCGACCGATGATAACCATGTTAGGGTAAAAACGTTCGGCTACTTCCAAGAGGAAAGTTACCACACAATCGACACTTCGTTCACCGATGCCCCCAGGCATGGCACGTCCTTCGACATCGCCACGGCGTAGGCCAGCAGCCCAGATTCGTGGCTCACCCCGCATTTTCGTTCTCGTGGTCTTCCACATCGAAGATTCCCATGTCCTCGGCAGCGTTTTGGCCGTCGTTAGAGTCGTCAAAGATGCCGTCTTTCGTCGAGAATATCTGCTGACCGAAAGTGGTACTGTCCAGGCTGTCGTACAGATACTCGTTGAAGGCCACAGTCCTAGACGTGGGACCCGACGACGACGTATCATCTTCCATTTTTTTGGCAAATCGCCCCCACAACGCGAACTCCGTCGAGCACCAGCGGACATGAAGGTTTCTTCGGTAGATCGACTAAAAATACACCACCACTCGCGACCGGCGCGGCCTCTAGCAGCCTAGTTCTTGTTTCGGTTTCGAAGAAACCGAAATAAGTCTAATTTTAATGCGCGCAAAAAGTCAAGCTGTTTTTGAGCACCTAGAATAACTACATCGCCGAATACAACCTGCGTAAATTCAGCGACTACTGACCTAAATAATCTTCAACCGGGGTCCTTCTCCAAAATTAGCGTCGGCGGCCCGTCGGCACGCCCAATGGGTTTTCGCTTTGCAACTTTGTTTTAATTTTATTCGAGGGAATTTAACGGGGGCTGCCCACGCAAATAGCGCATGCAGCGCTCAAGCGTGGTTCTCTTATCGGCTCCAAGATCGCGGAGATCCGTCAACGAAGAATCGTCGTCTCGCACCTCATCGCTTTCTCGGGTCGTTGGAGCCGCGCTCGAAGTGAATATAACACCGATCCACCCGGGACATGATTCGCAGATTAGGAAGGGTTGTGGGCTACCATAGGCGCGCTCCTAAGGTGTGCCCCACTACGACACGGCTTCTGCAGCCGCAAGCAATCAAGCGGCACCAACAGTCCGCTCGTTTTTTCAATCGCTATGCGTCGCTGGAAACTACGTCTCATGCGAATCGTGTGTTCGTGCCGGCCGAAGAGTTTCACCGAGACAAGGAGAAACCTTTCGACAAGTAAGTTTGCTTCTTCTTCTTCTTTTTTTTAGTGTGTGATTTAGAGGCGGTATGTCGTTGGAGTGGCGTTTCATAATAGTACAAGCTGTGACGCAGTGTTAAAGAAACTACAATTATTTATTATCAGCTGATCTTTTGATCTAAATTTGCTATGCGTGCCACTTAAAATGCCTTAATTCATACAGCGTCTTATAACGGTTGAAGATATTCAGGCTAGATGCCGGTGATAAAATACCGAGCCTGGATGGCATAATTGATATTTTTAATGGCCAATTAATCGCTGTTGGTGTTCCTGAGTAAACATAAAGGCAGTACTGTGTCCTACAAGTCGGCTTTTCTGCGGTGTTATGTGCCTGGTACTGGGCTTTCCTGCACGACTTACATCGATACCATGATGCACTTGTGCTGTATATTTTAGCGCATCTTTGAAATGATTTTGCATTTTTAATTCAGTAGTCGGTATTAAAAGTACATGGAAATTTCGTTTTATTTTTTTAAATTTTATATTCTTACAAACATAGTCACGCAAATTAGCAGCGTGTAGCGTGACATGATGTACAATCACTTGCATTCGTTTGATTCACTGCAATTGTTTATGTGAGCACCGATGTTGAACATCCAGGTGCATTTTTTTCAGACTACTTGTGCATGTCGAGATATATGACGGACAGTGCACCTGGGAATTCTCTCCTCCAGCTTGTTTGCATCGTCATATGTGCTGCTTCACCTGGGCATCGTACGAGTGCTGTGCCATATTTTTTTTTACCTCATACTGTAATAGAAGAAACGTACTTGCTCTCAGGTGCACAGCTGCTTTCAAAGCAATAACACCCTGAAAATTATGAGTACCAAAGGCATAAGAACTTCATGCTCTTTTGCAATCAGCCTGCTTTATGCAGTGGGGGGCAACATTAACCGATAGTGCTTGTACGTAGCTGGGGTTGCGCAGTCGTATTTCTTTATGATTGCTTTTCGCATAGTAAAGGGCCTTGGATTTATAAAATGCTGGCATGCAGCCACGGGGGTGGAAATGGATGCCAATCAGTTGTATTATCTACTGCAGGAATAAGAACAGACCCCTGAGTTATATTGAGGCTGTTATGATTGGGTGAGTGAAGGCCATGACGCGACTGCAGTTAGCCATCCATTCTGTCAAAACAAACGTCATTTATAGCTTAGGCATGGGAAGAGAATTAAGGGTAGGAACAAGAGGTCATGCAAACTGCATTGGGCTCTTCTTTGGTGTGTTGTGAAATTGTAATTATATGTTTGTTTACATTAAATTATTAGGGTGCCTCACCTTATGAGCTAAAAGTGTCTATGAACTTCAAAAAGTTTTTAGAAGGGTCTGATCCCTTTTGCTTAGAACCTCAAAAATATTTTCCTCGCATGGAGTAAACCAGTGAGTTCAGTTATCTAGTCACTCTTACATTATAAGCCTTTTGAAAGAAATGCATTTCATTGCTATTGCCCCTTGCCAGTGCCGATTCAGTAGAGTCACTGCTGGATAACTATAATTATGTTAACATATTCTCTTCAATTCTTCATTTTGATACACACCAAATAACTGTGCTTGAGTGACATTATTTTACTCTAAAATGTAGTGGAATGCCCTACATTTAAAGGGAAAAACCCACATTGATAGATTCAAAATTTATGTGCTTTTTTTTTGGCTTTTCTCAAATACATTAAATAAATGAGTTATTGTGTTGTCAGCCACCTGTTTTTTTCATAAGCTAAAAACAGATGGTCATGTTAATTGCTTCACAGCAAAAGCTATCCTTCTTGGATGGAAACCATGAAAAAAACCTGATATTGCTTGCAGTAAAGGGGTTGGTTGCAGCAACAGTTCACGCACAAGTGACCTGGACCTACAGTGTTAACAAAGGGTCCTACTGACCAGCTTCTTGATGTTTGCTGTGTTTTGCTTGGCCATTGCTGAACAGAGGGGCTAAAAACAAGCTGTGCAATGGCTTGCGTACACCATGGCTTAAGATCATATTTCTTGGAGTCTTTTTATGCCTCATGTTTCTTATAGAATTATCGCATTCAATTGCTTTGAGTATTTTTGAAGAGTTTTGGGAAGGCAATGGGATGCTATAACATTTCCATTAACTGCAGATGTGAAAATGGCCCTGTGAATGTAGAAGACCTTCTGTTTGATATGTTCAAGGATGCGGATGACACGGTCTGCGTAGGAAAATTCTTGAACGTGAGTATTGGCTTTGTTCTTCAGCTGTTGATATTCCACTGTCTGTCGCTTACACGTACTAGGAGAATTAACCTTGAATTAATTTTTTTGCAACGTAATGTATTGGTCTGTTCTTTCCAGGCATTGTTCACAACTGGGCTGTGGAAAAATGATCCGCGTCTCAAGGAAATGATGCAGAACTTGAGAAATGTTCACAAAGAGAAGTCACCCGTCCGTTCGCTGGAGTCGCTCGCTCTCAACAGGGAAACGTTTGCACAGTATGTACTAAGTGACCTCCCTGATTGGTTTCCCGTGGCACCCTTTTGTTTTCTTTTACAGAAGCAACCACTGATGGCGGTTGCTTCTACAAAAGAGTGACTTGAGGCTGAAAGATGTGCCATATCTGTTTCGAGCCATTTACAAATTTTTGTAACATCTCGCATGTCATCTCGGATCACTGCGACAGTAGCTGCAAGTAGACTCATGCAGTGATGTTGAGAGAACGGTGCATTTTTAATCAGAAAACGGAAGCTGGTTGCTTTTGCTGTCATGCATGTTTGTTGTGCAGTGAAACATGCTTTCAAACTGATGGTGCTATACTCGGGAACGACTTTTTGTGGCAATGAAGCGAGGAATATGGAGCCAAAGTAGGCATGTGCCACTGCTGTAGAACATAGTGCCGCAGATGTGTCTGTTTTTCTTACATGAAAATATTGATAAAAAAACTACATTATTTTTTACTGGATGCTGTTTATAGAAAGATGCTGCACACACCGAGCAGATATTAATATTTGTTGTTGCTTTCTGAAGAGTCATTTCATGTTTTTGCACGTCTGAAAACGTCGCACATTTTACGTGTACCTCACAGTCAATGGAGCACTTTGTCTTTAGGTGAGCGTGCGTCGCCCCCCAGCTATTGCGACGACTCGCCAAAGGAGCTTGTGTTGAATTTTGCTCACAAATGGCTGTGTCAAAATTACTTCAACACGGCCATCATTCAAAATGCGAGCCGAACTAGACTACTTCGCGGAGGAGTCTCCCGCTCCACTGCTTTCCCTTCATTGCCACAGAAAGTTGTCTCTGAGTATAGTTTGTTTCTTCTGTACTCATTAATTTCACAGGTGGGCATTGAGTGGGCTGCTCTTTTATTAAAGTAAATCTTTCTTAGCGAACCATCTCTAAGTCTTTCCTGAAGATGTTTGTTGCTTTGAATAAATACATGGCTCACATAGCTTACTGAATACTTGAGCATGCCATTTTTCATTAAGTTGTGCGTGCAGTAACACTATAACAAATAAACCTATGGCTAACTTCATCTGTCTTTCACGCCATGCTTCTCGCGGTTCGCATGTCTTTATGGTTATGTGCTTGACCCGCATTTCCATTCGTGTGGCATAATTTTTTATATACATTACATCAAATTAAGGTTGTGGTCAATACTGTTCATAAACATTGCACAAGTGGCAGTTTTTAAAATTATATGCAGTGCATTTAGCTTTACAGCATTTCAGTAGCCACTGCATGAAAGTTGCTTCTTGCTGTGGTTTCAACATCAGCATTGGATCTCCATAATTTTTTTTTACCCTGGTATGAATATTCACAAAGGTATATGACTGCCTTTGCCAAACAGAAAATGGTTGCCTCTTAGAGCGATACTTCTCTGGAATGTATTTCACTTAGATTTTTTTTTTACTTTTGTTGCAGAGTGATCCGAGAGAACATTGTTCTCATCACACGAGCCCTGCGCCACCAGTTTGTGATTCCTGATTTTCAAGACTTCATTCGTTATGTCGAGGACTTCTACTGGAAGTGCAAAGTGAACACCGGCGGAAAGGTTCGTAAATGTCGATGAACCTCAGTGAGAACCCTTCAGCATTTGTTAGGTGTAAGCATCTGGATGGAAGACAGCATAATTTAACTGATGCAGGCCTGGTTTATACAGTTTCTGAGTTAATATTTTCATCATGCATAATGCTGAAATTCTTATAGAAGTATCATGGTCTAATTACTGTTGATTCGCATGTACCTCATATAATAGGGCCATTCCAATCAAACTGTCCCAGCCAGTGCACTCGCCAAAAATATCTGAGAAAATTATACATGCGTGTATAGGCATTAGTTGAGTATTTTCTCAAAATATTGTTACGGGGAATATAGTATACACGATGCATATACTGGCGAGCAAATGCGTACAACGCTGCTGCAGTCCGAGCACGTTCCCCTCAGCACTTCGTCGTCATCATCCTCAGGCATCTACTTAGCTTGATCAATTCTCGAGGCGTGAGTAGTATGGTTTTAGCCATGAGACGTGCACTATATCGGTCGGGACTGAAGCTGGTACTGACGTGGTATGGAGTGGAGCTATCTCGTAGGTCACGCTGGTGACCTCGCGTATGACGCGGTAGGGGCCAACGAAACGGAACATCAGTTTTTCGCAGAGACCAACACGACGTGATGGTAATCACAACAAAACGAGCGACCCCAGGGAGTACTGTACGTCGCAGTGCCGGCGATCGTAAGCACTCTTTTGGTTAAGCTGCGAGGCACATAAACGATCCCGGGGGACTTGGCGGGCGATGTCAGCTCAGGCCAGGGCATCACGAGCATAAGCAGTCGATGAGGGGGCGTCAGATAGGAGCATAGTGTCCATGGGCAAAGGCGGGTCATAATCAAACAGTAGGTAAAAGGTGAAAATCCAGCTGTATCATGACGTGAACTGTTGTATGCAAAGGTAACGAAAGGTAAGTGGATGGGTGTCCCAGTCTTTGTGATCCTTGGAGACGTACATCCCTAACATATTCGTCAGGGTATGGTTGAGGCGTTCCGTGAGGCCGTTGGTTTGTGGGTGGTACGTTGTAGTGAACTTGTGGTGGGTAGAGCTGGATCGCAGGAGCTCGTCGACTACTTTAGATAGAAAACAGCGGCCGCGGTCGGTGATCAACTGACGAGGAGCACCATGACGCAGAATGATGTCATGAAAAAGGAAATCGGCTACATCAGTAGCGCAGCTGGTGGAGAGGGCGCGTGTAACGACATACCATGTTGCGTAGTCGGTAGCAATAGCAATCCACTTATTACCGGTGGCGGACACAGGAAAAGGTCCTAGAAGATCGAGGCCGACTCGGAAAAATGGCTTATCTGGTACTTCAATGGGCTGGAGGGTACCAGCAGGTCCCAAAGCAGGTGTCTTGCGGCACTGGCAGAGGTTGCATGCCGCAACGTACTGTCGCACAGAACGGTAGAGGCCAGGCCAAAAGAATCGGCGGCGAACGCGGTCATATGTGCGTGACACCCCTAGGTGTCCATCGGAGGGGGCATCATGGAGCTGGGCCAAAACGTCTGAGCAAAGATGCGCAGGAACAACGAGCAAAAGCTCAGCACCATCAGGGCGGGCGTTGTAGCGGTGCAAAATGTCGTTGTGAAGAACGAACAGTTGTAAGGAGTGGTCAGGGTGGGGAGAATGCAGACCATTGATAATAGCACGCAAAGAGGGGTCGCGGCGTTGTTCAGCAGCTATGTCGGTGAAGTCGGTAATTGAAAGAACGAGGGCCTCTTGTCCATCTTCCATTATGTTAGGGGGATCGACTGGGTAACAGGACAAGCAGTCGGCATCCTTGTGAAGTTGTCCAGATTTATAGGATACGGAAAAAGTGTACTCTTGTAAGCGCAGCGCCCAGCGACCAAGGCGTCCCGTAGGGTCCTTGAGTGAGGAGAGCCAGCAAAGCGCATGGTGGTCCGTAATAACTGAGAGTGGTCGGCCATACAGGTACGATTGGAATTTCGCAATGGCCCAGACGAGAGCTAAGCACTCGCGTTCTGTGATCTCATTATTTTGTTCCAAGCGCGACAACAGTCGGCTTACGTATGCGACGACGCGGTGCATTCTTTGTTGCTGCGCCAGCACTGCGCCTATGCCGTGGCCACTGGCGTCAGTACGAAGCTCCGTGGCGGCAGATAGGTCAAAGTGTGCTAGGACTGGTGGATTGGTGAGAATGTCAACGAGCGACGAGAAGGCGTTTGCTTACTGTTGGCCCCAGGTGAATGCAACATCCATTTTGAGGAGGCAGGTTAGAGGACGGGCTACTTCAGCAAACTTCTCGACAAAACGACGGAAATAGGAGCACAGTCCCAGAAAACTTCGGACATCCTTGGCTGAGCGGTGTGTGGCGAAGTCACGAACTGCTCGGACTTTCGCAGGGTCTGGTTGAACGCCCGCAGCGGTACAAGATGGCCGAGTACGCAAATTTGGCGTTGCCCAAAGTGGCATTTGGACGAGTTAAGTTGCAAGTTGGCACATCGGAAAACATCAAGCACTGTGGACAGACGGCTAAAATGGTCGTCGAAAGTAGTCGAAAAAACAATAACGTCGCCAAGATAGCAGAGGCAGATGGTCCACTTCATGCCTCGAAGGAGAGAGTCCATCATGCGCTCAAAAGTCGCGGGGGCTTTGCATAATCCAAAAGGCATCATCTTGAACTGATAAAGTCCATCAGGAGTCAGGAAGGCCGTCTTCTCTCTGTCTTTGTCGTCCACAGCGATCCGCCAGTAGCCTGAGCGAAGGTCTATTGAAGAGAAATAGTTGGCACCGTGTAAGCAATCGAGTGCATCATCTATGCGCGGTAGGGGATAGACATCTTGCTTGGTAATATGGTTGAGATGGTGGTGATCAACACATAATCTCCAGCTATTGTCCTTCTTTTTAACAAGTACAACGGGTGAGGACCAGGGACTAGATAAGGGTTCGATTATGCCCTTATGAAGCATTTTATCGACTTCTCGCTGTATAATAGCACGCTCCGGGGCTGACACACAATAGGGTCGTTGGCGAATGGGTCGAGCGTCACCGGTGTCGATGTGATGGGTTACCACGGATGTCTGGCCCAAATTACGGTCGCCGAAGTCAAAGATGTCCTGTTAAGAAGCAAGCACACAGCAGAGAGCAGAGACTTGTTCACAGGTGAGCTTGTCAGATAGCATTGGCTTGAAAAGGTCGGAACAGGAACGTGACGAGAGCGACGTTGATGAAAAATCGGGTGGCGAATTGGTAGTTAGGGCGGAAACTGTGTGGTCGACCGGTGGTGTCAGATGCGCAAGTGACATGCCGCGAGGAATAACTTGCGCTGAGAAGCCAAAATTGAGGACGGGAAATGAAGTTCGGTTGTCCTTAACGGTAACCGCCGTGTTGGGGAGTGCAACATTACGTGTCATGGCCACGTCAGAAATTGGGGCAGCAACATAATAAACATCGGGTACTGGAGGATATGGCGAGAGTTGGACTTGGACTGCGGCTTGCGGCGGGAGTCTGAGGAAATCGACAGAGTGTAGACGAGGTGGGCTGTGTTACGACCGTCATCATTATTGAAGTTTTTCGGCCTTTGTGAAAAGGACGAAAATATTTCGACACATTCCAAACAAGGGTGTGCCGTCAAGACGGGTTGATTTCCTGTCGGCAAAACCTGAACGATGGGTTCGGAACTGGTTTGCGCAAAGAAAACGCACGAGCCAAGAGAGGCCATTGTGGGCTCGACTTAAGAAAGGCCATTGTGTTTGCTGCCAGCAAGGCTTTCGAGGCAGACAAGGAGGCAGCTGGACCATTTTCGAGGTCACCGAGGGTCTGGAAATCTCGGAACCAGCATGGTATTTGCAGTTCAGGCTGCAAGCTAAAGCCAAATTGGTTGTGGCTGCATCTTGCGAGGACAAGCGGAGCCCCAAGATATGTGCAGCTAAGCCATAGCTTCTAGCAAACAACCAGGAATGGAATGTGGGGGTGAAGAAAAGAATAATGCACTATCTGCTGCAGCCCTTGCCGGAGCCCGCCTCGGCGACGAGGGATTAGTTGACTCCTTCTCCTTCCCCCCTTTCTTCCTAGGATCGGCTGAATGTGGTGGCATATTTTGACGATATGCTGGCCCACCACTACATTATCCTGCCCAAACAGTCAGGCAAGTTTGACACGTGTACTGGCAGCCGGTTTTTCGATCCTCACGCAGCTGCCAGAAGAATCTTGGAAACCAATATCATCGGACGTGCGCGAAACTTGGTGACGTGTACGAAAAGGTCGGTGCAGTGCGTTTGTGACCATATTTGGGGATCCTGTAGAGTGTGCCCTCTCCGCATGCATTGTGTGGTGTCTTTCCTCTCCTTCATGGGTGGAGCACCTAGACCATGAAGCGCCCTATTGGCGGAAGCTGTGGACAATGTGCCCAGGGTTGGCAACGAGGCGCTATATAAGCCGAAGACTTTCGTGTATTTCAAGTGCTACAGTTCAACAGTTCTCATGTACAGTTCTTGACTTCTCGTTCTCCTTCTCAGTTACTAACCATGTAAATAAATTGTTGTCGTTTTTACGAGCGCCTCAATTGACTTGTTCGACGATGGGTCCTTTGACGGGGGCCCGCTACCAAACTGAGATCCGCAGGACCCGGAGTCGCAACAGGTGGTAGAGACGGTCTCTGAGAAGGGTGGTAGTTCGAGCCGAAGAAGGCCTTTGGAGCAGTCAATGAGCGCAGCGTGTCAAAGAAAGTCGAGTCCAAGGATGAGGTCATGAAGGCAATTTCCCAGTACAGCTAACAGAACTGAAGTTTGATGCTCAGAAATCGTTGATCGCACAGTGCACATTCCAAGCACAGCAGGAGTACTCCCATCCGCTGTACGAACGGTAGGTGCAATCGCAGGCGTCATAACTTCTTGGAGGCGGCGGCGGAGGTCTGAGCTCATCACAGATATTTGTGCACCGGTATCAATAAAAGCAGTTACAGGTAAACCATCAACGAGAATTGTAAGAAGGTTGCACCGCTGGTCGGGAGTAATCAGAAGATTTGCAGTCCGAGCCGTGTATGCAGCGTCACCTACGGGGGCTGCACCGGCTAGTTTTCCAAGCGACGGTCGTAGGGAAACCGAGAACGGCAGGGTTGGGGCGAGCGGGACTGACGACGCACGGGCCATGGCGAGCGGCTGGTCCGACGTTCTGGATTATGCTCTTCACCTGTCTCAGCACGGTAGGACGGGGCATAAGGTGCACGTTCAGAGCGGGGTCCCCAATTATAGAAGCTCGGTCGAGTTGATGAGGTCCAATGGCTGCGGCAATGGCGAGCGATGTGTCCTATCCGATGGCACGTGAAACATATGGGCCGATCATAATGAGTGCGCCATTCAGCTGGGTTTCGTCGTGGCGCGAACGTGCGGTTCGGAGTGGCAGCCGCAACGACTGGAGCCGAGCTGGAAGTAGCAGGGGCATTTTGATGAGGTGGCGAAATGCCCATATTCGCGGTCTCTTAGCGAACCACGGCCTGTATCATTGAAACAGTATCGAGGTTGTGTCCTTGCGCGCTGACGCTAGACATAGCGGGTGCCATAGCCTCGAGTTCCCGACGGACTATTCTGGTGATGTTTTCCGGCGCTGGTGGTTGATGTAGTGTGGGCAAATCTTCGCAGGAGGACGTAGCCGCCGTGTTGGGAAGGCGGTCAAATCGGTCAACTATGCGCCTACTTTTCGCCTGTTCGAAGCGACGACATGCTTTGATGACCGACTCCACCGTCGAGCAGTCCTTGCACAGCAGAAAATTGAAGGCGTCATCGGCAATTCCTTTCAGGATGTGTCCAACTTAGTCCTCGTCGAGCATGTTTTGTCAACCTTGCGGCACAAAGCCAACACGTCCTGTAAGTACACGATGTACGGCCCTGTGGATGTCTGGGCACGAGTCGCAAGCTCTTTCTTTGCGGCCACTTGACGTCTGATGGATTTCCCAAATAGATAGCGCAATTTCTGCTTACAGACGTCCCACCTGGTAAACTCTTTTTGATGTGTCTCGTACCAGAGTTTTGCCGTGCCAAGCAAGTAGAAGATGATGTTCGCCAACATAAACGTCGGATCCCAATGGTTGCTGCTGCTGACGCGCTCATATAGAACCAGCCAGTCATCGACGTCTATGCCACCTGTGCCGTTGAATGGGCCTGGGTCACGAGGTTGCACCACAATGATCGGTTGCGGGGCTGACGAATCTTGTTCACAATGAGTAGCCTGGTCAGTCATCGTGGTAGCTGCAATGCGCCATCCGCTGCGAAGATCCAGCTCGTGGGGCTGTATAGCGAGTTGTACCCTGCACCTTCCACCAATGATGTTACGGGGAATAAAGTATACTAGAAAGAATAATGACTAGAAAGAAACATTCCCTTGAATTCTCTTATTGTACTTGTGACCAACCGCTTAAGCAAGTAGATGAACACAAATATCTTGGCGTAACATTAACCAGTACCTTAAGTTGGAACTCTCACATTGCTAACATATGCGCTGCCGCTTTCCGTAAACTTTGTTTATTACGACACAAACTCAAAACCGCTCCCTCTGAGGTTAAATACTTAGCATATACTTCTATAATTAGACCGAAACTTGAATATGCCTGCGTTATTTGGGATCCTCACACTAAAACCAATATCGAATGCCTCGAAAGAATTCAAAGAAGGGCCGTCCGCTTTATTTATGGTATGTACGGTCCAACAGACTCCGTTTCTGCCCAGATGGAAAGACATGGTATCCCAACATTAGAATCACGACGTAAATCATTTAGGCTAAAATTACTGTACCAATTAGTTAACCGGAAGCTCTTATTTGATCACAGCCCCTACATTAGTCGCCTGGAAACATGGCGTGGTCGTCATTCACACTCCCTTGCCTTAACTCCGTATTTCGCCAAAACTAATCTCTTCAAATTTTCGTTTTTCCCGCGCACAATCTGTGAGTGGAACAATTTACCGTTTGCCGCCCTGCTGTCGACAGATTCTATTGACGCACATGTTTTCCTGAGGATGTAAAAATGTTTTGCAGTTTTTTTTTTCTTACTTTCAGTGCCATTTTGTTTCCCTTTGTTTCCCTTTGCGATTCACGCAATCCCACTTAAATCATCGCTGTTACGATAAGTTTGGTTGCATTATTGTTGTATGTGTGTGATGATTGAATTATTGTATGCTGTGTGATGTTTGGCTTGATTGCCTTACTGCTTGTACCATTCCTGCTTGGGCTCCATGCCTGCAGTATCTTGTAAATAAATAAAAAAAATACACGATGAATATACTGGCGAGCAAATGCGTACAACGCTGCTGCAGTCCAAGCACGTTCCCCTCAGCACTTCATCGTCGTCATCCTCGGGCATCTACTTAGCCCGTGACAACATCTTGAGCAGCAAAAATATTTTGCATTTAATTGTTGGGGGCATAATGGCATCTTAAGCCAATTGCATTATTATATTTTTACCTTTGTTTATTATCACCTTGATATGTAGCATACAAAGCCAAGTACTAATGAACAGAACTGAAAACTATGTACTGCAAATACACTGCCACTCCTTTTTATGCAGCAAATTATGTTGGTTTGTATTGCCCCCACAGCGAAACAATGCAATGGTGGCACTAAACATCATTTTTTTATTATTTAAAACAAAAATTACTCCGAGTCAACATTTTTTAACAAAGTTGTTATGATCGTTAATTGTATACACCTCTCAGCTGATTTTTTTTTGGACCACCTTAGGGTGCCACAGGTGTCTTAACATAGGCCAAAGTGGTGTTTTTGCCAAGTTTAAGATTTTATTTTAGAGTCTGTACACTGCACACAACCCAACCAAAAGTATTTGATGGTATGTTTTATGGAAAGTTCAATAAATATAATTTATGCATTTCATCAATAATCATCTTTTGTAGAAAGATTCTCGAAAATGCTACTGTTTATTCAATTTTATGTACACACAAAGCAGTGAAAAATAGAAAGCTACAATAAGTAACTGCTGTTTAATGAAACCACGATGCTTAAAAAATGTAAAAAATAAGAAAATAGTTGAAAGAATGGGCAAAATGGTTCATTTATAGGAAATATTCTTTTTCTCGTATCTGGTTTCCAACCTTTCATAAATTTTAAATGGCAGTCACGTACGCAAAAAATTTTTGCCGCTCAAAATATCTTGAGAGAATACTCAACAACTAATACCTATACGTTGGTAATTTTCTCAGATTTTTTTCATGTCAATGAACATGTGGGATTTCGAAATGGCGAGCGACACGCCACGCTCTTGGAGTGAACGGACAGAGCAGACGTGGTCGGTACCAACCAAACAACATACATACGTTTATTTAACTAATTTAGACGACGATATCGTCCACCGAATGATACATCAATCATGATCAACCCACTAAGACATCCTTACACACAATTCCCATACACTCCAAAACATGACAAACACATTAACACGACAAACACAATAACACACCCAAGGCGGCGTCGCCAACGCTTGACCTACCACGTGGGCCCCCCGGCGCCCAGGCCCGTGGTGCCACGCGCCGAGGACCCATGCAAGAGACAACCATTCGCGGCAACCGCCACTCACAGAAAAGGCTCGCTCAACTCTCGCCTCCCACCGAGGCTTGCCTTCCGCCAGGGGTCACTACCGACGCTACCACTGTCACAACCATGATGATGATCACAGTGGTAATCAACGCCACTTACCACCCAGTAGTTGTAACCCGAAATGCGGCTTTTGGGCGAGACACGTGTGCCACACGGCGCAAACAACATTACAGGAGGTGTCAGCACCCCCATATTCCCCCAACCTTAAATCAAACCATATCCCGAAAACAAAGAGATCAGCTACAAGAGGTTTAAGAAAAAAATGACATCACTTGTCCATAATGTCCTTGCACCACGCCGCCGCCGCCGGTGCACACTGCTGCACTGTCCGGCTTGACTTCACCTCAGTACCGGTCCCGCAACAAAAACGTTGCCGTCGGCACAATGATCCGTCACTCGTGCTGCCGACGCGTCTTCCCGTTGCGACCAGCACTCACGAGGGCACCGGACTGCAGGCAGTTGCGCAGGTCCCAGGCACCTCTATCCCCCGACCTCACGACCGCATTCCTGGCCAGCGACGCTGACGATGTGCAGAAGACATGGTCGTGGATGACATCCCTCCCGCTGAATACATAAAAAAAAAACTCAAAAGAAACAATGGAGCAGGGCCTAGGGAAGGGAGCTTCGGGCTTTTCGGCCACGTGGTACGATGGTCAGTACTGCTAGCTAATACATCGGCGGCTGAGCCGCCCATCAAAATAAAACAAAAATCACTTTTCCTAACTCCTGCATCGCAAGATTAAAAAAAGTGAGGGAAGCAGAGCGCAACACCTCAACGCCACGATCCACCTAGTTGTGCCACGTGCGACAGGCGGCTGCGCAGAGCCTTAGGCCTAATGAGTCGCTCGACAACAACCGGCATCCACCCAGCACCCAGCCTAGGCGCAGAAAAGGCAGCCGCGAGAAGACATTCACTCTGTGAGGTGGCGCTATGGCTCGCCGCACACAGCAGCTTACCGAGCGATCGGCGTCCACCGCCTCGGGCGGTATCACGACACCCCAACGTCGAGCCGCTATACAAGTCAGCAACGATGCCCGGCTCCCTGAGACCAAAGAGATAGAAGAAGCTATTAACAGAAAATCGGACCACCCACGAGGCTTCCGTACTCATTTGCTTCGGGCCTGGCCTACAAACCACGTGCTCTAGGCCTTGCTCATTCCAGGATGCAGACCGCATGGCTCTCATCCCAATTCAACAATAGTTTTGAAAACTAACACCAACAAAAAAGAACAACACTTGCGAGCAAAAAAAAATAAAAACTCAACCTGCCAACAAATTCAAACACGTCACAAATACCAATCTCCTCGCTCTCAACAAAGCACACCACCGACGCTAGCCAAGAAGTCCCCCTAGGCCTACTCTACCCTGGCTCTAACAAAAGCTTGTACCGAACCGCAAGAACTGTCGTCGGATACTCCATGAGCTCCACGTTGGGCATCCAGGGTGAGGCCTCGAAATGGCGAGCGACACGCCACGCTCTTGGTGTGAACGGACGCAGCAGACGCGGTCGGTACCAACCAAACAACATACATACATTTATTTAACTAATTTAAACGACGATATCGTCCGCCGTATGATACATCAATCGTGACAAACCCACTAAGACATCCTTACACATAATTTCCATACACTCCAAAACATGACAAACACAATAACACACCCAAGGCGGCGGCGCCACCGCTTGACTTACCACGTGGGCTCCCCGGCGCGCAGGCCCGCGGTGCCACGCGCCGAGGACCCATGCTAGAGACAACGGTTCGCGGCAACCGCCATGTGCAGAAAAGGCTCGCTCAACTCTCGCCCACCACCAAGGATTGCCTTCCGCCAGGGGTCACTACCAGCGCTACCACTATCACAACCATGATGATGATCACAGTGGTAATCAACGCCACCTACCACCCTGTAGTTGTAACCCGAAATGCGGCTTTTAGGCGAGACACGTGCGCCACACGGGGCAAACAACATTACAGGGGGTGTCAGCTCCTCCACAAATACTATTGGTAATACTAATTAAGTGCTCATTTTATGCTTGGTTTCTTTCATCCCATATTTGTAGTATTCCTATTTTACAAAAAGCTTTTGCATCTGTGCATGAGAATACATTATCACCTACCTTGCTGACAGGTGGCTTCTTACATTCCCCAACTGGCCAAGTACAATCCAGACTATTGGGGAGTGAGCATCTGTACCGTGGATGGCCAGAGGTAAGAAATTTCATTCACCATTTGTGCATTCATTATTGGTGGCATACTAGCATTCTATTCATGTGCATAGAGTTTAGTTTGCAATGAAAGGACACATAGGCTTGTCGCTTCTGCATATTGTACATGTATTGTAACATCACTTGCTTTCAGTGTGAACTAGTACTTACATTCAGTAAAAGAATACACAAGCTTTCGTGCATGAGCTGGATTTTAATGCTTGCAGCTTATTCAGAAACTGAGTTTATGTCTAAGCCTTCCCCTCACCTGCGATACTCAATAGTACTATCACAAAATTTCACTTCAACAGTGGACAGTGCATAGAAGTGCATGTTGTGCAATGCTGCGCTAAACATCAGTTAAAATAAGCCAGGAAGTCTCGGCAAGGATTGAATTTCAGCTGATTAGTGTAGCATATTTTTTAGTGTCTTCAGTAGAGAAATTTTTTACAGTCACATCCCATGTCTGTTAAAAAATTCTGTGCTGAAGACTCTACCTCACACAATGCTACGCTATTTATCTGTCAGCCTCATTCTATTTGTTACCATGGAACATTTATGTATCCGTCTCTCATTCTCTCACGAATTGTAATTTTCAGGTTCTCAATTGGAGACACAGAGATTCCATTCACGATCCAGTCATCTGGCAAACCCATCAACTATGCCATTGCACTAACCGAACTTGGCTCGGACGCTGTTCATCAATATGTGGGCCAGGAACCGAGCGGCAGAATGTTCAATGAACTTGTCCTCGATTACAACAGTATGAGTCCTTGCCTCCAATTTATTGTTTTTGAAAATTATAATGGACCTTTTAGTACCCTGCAAGCTCTTTCCTCCATAGCATGTAGTTATTAGAGAAAATGCAGCTTCATTTTAAGGTGGACTCTAAGAAAACTCCACACCTTTGATTTAATTAGGTTTTGCAGTAAAACATACTTAGTGCCTTGCACATCCCATAGCTGGATCGGGTGCATGCAGCCCATCATTAACCCCTTTTTCATGTGCCATTTTAACACGTATAGGTTTGCCTTTCTTGGTAATATGGTTCGATGTGATAGACGAGCTCATATTTAGCATCACACTGTCTGATAACCTGGTCAAGCCAGTCAATTTAACGTACATGTGTGTGGATAAAAACACCTCTGGGTGATAGCTTTCCTTACCCTGCTAATGTTGGTGTAATGTATATGTGCTTGTTCCTTATTTTTTCTCTCTCATTTTTTTCCCCCTGGATTAATGATTTTGTTGTGATAAATAGGAAAGATAGGGTGACAACTTGGTTGAAAAAAAGCTTTGTCATACACTGTACATGTCGGAGAAACAAAAAAAAAAGTGTGATGGCAGTGGCTGGCTCATTTTTGCGTATTTCAGAAAAGCCTCACAATCCCATGGTGAATGCTGGCGCCATTGTCGTCGCTTCGCTGCTCCTCTATCTGATAGAGGTGAGGCTGGCATTTCATATTGTAGCACAAGCGAGGCCAAGTTTGTCTTCTAAACTTTGGGCACTGTGACTCAAGAATAGCTCCAAAAAATGTCTTTTATTAGACTACACAACTGTCAGTATTAAGCACTCTCTGTGAACGTGTATGGCACAATGTGTTGCGAGTAGGGGTGTGCGAATATTCAAAATTTCCAATATTTTTCTAATAGTGTTTGCTATTTGATTCGATTTGCACCGGAACTTTACTATTTGAACTATTCGAACTTCCCGAAGACAAATACAGTCGCAGTGGCCCCTTCAGATTTTTAATATGCTCTTCCCTGTCACATTATTGTATTGCAGCAAAGCTGCCTTTCAGGCTCCGCTACAGTCGCAAATGTGTGTGCTCAAGAAAGTGCTGGCTCCAACATAGAGATGATAGTTGTGGAAGAGATTGGGGCTCAATCAGTGCTGTTCAAATCTGGGCATGATTCAGATTTGGACAGTAGATTCAGACACTGAAGATTTTTAGCATCTAAAATTTCACTTATTCTTATATATCCTTATGTTGCAAATTGTGATACAGTCTAAGAAGGTCAAATTCACATAGCATAATTCCTAGGTACTCATCTTAAAGAAAAAAAAATGAAGCGATGAGTACTTTTATGCAAGCTTCACTATTAATTGTAGTTAGCATGTAATTTAATGTTTAATTATTATTCAGTTAGTCACTTTTTATACTGATGTAAAACAAATGAAATCATAAGCTCCAGATAGTGTGTACAGTGAGTGTTATTGTTGTAATCGGCTTGCTATGTTATCTACCACCGCCTGAGCCTGGCGCGTGATGTGCCAACAACTGAGCGTCATGTCTTTCCCCGCTCTTTCTTCCTTCCCAACTCCCTCTCCCTTCCTATGCTTTAAATACTGTGTTCACAACCAATAAACGTTTTCAGTCCCCAGCGCTGGTCTCGCCTGTCGTTCACGCACTGTGTGTGCGTCGGCTATGTAACAGTGGCGACGAGGGTGGGACCGAAACCCATGACGAAAAAGAACACGGCGAGAAAAACCACGGTACGGCATTTCAAGAACCTGCCGCAGTGACGACGGCAGCCATGGCCCACCACCAACTTCACGAGTATGATGGCGAGAGGGACAACTGGAAAGCGTACGTCATCAAGGCAGAGGCTTATTTCGAGGCAACGGGGGTTACCGACACAGCGAAAAAAAGGGCGTTGCTCGTAGCAGCGTTAAACACGAGGACTGTGCAGATTCTGACGGGACGAGTTGCTCCGAAGAAACCCAACAGCCTAACCTATGAAGAAGTCGTTGCAGCGCTGAATGAATATTTCGACCCGAAGCGCCACGAGATAACGGAAAGCTTCCGGTTCTTCAGTCGATGTCAGCACGACGGTGAGCCTTTGCAACATTTCCTTGTCGACCTCCGACGCATTGCAGACAACTGCAATTTTGGCAGCATGCTGGAACGAATGCTCCGCGACCGTATAGTCTGTGGCGTCAGATCAAAAGCCTTGCAAAAACAGCTACTGGCAAAGCCAAACTTAACCTTGGAAGAGGCCGAAGCGATAGCACTATCAGCCGAAACGGCAGAAGATGACTCAAATAAGATATCGGGTGATGCAATTACCGTACTGAAGGTTGGCGCGTAAAGCGTGTTGACGAACAAGCCTGCGCTAAAATGCGGACATTGCGGAAGTAAGAAGCATAACAGCCACGCTTGCGGCTGGGCCAAGAGTAGGTGCTATCGCTGTGGTAGGCCAGGCCATCTTGCGAAAATGTGTTCGAGCGACGCACCGAGGAAACGTGAAACCGGGCAGACGCACGGCATGCGGGGACGAGCACTGGCGGTGGTGGAAGACCGTGCGGAGGGGAACGTAGATGAAGCCATGCACCTCTGGACTTTGACTTCATCTCGGAAGTGGCAGTTAGAACCCCCAATCCACAGGACATTCACTTGGTGCGGCGTTGACATGCAAATGCTGATAGACACGGGGTCGCTCGTCTGCGTTGTGCCACGCGAAATTTATGAAAAGAACCGGGAGAGATGGCCGACATTGAAACCTTCATCTGTCAAGCTTTCATGTTAACTTGGCAGGCTCCCCGTTCTGGGACAATTGGACATGAAGGTAGCCTACAAGGGTGCCATAGAAGACTGCTCCTTGGTAGTATTAAATTGTCCCGGTCCTAGTCTATGCGGAAGGGACCTAATTTTTCAGTTGAGCAATGCAGGGTCACCTGTCCTTAACTTGACTGCGGAAACCGGATCGCCGAGTCTCCCGGCCATGGACGACATCGTCAACGAGTTTCAAGACATTTTCAGCGCGGAACTCGGCTGCATCAGCGGTCCCCCTGTGCACCTTCAACTCAAGGAAGGAGCTACACCCAAGTTCTGTCAGGCACGATTCATTCCTTTCGCTCTCCGTGATAAGGTTTCTCAAGAACTTGACAGACTCGTAGCAATTGGGGTGTTATCACCGGCAGCACATGCGGAGTGGGCTACGCCCATTGTGCCCGTCTCAAAAAAAGATGGAACAGTTCGAATTTGCGTCGATTTCAAGATCACGTTAAATCCTGTATGCGAACTGGAGCAGTACCCATTGCCAGCGATTGACGATATGTTTGCATGCCTAGACGGCGGAGAGTACTTCAGCACTCTCGACTTACGTGACGCGTATAATTAAGTACCGCTTGACGAAGAATCGCAGAAGCTATGCGTAATCAACACACATTGAGGGCTATTTTGCTTCAAAAGGCTGCCCTTTGGCATAGCGTCTGCCCCAGCCATCTTCCAACGAAACATTGAAACAGTCCTACAGGGGCTACCAGGCGTGCAAGCTTATCTCGATGATGTGTTGTTTGCGGAGCGACAGGGAAGCAGCGAGACCCTGCGAACGGTACTGCAGCGTTTCCGTCAGCACGGTGTAAAACTCCGGCTAGACAAATGCAAATTTAGTCAGCCTTCAGTCACGTACTTAGGGCACCAAATCGACAAAAACGGCCTACACCCCACTGAGAAACATGTGGAAGCAATCGCCCAGGCTTCTAGCCCGACAAATGTGCAGAAACTACGCTCATTTCTGGGCATGCTGTCGTATTACTCCAAGTTCCTGCCGAATATCTCATCTTTGCTTGCACCTTTGTACCAGTTGCTTGGCAAAAATGCACGTTGGGTCTGGGGAGAAGCTCAACAAACAGCCTTTTCCAATGCAAAGCAGTGCCTACTTGCGGCAGGGGTGCTCGTTCACTACGACCCCGAAAAGCCATTAAAGCTGGAGTGCGACGCTTCGCCGCATGGCATTGCTGCCGTGTTATTTCATACGGATGGAAAAAAGAACTGACCCATAGGCTTCCGTTCGCGAACGCTGACCACTGCTGAGCGGAATTACTCCCAGGTAGAACGTGAGGCCTTGGCCCTTGTTTTTTGGTGTCGAAATTTCGTGACTATCTCCTCAACAGAGATTTTACCTTGGTCACAGATCACAAGCCGCTACTGGGCCTGCTGAAAGCGGAGAAGCCGACGCCAGCATTGGCCGCAGCACGAATAAAGCTCTGGGCTCTCTACCTTGGTGGATTTCGCTACAAGCTTCAGTATTCGCCCGGTAAGCTGCTACTAAACGCCGACACCCTCAGCCGGCTACCGCTGCAGACTCCAGTTCCACCGTCAAGAAGCGAACCGCCAGAGTATGTTTCCGCTCTAGCAAGTTTCGATGATGGTACTGTGTCTGTCGAAGAACTCCAAGCTCTAACTGCGCGGGACCTCTTACTAGCGAGGGTCGTGGAGTACACCAAGCAAGGCTGGCCGAAACATGTAAAGGACAGAGAGCTGGTGCCATTCTCGGACCACCGGTTAGAGCTATCCGTCGCTCATGGGTTGTTATACTGGGGTCATCGTGTTGTTGTTCCCACAAAAGCACGAGAACGGGTGCTATATATGCTGCATGAGACGCATCAAGGGTCATCGGCAATGAAGGCTGTCGCCAGATCGGCATTCTGGTGGCCGGGACTAGACCGAGAGATTGAACACCTCTTAGCGTCGTGCCACAACTGCGTGCAAAACCTTCCTATGCCACCCTCTGCTCAACCACTCAGTTGGCCAGCAGTTAAAGAAAAATGGTCCAGGCTGCACGCCGATTTCGCCGGGCCGATTGCAGGCAGCATGATACTGGTAGTCGTGGATGCTGCAACTAAGCGGATTGAAGCCGTGCCCATGAGGCAGGCAAGCACGTCGTCCACTATTGCCAGCTTTTGCAGCATTTTTGCCAGATTTGGTGTTCCACGCACAATAGTTACAGACAATGGCACGCAGTTCACTAGTGAAGAATTTGCCACTTTTGTGAAGAACAATAACATCACACACCTCCGTACGGCTGTGTATCACCCCCAGTCTAACGGGCTCGCGGAACGAGCTGTTCGGACAATCAAGGAAGCTTTAAAGAAGATAAGCGAAGGCACATTAGAAGAGAAATTGGTGAAAATTTTTTTCAACTACAGGAGAACGCCGTGCCACGAGGGAAAATCCCCTTCCGAACTTCTATTCGGCTACTTAATCCGCTCTGGCTTGGACTCATGTTTCCCACCTTTCCCAGGGTCAACCCAGGAGACGGAAAAGTGGACACTGCCGCCCGACACAGCCGTGTACGCCCGTAACTACGGCCAGGGAGAGAAATGGACACCAGGGAAAGTTCAGTCCACTACAGGGTCACGCATGGTCACCATACAAACGCCCGCTGGGGTGGTTCGACGTCACATAGACCAAGTGCGTTCCTGGCCAAGCCCGGCATCTGCCCGGAGCAGCGCTCAGCAAGACCAAGACGAGGGGAGCCCTCCGGCTGCAGCGGCGCCCACACCGACCGGCAACGAAGGCAAGTTGAACGAGCAGCCTGCAGACCAGGTGGCACCTGCGCAACCGTCGCCGCCTTTCCAGAATGCACCGAAATCCCCACAAGTTTTGCGACACTCTACCCGGGAAAGAAAACCTGTATAGCGTTTTCAATTCTAAGGGAGGAGAAATGTTGTAATCGGCTTGCTATGTTATTGTCAAGAATGACAAGATGAAAAAAAAAAAGGAAGAGAAAGAAGCTGTATTGAATAGGTAATTTAACATGCTGGAATGAGGAAGAAGAAGAAAAAAAAAGAAAGAGGGCGCGAGGCGAGTGAGGAACCGGAGAGCCGGGACGTGGCGTTCGAGGGGGAAGGGCTGCGGAAGTTCGGACTTGGTCTCGCTCCAGGCTCCCACCCGAGCACCTGACTCGGCGAGCAGCGCAAGGAAGTACCGCTGCCCCTGGACAACAATGGTTCTCGCCCGAGCACCTGACTCGGCGAGCAGCGCACGGAGCAACCGCTGATCCTGGACGGCAGTTTCCCGCCCGAGCACCTGACTCGGCAAGCAGCTCACAGGGCAAGCGCGGATCCTGAACTGCAGTTTCCCGCCCGAGCACCGACCTCGGCGAGCAGCCCCGGAACCACCGTTGACCCTGGTCTGCAGTGTATCCCGCCCGAGCACCGACCTCGGCGAGCAGCCCCGGAACCACCGCCGATCCTGGGCTGCCGTTTCCCGCCTGAGCACCGACCTCGGCGAGCAGCCCCGGAACCACCGCCGACCCTGGTCTGCAGTGTATCCCGCCCGAGCACCTGCCTCAGCGAGAAACCACTGGAGCTACCGCTGTAGTGGTTCTTCCACATCGTCGCCACCGTTGAGCATCGATATGGCATGTCATCACGCCTGAGAGGGACTCCCAGAGGCCACGCCACAACTGTAAGCGCGAGACGTGGAGAACGCCAACGGAATCGGACGTTGAAACACGCGTCATTAAGACATCTCCTTTTCTGTGTTTTTCAACGTGTGCGTATTTGGTGTTGTTGTTTCGTTTTTGTGATTGTCATGGTAATGAAGTGATAGTTTTTGTTTTGTACCATCAGCATCTATGGTTCATTTCGCAATGCCCGACGAGGGAACCAGGCCTCAGCACATATACTCGTGACAGTTATCTACCACCGCCTGAGCCAGGCGCGTGACGTGCCAACAACTGAGCGTCATGTCTTTCCCCGCTCTTTCTTCCTTCCCAACTCCCTCTCCCTTCCTGTGCTTTAAATACTGTGTTCACGACCAATAAACGTTTTCAGTCCCCAGCGCTGGTCTCGCCTGTCGTTCACGCACTGTGTGTGCGCCGGCTATGTAACAGTTATGCATTTTAATTTGGTTAAAGCACAGAGCGTCGTTATTGAGACTTGTTAATATTTCTGCCAGTTCATTGCCTCTGAAGTATACAGTAGACTTTTAGTAAAAGTAAATATGTTAAACGGAACTTGTGCTTAAACGAAAAAGGCACGTCTGGCAAGATTGGTCTCATTCTTCTATCCTGCACCCCTGGTCACCTCTCGGTAAATGAAACTTCTGGTAAATGGGACACATTTTTCTTGTCCCTTCTGGTTTTGTTTAATGAGAGTCTACTGTATATATTCCTTTGTGGCATTTGTGACTGCAGTGAATATGTACGCTTAGGAGTTTATTAGCATTTTTTGCTTAAATTTTGGCCTGTATTAGTAGAGTTTGATGGTCACATTAAAAGAAGTAAATCTCATACATTCTGCAAGGATTGATAATTTTGTTTTGATTTCATTTGCAGCCTGAGATGAGGACATCTGAAAAATTTGACTGGGTAAGTATTAGCACGAGTCAGTTTAATATTAGTATTAGATTTCGTTGTACGTCCCTCACTGACACTTGGCATGTGTCTTTTTCAGATGCTTCAGTACTATAAAGCTATATCTGGAGGCGAGTATCTTGGCTTCAACAATGCCATGTAAGTGAGGGTAGTTTTATGATTTGTAAAAGTTTTGTTCAAGTAATTAACAGCACCAGCTGCAGTAGTGTGTAAAGCAAGTTGTACAAGTTCTTAGGCAGTGAAAAAAAAAAAAAAAGTGGGAGAGGTAGAGGGGCAGTGGCACTATTTTTTTTAAATAGTGCCACTAAATTTAAAAAAAATCAAACAGTCCTTGAGATAGCATTGATCCACACAGGAACTTGACCAGTTGTTAAAAGAAGCTGTATTTAGTATGAAGGCCTCGCCGCCAGGCGTCACTGCTCGCGCTAACGCGATAACCGTAATGATGATGATGATGGTGATAAAGCTTGCAAGTACAACGCCACTTACCACTTGATGGTTGGGACAGCCTATGTGCGAAACTCGTGTGTGCCACAAGGCGCAAACGACTTTACAGGGGTTGTTAGCTTCCCCACAAATACATTGGTGGTGGTACTTGCAGCTGGAATGACCTTGTCCTTGTTATCTTTTTCATTATAATTAGAAAATATTATTGCCCTAGTGTTTGAGCCTAATACCACTTCATATTACATTGCCGTCTATAGCAACAGCTCATAAAAAAGTTCAAATCAGCTCCAAGATCACAGCATGAAAGATGCTGGTAAGCTGTATTACAAGTTAAAGCTGAAGTAATCTGGCTAAACCAGATAAAAAGTTTGCTGTCTGAAAGCAGACTGCTTATTAATCATTTGTCGTAAAGGCTCAGTTACATGTTTTTCGGGTATTTCTTTTTATATTTCTAGCACCTAAAAAAGTTCTAACTTTTATTTGAAGTTCTTACTGTGGTTTAATAACCACATATGGTGCTTGCAGTGGCTTTAAAAACAGGGTACGTTCCTTCTCATTTTAAGATTCCTTTCGGAGAGAGAAGCAGCTGACAGAAACTATGCCATAGGATTCTACATGAAGGAAAACAAGTGCTTTCCGGAGAGGGTCAATCTCAAGGAAACCATGGACTTCTACTTTCAGGTAAAAAAAAAAAAGTATAGTGCTGGAGGTGCTTTAAAAACACTGAAAAGCATGGAACGCTGTTGTTATTTAAACAAAACTTGTTTCTGTGTTAGTTTCAGTCATCCTGTGCCAACCAGTGCACTTAGAAATATCGCTTGCAGTTGATGTTAGGAAATCCTTTTTGGTATACCTAAAAGTTACATAGTCTGATGCCTGCATGTGTAAAACAGATGGCAACATAGACAAAAAAGAGTAATGTTTGTGCATCGCTTTCGTGTGCTCAGACTTTCAAGTCGATGTGTTGGTTATGCTCGTGAAACATGTTAGATGCTGCATACTTCGTCAATTGATACGCATTATATATTTGCGCTTCTTTGCAGCTGTGCTCTCTCGAAGTCAATTGCCAGTCAGTGAGTGTTATGGCGTCAACGTTAGCAAATGGTGGCATCTGCCCCGTCACGGGCCACCAGATTATGAACGGGGTGTCCTGCCGGGATGTCCTGTCGCTGATGCATTCATGTGGAATGTACGATTATTCTGGCCAGTACGCCTTCAAGGTAGGTTGTCTTCGACGGATGCAAACTCTGGTTTCTTCTTTCAACATTCGTAAAATGCAGAAATTCTTTATAGGCAGTAAAAAAAAATTCAACGAAAATTTCTACATATAAAAGAAAATATGAATTTGTAGTCAATTGGAATTTATAGTAAATATGAATTTATAGTGGCAAGAAAGTTTTAATTACACACTCATTTTGTGCAGGATTAAGTGCTCATATTGGCAATCAATTCAGAAAATGGTGGAGCACTGTATATAAGCCGAGAACTCTGTTACATAGAAAATGAACCTATTGCTGCATATCTGCTTTTAAGTTTTACCGTCTTGTAGGGCGTGCAAATGACTACGAGTACAGGCAATTTTCAGTATTACTGTGTTTTGTTGTAACATATGAAATTCTACATACTACATACAACATAGCATCGAAGTTTCCAAATCTTGCACTGTTAATATCTACTGCGTACACATTATAGTACTTTTACACTACACACGGATGACAGCCACTAGATGTAGTACCAACAAAAATATGCTTCTGGTGTGACGTCATGCTCTGGCCTCACGGGATAGCCTTGATAACACTTCGCCGGATTCAGTCAAGAGTTACTAGTACAAATGTTGGCTTCCATCAAAATGGTTTTTGAAAGCAAGTTGAATATGTAGCACATTGGTTAGATCTTGCACAGCTGCGTGAATTGCCCGATCAGTGTCAACTCCCGACTGTGCCACCAAGTACACTGATAACTCGAATTTATGCATTGGTAGAGTTGCCATTTCAGCAACATCCCTTCTACATTACCTTTCATAAAACAGGCAGACATTCAATAGGTTTGACCGAAGTTGTGATGAGCCAGCGTGCAAGACTTCCTAATACGTCTTGACATGCAGCAGCCTGAACTGAGTGTTCCGTGTTGCTAAAACGATGCAGGTCGGCCTGCCAGCCAAGTCTGGTGTCTCGGGCTGCACGATGGTGGTCGTGCCCAACGTGATGGGAATCTGTCTCTGGTCACCCCCGTTAGATGTTTACGGAAACTCTGTCCGAGGAGTGCAGTTCTGCGAGGTGAGCTTTTTCTGTGTCGGTGTTGTCTTCCAGTGAAGTGAATCTGAGGTTCTACTAATTGCACTTAGTATGGAATGTTCTCAATTAGCTGGAAGTTTTAAAGGTCTGTCCATGGAGGGTGCACCTGCAGGCTATAGTTTATAGGAGAACAAAAAAATATTTCAGTTTCAAATATGAAGCAGGGAAATGTGGCACCTAGCTTGCAAACAAGCCCCTTCTTTCATCATCTCACTCATTCTCCTTTCTGCTGAACTATCACATATATTCATAGACAAAAAAAGCAAGCCTGCACGTATTACTAGCAGTGCGATTGCTAACCACTACAGTAAAAGCTAGAACTGCATGCTTCAACTTTCCTCTTAGTCTATATTCGTATGGCCTATGTTGCACATACTTCACTGGAAATCACGGGCTGTATTCCCACTTGAGAATGTATAGTCCTTTCTTTGTGTAACCTTATTGAAAAACAGCAGGTAATGAAGCCAAGAAAGGTATAAGAAGCATTAATTGTACTGTTTAAGGTGTAGCATAGTAATTGTGATGTAGATTAACGTAAAGTGAGAAGGACGTAAAGTGGATTAAAAAACAAAACAAAAACAACTCGTTATCAGCACAGAGGGAACGTGCAATCTTTGGCTTATGCGCCTGATGTTCTTACCAATTGAGCTACGGTGGCTGTTGTCCCCATGTCCACTTTATTAGGTACTTATGTGCATGCAAACTTGGGAGTGTTGGTCAGCGCCGCTTGTAGCCATGACAGCAAATGCGGACCACTCTTTCTTTTGCCAGCTGGTTTCAAGTAGCACTTGAAACATTTAACGAGCAAACAGCTGACTAACAAGCTCTTGCATACTAATACCTGAAGGCAACAAATCTGCCCGAACTAAACCCTTGCAATGAATGAATGAAAGAAGATAATTTTGGAGCTTTCTTGATACAACCATGATGAAAGGGTCTCAATCCAAAGACTTTGTGCCTTCAGGCATCATGTGAGGGCTCATCGGTCAGCTGTCTGTCCATTAAAAGATTATGTGGTACGTGATGCCGGCTGTCGAAAGAGTGTCCCGCACTCACCGTCATGGCTACAAAAAGCACTGGCTAACACTCCTATGTTTGCGTGTATATAAGCACCTGATAAACTAGATGTGAGAACAACAGCCACCATACCTCAATCGGTTAAAGCATCGGGCACATAATGCAATGATTGCACATTTGTTCCTTGCTGACAGCAAGTTGTCTTTTTTTTTTGTCCATTTTACTTTCTTCACATTTGTATCGCAATCACTACAAATTACACTTAAAACAGTACAGTTAACGTCTCCTATACCTTCCTTGGCTTCATTATCTACTGGTTTTCATTAAGGTTGTGTCAATTAAATAATACCTCACAATTCTCTTCTTTCACTCTTTCCTGTAGTGCTGTGCTTTTTAGAACAAGCTGTGAATCTATAAGTTGTTCTAAACTGACTGGTCTTACGGCAGGAACTGACCCGGGTCTTCAGCTTCCATCACTATGACAACCTGCGTCACATGACGCAGAAGAAGGACCCACGGCGGCAGAAGTATGAGACCAAAGGCCTCAAGGTGGTCAATCTGCTTTTCAGTGCTGCCAGTGGAGACGTCACAGCCATGCGTCGGCAAGTTCTCTTAAATCACTTCCTTTGTTATGTGTTCACTTCAAAGGTTGAAAGTGTAGTTGATTTTGCGTTGCTTGTTGTGGGCCAATGGATATGCTCGCTGTGAGTTTCTTCGCAAGTCATTTTAACCGTCAGAAAGTTTAGTTTCAATAGATATGTAAAATCTTTATCAGTTAGTGCAAAAATACCGAGTAGATAAAAATTTTTTTTTGCATCAACTTGTTTGTAAGAGCACGGGGTTCACGATAAGGTACTGTTGCATAGTGAAGGAAATTTCTCAGTTCAGCTAATTCTGATTTGCTTGGTTTTTCTTTTGTCAATCGTATACATAGAATCTAGGCCAAGCTTTTTTTGTAAGCCCTGAGCAGACAAGCCAGTTTTTTTGGCATGCTGGGAACCTCCAACTGTTTTAATGTAACATTTTATTCATGCGGTGGTTGCTTGTTGTAATCTTCATTCTTGCTTTTCTTCATATATGCAATAAAAAGCCTAGCACATGTAAATATGGTGTTACTTTTACTTGACTTTTCAAGATACCCCCTTTGGGGTTAGAGTTGTTGGTGTCATATATAACAGCCAATTAATTCTTCTGTGGTAGTATTGCTCCTTTTTTCAGGAATGTTTTTTTGTGAGCCCATGGATTAAGAGACAGAGGCAACATCACTTGCAAAGCATTGGCTGCATCATCATTATACCATAAAATTCTGAACAAGTGTCGGATATTCGATATTCAGGTTTGGCGATATTATGCGGATTTGGGGAGGGAGACCTATGCTCAGTTGTGGACCGAAATTTAAATAGCAGCGGAAGAGCCTCCAAGAAAAATGCACACCTGTGCTTTTAATCACATGCTTTATTGAATATGCATGAATTTACTGTTTCGACTGAAATGAAGGGAAAGCACACGTAAACTTTCATGTGTTATGCAAGGGCAGAACGACAACCTTCAGATGTTCCGACAACTTGTGACTACTCGAAATGCAACTCCGAGGCACGACATTGATGAAATTTCGCACGTATCTTACGACTCTCAGAACTTAAGGGGGGACGCGGCTTTGGCATCGCGAAATTTGGCCAAAAAATCGATTTTCTGAAAATCTCATTTTCACATTCTGTGACCCCTTTTCTATCTAATTTCAAAGTTTCGTCCCTGAAAACAGCGTAGAAATGACGTAAAAAATTTTTATCGAAGCTAGGGTGGCGATGAATTCCACGGAAATTGCGAAAAAAACGGCGTTTTTCGAACCGCGATATCTCCGCAACCACGTAACCTAGCGCCGCCATCTTTGTCTCTATGGATAGCGCGATTCTTCCGTTTCAAATTTGCCGCCTCGGCCGGCTGAAACAGGCAAGAGCAAGCATACAGCAAGCCAAAGTGTAAAGGCATCACAACAGTTTCCGATCGGCGACGCGCGTCACGTGACTGTACGGCGGCTCCGCATTGGTCGCCCGTGCGGTCGCTTGTAGCAATCGGCGCAAATGTCGTCTGCTCTATGCGCTGACAGCGCTGACGGGCCGCTTACTGCATTTGTTTTCAACTCGTCGTGGCGTGGTTTCGTGCGGTCGCTTGTAGCAATCGGCGCAAATGTCGTCTGCCCTACGCGCTGACGGGCCGTTTACTGCATTTGTTTTCAACTCGTCGCGGCGTGGTTTCGTGCGGTCGCTTGTAGCAATCGGCGCAAAGGTCGTCTGCTCTACGCGCTGACGGGCCGCTTACTGCATTTGGTTTCAACTCGCCGCGACGTGGTTTTGAGATCGCATCGCGCTGCGATAAGACCGGCGCTCGTGAAAGGAGAAAAACGTTGTTATCCAGTTTGGCGATCAGTTCCCGCATGCGATTATGGACCAGCGATCGTTCAAGAAGAAACGCAAGACTGCGCAGCAATTTGGTGCTCGTAAGCCGAAGCCGCCGATCGTGAAAAAGAAATTCAGTCCGGCATTTTCTGCGAGCAGCGACGACGGCGTGCGGCACGACGAGGACTCGCAGCCGAGCACAAGCACGCACGGAGCATCGTCCGCGAGTATCGACGAAACTGTTCATATGCCTGTGGAGCAGTGCTTTGTGCTGTCTGAGGAAACATCCGTTCGTCGTTCCGCGTAGGCTAGGCTGCAGACATCGCGGATGCTAAGCCTAGCACTTCGCGCGAGGATGTATTCATCGCGGATGCCCAGCCAAGCACTTCGCGCGAGGATGTAGACGCCGCGGATGCTAAGCCAAGTACTTCGCGCGAGGATGCGAGGCCGTCTACCAGCACCACCAGTAGCACGATTCGGACACTAAGGACCGCACTGCAAAGGACACTAAGGAATACAACCCTGGTGCCTATTAGGCATGTAAACTGTGACTCAAGACTTTGAACCTCATTTTCTCAATACTGTTTTTTTGGCATGTTGCTCAGCTCGTGGAGCAGATATCTTCGCAACTACTTGACAGATTTTGATTCTGTTTTTTTTTTTGTAATGCTCCTTGAAGTGTGCTTCAGGGGGCTGCGTTTTTATTTTTAAAATTTAGCCTTTTAAAAATTTTTGGTAGGGTTTCTTGTTTGTAGTGCAAATGTGCTCATTGAAGTATCAGTGGAGAAAACATGAACTACAAATTTTAGTGTTGCAAAAAAATTATTTTGAAAACGCAGCCCCCTAGAGCATACATTCACCTCTGCACACAGTGTTTACCAACTTTCCATGTCATTTTTTAAACTCTTCAGCCGCTCCACGAGGTCCAGTAATGAAATTATTTGTTTCTCAGAAAGTTTTCATGATATCATCTTGAAATTTTTATGGAAGCATTATGAGGTCATTTTTAGTCTCTGTGCCAATTTTCATCTAGATCTAACCAGAAACAAGAAAGTTCGTTCCGAAAGGCACGTCCCCCCTTAAGTTTCTGGGAACCGCTTCTGCAGGATGCTGTGACGAAAAATAGGTTGAAAAAAAAATGGTGGGAGAGAAGGGAGGGCTTGCGTGGTCATTACCGCATATTTGGAACCTCTCAAAGTGGGGAAGGGGGTGCTTTCTCAAGTAGGGATTTTACAGTAAATATCCTACTAATGGGTAATCACAAAAATGGCATTCGTGAAGTATGCAGTGTAGCTCACTAAATGTAAAGTGTGTTGGAAAGAATGCGAGGCCACGAGACCCGACTGCTGGCCATGTGCCTTGGGGTGCTTCCCTTCGTCCCAGCTTACAAAAAAAAAAAAGTAGGGCAAGAGTGGCGATAAAGTCATGCTTTGTGTTGCCTGAAGCATGCTTTGTTGTCTGTGCAGCCATTACCTGTCAGGCATGGATATGGGGCTAAGCGACTACGATGGTCGCACAGCCCTCCACCTGGCTGCTGCGGAAGGCCACCTGGAGTGCGTTGAGTTTTTACTCAAAATCTGCGGTGTGGACGCCAATATCAGGGACAGGTACGACTGCCAGTGAGACATTGCCTGTGCAGCAACCGTACTGTACAGCATTTTCATACTCCACTTTTCAAGTAATGCGCCAACCTCTGAGCGAGCCCAAAGTGTTTTGTTATTCCTTAATGCGGTAGCTAGCAATTGGAAAAAGTTGTTGTGCATTTAAAACATGCTTGTTTGAGCAAACTAATTCTGCCGGATGCTGCTTATTTGGGATTCATGTGAACGAAACGGATAAATTGCAACACACAATTGTATTCCTAGTTCAGACAGCAGGCATTCCTTTCTTGTTGTGGGCATCAAAACGACTGATTTATAGCATTGTAACGTAATTCGGTCCTTGTTTCGCTGTCACGCTTGTGCACCTAACTCTGACCAATACAGTGCTCACATTAGCTGCACTTGTTTCTTTCTTCTCGAAAGGCTCTGTATTCACGGAACGAATTTGCAAGATTAATTTTTGTTTTCCCTTAGTAGGTTGTTAGCCCTGAAAAAGAAGGGTAGTTTGCTCCTGCAATGTGGATAGGCAGGTTTCAAGACTTATTTGTGTTTACTTAGCATTTTTTATTAAATGTATTTCCAGTAAAGTGCCTCAGACGGAACTTGCATGTGTGGAAATAACAATAACAGTCAACCTTTGTTGTCCTATCAATAGTACCAGCATGTCTTTTGTGCAGCTTATCTCATGACGAGACAGGTCAAAATACATCGTAACAATGCACCTGGTAGACAATGCCAAAGTAGCGTTACAAGTGTACTGATATCAGCAATGACATCAGGTGCTTTTTGTAGTTTTAATTTAATCTTTGAACTACTGCAACATTATGTTCATTGTTCAAAACAGCATTATGAATACAGCACAATATTTATTGCGAGTTTGCTGGGGTTGGCCCCTGTACACTTAAGCTGCATAAGAAGGCCTACTTTACATGTCATGCCATGTACTTTTGTAGGCTTTCTGTATATTCACTTAAGCACAATGGTGCAAGGTGCAGCTTTCTTTCAGATAACATCACGCATGAGAAAGGCAGCTTAGAACCATTCATCTGTTATTTAAAAAAAAATTCTATCTCTGTAAGTTCTTGCTTATTTTCTGCATAACACCGCTCACTCAAATTAGCGCAGACCTGTAGGAGGTGCAAGATCATGTTTCGATCTTCAGTTGAATCAATAATCTGAAGTTATTATCATCTTTTTTAATCATATTAAGCGTAATCACAGGAAGGCTTGAGGTTGATGATGATGATATGGGAGGTTTAACGTCCCAAAACCACCATATAATTACGAGAGACGCCGTAGTGAAAGGCTCCGAAAATTTAGACCACCTTGGGTTCTCAACGTGCACCCAAATATGAGCACACGGGCCTACAGAATTTCCGCCTCCATCGAAAATGCAGCCGCTGCAGCCAGAATTCGAACCCGCAACCTGCGGGTCAGCAGCCAAGTACCTTAGCCACTAGACCACCGCGGTGGGGCAAAGGCTTGAGATTGAATGTTGATACACACAGAAACGACACCTATACACGCAGTAGGAGGCACAACTGTCCGGCAAGGGTTGATTGGCCAAACTGGACAGGCGGCTAAGGCCAGCGGGGCCCTTGACTAATGCTCCTCCCATTAGAATAACTTATTCTCAATTAAGTATTTTTGTGTTCTGTTCAGTTCTGAAAACTATGAAATTTGTCTCCTCTGGCATGTGTGAGCGTGTGTATGCATTTCCTGAATGCTTCCATCTCTCCCTGCATGGCTGCTCTAATAGGTGGGGCCACACCCCTCTGGACGATGCTCGGCAGTTTGGCCACGCGGCCGTAGCTGACTATCTTGCCAAGTGGGAGGCACCTTCCTTGTCGGCATCAGTGACATCCGTTCCCAACCATCAGTCACAGGTGCCATCGCCGCCGGATATTGACCGCAGTGACGTTCCGCCACCAGCCCCCAAGGTTGCCACAGCCGATGGCACCAGCCGTCCCGTAAATATTCCAATCCTGCGCAAATGAACTGCGAAAACGTTCCAGTCTACGTTATTCGGCGAGGATATATTGTTCTAATGTTCTAGGACTGCCTTCAATATCGTCTGCCCTGAAAGAGCTATTCTTTTTTCTCTCTCATTTTCGTCGCGGTGCAACATTTGTCTATCTGCGCACACGTGAATAGGCATTACTTTAGGCACAATCACCAATTCCTGTGATACAATGTAGAACTTATCGGAGATTGCACAATTTTGTACACATCATTTGTTTACCGATGTGCGTGTCCTTAAAGCGTGCTTATTTTGAGTCCATTTTGCTGTGGAATCCTTAGGTGTCTTTTATTTTAATTAATTGCATGATAATTTAGCGACCGAATCTGCAGTCAAGGGCTCAAGGCCCCTCTTATATATTTTGTACTTCTTGCACTGGTGAGCACACTCTAGCACATGTTCATTTGCCAATTTATTTATTTCAGTTGACATTACGTATTCTAAAGTGTAAGCCACATTACAGTGCTTCTCATAACTGCAATCCCTCATCACTATGTGCAGTGAGTTGACTTGTGTGCACTTCATGCATACTGCTACAAGTATGCTTCTCCAAAGTCTTCTTGGCTTGCCTCATAGCTATAGTGTCAATTACCTCCAGTGCTGAGGGCGTTTTGTACTGTCAGGTGTCTTGAGAGTTGTTGTATTTACGGGATTATTCAGGGTTGTGGCATCGTTGAATGAGAGTTTGTGGTTACCAAGCGACGAAAAAAACAGCCCGTTCAGGCTGGGCATTTTTAGAATGCTCAGAACCGACAGGGCTTGCAAACGATCACGTGATATTCCACAAGCCAACAATAGAACTTTGTTTGTTTAATTATTTTTCTAGCTCATTGCCACAACATCATCGTACACTATCACCGCACGCTTCTGACGAATGGCTAGAGCTTTTTATTTTGACATGACCTCCACACTTTCATTAGCCAATGAACAAATTTTATGTGACCCTCGACTGGCTAAGAGCCAGTTTATTTGGTGCTATCTAATTTACCAGCTTCTGCTGCTAAAGATGGTTATGCTGTGTAGTTATGATAGCTTACCGAAGCTTTTATCTCACTTTATGTATTATACAAACATATTTTTCTTGCTTTGTTTAGATGTATGTATGCAAAAATATTTTTAGAGTTGCTATTCTCAACGAAAACCCAATTCACTTCTTGCGAGAGACTTTTGAAATGCATTCTCACTTAAGGCACTGAAATTTTTCTGCACCCATACGTGCATCCAGAGAAATAGAAACAAAGATGGTTCAAATAGAATGAAAAGTTTTCCGAACGGCTCTCTCTCTCTAACATTCTAGTCACGCAATCACTAAAAGTGAGTTGGTTTCTTCCTTTGTTTCCCTTCACTAGGACATTGCTGCTTTTAAGGGCAAAAGATGAATGGCACGTCCAGACCACATCGGCAGGGATCTTAGTGGTGTAAGTTTTGAGGCTGTGCATCCTTTCTCAGAAATTACCTCCTACTAACTTCATAGGATGCCTGACCGGTCACTTCTGTAACTTTTCTTACTGGGAAGACCAGTGCAAACATTGCCTTTCTCGGCAACTTTCCCGCTCCGCTATTCTGCTTGCGATGCCTGCAATGACTGTCCCGGTCAAAATGGTCGCATGTGCCTACCAGCAGAAATGGTGAAAATGATTGGGCCAATTAACACGCTTAATTTTTGATGCGGCTGTCAATTGTTAACTGTAGCACCAATAATGCACTTATGGCACTGATTTCATAGATGCACTTCTTCAAGCTGGCGCTAATAACTAATTTCATGTGAAATCGATATTGCTTCATTACGCAGGGCTCCAATCTTGAAGCCTAGGCATGTGCTCGAAAGCAATAGATTACAAAGGAAGTCGGTGAGATTTTGCCTATGCTTTAATGCAGCTCTGCGATTTGTCTTTTGAGTAGTGTCTCTATTCAAGTAAGTCGGCTCATGCAGCAGAATTAAAGTATCTACCAGAGGAGATATTTGATAGATCTGTCTTAATTGGTTGAGCCAGTACAGAGCTTGCAGGCTGCCCATAACAACACCATGCTAGTTGGAAGTACCGCCTTCGCAAAAGCTTGCACTCTTGTAAGAGAGACAAAACAAGAAGCATTCTGCAGACAACTGCTACACCTAATAAGCATCAATCTGAAAATTGGTTGGTTGCCTCTTTCAAACTGAAAAGAAACAGTTTCAGAACCTTTTTTTATAACTTTGGTCTCTAGAGCAACTGCAATTGCAGATGTGCAATCTGCATCTACAATAGTGGCATGTTGCTCGGTATTGGATGCCATGGCGCACAGGATGTACGTGTGTTTTTACTCTGTAGTGAAGGGCTTGAAAATGTGAGAAACCAGAGGAAACTAATGCTTTTTTTGCTGCAGTTAACTGTCAGCCTCTTGCGTAATGGCTTTACCATAACCTGTTTTCGATATTTTGGCCAGTCGTGCACTACTCAAGAACGGCCTTTGCAGGAATCGAAATCAGAATAGTGGAGCTCGCGACAAAAGCCATGACACGCTTTTGCCCTTCCTAACCTCAGCCTGCAGCTATGCGATGGTGCAGTCGCAAAACACACATAGAGGGTGTGTATTGTGTGCTTTCTTGATTCACACTACTATACTTCTGCTGGTTTCATTGCATGAGCTATCTGGTGTTGTTTATGTAGTGATTGAAAGCTTATGTACGTGTGAAATTCAGCAATGAAAATGCCACATGACGTCTTGTTTTATGTTTTGTGCGGCATAAGTGCCATTGAAGTGTCTAGTTACCGTAAAACAAATGAATATCTCAGGTCCAATATATAGTTCTGTGATCTTATGCATATTGTTAGTGTGGAGAACAGCTTAGCGAACCTTGTGTGCATTGTTAACACAAAGTGCTTGCGTTTATGAACATTGCTATCATAGTGCCTCTATGCTTCCTGATTTTCTAAACTTAGGCAAGAATTTAAAAAATTCTTTGACACTCTACTTTTGAGCACCAATGACAGAATTATGAGGAAATTGAACTGAGAGCTCTTTGCTGTATAGCTCAGGTAATGATGAATATGAGCCACTGTATGAGCTATGGATTCCATACTATTGTGTGCTGTGTTTAGCAGGCATTGATCTTGTCACAATCTGCATTTAATAAGCAAAGGCAAGAGTGTATAAGCGCATTACAGCAGTATACCGACATGAGCTGTGGAATACAAAATGTGTAATATAAACAAACTGAAGATTGTGCCAGAATTAGAATTATAAATTTGCAAGAGACTAGGCATGGCTTCAGGCTTCGCTTGACAGTTGCAAGGCAATTTATAATGTCATTTCAGTGAGGCCAGTCAATTCTTCTAATATACGAAAAATTAAATGACATTTTAAGATAGGTACTAAATTAACCTGGAACTTTCACACGCTTTTTTGTACATCGACTGCAACAAAAAATAAATTCTGTGAAATGGATAACATTGGGAAATAACATCGTTGGTGCCATTGTGCGAGTACGTAGTGTAACCTCTGAATTACAAACAGGCCACTTATCATTTCTACAATACTGAGTTACGTTATCACTGATTTCTTCAGCAACATTACTTGTCTGTCTTGGTTCACACACCTGTAGAACGTATGTACTACATCTCAGCTAGTGAATTTCGGTACACGAGTGTAATGACAAGTTTTTGAACAAGGAACGCTATTGGAATCAACGTTTCAACCAAACGTCTTTGCCAGGCAAGTTCACAACGGCAACAGAAGTTTGGCTCTAGCTACACTCTTTGTAACAACTTCTCACTTCAAACATTTATCTCGTATTCGCTCAATCTTCCGTCTTGCTCGGCAGAGGTAGTTTTCTCGTTCAAGGGCAGAATCGTTCACTATAAGGTTTATATCATGTCCCACGGGCACTTGTGATCGTGGTAAGGGCCAATCTAAATATAATTTCTTGATCAAATTAACAATGCTTGCTGTTACTTGGTCCCAACTAACCTAGATTTAGCTTGGTGCACATGTCAGCCGAATTGACTGTTAGCAGCAACTCTCTCCGTTTAAGCCTAATCTGAACTGGTGTCAACTGCAATCACAAACGCCCGTGTATCGGTGGTATTACACACATAAGTGGCACTCACAATGCATTTAGATTTATTTCGGTGCAGTGATTTACCTGTGCCATTCTAAGTAAGTCGCAGATGCATGAAACCAGAAAAAGAAAAAAAACAAATTTTACGCTGAAAAACTAAAAATGGTGCCATCGCCACAACGAGTGAGCTATTTATTCTTCGGAAGCCGACAGTGTCGCTTTCCGTTCAAGGATGGATTCTGTGTTACGTTTCCAATGAAGGCAGAAATGCTAGAGGCCAGCGTACATAGGTTTAGGTGCACGCTAAAAAAAGCCCATGTGGTTGAAATTTCCGCAGCCCTCCACTACATTATCCATCATAATCGTATTGTGGTCTTGAGATGTTAAACCTCCAAAATTATTGTTTATTAGTGAATTCAGTGTTATGACATCAAGATTTGTGGCAGATATGTAGTAGCTGTACTTATTTTCTGGAAGCACTGCATCTGCAGTTTAAACAAAAGCCACCAGGGAGTGGGCACTCTGACTGAAAATTATCGAAGCAATGTTCGGTATAAAGTATTTACGGAAGAACTTCTGTTCATTTAACGCAGTGAGCAAAAGAGTGCTACTGATTGGCTTTGCAGCGTGGCTTCCACATTGTTGCTTCAGCTGAAAGAAACTAAGAAGTGTCTTTACTCGTGCAAGGTGGAATTAAGTTCAGTCTTTAAATTTTGTCACGTTTCACTACAACAGATAACCACTTACTGTTTGGTCCAAGGGCCAAAGTGCTCTGAAGCCAGGACATTGCCTGCTAAATCCACGATGTGCTTGCTGCACAAAAGACACCACTCTGGAATTGACTCTCAAAACCAAATTCAGAAGCATTACCAGATAGTCTATAATCCAACGTGGTGTTTCCCTTTGTTATTCCTTTGTTATTATAATACAAGTTAGCTACCCACAGTATTCTGGAATGCAATTATTTCTCAGATTTATGTAGACGTACTTATGCTTACAGCATTGTGTTGACTTGAAGAGAAAAAAAAAATTACATGCTCTATTGCACTGTGTTATTGCGCCATTTCTTCGCATTTATGTTTTTATTTGCAATGCCTTTTTATTGTCGGCGGCGTTAACCTGATATTTTTATTCTTATCTATTACCTACTAGTCCCATGCCAATGCCCTTTTGGCATTATATATTTTAATATGTTAGCATTACATTAATTTTATGTACATAATTTTTCTCTGTTGCCAATTGTCTATAGGTTGTGTTTATCAAACAGTTATGTGAATTTTGTACCTGTAAATGTTTTCCTTACAGATGGAGAGTGACGTTTTATTCAATTGAATTGCAGCATTCTGCAGTAAGAGTTTCCAAAAAAAGATTAGGCACTAGAGGCAACTCTGGCAGTGTGGAAGTCAGTGTGAAAAGGATGGGTTTAGTGTGGGTTTGTTCGACACTTCCTCTATCTAGATTAAAACAGCCTTGTGAATTTGTAACTCGATTAATGAAGTAATGTTACAAAATGTTACAATTCACACCAATCATATGTATGTGTGCTGATGATTATAATTCCGCTGTGTTTGTCACACTATATTTGCTTAAAAATTGAGCAATGTACAATGTAATAAATAATTGCAAGGACATCCAAAGTCGCAAGCATGGGCATCAAGCATATGAATCTATTGACTATCACTCCCATGATTGCTAAATAACTATAGCACCAGTCCCTCTCTCATGAACTTTGTTGGAAACTCTGCGCTTGAAGAGATCCTGTACTTGCGCTAGAATTTTGCGGTCAGTTGGTTTCACTGTTGTTTAAAGTTTGATCTGGTATTTACTTAACTGAATAATTGAACTTACTGATTCATAAACAGTAAGTGTAACAGTTGAGACCGTAGATATTATGTACAACACATTGCCATGTTCTTCTATAAGCAGTTTGAGCAAAGCGGGAAGCATTGCACTCAGTTTGTCCATCTCATCCAATAGTGTGCACTTACGTTTCTTTGACTGACTGGTGGTGAAAGCGTGCTTTTTGACCAGTGTTTTGACAGTGAAGAAAAGTGTTGTGAATGGTGTTTGAATTGTATAGTGCTTTGTCTAAATGTGCAGCTTGATGAACCATGTGCTGGGCTTCTTTGTCGTACAGTATTGTAACATGCTCAAATATAGGTGGACTTTTTCTTTTTTCACAAATTTCTTAATTAGAAAGTTTTGATGGCAGTTATGACTTATAAAGAAGCAATAGATCAGGCATTGCTATAAGTGCCTCCCTAAACAGGGAGGAAACATGTTCTTTTGAACAGTTTCTGAGAAAATATGTCCATTTAATGACATGCCACTCTGGAGAGTCATGCTTTTGAACTAGAGATGTTGTGTGACACCTTTATTGTAGATGTTTGAAATACGCTCATATTGGGGTCCAAGTGCTCCTTAAATGGTGTTTTCTTCCAAGCTATTGTATGGGTCTGAGGTGGGGAAGCCGTTTACAGTTCATAGCACCTCTTCGACGGCTAAATTAGCAGCGATGCCTCCAGCTTCATTGAATGAGAAGCGACAAGTAATACGATAAGGCAAGTCATATATCGTGTGATAGTGCCTTTTTTTTGTTATTTCACTTCTTTGTGGTTCGGTACACCAGGAATCTGTCCTTATTTGCCCAACCTGTATTTGACACCATGTTGGAAAGAATGCTGTTTGTGAGTTGCAATAATGTGGGGCCATATTTGGAGCAATTGCTTTTGGGGACAATTTCACTTTTACCCACACGATTTGCATAGCGGCCATGGTGGTGAGCACAAGCCCGAGATCGTGATTCCACTGACGCATCATAGTGGAGGCACAATGCCTACATACTTGAATTTACACCCATTTTATACTTAAAGTTAACCATGGTGTTTCTTGCTTAAAGCCTAGGCATTGCATTGAGAAGTTGTACGGAACGACTGTGCCAGCACAAAAATTTCAATTTCCATGTCATTCTGTATGCCCTCTTTAAAAACATGCTTTGTGTGGTATTAATACATATGTAACAATCTCTCCGTTTCTTGCATTGAAGGGACTGACAACCAATTCTTATACTGCCTATTTTTTTAGCTCATTGGAAAGCTTGCTAATCGGTGAGTCTAATTACGAATTGGTACAGTGGAAAATGCCACAAAACATTTAGAATCAGAATTTTTTTATCTGCAGAGAATATGAAGTTGTATAAGCAAATGCTGAAAACAGTGAGCATGAAAACGGTTACTGTTCGAGCACTTTGGTTTGCTGCAAATGTGTGAACTCCGTGCGCATGCGTCGCAGCTTGACTTGGCAACGATGGTAGCACCGCTTTTCACCGCTTCACTCCTTTTGCATCGTAAGCAGCACAGAATTGAGCAGAAATAGGTAATCATACACATGTTCTAATTTTGAGGACTGGTTCACATGAATGCGCGAGGCTACGCGACTACTTACAGCAAAGTGATATACTATATTCCATAATCCAGCTTCAAGGTTCTTCTGCTAGGTGGCACCACAGAACAGTTTATTTTTAAACACAATTTTAAAATATAAATCCTAGTCACAATGCAAAAAGAATGCTGGATTCTGCCACTATGTTTTATGGTCTTTTCATTTCTACTAGGATCTAATCACACATTTTGGCCGATCGTCGGTCCTTTTACACCTGTGATTGGTCACAAGTGGTGTCCCCATAAGTTATATGTCCAATATATAGCCCCATTATCTATTGCATAAGCATGATTATGATCATGGTATGTAGCGATATAGTGTGACAAGTCTTTCAGAGTGATGGAACACTGGTTCCTACTGTTTTGTGCTTGAAAATTCCAAGGATATTTTCATCAGCTGTGTAGATGTTGCATTACTATGAATGTGATGTGTATAGGATGTACTGTGAAGGAAGGAAAATGCAGCTTTTTCATTATGCTATTGTTGCACTTGCCTACAGCCGATTTCGATCTAGCATCACAAAGGTTCTGATAATGAAACACCCGAGGCCAGTCTTTGAAGACAACAGTCTGCCTGTTATTAAAATGAGTATGGTCAGACCAAACATTCTATTGTGTTCTTTGGAAAGACATTTTTCATTAGAATTGTCACTGGTACTTACAACTCTGCTTTAGTTCTATCAAGCACTGCTAGACTTAGTTTTTCACTAGCTTTACATGATTTGCCAACGAAAATCTAAAGGAAAATCTAATGGCGTGGTCAGCAACGCTTGCTTATCTTGGAACATTGCAGAGAGCAGCTAGTGATAGAAGATAAGCTGATGTTTTCCCCATTCAAAGAGTTGGAGCCAGAAGGGACACTTTGTGCAGATGATAAGACTTGTTTGACTGTCGCCCTAGTCCGATAATAGGCTGCTACACACGGAACTGCGCAGTATAGTGTTGTCAAACATTCAGGATTCATCTTTTCCGCAACCATGTGTGCACAGAAAACATGCAAAGTAACAATTTCTTAGTCGCTTGAAGCTGAATTTATTTCACACAAACTATTTACCGTGGCAAATGAACACTTCTCAGTAGCTACAGCAACAATATTAATTATGACCAAAGAAATTACAGCAAAAGAAAAATGCTCTAGAGGAAACACTTTATCGTTTGAACACGTAATAAGAAGCAAAAAGGTACTGAGCCTTCTTATTAAAATGTGGCACTTTCATCAATACTGTCACTGGTTGCAGTGGAATAACGGATTACAGCAGAAACCTAAAGCAACGACAAATGACTAAATGTTCACGCCATGCAAGGCATGTTTGAAACAAGTCCCAGCTGTCACCGATGACTTACTCAAAAATAGGAGTGAGGCTGTAGTCAACCCGAGCACGGCAGTGTGCGATACCGATGCAATCCACCTAGTTTTTAAACACGAATGTAAATGTGATCCAACCTACGAGGGCACCACTCAAAGGCGCGTCTTGGATGCGCCAGGCCGGAGGTGAAGATGTGTCTTCACTTGGTGACTTGGTGCATCGCGTGTGCCAAGTAGTCCACGTTGTTGGAGGAAATGCCTGCCACTGAGATTCGGCCGTCTTTCGTGAGGTAGACGCTGAACTCCTTGATGAGCCGGGCTACCTGCTCTTGCGTCATGCCCGTGAAACAGAACATGCCGATCTGATCGGTGATGTGTTGCCAGTTCTTGGTGGATCCTTCTCGCTTCAGGCCGTCTCGCAGGCGCGTCCTCATGCCGATGATACGATCCGCCATGCCCTTGACGTCCTTGAGCCACTGCTGCCTCAGTTCGGGGTCGGTCAAGATGAGGTGAGCGATTCGGGCGCCGTGGATGGGCGGGTTGGAGTAGGTGGGTCGAACGATGATCTTGATCTGGGACATCACTCGGTCCGCTTCCTCCTTGGAGCCGCACACCATCGTGAATGCGCCCACGCGCTCGCCGTAGAGACCCATGTTTTTGGCGAAGGACTGGGAGACGGCGAAGCCGTGACCGTCTTCGGCGAACAGCCGCACGGCCGCCGCGTCGCGGTCAATGTCTCCGGTGGCGAATCCCTGGTACGCCATGTCCAGGAACGGAAACAGGCGGCGGCTCTTGATCACCTTCGATATTTCCTTCCACTGCTCCAGTTTCGGATCCACGCCGGTCGGGTTATGCGCGCACGCGTGCAGCAAGATGACCGACTCCTCGGGTATCTTGGCGATGTCCTGCAGCGCGCCGCTGAAATCGAAACCGCACGTCTTGGGGTCGTAGTAGCGGTACTGCTTAACCGCGAGCCCGGCGCGCTTGAAGAGCGGTATGTGATTTCCCCACGTCGGCGTGGGCATGTAAATCTCGCGATTGCCCTTGAAGAACTGGCCCAAAAAGAAAGCTCCGATCGTGAGCGAGCCCGTCCCGGATATTCCCTGAACCGTCGTGTTTCGCTTGCTCTTCACGACTTCGCTGTCCTCGCCGAAGGCCAGCTGCGCCGAAGCGTTGCAGAATTCCGACATACCTCCGATGGGCAGGTACTCCTTGTCCAGCTTCTTGGACATGATTATCTCCTCGGCTTTGCGCACGCTGGGCAGGACGTACGGCTTTCCGGCGTCGTCGCGGTACGCACCGACACCCAGGTTCATCTTTTTCGGGTTGGTGTCCTTCTTGAAGGCTTCCGTAACGCCCAAGATCGGGTCGGGAGGACCCATTTCGACGTGCGACCACCACGAGCAAGCGCGCGCGCATGTTACTGCGTAAGCGCTCTTAGGCAGCGAAACGAATAGCGTGTTCTTCAGAGCGTTGGCCATCTCAGCGCGCGCTCCGGTGCCGGTTAACTGTCAAATACGAGAGAGGTCAAAAGGACGGATTTCCACGAGCGCAGGCCGGGGAGCAGAAATAACGCGCTAAGAAGTTGCCAGCAGAAAGAGTCATCCAAGCGCTCTGTCGTTTTCGTTCGCTAGAGGGCGACACTAATTAACAGGTTACCTTTGGTACAGTGCCAAAAAGAATAGCATTACCATGGGTACTTTACCTCAACTGCCTTAACCATAGAGTTTTTGAGAAACTCTACGACCTCAACCATGCAAATATTTTAACCTATTTCACAAACTTTTTTTTTTTTTTAGAAGCCTAGGACGCAACCAAATCAGCCACGAAATCACCAAACCTGCTTGCGGGACGGCGTTTGGTAACATATGTTTTGTCCCGCCTTTTGGTGAAAGCCGGCTCGTACACGCAGTCGGTGTTCTCCGAGTCAGCTAGCCCGAAAGAATTATATATATAGTTATAAACTTCGAGAATAGTGCAGTAGGAAACAAAACAATAAAATATTTATTTAATCCTAACAGTTTCGGCTGGTGGACCAGCCTTCTTCGGAGGATGTAAGTGAAATGATACAAGTTCCCGTAGCAGAGGGTCACCCTCACAGTTTAAAGACCCTCCAAAAAAAAAAAAAAGAAAATTAAGACGCTGCGCCGTGCTCCCTAATGGGCTGCAGAAATTAGGCGTCTCATTCTTCCACGAACCACCAACACACACAAGCAGAAGAAGGAGAGGAACTAGAAAGGAGCGACGGAGAGCCGCCGGAAACGAGCGGGTATATATATATATATATATATATATATATCAAAGCAACCATATGGTTTGAATGTAAACATTCGTTGGCGTGTTGTTTCAGAACCACTCAAACAACTTGACCTTTTCCTCCAGGGAGAAGGAGCGAACTGCCCAAAACATCAACCGTTCTCTCGGAACCCTTCCGGATTCGCTCGCAGGATTTCAAGCTGGACGGTTGTGCCCTCGCGATCTCCGACTTCAGCGTAGCTCCCGCCGACTGGTTCGCCCTCCGCGGTCTCTTGAAGCCGTGCAGCTCTCGCATTGCGGCACCCCGCCCTTGGACTGCTTCGACCGGATCCCCACTTTCCTATCTCCTTCTTTTTTCTCTCGTTGGCTGTCTTCTTCTCCTTCTATTTTCCTTCTATTCTTTTTATCCCTCCTTCCCCCCACCCCTATAAGGCACTGCGCCGTGTCGCCTGAAGGCAGACAGAAATTAGGTGCCTTTTTCCTCTTCATTGTAACCACTACCACCACCAACCCTTCCCCCGGTGTGTGCACTCGGACTACGCTCCGCGGCACAACGGGGAGAGGGAGGGGGGTTATTAACCGCCTTGCGAGTGCCTTGAAGACGCCACTGAAACGTGGCCACAGTCCCTCCTGAGGAAGGAACCGAGTCGGTTCCAAAACGTCAGGTTTACGCATTTTCACGCCCTTTTTGGTTGGAATTAAAATCGTTTGCCAACCACATGGTTCCCTTAAAGCTTCTTCAGTTCGTCTTCGGACCGTGGGCACCCGGGTGCAATCGAGTGCCACCACAGAACATGGTGCCACCTAGAAAGCGTTTTATTTATTCTCCTCCTCACTTTTTCTGTGCTCCTAGATCCCCACATAGCCTTCACCTCCACCTCCCTCCGGCTCCTTGCATACGTAGTAATCATTTTACCAAGCTTCACTCTCTCCCACCAATTTACATAACCATCTCCCTTTAACGTCTTCGCATTCCCTCGCACCTGCACTGTACCACGACCGACTTGTTGCGTACGCCTGACTTTTTGCGTACACTACATACATGGCAGCTGCGTAAGCAGGAACTTTTTCGGGAGGAAGGGTGGCACCACCTTGATTTCGGGAAAAGCGCACCCTTAAAATGGTCGTTTTTTTCTTTTTCCTCTCTATGCCATGACAAAAAAAAAAGGAGAGGGGGGGGGGGAGAGGCGCGTATCCGGTGTGTCACCCCCCTGGCTGCGCCCCTGCTACTTGGACTTGTGAAATGTGCTTCCTTCCGCCATCCCGCCATATGGTGTCTGCGGGACACGGTGACTTTAGGTTACGATTGTTAGGCGAGGGCGAAGTTTATAACCGGTCCCTAGAAAGGCAGCCGTGCTTGTGCACGACCAGCTTACACCACTATGACACCACCTAGGACCAAGGGCGCATGGGACCATTATTGGTACTCACCCACCAATTTCACGGAATTCGCACTTTAACGAAGGTAGTCGGTAACATACGACTGTCAGCACCAAAGTTGCATGCAGTATGAGAACTACACATTTGCAGTAAAAATAATGCATTTGTACAAGGTGTACATTTGCTTTATGCCACTTGTTACAATGAATATAAGCAGCTTTTCTACTTGCAGCAAATCATTTGTATTGCACTACAGTGCACTATCTTGTCCTAAAGGGGCCCTCGAGGCCAGATCTGCTGCTTACACGTATGCGAGAGGGGTAATGTGCAAACACACAACTTTAAAAGGGTTTTAACAGAGTTTAAAGGGAATGAAAACCCCAACCAAATCATATTTTTTCAAATATCAACCGTTTTATAGGAATGCTCGTTGATAAACCTTGTGGCATTTATGTTGGAGAACCAAAAGTGCATATAACCGATGCTCACCTGTTTGTTAGCTGAACGTTTACATTTGCGTACATTTACCAGCCGAAGCTTTACTTTTGAGGGGTAACGGGGCGACTCCTTGCATATTCAGTATTTGCCCATGAGCACTTGAAAGGTTCACTTGTATAGTGCAGAATAGCAACTTTCTACGTAATATATAGACATTACAGCATTCACATACTACATATTTATGCACCCAGAATCTCTCAGCATAATCATTCCCTTAAAACAATGATGTTGCCTAGAGGGAACAAATCAAGCTGAAGGGCACACAGATTTATTGGAACTGTCACATGCACAGGTGGCAAGTTCACAATAAAATGCTCTTTAATTCACGTGTACAAAGAGATTTGATGATGTCTTATGTGTATAATGTACAGCAGTCATGTTGTAGAGCAGTTAACTTCAAACTGAACATGATGAGGGATGACAGTGCTCTGATGACGCACATGCTGTGATTGGCATTGTGTGATTATTTTTTTAGACTGTGCAAACTTTCAGAAATACCACTCGCTGCAGCTAGCATAATTCGACTACAATCGTGTTACTGCACTTAAGGACTGGCCTCTTTTAAAAAAAAATTACATGCAAATTACAAATAATTGTCACGAAACAAAACTATTTTGAACTCATGATCAAAGGCACCAAATGCCCACGGGTGTACTAACCCCTTCACGACCATTATATCCAGTTTATGACATAGGTAAAATGATGGTACTGCCTTTGACCTTGATCAATAACATCTTCATCAATTGTCCTAAATACTGTAGCTGAACCTGTGCTTACAATGTACATGCGCTACCACCAAATAACAATTTTTTCTCAGCATTGGCCTGTGAATGTAGAGGCAAATCCTCGTTTTTGGACAATGTGTAATTTAGACAAATACAGTAGTTCAAATAACGTAATGGAATCACATCACGAATAAAAGCTGTACAGCTTTAAAAAATCCCAGCACATTAACTTCACCAACATTATGTGTGGGTACCTATGACAAGCAATGCACAAATTCTACCAGGAACAGTGTAACAGTTGTTCCAACAGGACCACCCAAAAACAGCCAAGTGGTGTACATTCAGCGACGCAATCTTTCACAACTGCTCCACCGTGACATGGCAATGCCAATCACAAGAAGAGACGAGCTGCCAAGCAGCACACCGGTGTTCCGCCTGCAGGCAGTAGCTGTCCTGAGTGTCCGTAGTACAGCTGTGCTGCTGGTGTCAATCGTTTCTTGTATCTGCCGACCAAAAGGCAGAGCAGCGCACCAATATGTTGAGGCACTTGTTGCAGCCACCGCACATTTTCAACGCGCTAGTCCAGTGCCTTTTTGGCAGTTAACCACGAGCAGAACTGTTCTTCCCGTAGTACAGAAATTGAGGCCAGTGGTGCCACACAACAATCCTACCCTTCACATGAGTAACGAAGGCACTGGCTTCTTTCCGGGCCATGCTTCCTTGGCGTACTTCTTCTTCTTGGGTTCCGGTGGTAGGTTGGCATCTGCGACAGCTGGATGCACTGTTACTATTGGCGCAGCAGCAGGGTTCTCTACAGGAGCACCGGCTGGCTCGATTTCGGGTGCAGGATTTGGCAGGTGAAGTCCAAGCTTGGCTGAAAGCATTGGCGAGAAGATGGTACTTAGGTGAGAAACGTGCGTAGATTCGGGCTTTGAGTAAAGGTGCATGTTGCTCGACTTGTCCGAGTCGGGCAGCAGAGTGCTCAGTGGGTCTCCGGTGTCCATCTTTGCCTTCTGCATGCAATGAAAACAGTGTGCATAATCACATGTTCCATTGGCACAGTGTAATCAAGACTGTTAGGCTAGTGATTCACAAGATCCATTTGCCAAGATGGCCATGTGATAGGTAGCATCTAGGACTGTACCTTTTTTGGGATGACTGCAGTGTGGACTAAGTTGCGAAACCTTCCAATTGACGGGTCCACATCCTCTGCAACAAGAGCAGCAGCCATGTCAGGTACAGTACTGCAAGTGACACACTATACACTCGGAATCAGCTGCTCAGGTCAGTACTACAGTCAAACCAATCACTGACAAGCAAAAGGTTAACTTGACCAGTATTGCGACACAGCAAATATGTGTGCGCTTACACATGAACTAAACGATGACAATAAAATGTACACAAAGAGAGAATAACATTGAGACACAAAACCTTGTGAGAAAAGAGCCTGCAATCATACATGAACACATGGTAGCTCTGCATGAAAGAAAACAGAGCCACCGAAAGTCACCAGTGCAATAGGCCCCTTCCATAATCTGCACATGCGCTTCCTTGTGCTGCACACTTGCCCTACTTATGGCAGCACCTGTCTTGCTTCAAATGGAAACAAGGTCTTAGTTGAATATGCTACAGCTCGTCTATTATGTGCATTAATGTCAAGAGAGCAGAGCCTACATTCCAAACTGCATAGCAGGAAAGCTAGCTTTACAGTTATGAAAATAGTCTATTGTTGATAGTGCCAACTGTGATACTTCACCCAATGTGGAAAGCATGTCAGATTCTCGCACAGCAAATAGTAGGCATTCAATTTGCCTAAAGCCGATAAAAAAAAGAAAAATGCGATTTCTATTTTATTCCGAAAGCACAGAAAATGAGGACTGCTAACTGAACTAGTTTATGGCTAATTGTTGACTTCAAATGTTTCAATAAGTCAACCTGCTAACAGTGTGTCAGCTGGCGAGAGTGAATGTGGGCTTACCCGGATTAATAACGTCTTCCTCCTCATTGAACTTGACGCTGAGGTTCTTCTGCTTCCTGTTTGGAGGTTTCAGCTCTTCATCAGGGATACCGAGCATCGTTATTCTCCGGTTGTGGGCAGTGTTGTATTCGGTTAAATTCTGCAACAATAGGACATGCAGCTTGTACTCCGGCTCACATTTGCCCATCACAGTGCATCCATGAATGACAGTGTCAGACAAATGTTAACTTGAGGATTGTTGACATTACAACTTTGAAATAGTACCCCAAGAATAAATTTTACGGTAGTAGACACTCAAGCACAGCACAGCCTTTTCACTGGTGGAAATGGCAAACAAAAAGGCCAGCCAAAACTAAACTTCGCTTTAGCTCATTTCCTTGAGAGCTAGTAGTATATACCAATGAAGCTATTTATGGCGAATATGCAGCACCGGCAATACATGGAATAAATTTGTCACTAGCAGCTTTCTATCAGCATTTGAGCAAGTTACACGTGTACATGGTGGTTCTTGTTACGACATACACCTAAGCATGCCACCTATGCGCTCTCTCTCTATAACTTCTCAGAGGTAATACAGGGGAGCCACAAATTTTAGGTCATACCTTCGTCACAACTGATTTATGTCAACTGGCCATTACAGCATCTCTTCTCGTTTGGTTTCATTAATAAGAACAACTATATCCGCAAGCTTCTTTTGTCACTCGTGCTTGTATGTATGTCAAATTTGAAATATCTTCCACAGAGGTTTCTATATATGCACTACTGGAAACTTTTTATGTGGGCAAATTGTTTTTGTATTTGGCTGTCAAGTTGGTACGTTAAAATTTTTCATTTGCCTTGATTAACTTATCACTTACAATACACAGCTAGCTGATCCCAATTATAAAACAAGTGAAAGACACCTGCACCACTGACAAAGTGTGACAAGCAACAGCAATGGAATAAAGTTTTGGTCCCTTTTTTGAAAGTTAACCCCACAAACAAATTGAATCTCCCCCACCCCCCTAAACCCTTTTCTCGTGAGTACACAAGCCAGCTCATCTCTCACATGACGAAACTTCACAGCGCACACAACGGAGGTCAAAAGAAGAAAACACGGGACACACAAGCAATTTCCCTGCGCTTGCGGTGTCCCGTGGTTTCCTCTTTTGTTCCTGCATGTGTGCACCGTTAAGTTTCTATGTTGCAATACCAACTAGCCCCTCCAAGCCATCGCCGTGAATCTCACATCAAGCTCGGTCTCCGTCTCGGGGAGGCCGAGAAGACCACCTTCCACTTCATCCATCACGGTTGAATCGTCGCCTTGCCGCGCGGCCACCTTCTGGGGCCGTTCACGCAGGATGTAGAGGCGCGTGGACGCACCGAAGTGGAACTTGCTGTCCAGGGGCAGCTGGGTGGGCTTATGCTGCTCGAGCCGAATGGTGCCAATGAATGTTCCATGTGCTGGAACAGACAGGCAGACATGTTCAGTACACAGCACTGCACTCAGAGAGCCAGGACTGGTACAAAGAGTGCAATAAGCATTACAGAATTCGTTGCATCAGAAACACTTCTACATCATTCATGCAGCTTTCAATCGATTAACAAGTGTAAATGTACACTGTTGTGGAATCGATGTAGCAACCTCGATAGTACATACAGAATGTGAATGACCAGCTTGAACACGATGCGCACGAAAATAAAAGAAAATGGGGCGTCATTAGCCTGCTGTCTGTAACTTCTTTCATTGCAGCGATTTAGTTGTGTATTTACTTTCAAACCCATACCAGCCCAGCTTTTTCTGCATTGAATATTAAAACACGTACTTACTGCTTCCCAGGTCGACCAGGAATGCCCTCTGCAGGTGTTTGTGATAGACAAGCGCAGCGTGGACACGAGAACACGACTGGTGGTCGATGACGAAGTCGTTCAGATCTGGGTTCCGTCCGAACAAGTAGCATTTCTTCTCATCTATCATGAGTTTCTGGGAACGCAAAATACGGAGGGCATTAACATTTCTACAGGACAGCATGGGACTCTGCCTGAGCTACTTCAGTAAAAAAAACAAAAACAATCTATTATCGTGGTCCGGGCTCGGCGAGGGCGGAGCACGATACAGTGAGAACGCAAGCAGAATATAACGGATATAGCGTTGCGGCCATCATCTCTGCGCTGCCTCAAACCCACAAATCGTGCACGCTCCAAACTCTACTGCACGAAAGGAAACAACAATCAGCTGCGCATCGCAACGTGGGCTAGTGGCAACGAAGCTTCACGAAAAGACAAACGCGTTTATCGTAACGCGCGCGCGCACCCACCCAAAAATATACCGCTTTTGGCGCCGGCAACGAGTTCTCACCTGTATAAGCTTCTCGCCCTTCAGGACGTCAAGATGCAGTCCGACAGGAGGCTTTCCGGCCCTGAAAACGGGAGGCAGTTTACGCTACGACACTAATGACTATAACCACGCGCCGCACATACGAAAATAGAAGCGCCGCAGCAAAAGACTGACACCGTACCGCTTCTACAACACTTGACCACATGCCATAAAACGTCCAATCGGTAACACTGAACGGGACAACTTATGCTGTGACGAAAGAATGTCAAGCTTAACGTTTAGCACAATTATTTCCGCGGCTTTAAGTGGCCGCCCAGGTGGTTTATAGAGCAAAAAGTGTGTTCTTACCAAGACGGCACATCGTAGTGATTCGCCATATTACATTTTGATCACCGTTGCCGACAGATGTTTTTGAAGTTGAACCAAGTCACGCCTTCTTAATTTAAATCAATCACCCACGTAACTTGCACGAAAAGACTTTGAATACATTGTAACCACTGTAACTATTACTAAAAAAAAAGTCGATTTGCAGTTTTCATAATTGTATTCACACATTTGCATAAAATTTTGCGTGTCAAATATAATTCTATAAAAATTTTTAAAAATTGTGATTTTGTTATTGTTTGAAAATTTTGCCGCAAACACGTTTCTGTGAGTTGCGTGTTTTACAATAAAAAAAAAATTGAGGCAACGTTACTTTCAGTGGCGTCACTATGACGTATTGTAGCATGCGCATTGGGGGTGTGTTATGAGCGCGCTACGACAACAAAAGAAAACAAATAAAACATACTGAAACGGTGTGGTGCATCTGCTGTTTTCGTATATATTTGTGTGTAGCCGCGAGGATATCGAAATAGCCTAACTGTGCTGGTATACGGAAATATGAAGAGACGGAATGCCGAGTGCGGGAAAATCAGACGACCCGGCAAGCGAGCAAAAATAACCGAAGGCATTTACGGCAGGTAAGATCCCCCAAAAAACCATTGCTTAACTATAGGCCTAATGGCGCTCAATACGGCGCGTCTTTCCACGGCAACGCGATGCTTTGACGACGGTGCAATACACGTACCGGGCACTGTTCGAGTCGTGCCGCAGCGTCCGGGGCAGAATGAGAAAGCTTAAATAGCCGCAAGCTTTTCGAAGCGGGCTGCGGCGCGCGTCGGAAGCGGCCGATTGCGGTGCACGAGTCTGCTCGGCTCCCGAGTGGTCGCAGCGCTAAACGTCACCGATGCAGACCGTAAAATGCGTTTCCCACAACTAACGTCGCGCCGCGATCGAGCTTTGAGTACGCGCGACATTGAGGTGGCACGGAAAGGCGCGCCTCCTGCATGCTATGCTTGTTACCGGGGCACGCCGAGAGCGCAAAAAAAAAAAAAAAATGCCCCGTTTTGTCCCGATGAGTTGTTCGCCGAATACACGTTCTTTTATTCCTCCGGCACGCTTAGCGGCCGTCGCGAACCTCTCTGGCGCGGCGGGAATCGGTAAAGTCCGTGTGTGCGGCGTTAGAAGTTGTCTAAACGCGGATGTAAACAGAAGAACGTGCTCTGACCGACCCCCGTACGAAGGAACGTGGTCCGCGCGTTGGCGGAACATCTGCCGCTTCTACGCAGGCCCTCTCTTTACCAGCGTTCGTGCTCGAAGCTGAGTATACTTGCAGTCGCTCACTTAAGGAACTCTATTGTGACACGAGCGCTTCGCTTTCGGAGCTCTTAGTGGCGCGTTCGCCGCGCTGGCCGATAGCCCGCCGTGGTGCCCTGATAAGCACGGAAAGGTATCCGCTTTCAAAACAGCTGCGCGGCACGCTACGAAAACCGGAACACAAACGGAGAATCATGAGTCGTTGCCTCTTTGACAAGTAGATCCATGTCGCTTTGACGTTCGTAATGGGAAGCGCTTTGCGGTGCGACCGGAAAACGTGCATTTTGAGCTCCGAGCTTAAAGTAGGTTGAGTTCGCCAAACGTGCGTTTTGGTGTGGTTACAGTTGGTCAGTCATAACTGATCCATCGCGCGGCAGCTGTTTTTGACTGCAGGAAGTGTTGTGGCATTTCGTGCAGTTTATGTGTGCGAGCTTGCGGCAGTAAAAAGCGTCAAACCAGCCGATTGCCTATTTTGGCAGTCGATGATACGACACCCCAGTTAACACCACCATCGAACGACCTGAATATCGCTGTTGGCAGGCTTTGAATAAATGTTTCGAATATTGAAGCTGCTCTGATTGCGAACAACTTACCCGTCATTGTCGTTTGTAGAGGCTGCAGTTTGCACATGTACAGCGAAGCTTTTTCACTTGTGCCTACAGCAGAGCACGGCCGCATAAGTGGGAAAGATGCACAAAATTAACTGAAATGTATTGTTTTTATGTAGTATGTTATATACAACTTTTCGAAAATGAGCTTGGCAACTTGGTACTGAGCAAATTTTACACTACACCTGTGCCATATTTCATGTGCACTGTTAATTGCTAGATATTCTATACTTTACTACAGTACAGGGGAAAAAAAAAAGCAACCATTGGTTTGTTTATGTAGATCTTTCATTGATCAGGAGTGCATTTTTCCCCTGCCGCTTTTCTTGAATACTAATATTGCTTCAAAATAGGTGCGACTTTGTGCACATTTTTGTCCACATTTGTTTCTTCACAATTGCATTACAGTTATTTCTAATAACATCCCATATACTTCCCTTGGTAGAATGGTCTGCCAGTTCTCATTAATATTGTGTCTTCTGTGTGATTGAATGCCTTGGAATACAAATTCTCAAACGTTGACCTTATTAAAAAATTTTTTTTAAATATCATGTTCTGCTCATATGATTTAGGTATGTGCTGTTTGTGTCAAAAAAGTTTCGGGAAGTTGAAAAAGAAACTATCCTTCGAGCTATTAAAATATAGCCCATTGAATTCTAGTCATTGAATGTATGTGAAGTGGGTGCTGTGTGAAATGTTGTGTCCGCCACAGTGATATAGTAGTTACGCTGCTTGGCGGCTGACCCAAAGGTAGTGGTTTCGATCCCAACTGCGGCGGTTGCGTTTTGACGAAGGCAAAGTGGTCGAGGCTTATCTACTACGCAATGTCAGTGCACATTAAAGAATACCAGATGGTTGAAATCTCCGAAGCCCATCACTACAGCATCTCTCATAATCATATCACATCGTAGTTTTGGGAAGCTAAACTCCAGGCATTATTAATGGGAGATAATTTGTGCTTGCCTGATTGTGCAAGAACTTAAAATTATTGCCAGTTCATTTAAGTTTAGTTGTTTTTTTTCCTCCTATTTTGTTTTGTTACCTTAAGTAGTCAAGTAAAACTGTTTTATGTCTATTCCAATGTGTGTGGCTTGAAAAGAAATGAATGTTCATTGCTTTTTTTGTGTGTGTTATGGCACATTGTGTCTTCTATCTTCATGCTGTACGTGTGTCGGGGTAATCAGACAATGGTATGAGCAAATAGTCTATTTCTTAAAGAAACTCTAAGGAGGAAAAATGGCTTGGTTAGATTGATAAACTACACTGTGAGAGCTCTCATGCCGAATGTTTCACTACCAAAAGTTCATTAAAAGCAGAGAAATTCAGGGTCGAAGTTTCATTTTTAAATTTTGTGCCGAAATCTCTGCATGTGACATCAAACATTCCAAATGTATTTTTCACATTTTGGCAACATTGCCTCGATAAAATTTTCTGAAACTTCGTATGCTAGGGTCTGTGGCACCCACTGGTGACAGTGTGGTTCATTTTGATTGATTATAAGCTACTTAGGACGCAGTAGACTCCTTCCAAATCTTGTACGTCACAGTGTTTGAGGCGGGAGTTCCCACCCGAATTTTTTTTCGTACATTGTCTTGCTTACCAAGCACTGTGTTGCAATAAGAGTGATGTTTTCGATATTGTGAAATTGCGTTTTACTAATATGGTGAAAAATCACTTTGCTCTTCATTGGCTTTTTAAGACAAACAAAACATTAATTTCAAGCCATTTAAATGTTGCTATTAACTTTAAAAGTATACTTTGAATGTGATATTTTCACACATCATTTTAATGTTGGCTGAGTTTGTCAGAAGTGGTTCATGTCAATTCTGGGCACTGGTATTAATAACAACATTCACCACAACCAATGACAATGATTGACTCTGCTTCTTGCTCACACACATGGTTAAAGTAGTCGCTCAAGACTAAATGGGTCAGTCTCGGGACACCTTGTAAGGCCGCTTCAAAATAAATGGATTTTTCAAACAGAAGGTGATGGCAATCAGGCCCCAAAAGTTGAATGTGTGAAAACTTACCAAGAACTATTGACTATTGCACCTTTCGCTGTGATTACTACGTAGCTGAATGTATTTTCAGCTGTCATAGCTCGGCTGTGCTAGCAAATACTGTCTCATCATAATTTTTAGCAATGTTTGCCACTTATGTTCATACGAATACTCACAGTGGCATTCGCTCATCTCAATCACTCACTTTGATCCGCACTCACGCACGTTAACACTCGTCTTGATTCATGCTTTCCAGTGCCATCTCACTCATACTTGTGCCTGTATGTTAACCTGTGTCAACTGTGCATAAATGGATGAACAAATTTAAATATGAAGTGGAAATGCAACATCTTTATTTCAAGGTGTAATGTAGACATAATACGTAAAGTGCTCCTTTAGAAAGTGTGCTGTGTTGCTTAAAGGGGCCCTGCAACACTTCTTGAGCATGGTCAGAAAACGGTGCCGATCGGTAGTAGGGGCTCCCGAAAACACGCGAGCCAAATGTTATAGCGCAGCATGCGACCTTCAATTCACAAAAAATTATCAAAGTCAGCTAAAAATTGCTTTCTGTTTCCTCGACAAATGGCGGAAGACGCTCAAAAATCACTCGTAGCAAGCCGTCTATCATCCATTGGTTGATTTGAACATGGCGCGCTCGGTCGTTGCAGAGATCGCTGCCGGAGGCCGTCACTTGTCCACGCTTGCGCGTGCAATCGCATTGAAAAAACTGCATTTTCAAACAAACAAAAAAGAAAAAAATGCTCAAGGTCACTAGGTGCATGTGACGTTTTTTGTGGGCCTCTCCCATCTCTCTCTACTCAGTTTCCAGCGCTTTCGTCGAGACAAGAGAAGAGAGAATGCGATTTATAACAACGTAAATGTAGCGCGAAAAGACACAGACAAGAAACTGTATACCTCAAGCGCTTGAATGCGATTGCAGCGTGTGACAAATGTTTAACGCCGCTCGTACTGGACGGATTCTTATAATTCTTGCGGCGTTGAATTTGTGAGGTAATAAGCTCTTCCAGTGATTCAATTCCATGGTTACTCAAAAAAATGTTTAAGGGTCCCTTTAAGGTGCATCACTTCTATTTAGAGCACAATCATTTGTTCTCATGTTTTAAGAATGCATGGCATTTGAAAGAGGTTTCTGATTGGAAGCTTTTTATAACTAACTAGACCTATCTATATTTATTACATTAAATTCATTAATTACTATTGTTTGAAGTCACCAGAATTAGTACTGTGGCCTTATGTTAAGATAGTGTCGGTATCAGCCAGTGCAACATGGCAAAAATTACCGTAATATCGAAATAAAACATCTTATTAACATTTGCTGAGCTTCAAACTTGCTCACAGCGATCTCTGCATACAGAAAATTTTTATAGTAGTGAAAACTGACCTTTGAAAAATGGTGTCGCTGTCCCCTTATCATCAAAAAGAAAGAAATGAAAAAAAAAATATTAGTATTGGCTAACTGTGAAGCCTTGATAGCTTTAAGCAGAAAGAAGGATATTTTTTTTTTGTGAAATATGATTCTTATTTTTTTGCTCATAGATGCAAATTACCAAGGTGACCCGTTGCATGCAAGAGCTGAAGGATAACCTAGGCAAAAATATCTGCCATTTTTAAACAGAGCAAATGTTTCTTAATTGCAGAAAGCAGAAAGTCCATTTTTCTTCAAGAATTCACGAGTACGTTCTCTCTGCCCCTTGTTTTTCCAGCACGTTTGTGTACATCAAGTTCCTCCTTTTGTGGGCACTGCTGCTGCTGGCCGATTTCATCCTGGAGCTGCGCTTTGAGTTCCTGTGGCCCTTCTGGCTGCTCCTGCGAAGCGTGTATGATTCGTTCAAGTACCAGGGACTGGTAAGTGCTGTCCTCGTGCGGCTGTTTTTAAAACATGCTGTTACAAAGGTGCACATTCACACGTCTTTTGGTTTTTGGTGAGGGATTGGAAGAGGTAGAAGCATGGCCAGCAGCGATGGATAACTTTCCATCTGCCTTAAAGAGACACCAAAGGGAAGAAAAGCTTTTCGCGTATTAGTAGACTATACAATTTCGCAACGCTGAAAACGCCACTCTTGCCGAGAGACGATGTCTGGCAAGCGGGAAAACGCACGAGAAGAAAATTCGGGTGGCAATGGCATCTTGATATTTCTGCACCCAATGGCATGATGTCATAGATTTTGATGGCATTTATTTATCTCCTGAGCAGTTAATTAATCTGTGAAAGTGAAATTCATTCTCCTCTGAAGGGACCAAAGACTTGGAACGCAAAGTTCTGAAAAATTCCATTAAGCCATTGTGGCCAAAATACAGAAAATACACTTTGAAATTCATGATGTCACCCGTGGAGAGTTAGGTGCGAAATTGAGAAGTTAAACTTTGACCTCCAGTTTTCCCTCTATTAATCAACATACCGACATTAAGATTACCGACATTAAGAGTTCTTATAGTACAAGTTATCGTTCCAGACCGGTTCATTGTTTCACTATACCGTCCCTTCAGATATTTCATTATTGATAATTTAATTAGCAGACAAGAAAACCTAAGAAAGTATAGGGGATGTAATTTTTAGTAATTTTAATGCCACTTCATTATAACAATACGTTGGTTTGGACGTTGGAGTTGGTCCATAATGCAAGAAAATTAGATGACGCAAACCACCCGAGAAGAATAAGCGAAAGGAAAGCGTCAACTTGCAACTGAGATTTATTTGAAATAAAGAACCTAATGTACCCTTGCATCAGTCTCTTATATATTGTTGCGAACGACGGGCCGATCCCGCCGAAGCCACCACTGTTGCGAAGCGGACCGATCCCACCGCTGCCAACCACTGTTGCGTAGCGTATGTTTATCAGCTCGCGACTGCTTCTGCGCAGAGCCGATAAGACGAGCGGACGAGACGACGGTGAGTTAAACAAGGTTTATGTACAGCATATATACAGAGGCGTTACAATTTCGGCACTGGGGCCGACAGAGACTCGAAGAGCCGAACTCCCCTCTCTAACACATAGGTCAGCCTTTCGCCTAAGACCGCTGACTCACACACATGTCGGCCCTCCGACATGGGGACTCCTCTCTCTAGGACTGCCGATCGCGACGCGCCGCAGGGCTTCTTTTATTTACACCGGGTCCACCCAAAATGTCCAATCAGAAGCGCCGCTGGTCGTCAGGGCAGATTCCGCCAATGGGGGCCGCCGCGCCATGCGTCAGACCACCCGACACGCGGCCGCCGGCTCGCTGTCACGCGCGCAGCTGACTCAATGCACGTGGGCCAGAGGGGCGCCGCGCGTGTTCACGCCGTCGAGGTGATCGCGCCAGGCCGACTGCGGGCTGGCCTTGACCCAGATTGCCTTTTTCAGAGGCACGGTCGTTTGACGAGGACTCGCTGGCATAACAGCACCCCCGCCGCCAGACAATGCACCGGAAAGACGAGCTGCTTCCACGGGGCTCGGATGTCAGGTGCGCTCGTTCGCCAGGTCCCTCCAGGTTCGCCTCCAGGGCCATAGGGAGAATACAGCTCCAAACTGTTCCGGGAACACATCCCATTTTTGACGACGGATCCCAGCTCCACTGGCTTGTCGCCACAACTTGTCGACCAGCTTCACTCGTCTCTTCTGACCATCTTCGGTTTCAGCACTTGTCGATGGTTCTGCAACTTGCCAAGAACGGATCGACAACAGACAACACACGACACACGCAAGTGCCCTCGGTCACCCGACAGAACACCAGACAAAGTATAGTACGACATATACCTATCTACGTGTCTATCGGAATTTTGTTCCCCCTACATCAAGAGGCACATGTGGGACACAAGACTCTTAAAATGACAACTCAATTTTTTTTTTCCCACGTACAACAACGTAACGAATTAGAATACCACAAAGTTGGCTCCTTGAGCTCACTCTGGACGAGAGCGCTCAGCCCAGGTCGTGATGAGGTCAAAATTTTGCCCCGAATCGCCAGCGAGAAACCGAAAGGCTGAGAAGTTACTAACTAAACGCACTGCTCAATGAACCTGCATTAACGTTTACCTCTACCTGTTTTTTTTTTTTCTTTAGTGAACGTCAAAGTTGCGCTGTGGAGCAACATGCTCCACCTCAGTAACCGGCCACTTTTAGGCGACGATACCTATGCGGCACCAAGAGCGGCTCACACTTTCGACGTTGCACAAGGGAACAACGATACGGCTTGCTACTGATTGACTCCTCACCGCTTAGCTTGATATCGTGTTCGATCACCGTCGTTTCTCCGGGACGGTCCGACAACACATACCCAAACTCGGAAACAATCTTTCTCAGGTCCTCTTTCTCAGGTCCTCCTTCACTTACGCTAGGCTCTAGGTTTATCTGCTCCCGGATTACTTTCGATCCCCCTTCAATTACCTCACTAGAACTCAAAATTTCTGCTTCCTCTTCCTTTGAAGCATTCAACAACAGATTTACGACCGCTTGATGTTGAACGTATGGTTTCATCAAGTTGTAAATTTTGTCCGGCCGCCTTCCTAATTTCACTTCATAATTTGTATCGCAAGGCTTCGATAATACTTTGGCGGGCCCTTCCCAATCAACCTCAAGCTTGTTCCTTTTGGGTGGCTGCAGCCGCATTACCTGATTATCAACTTCAAAAGCGCGCTTCTTCCCCGATTTCTCGTAGTGCTCCTTCGACAGCACTTTTGCCGCGTTTTTCTGGCTTTCCACGAGCGCTTCAATCGAGAGATCCTCACGCTGCCCTCGAATGAGCGTCTCTCGATCAACTCTCGGCAGCTCGCTCCAACTTTCCGCTACAGGCGAGAGCGTTGCAACCCTCTCGCTCTGACTCAATGGCGCCACGTCGTCTCCCCCAGCGCATACCGCGCCGGCCGCTCCCGCGACGGGCCGCTCGCGTGACTGCTCCCATGACTCATGCGGAAAATTTCCTTTCTGGGGTTCCGTCGACCCGCCGACAAGGTCACTTGAGAGTTCACCGCATGGAACCAAGTCAAGCTTCCGCGAAAGCTTTCGCGCTTGCGATCGCGTGAGAGCCATGCACGCTAAGTTGGGGAAGAACGATTTGCCCTGCTCTTTGAGAAGCTGCTCTGAGTTGTTGGAGAATAGATAAGGAAAACGATCATTTAGCGCGGCAGACACAGCTGCTTCGGTGCGAAGCTTACCGAACGGGCCTTCAATGACAACCGTGGCGATTGGTAAGCGAACACTCTGCACCTCGGCGACTTGCCTAATCCACGCGCATTCTCCTGTGAAGTCATCCGGAGACACCAATGAAGGATGGACAACGTCCATGGTTGCCGCTGAGTCTCTAAGTGCTCGGCACGTTTTCTCATTGACCCTAATTTCTTGGAGATACGGCTCCAACAACCGAATGTTTTTTTCTGATTCTCGGATCGTTGCGAAGGCAAACTTTTCCTGACAGTTTCTCGCGATGTGCCCTTCCTTTTTACAGTTGTAGCAGATTAGCGGCTTCCGTTTGTTTTCCGATTCAGATGCCTGTGTGGAAGAAACCTCCCTCGATTTCTCCGCTTCTGTTTGCCCTTCCCCTACACTGTCCTTCGTAAGAGACAGGTCCTTTTTGAAATTACGGTGCGGAACGGGTTTCCGTTGATCAGGTTTCCTTGAAAAGCCCTCTTTCTTTTCATCCTTTTCAACGCGCGCTGCCCTGCTATGCAACTTTCGGCGAGTATAATACTCCTCAGCTAACTCAGCTGCCTTGTTTAACTGTACGTCTCCAAGTCTGTCCTGCAGCCAAAGTTTGACATCCTCCTCGATGCAGCGGTAGAATTGCTCCAATGCAACGCATTCCACCACTTTATCGCGGTCGTCATAAACACCTTCGCCCTTGAGCCATTCAATCAAATCGGCTTTAAGACGAAACGCGAAGTCAACGTGCGACTCATTCCCCTTTTCAGCATACCGGAACCTTTGCCTGAAAGCCTCGGGTGACAACTTATAACGTCTCAAGAGCACTTCCTTAACCTCGTCATAGCTCTCGAACGCTTCCCTCGACAAGCAAGTTATCGCGTCGGACACTTCGCCGGGAAGAAGAGCTAGCAGGTTCCGCGCCCAAAGAGACTGCTCCAAAGCATTTCGCTCACAGACGTGTTCAAACTTGACGAGATACTTCGCCATGTCCTCGCCTACTACGAACGGTGGCAGTTGGTCCCGAATTCTGAAACCGCTGACCTGAATCGTCGGAGAAGCTACGCTAGGCGCCTGCGAACACTGTAGGATTGCCAATTCTAGTCGTTTCAACTCTAGGCGCTCTTGTCTCTCGGCCTCCTCGCGCTCGCGAGCTTCTCGCCTTTCTTCACGTTCGCGAGCTTCGCGCCTTTCTTCACGTTCGCGAGCTTCGCGCCTTTCAGCCTCCTCACGTTCGCGAGCTTCTACTTCTCGCCTTTCAGCCTCCTCACGGCGTGCTTTGATATCCACCCAGGCCTCATCGACTTCCTCAGCCGACACTCCCTCATCCTTCATGATCTCAAGGATCGCTTGCTTTCGTTTCGCACGGCCCAAAGTAATGCCGAGTTCCTCACAAATTTCGATGAGTTCCTTCACTTTAAGGTTCTCCATCGTTCACACTAGCCTCTTGCTGTTTCCCCTGTTAAGAATCTACTTGCCGTACCCACTATAAGCCTACTAGCAAGACGCGCAAGCAATTTTTCACACTCCCGTGTTTACCCCCTCCGCATTAACTTTGGTTTCAAAGCGCTTCGACTTGGCTTGAAACGATCAAAGCTCACTTCAATGCTTCACACAGCCCTTCTCTAAACTACTACAACCTGAGCTAGAGTAGTCTGGTGAACTGAGGGGAAAACATCAGGCACTCACCGCATCGATGTCGCTGACGCCGGCCGATCCCGCAGCTGCCAACCACTGTTGAGAAACGACGGGCCGATCCCGCCGAAGCCACCACTGTTGCGAAGCGGACCGATCCCACCGCTGCCAACCACTGTTGCGTAGCGTATGTTTATCAGCTCGCGACTGCTTCTGCGCAGAGCCGATAAGACGAGCGGACGAGACGACGGTGAGTTAAACAAGGTTTATGTACAGCATATATACAGAGGCGTTACAATTTCGGCACTGGGGCCGACAGAGACTCGAAGAGCCGAACTCTCCTCTCTAACACATAGGTCAGCCTTTCGCCTAAGACGGCTGACTCACACACATGTCGGCCCTCCGACATGGGGACTCCTCTCTCTAGGACTGCCGATCGCGACGCGCCGCAGGGCTTCTTTTATTTACACCGGGTCCACCCAAAATGTCCAATCAGAAGCGCCGCTGGTCGTCAGGGCAGATTCCGCCAATGGGGGCCGCCGCGCCATGCGTCAGACCACCCGACACGCGGCCGCCGGCTCGCTGTCACGCGCGCAGCTGACTCAATGCACGTGGGCCAGAGGGGCGCCGCGCGTGTTCACGCCGTCGAGGTGATCGCGCCAGGCCGACTGCGGGCTGGCCTTGACCCAGATTGCCTTTTTCAGAGGCACGGTCGTTTGACGAGGACTCGCTGGCATAACAATATGTACACATCATCTAACAAGTTATAACATACGTCAATCTTACAACATGAAAAGAAAAAAAGCAAATCATCGAGCATACGAATACGTAAAAAGAAAAGCCTCCTCATTATCTTGCAACACGAAAGATGGATAGCCGACACACTTACCTCCTGCTTTCCTGATCAAATATGCCTCGACTATTTCCCGTTCTGTTTTTGTTGTTCTTTTTTTTTCAGAAAAGTGGTGTTTTGAAATAAAGGCATGCAGCCCACATTGCTTAGAATGCTCTGCTAAGTGGCTGCCAAATCCCTTATTGGCATCATTATTGTGCTGTCTAGCCCTATCGTGAAACCACTGACGAGTCTGTCAAATGTAAACACGACTTATTTGAAAAAAAAAGGAACAACAAAAACAAACATGAAATAGCTGAGGTGTATCTGATCAGAAAAGCAGGAGATAAGTGTGTCAGCTGCCCATCTTTGGCTTTGCAAGATAATGAGGTGGCTTTTCTGTCTGTGTATTTGGATGCTCGATGATGTAATTTCTCTTTTCACATTGTAAGATCGACCATTGTAATATCTTGTTGGATAGTGGGGCAGTGTAGAAATGGTATGCATTAAAGACCAAGAGCAGTGAATTTTTTTATACTGCATAAACTGCGTCAACCAAGATAGCATAGGTGTAGAGGAGCCTTGATGTGAAATTTTCGTGTTCTGAATTTGAGCGTAAGTGTCGGGAGTATGTTCCAAGACTGGCCTCTTTTGGTACATCTACTGACAAGGAAACCGTTAGTACAGCTTGCTCGTGTTGTCTGTCGAGGACATAACCTAAAGTGAGTGCCTCCTCAACCATGTGTTCTGAGATGAGGAGACTCCCTAACGTTATGGAGGTGACATGCTGCTTCCCTACGTCGTACAACAACCAGGTGAATGCGTAGTTTGCTTTAGGTACTGTTTGAAGCTTGCTGCGAAGACAACTTTCTCACTTGCCGAGTTTTGCCGAAACTATTTCGGTATTATATACTGCCGACAATCTACATAGACAATCGTATAATCCTCGCACTTTTTTTTGCGGAAAACAGATGCAAAGTTGGGGAATGCGAGAATTACGCGGGGAAAACTTTTCACGAAAACGTAGAGAGCGAAAAAGAAAACGAAGTGGCTGCAAATCGAGATTCTCGCTCCAGCAACTAACAGCAAGCTTTGAGAAGTACTAATTAAAACTTATCTCAACAATAAAGACACAGGTTCAACACAAGGCAAGACTTATTTGAGACACAAAAGTGCAAGCAAATAGTCGAGAATCAGAATACCGTATGCAAAGCTTATAGGCGTTGTGGGCGTAGCGGTAGCGTTCGTCACTCAACAGGAGCCCTCGAAAGGTAAGCGTAGGACGTCAGTACTGGCCTAATGGCTATTTAACAGAATCGTCCGTAGCTTCCTTCCGAGGAAATAAAGTTTATCATCAATCCCAGTTTTAGGCACACGGCAGGCCCAACGCGTCTTGGTGGCTTTCAGCTGCTGTCACCAGTAGCGAACACAAAACTCGTAGACTCCGAAGGGCCTACCGGTGGCCCTGTTGCCGTTGTTTAATGCATGATCTATCGTTTTCAACTTGAAAGCAGTCGTGCAGCTTCAGTATCGCTCCATAACATGACAAGATTACCGACACAACATACAAAACACACCGCAACGCGCACTTGCCACTTTGGCTTAGCTTGGATTAGATTGAATCATCGTGCAATAATAGTACGCCTGATGCTTAAGAGATGGCGCCATATAGCATGCGGTATCATCATCAGTGGCCGGAACGAGCAGACGACATTATTGCGGCAGCTTTCAGGGGTGTGATAATTACTCGAGGAAAAAAAAACGTATTTTTGTTGGGCGATGTGGGGGATGCGAGAATTATGCAAGTGCAAGGATTACGCGAGTAAGTAAGGTACTACCATTTTCTCAAAGAAGGCAAGCGTGCCAGGGGAGGCAAAAAGTCAGGTTGGCAGATGAGATCAAAGGGGCCCTGAAACACTTTTTCAAGTAACCATGGAATCAATTCACTGGAAGAGCTTATTGCCTCACGAATTCAACACCGCAAAAATTTTAAGAATCTGTCCAGTGCGAGTGAAGTTACAAAAATTTGTCGCATGCTGCAATTGCATTCTCTCTTCTCTCGCTTTGACGACAGCGCTGGAAGCTAAGCAGGTAGGGATGGCAGGGCCACATAAAAACGTCACGCGCGCCTCGTGGCCTTGAGTAGGAGGAGGAATAAACTTTATTATAAGAAACCAGCAGGTTTAAGTGGCCGGGCCTAGGTTTCCCACGAGGGGACGTCAAGGGCTTGCCTCGACGCCACCTCACGGGCGTGCTTGGTTGTCCAGGTTAGGTCGTCAGGAGCGGGCTCCGCAGAGCCTCGTGGAGCTTCGACGAAGTAGTCGTGGCATAATGTGTCTGTACTGTGCCGGGCACTACCACAGCATATGTGGAAGCATAGCTTGGTGAGTGCCGCAGCACCGGCAGTGGGAGGTTGTGTACACGTCCGGGAATATGAGGTGAAGGCGGGCAGGTGAGGGATACGAGTTTGTTCGAAGTAGACGCAAAAGGTGGCCTGTGCCCTTTTGAGCTTGGGGTGAGGTGGGGGAAAGGCTCGGCGTATGAGGTAAAAGTTCTTAACCAGGTCATTGTAGGTAGTCAGGTTATCCCTGGCGTCCATCTTGTCTCCATTAGCTCCAGCGCGGTTGACAAGGCCTCGCGCAACGGAGTGGTTGACCTCGTTGAGGTTGGGGAGGCGTGGGTGGACTGGGCCCGTGTGGGCGGGGATCTATGTCAGGGTTATCATGTTTTCTTTTGAGTGTGGTGCCTGGCAGAGGATGTGAAGCGCTTGAAGAGAAATGCGGCCTTTGCTGTAGTTAGTGACGGCTGAGCGAGGGTCGCATACGATGGTGTCGTAGGTGAGATCTAGAGTGGCCAGGGCGATGGCCACCTCTTCAGCCGTCTCGGCAGAGGGAGTAGTGACGCTGGTTGCATGGTGCAGGACTCCATTGCGTGTGGTGACAGCTACAAAACGTGTGCCTTGAGGATACTGAGCTGCGTCAACAAATGTGGCACCAGGTGCATGGGCAAGGGCTTTTGTGAGCTCCAGCACGAGCTTGGTGCCGGGCTCTGTTGTACTCAAGATGCATGTTTCTAGGGATAGGATCCGCGTGGATCCAGCTGCGGATGTTATGCGGAATTGATTGTTTGGGGCCCAGTTGCTGATGATACGTGAAGCCAAGCATGGAGAGAATAGAACGTCCCGTTTCAGCGAGTGTGAGCCGTTCAAGCTGACTGCGTTGTTGGGCTTCGATGAGTTCTGCGAGTGTGTTGTGAACTCCCAGTTGATTGAAAAGTTCAGTGCTGATGTAGTGCGGGAGGCCAAGTGCTTGCTTGTAGTCCTTTCGTATGTGGGCATCGAGTTTGTTTTGTTCTGCACGATACCAGTTCAGATAAGCAGCAACGTAGGTGATATGACACTACAAAAAACTGCACGAGGCGGAGAAGGCTCTCTTCTTTGAGACCACTTCTTCGGTTGGATATACGTTTGAGAAGACATAAGGTGTTGTGATAGTGAGCGGAGATCTTGCTGAGAGCCAAGCCATTAGAGCGATTGGCTGATATAGTGAGACCAAGGACCCGAATACTAGGGATGTGCGGGATAGGGCTGCTATCTTGAAGGTGAAGGGTGATGGTGTCAAAGGGTCTTTGCTCATGTAGATGTTTAGGGGGGCGTCTCCGCTGTATGGGCTTGTAAAGAAGAAGCTCCGATTTAGCAGGTGAACAGCGCAGTCTGGTTGTTTGGAGATAGGCCTTAACCGTGTTAATCGCAGTGTGCAGGGCTGTCTCCACTTGACCATCACTACCTTGGCACACCCAGATGGTGATGTCGTTGGCGTAGATAATATAGTGGATGTTGTCGACCTATTGTAATTGCTGTGCAAGGCCAAGCATGACTAAGTTAAAGAGCATAGGAGAGGTGTAGGCAATTGCCTACACTGCCAAGAGGAATCAGGGCTGATCGTAAATCTCCGACGGAAAGGGTGGCCGTGCGGTTGGAGAGGAAGTCGCGGATGTAAATGTAGGCTCGCTCTCCCAGGTGGAGGAGACAAGCTTGTTCAAGAATAGCAGCATGGGAAATGTTGTCAAAAGCTTGACTAAGGTTGAGTCGAAGAATAGCTTTGGTGTTACGGGAACGCTTGTTTAGAACTTGGTACTTAAGTTGCAGCTTAGCATCTTGTGCTGACTGGTGAGGTCGAAATCCAATAATGGTGTTGGGATAGTTATAGTTGTCTTCGAGGTAAGTGTTGACACGTGCCAGTGGTGAGGTCGAAATCCAATAATGGTGTTGGGATAGTTATAGTTGTCTTCGAGGTAAGTGTTGACACGTGCCAGGAAGGCATGTTCCATAACCTTGCCCACGCATGAAGTGAGGGAAATGAGTCTTAGGTTGTTGAGGCTAGATGGTTTGCCGGGCTTTGGAATTAAGATGACTTTCGCAGTTTTCAAGGCAGGCGGAAGGGTGCCATCGTGCCAGCAATCGTTGATGTAGTCAGTCAGATGGGACACAGATTCGTCATCTAGATTTCGAAGGGTTTTGTTTGCGACCCCGTCCGGACCTGGAGCAGGGCGACTGTTTTAGCTTACACAGGGCAGCATGTATTTCGGATTGGCTAAATTCTGCATCCAGTGTGGGGTTGCGGTTACCGACGTAATTGCTGTGTGGACTGACTTGTCCCCTGGAGACGTGGGCTTGATTACATTTTTCTTCCTTTTTTCTTCGAATGCGCAACTTTTTTAGTGCAATCGCGCGCATGCGTGGGCAAGTAGTGGCCTCCCACGGCGATCTCTGTAACGAGCGAGCGCGTCATGTTCAAATCAGCCAATGGCTGATAGATGGGCTTACTACGAGTGATTTCTGGGCTCATTCCGTGATTTGTCGAGGGAAAAAAAAATAAATCTTTAGCTGACTTTGGTAATTTATTGTGAATTTCAGGCCTTGTGCTGCGCTATAATATTTGGCTCGCGTGTTGTCGGGAGCCTCTACTACCGATCGGCAGCATTTTCTGACCATGCTCAAAAAGTGTTGCAGGGCCCCTTTAAGAATTTTGCAGGGATAACGTGGATGCGGCAAGCACAAGACTGTGTTAATTGGAAAAACATCGGAGAAGCTTTTGGCCTGCGATAAGCGTTGTCGGGAGGATGACAATGATGACTATTTGCTCCTAATAAACTTAACAGAATTGAGATGCCGTTCTTTGATGACAATCATTTAAACATTGCAGAAGGAAACTTTTTCCAAACCACGAGGAATGCTTTTGACGCGCTGTGTGTTGCTCCCACCCCCTGACGCAGGCCTTCTCGCTGTTCTTTGTGTTCATCGCCCTCACGTCAGACATGATCTGCTTCCTGTTCCTGCCCGTCCACGTCCTTTTCTTTGTGGCCAGCACGTATGTGTGGGGGCAGTACGTCTGGCACACAGGTATGGCTGGTTAGTGTTTACCTCCTTCCTCTTTTCAGTGAGACCCTGTTTTTTTATGTTTTATGCCTTACTTCTTTGGTTTGGCGCACGAGGTAAACCACCGTTTATTCCTTTGATTGCATGTGCCATGTGTTGCGTCCCTGTTTCTTTTACTGTCTTGCCTGTGGCCTTTTCTTATTGATACACCTCCTTAATTTGCCAACACTCTGCAATAATTTGGAGTTTGAAAACTTTTGTATTGTCTTTTTTTTCTGAATTTGATTTTGCTGCTTTTTTAAAAGACATCGCTAGAATCATTAGTTATGTGTTTACCCATCCACAGCCCTTTTTGCAAACTAGTGTCCGAAGTGCAAAACTCTATTGTGAAAAAAGAAAAAAAAAAGCTAAGAAAAATGAGACAAGTGAGGGTATCGTGGGCATAGTGCCGATTTAGCTGTCTCATATTTCACTTTTTTTCCCATGATTGCTGTCCAACTAGGTCGTTCTTGCATTCCACTTTTGTAATCTTAAAGCATTTTCTTTTTTTTTACACAGAACTATATGGTCTTTTTTAGCTCACATTTTAAAGTACAAGCCTGCTTGTGCTGGCTAATTATTCAGTAGAACTCAAAGTTATGGTAACAAAATGTGACATTCACATGATATCCACACACAGTATGCCAGCGAACAATTAGTTTTGTGTAATGGAAGACCTTGATCTTCTTGATACCTGCAAATGATCTAATAATTAGTCTGTAAATGTGGTATTTGCTGGTCTTGACGTCTAGCATACTTTACCCCTGAGAGGTGTGTTGATCCATATGTACACTTGAGGTGTGTGTCGTCCGGTGGTCTGGCTGTGGGAAAACTTGACATTCACTCCATTTTGACGTAACCTCGGACTATCCGTAGTAAGGCCAGTCTAATGTGGTAAGATTACAGGGCGTGTGTACGTCAAAAGCTCATGCCTTTGAGGTTTAGCTGCATTTAAGATGACACAAAATAGTGACTTGAAAACACACTCATGGTGCTCACTTTTAACAACCAAGCAAGCGCTGTGTGTGTGTTCCTTGCTACTCTCTCCCATCTTAAGTAAAGTCCAACGTCGGTGCCATTCAGTATGGTGCACCAACGAGCCCTATGTGCCACCTTAGACTATGATGAATCAGTGCTGGTAGAAGTGGGCGTAAGAAAGTCAAATGCAAACGAGGAAACCTTAAAAAGGGCCTTTCAACACTTGAAGCACATTCAGAATGTGCTGCTGATCAGTAGTAGAGGCTCCCAAGAATACGTTATCCGAACACTATAGCGCAGCATGCGGCCTCAAATTTAAAATTAATTTTCGAAGTCAGCTCAAAGTTGCCGGCCTTTTTCTAAACGAATGATGACCTATACCAAACATAACTGCGTTATAAACACAGAGTTCGTGGCTATTGGCAGATTTCGGCATCATGAGCTGCGTAGTTGCCATGGCCACCGTGGCATCCTGCGAAGTTCGCACGCTCTTACTCGCAATCACGCTTAAAGAAAGACTAGAGCCAAATAACAATTTAGATCAGAGGGAAAGCCTAATGTGTGGCAACGTCTAAAACGTCAATATTATCAACAGCAGTGCCCTACTTACCGAGGAATTAGGGTAAATGCACGAGAATACATGCGCCGCAGTAGGACATTCTCAAAATGATCCCGGTGACGTCGGACGAACCGCCTACAATTAATCACTAGTAATCGATCTAGCTGCACTAAATGAAGACCCTTCTGTGCATCAAGAGACGCAATAAAGTGCTTGTTTGTTTCTGTTTGATTCGTGTAAAAAAGAACCACCAACATCACTGTGGTGAATGGCGCGAGTGGTTCCAAATTTAATTTTCGCGTGGTTAAACTAGACAGGTCGTGCCATCTAGCGGGGCCCAGTTGGACCAAAACACATCTGCCATCTCTGAACCAGTGCTAGGAAATTGATCAATGGCTGTTGTTGCTGATGTGGCCCGCGCTTCTTTCATTCTCTACTAATTTCCGTGGTCACACAGTGAAGCAGGGCAACGTTATGCACTGCAACAGTGACGCCAGGCGTTCCGTTGAGGCGGGTCATTCGAAGTGCGCTAATTCGATGCGGACCACTCAAACACGATTTTATTTCAGAATAAGCTCTTCTTCTGCACAAAAGTAATACTACGAGGTTTCTGGACCACCATTTGAACAATCAACGTCGACTTGGTAGTTGTCTTTAGTGTCCCTTTAAAGTAAGCCGCACGTTCGAAGAGCGGGCAGAGTGCCCCAGGTCATGACGCGCACTGACAAGCGGACGCAGTTTCATGCCCCCTTGTCATCCCTCCTTGTGTAACTTCCAGCAAGCTCGCTGGTACAAAAGGAGAGAAAACCACTGAAGCATGTCACAAATCCATGTAACAGCTGAGCCAGAATGCACCAAGAGGCCCGCACACATCAATAGCCCACACATTACTAACCATCCGCACATGATACACAGGCACTGGAAAACATGGCTTGCAGATGGGGCTGAGCAGAGCCAAACAGCTTTGCTTGGCTAGGGCCTAGTGAGTTGCTTGTTCCAGCGGAGCCCTGGACGAAGGACCCAACCACAACTGCCTGCATTTACCCAAGTTTCTTCCTCCTCCTCTCATACTTGACGGATTCTAAAGGTTTTTTTCTAGTGGTCGACTTGTGAGGCAATAAACACCTGTAGTGAAGTTGTTTGATGATCAGTTAGAAAAGTGCTGCGGGGCCCCCTTTTTAAGTGTGTTAATTGTCACTCACCAGCATGGGTGTGTTACACGAGAAGCACGCTTGCTTTCATTGCAGAACGGGGCATATGTCTTCCGACCCTGTCGCTGTGGCTGTTTTTCATGTACATAGAGGCTACCGTGCGGCTCAAAGACATAAAAAACACGGCCTTTCACTTAGACCTGTGCAGGCCGTTTGCAGCGCATTGGTAAGTGCAAGCTGCTTTCCTTTAATTGTGTGATTATCTGCGTGCGTGCATGCAAGTCACAAAGCTTTGTATTTTATTGTTCTTTATTGGCTACTCCTACACTTTAGTACAATGAATATTCAAGCTTATCGCTTCTTTAGGCAGAAACATAGTGAGAGAAAGACGTAATGCTTCGGTGTGTTTGGTGAACTCCTGTATGTGTTTTCTTGTGCTACCACTGTTTGCTGTGCGATAGACTCCTAGTAAACGGAAATCTGTTAAACGGAAGCTGCTTAAATGGAACAACTTCCTCCGGCATGATTGGTTTCATACGTGTATTTTCTCCACCCTTGTTCACCTCTGAGTAAACAGAACACATTTTCCTCGTCCCTTCGGGTTCCGTTCAGCAAGAGCCTACCGTACTTGTGAGCTTCGATTGTCATTCCTGTGATGAAATATTATTAGTAATATCCATGTCTTTCTTTATTGAGTTAATGTACAAAAGAGTACTATAGAATGAGTGTGCTGAGGCTAATTGAGAAAATTGTTTTGTTGGATACGATAAAACTGACTTTTCAGCTTCATTTTGCTAATTTGATGAACATGACGCTTCAGTAGAGAACAATTCCACCATAGTTTATGTAGTCTCGCTATTTTAGGTGCATTTAAAGGAGTACGAATGCATTTCTTTTAGTTTTTACAAACTTTACATTTTTAAAGGTGGAGGAAATGCTTATGAAAGACATTGATCGGGGCAGCATGTATTTCAGAATACCGCATTGGAAGTGAGTTTGGTAATACATCTAGTCTGGAAATGCTTTTATTGTCCCATCATGACACACATTAAAATTAAAAGGAGCAGATAAAGTTCATATGTTATGACTGGGCTCGTGCAAATAGTCAATTTTTTGTACAAAGCGAATAATGATTTTGATCGAATAATTTAGAATCAAATTCAAATAATATATATGTATTGCAAATTAAAAGAAAGATGGTTGTGTTTGTTATGACTTGACTAACCTACTCATTATCTTTTATTAATTAGAAACAAGGCCTGTATAAACATCATTTTCTTGCATCAAAGGAAGTGGAAACAGCTTTGAATAGCATCAGGATATGACTCGGTAAAATGCTAGTGACAGCCTGTATAATATGTCAAGTTTTAAAATATGCTATACTTGGAGCATATAAGTTGGTATAACGATCTTTTAAACTGAAAAAAAAAATTTAAAAATGTATTAATGGGAGGGTAATATCTTCATTTAACCTTTAAGTGAGGCTTTGCGGCACTGCGGAATTCTCCTGAATGCGTGTTTTCACGGCTCAGCATAACCACACTGCAATGAAACCACTTTTACAAGAAGTTGCATGCAAATTATTATATTGCTCTAAAAGTACTTTCACGGCTTAGCATCCCTTCACTGCAGTGAAACCACCTTTCAAGGTGTAACGTGCGAAATAGTATGCCTCTATTTGTTCGTGTCGAATAATTTGTAATTTTCAATAGCCTAAAGTCGACTTGAAGTGAATTCGAATGCTGCATTATTCGAATATTCAAAGCATTTGAATGTTTGCACAAGCCTAAATATGACGTCATGAATCATTAAGAACCTATTAAAAACTGTGTTGTAGAAATAATTATTATACTGAATTTTTTGAAAGGTTTTGATGATTTGATAAAAAAATAACTTGAAAATGTTTGTGCATGATCTTTTAAAATGACATTGTGCCAAATGTGCATTGCTTGTGCCAAATGTGCATTGCTGATGCTCGTCTGCTTTTGCATTGCAGCATAGGTTATCCTATGGTCACAATGAGCTTCTGTGTCAAAAGCTACATTGGCTACAGGATGCGACTTGTAAGTAGCACTTTAAAGTGTATCTCTTTTGATTGTGGCACACAATTCAGCTATAGTGTGTGGGCTCTCGATGTGGAGAGCACCAAGCTCTTGGAGTGAATGGACACAGTTGACACAGTCAAAACGAACCGAACAACACACATTTATTTAGCTATACATTTAGAACGACGATATTGCCAGCCGAATTAATATAACGTCAGTTGTGAACAACTTTACACAATATTCCGCAACACAGAACAAGATGGCGTCACCAACGCTCGACTCGCGAGGTTCCGCGAGCAACGACCCGCGGTGCCGTCCCCACGGGCTCACCGCTCCAACCGCTACCGGCCAAAGAGGGCCGCTTCTCTAATGTGCTGCTATGCAGGCTTGCCGCCAGGCGCCGCCGCCGGCGCTACTGTTCGAACCATTATGATGATGGTGGTAGTGCACGCTCGCAAGCACAAGGCTAACTACAGCTCGACAGTTCTGACCCCTCAATTCAGCCTCTGCGCGAGACACATGCGCCACAAGGCGCAAACAACTTTACACAGGGTGTTAGCGCCCCCCACGAGTGCCTGAGAAGTGTTAGAACTAGTGGAAGTTCTTTTTTCACATATACCATTTGTGGAGCTTAGTTATTACACCAACATTTCATGAATTTAAAAAATTCAACGCTGTAACAAAAGAGGGAGGAGGGCATCTTTGGCAATACAGTACAAACGAGTGCCGAACATTTTAGCGCCACATGCTTATCCCGATGATAAGTGCAAAGGTTCTGGCTGATTTTTTTTTTCTTTTCTATTGGTTTTCCCACGCAAGTAACATCAGTACGTTTTTGTTCAATTACATAAATATAGGAGCCCGGTACTAGGCAGACTTAATGGATTGCTTTTTCAAATTGTCATATTTTTGTTCAGTAATGAAAGATAGTTTGGTCGCTAAGAAAATTGCATGATAAAGCTCTAGCTCTCTTCGGCATAGGGATTTTTGTCTCTTGAGGGAGGAAATAATGCGAGGCAAACACTTTTGTGCCGTGATTTCCATGCATATGCAAAAAAAAAAATCTCACCGAAATTTCAGTTGGAGCTGTAAACTACAGCCATAGCTTTCTATTTTCGCATTCTAATCTGCTCGTAACTCATCAATGTTTCGCAAGGTAACGAGTTAAGGGTCCTGCTTTCAATTCTTCATCTATTTTCAGTACACGTTGAACCCTGTTGTGTTATGGTGGATGTGATGTAAGTTTACCATATATGCCCCCCCCCCCCCCAAAAAAAAAAAAAAAAACTGCCTCGTCGCGGTGGTCTAGTGGCTAAGGTACTCTTCTGCTGACCCGTAGGTCGCGGGATCGAATCCCGGCTGCGGCTGCTGCAGTTCCGATGGAGGCGGAAATGTTGTCGGCCCATGTGCTCACATTTGGGTGCACGTTATTAAAGAACCCCAGGTGGTCGAAATTTCCAAAGCCTTCCACTACTGCGTCTCTCATAATAATATAGTGGTTTTGGGTCGTTAAACCCCACATAATCAATCAAAGAAAAAAAAAATTGCGAGATACATGGGGTCAATCGGTGTGTGTTTTTGCACATTTTAAAATTTTTGGTATGGGTAATAGAGCAACTAATCACATGAAACCTATAACAAATCTGCACCCTTGCCGAGTAACTTTAATATAAGCTGCTTAGTTGCATTATCTAAGAAAATAAATAAAGTCACTTTGGAAGTTGATTATGGTCATGTAGTTATACGTTTGTCCATGGAGCAACATTAAGGGACCTAAGTGAAAGGCCCGCTGTCTGCCGTGGCCTCCAGTTCTGCTAGTGATAGGGCCCCCCCACGTCAGTGGCCATGGCGATAGGCAGGCTGGCAATAGTTATTTCGCTTCTGGCAGCTATTAGTGCATCAAGGTTGCCATTACTTCTGAGAAAACAGTCTCGTACCCTCGTTGTGACAAACATCGCGCTCGCTTTGAGCTTTTAGCCCATGCATAAGTTGTTTTCAAAGTTCACGTCTGTGACATGTGAATTACTTGTCTTGAAAGCTTCAAAGCAACAGTAACGGTGAAATTGGGCGATCTTGAGAATGTTATCGAAAAGTGTGCACCTTTTAGCATGATTTTCTATAGCACGCTCACTGTCAGCATGCCCTTAGTCGGATGTGCCGATAGCGGGCTCGAGTGTAGCGAAAAGGGGACAATGCAACGTGGCAACCTGGTCTAGCCAAAATTGCTATTACCAGGCTGGACTGTGCTTGATGGAATTGTCAGAGACATGAGTTGTGGCCAGAGAGAGAGCTGTTGCTTTTGACGAGATGTTAATGAACAACAGGGTGAAATAAATGGCTCATCAAGACTTCCCTTTGCAGAGAAAGCAGAAAGAAGTGGCCAAGGAAAATGACTTCTACCTTCAGCTATTGCAGCAGGCGTTACCTCCCGAACCTCCCAGTATAACATCGAGCAGCTCTGACAAATGTGAGTGCCCAACTTTCAAATACATTGTTGCTCTGCATGCATACATGCCTGTTCTGGGGACTTCACATTACTCACAGGAATGGCGTGCAACTGGGGTTTGGGCTTAGTAAAATGTAAAGCAGCATCGCCTGCTGCTACACAAATGGTGACATGCTGCTCTGTGACACAATAGTCGTCTCGGGAATACCGCATTGTCAAGCTGCTGTAGTATTTTTTTCATGGTCTTATGGAAGAAAGACCGCTCTAGCTGGAAAATGTTTACTGCCGAACCCATTTATAACGATTCCTGTTTTATCGTTATATTGGTTGTAACGATGAAGGTGTTTTAGGACCGTTGTGAAAATGGTGTATGAAAAGGCATTTTAGTACATGTGTCTGTAGACCTTTTGCTGAAACTGGACACCAGAAATATTATAAATCAGGGTTATACTCTAGCATGATGAAGTACTACATGGCCTAAGTTAATGAAGGACAGGTCTGTTTGCGCTCATCATTTGGCACCTAACACTGCGTGAATTCCCAGCCCTTGGTTGGGCAACTAGGCGATTTTAACAACATTATTCGAAAGTGCTCGACTTGGGAATGCATTATAGCATGCTCAACAGCATGCCTTCTTAACCAGATGTATGAGAAGTTGGCACTACAATACGATAGTCTGGTCTAGCTAAATTAGCTATAACTTGGCAGGACTGTAAGAATTTCCAGCCCTAGGTCTCATGGAAAGGAAAGGCCCGCCGCATTGGTATAAGTAGATAAAGCATTTTGCTGTGAGGAAAAAAAGAAAAACTAAAGACACATTGCAAACAAAGGAGTGGTTCGCCATGGCTATGCTGCATGCTCTCGGAGCACGCTTTTGCAGATTGCAAGATTGGAAATTGACATTATTTGTCAGTGTGAGCCTTCAACATCAGCCCAACAGTATATTTATGGTTGTTTCGATAATATTTGCTAATAATTTATGAGCAGTTTGTATAAATAGAAATTTAATTTGCAATGGGCCTTTTGGTGACGATCAGCAGGAGGTATGTGGTACCATATTGTAAGTGTACTGTAAGGAGACACAGCATGAAAGACAATACGAGAAAACGCGCACACCGGACCAGTGCTGAACTGCTCTTGTGTGTGCATGTTTTCTTGATTCTTCGTCTTCTATGCTGCTTAAATTTGCAGATGTTACACCTAGTATTTTCCCAAACGAAAGCCCTCTTCAAACAAATAAGTATATTGAGTTGCACTTGTGCCTGCAGTTTGCACCCACTTTGCAGTCACTCAACTTGTTTTGGTGTTGACGCAGCACTGTGCAAAATGGGAGAGGAAAGCCCCCCGGCCAGCAACGGGTTCCTGGGGAGTCGCAAGGCACGGTATGCGGAGGCTGACGTCAAGAGCCACTCGTCTGCACCAACGGACAAGCACGAATTTGAGTGCCAGCAGGCAGCCGACACAGAGGGCAGCACAGCACCACTGCCGCGTCGCACATCCAGTGTGAACGACTTTGATGCCAGCACCGATGAAGTGCGCGACAAGACTGCTTTCAAAGTGAATGGTGTTTGCAGCAACGGTGGCAGCGGCGTGTTGTCTACCAGCGTCACAACGCGGTCATCGAAGTGGAACCAGCATCAGCAGCAGGCCAACTGCACCAAGGAGGCGGTGTCAACGGCCTCCGGTGGCAGCACAAGCCGACGAGCGACCAAGAACAATTGCACGACAACAAACAACAATCTCGGCAATTCGTCGCTCACGGCGATGCCGCTTGCTGTTGTGGGCCACCATCCTAGAGACGAGCACTATCAGAGGTGAGTGTGGTTGCTTCATTTGTTTGTCAACTTTTGATGTTGCAGGCTCTTTAGATTTGTTGTTTACCCTCAGAAACCTTGTGGGTCGTCATGACACCGCACTTAAACCAGAGAAAACAGACATATAGAAACACGCATTTACTGGCAGTGTTGTATCGGCCCTAGTAAAAAGACATTTAGCTGTCCTGGCATGAAATGCTGCTTGCACAGCATAAATAAAAGCTAAAACTAAGAGTCATTGGTAATGTAGTTGTCGAGGTCTGTTAAAATTTATTTATGGTATTAGTATTTGTGCCTGTCATGGCACACCATTAGAATTTTCATTGTTTGTTGGCACTAAAAGTCTTCATAGTTTGCTGGGCACTTGCGCTCTGTAGAACCTTTAAAGGGGCCCTGCAACACTTTTTGAGCACAGTCGGGAAGCACTGCTGATCAGTAGTCAAAAAGCCAAAGCTTCCGAGAAGACGCGAGCCAAACATTATGGCGCAGCAAGCCAACTTGAATTTACGAGAAATTCTCAGAGCCTGCCAAGAATTGCTTTCTCTTCTCTTGAGAAATGACGCTATGAACACAAAAATCACTGTGTCACAGGCCATTATCTAGCAATTGGCTGATTTGAGCATTGCGCACTTGAGAGTTATCGCGGTCAACGCGGGAGGCCGCAGCCTGCGTGCGCATGTGATCGAACTGAAAAGTCGTGCACTTGAGCAATGAAAAAAAAAGAGAGAGAAAAAGTGCTCAAGGTCAAGAGGGGCACGCGTTATGTACCTTTTTCAGGACGGGAGAAGAAAGAAAGCAATTGCAGCATGCTAGAAATATTTGTAACTCTGCTCGTACTGAGCGGATTCTTAAACATTTTGTGGTGAGCAATTCGTGAGGCAGTATGCTCTTTTACTTAATTTCTTCCATGGCTACTTGTAAAAGTGTAGCAGGGCCTCTTTAAGCTTATGGGTTTTGTCTGCACCTAGTTTACTAAATCCGTTACTGAAAGTATAGTTCGGAGTTGGTTTTGCAGTTATGAGCCACGCAATGAATTCGTTGAAGCCAAGGTCTCTTCACTTTCATTTTATGCTAATTCTACATTACCTGATCACTGAACCACAGCCGTTGGAAGCTCTGTTGAACAATGACGATACTGCTGCCGTAGTTCATCCCTAAAATTATGCTTTCTGTTTTCTTTCGTGGCTGTTTCATAGTCTGGTCTGTATTAAAAGCATACGAAATTGAGCTTGTTTCTACATGATCACGGTACCAAATATTAAAACAGTGCATTAAAATGATTGGATCGACCAAACAGGCCCAGCACTGGTACTGTGTTTTTTCTCGGCGTTGCTTTATTAGGAATTTTTTTTACTGTGATTTGTTTTATTTGTTTGTTTGCTTGTTATATATTGTATTTAGAATTAAAATAAGTCATCTCTATAGAATTTTCAATGATTTTTTTAGCTGAACTGTGTAATCTGATAAAATTCTGCTGTACTGGATGAACACTTTTCTCATGCTTTCTTGTTGTATCAGGCTACGAAAATAACAGAGGATCTTATGTACTCCGTACTTTCTTTTAACATTATGAAGGGACAGACAACGAAATATGAGGAATTGCAGGAGAAATAATTATTTTGCGATATCTATAAATACAGCTGAACATTTTTATAAGAATCATGCACCAAAAAGCAGCTTTTGTCCCCTACATGAGGTGTCTCTCAAATGCAGGGTATGTATGCGTTTGCTTTTCAACCTCTACTGTACCGGAGGCACACTGGTGTCTTTTATACCCATTTGTCTCCTGCATTAGTCTTCTGTAAGGAAGCTTGGCTGTAGTAAGATTCTGAATGGAAATGAGAGTGGATAAAAGAATAAATTTTAACAACATGGCATCCACTTCTGCATCTCTATCTAGCATTAGGTACCAATGTGGTGCTTTGCCAATTCAAGGAGCATAAAGGGACACGATGAATCAGTTAAATTTGTTCCCAGTAATGAATTTTATGTGGAGAGTACCATCCTGGATTGTCTTTGTAACATGTTGTGGAGTGTTGATGTGTTGCTGTGAATGTGTTTATGTATAATTATTTGAGTATACCGCTCATGTAACACAACTGAACTCGCACTCGAGGGAAAAGGGAGGGAAATAGAAGGAAAGGCCAAAAGGTTAACCAGATTTCACGCTGCGGCACGAGCATGAATGAGCTGCTACTTGTTTTTCCCTGTTTATATCCATGCCTGTTGATGCGCCTCTTAAGAAGTCAACTTGCACATTTTTGCTAAAGTTTTCTTCAGATCAGATATAGAAATATTCTTGCTAGCCATTTGTATGAATGGTTAACTGACAAAACGCCGTTGAAAACCTGAATTCATTTGTTAGTTTTGTCTGCTTATCATTTTCTACTTTCCATACGCAAGGGTTTTATCGCTTTGGCCAGTTGATTTGAAGCCTGTCAGTGAAACTGTTATATGTATGAAGATTATCGTTTCACGTCTGCACGTCTTGCAAGTTCTCACAATAATTATCAAGGTTTGACGTCTCAAAACCACAATATGACTACGAGACGCTGTAGTGATATGTCCCAGGAATTTCAACCAACTGAGGTTTTTTAACGTGCACCCATACTCCGTTCCGTACATGAGGTATGATGTGTAAAATACACTGGCTATGCAAGAAACTTGTTGAGCAAAAATTTATAACTCCACGCCTCTTACACAGTCTTTGTCGTAAATATTTAATCAAGACTTACATATTTCGTATACTTTCTGGAATGTGTGAAATACTCTGGAAGCTATGCAAGAAATTTGGTTAGCAAAACGTATTGCTCCACTCGTTTTACAGTCAGTTTTTGTTATAAATACTTGCGCAAGCCTTGCATACGATTTGATATACTTTCTGGCATTTTATTTGCGCAAATGAAACACCAGAAAACAAAAAGAAAATGCTAAGCAATCCTGCCGTGTGATAACAGCAATATTAGAGGGTTTGTTTATTTGTGAGACACAAAACATCTCTATTTAATACTTAGCCCAAGAGCAAATTAAAAATCTCTATTCAGGTTGGCAAAAAACATATGGATAATTTTTAATGCAAATACATCTAATGCATGAAGTTTTGCTAGCCTGCACGGCGTTGCACCTGACGTGTGAAACAGAGCTTGAATCTAAGCACACAAGCCTTTAGTACTTTGTTTCTATAAAAAATGCTGCCGCAGCGGTCTTGTCTTGATTTCACGACCTTCAGTTCAGCAGTCGAGCGCCATTACCATTAGGCCACTACAACGGGTCAATAGGACTCCTCATGTGTTGAAGTAATTGATTTTTGCTATTGAAGTTGTGAACAGGCACTAGGTGGGATTGTCAGACCAACATGGAACCGCTTTTTCTATTCAACCAGCATGATTTTTTATTTATTTTATATTTGTTTCTAGCTTTTGCTATGGTTTGCTTAATGCCAACCTCTCTGACTGTTTCTTTATTGACATTGTATTTCTTGGTGTGGTTGCGAGAGCCCCCTGAAAATTCGTACATGATCGCATTGCACGGGCAAAATACAAAAAGTGGATTTTAAAAAAAGGAAACTTTATCCTCCTTCCATCTCAAATGTCTCAGTGAAAATGTAATAAGGCTTAAACCTGGGTTGTTATTTCTTCCGTAGAAAAAGCATGTGCTTAATGGCTTGTGTGCTTCCAAACTTGAAATTAACAGTAAACTCGAATGGTGTATTCTGCATCATTTCTGCTGTGTGTTCAGCCATTGTTATAATTCTGTATTCCCTGCAAGTTGTTTGAGAATTTTTCGAAGATAAACTAGGTTATAGAGGTTACCAGAATAAGTTAAGATTCGTAACTCTAAGGAAGTGTAGAAAAAGAAGTTTTTTTATATCGCCAATAACTAGCTAAAAGAGCTTCGATGCATATTTCTGAAGTTGTACGACTTTTTAAAGTGCTTCTTGCTCTTAAAAGAGTTAAAATAATGGCACATTACTACTGTGAATTTTGGTATCAAGTTTAAATTGAATATAATCTAAATGCGAGGGCATTTTTTTATTTCGACCCTCATCGTAGTGCGGATGCTGTGACCAGGAGTCTAACCAAACACTAGTGCTTGCTAAGCACAGCTGCGTAGATGCTAAGCCGCCGTAGTGAATGTCGAAACAGGTTCTTGCAAATTTTGGTGCCAGGGTCAGACCCCGAATAGAAACATCAAGACTGTGATCAAGCAAGATCATGCCAGCTGTAACAGATTGCATGAAATCTGACTGTGGTCATAGTGGTTGTCAGAGTTCGCATTTGTCCTAGTCTGGTGTTACTCGCTGTGTTACTTGCCTCTGGCGGTGTTAGTGTCATCCTTGCTGCTTGCTTCCGAGCTCCTATTGGTTTGAGGCTGTGCTGATGTTTGTCTCCTGCTGTGGCAGGCTGGAGGCAGACGTCAAGCGGCTCAAGACTGACCTGCAAGCAAGTCGACAGACTGAGCAGGACCTGCGGTCACAGCTGCACAGCCTCAGTGCCGGCGAGCGGTCCGTCAAAAACGAACTGCTCCAACTGCAGCAAGATAACGAGAGCCTGCAGAACAAGTGGGTTTCCTCTTCCTTCATTTCTCACATGACTTTCATGGCTGCATTTTCGTAAGAACTCAATAGCACCTCTTGCCAATGTAGCCACTTCATTGCTTTCTCCCCACCATCTATCTTTGTGATCATAAAGCTTTTGTTCAAGGCCATGCTAGACTTGGAAGTATGTAAGTAGCCAGTTATGGGCAACCGTACTTCAGCTTTTCTTTCATTTTTGCTTGCTGCTCTTGAATAAACTTCGCCTAACTGTCTGATGGAACCTACCTAGTAGGCCGGCACAAGCTTCATATTTAGCAAACACATAGCATAGATCAAGGCATGGTAGAAAGTGCAAAAATGATTAAGCTACAGTGAAGGCCAAACCAGCGATCTTGCAGGACAGCAAATTTTGTTGGTTATTGTGTATCACCGTTGTTGAATGCATCAGAGTGTGTTTTGAGTTATTGCAGTGTCTGACAGCAGTCTGTGTGGAAATCGATGAAACATCAGTTTAGCCAGTGCTCTCCAAGCTACACAAAAAGTGAGGCCATTGCTGTACAAGCTGCATGTTAAGGACTGCTTTAGCCCTTTATTGAGCACTAATGGCTCTAGTCAGACTAACTACTGTGCAGTGCTGACTTAGCATAAACCGTATATTGGACATTGTGGGCCCAACATTGAGCCCTTGTGCAAGGTCAAGTTAGGTCAGAGGGAGCCGCCTCTGACCAGTTGCAAGGGTCTGAAGACGGCCGGCATTCGCGGAGCACATTAACAGCAACTCCCAGCTTACAATAAGACATTAAATGCATAAGTGTACACCGCGAGTTGTGATTAGCAAAATGTTGAGAAATCAATGTTTGTGACACCATGTGTGAGGCGCGTAGTCAAATCTTTTTCGAGGGGGGGGGGGGAGCATCTCTTTGATTTTAAGGGAGGGCATCCCTTTGAAATGGTAATTTCTGCTCTCTATGCCATAGCGAAAAAAATTTCGTGGGAGGGGTGGGGCACGGGCTGTTGCCAGGCTACGGCCTTGTCATGTGATCAGCTCCAACAACTACGAACATGTGCAGGTTGCATAATTTGGTGACAGCGCGGCAGCAAGACAAGTCCAACGTTAATCTGCTGGAGAAGCGGTTGCAGGAGGAGAGGAAGCTTCGTGGCGTCTTGGAGACGCAACTCAGCCAAGAGCGCAAGGCCAAGAAGGCCGAGGAGGCCGCAGCTGCACGGGCAGCGGTCGCCATGGCCACAGCGAGGTAAGTCTTTTTTTTTTGTCACACTTCTCGTCACAGCTGATGTGTCTGCAAGAGGATGCCTATATGCAGTTCTTTGAGGGACATTGTTAGAAAATGTCAAGTCGAGCTAGACTGCAAGATCAGGCTTTTGTTATAAACATTTGTCATCCGTTGCAAGAATGGAGCTTTTGTAAGCAAGAAAATGACAAAAGTGCAAAATTGCATGGTGCTGCCTATTATGAATTAACGTGCCTATTGCATCATGGAACATTGCACTCACTGATTCACAGAAGGGGCGAAGAGGAACATTGCATGGGATTATGTCAACTCCATTTTGCTGCTGGTGATTCAAATTGACAAGAAGTAGAGAGCTCTCCTGTGGCAATCACAGGCATTTCTGAATGATGTTTTAGCACATTGATAATGGTTATAAACTTCTGAAACAAGTAACCAGTAAATTTGACTCGACATAGTAACCATGAATGTCTGTAGGTGGAACGGCTTATTGCACGGTGGTCAGTTCATTTACACTGCTGTGCTTGCCCTGAAGTTTATGAAAGCAAATTTAATGACTGCAAACAAACCTGCTGCATGATCCATCCACATTTTGAGACATGCACCTTGATCAACTATTTCCATGGCTTCTGCTGCTCTTCATACTAAATGCCCTGTTCGACAGCATCTTTGGCATGAATAGATTGAAACGCAATTTCGAGCCAGATAAAACAGATGCTTTAGCAGCCGTGTAGCATGATGCAGCGTTTAGTATGCCACATGTGGAGGTGAATGCGAGATTAATATGCTCCTGGGTCAATGATATACTTTTTCTTTGACTTTTCGAGAGGATGTTGTTAAATGTGGCCCTAAAGTCTTTATATTTATACGTTTAGCCGGAGTGGAGTCGCGTTGCCACTGGTCTTCAACAGTGTTTACACATGATGGACTGTGACGAGATGTTGTCATGACAGCTGCCTGAACTGATATCTCCATTAATTCATGAAAACTCAGTACCTGTGTTTTTTCTTTCATGATGCCTATTTTCTGCTGCATTCTTTGTTGAAATGCTACATCCAACTCGCCCAAACTTAGCAATAATGTTGTGTGTGGATTGTGTAGGAGCGAGTGCACAGAGAGCTGCAAAGCGCGGCGGCGAGACCTCGAGAACGATGTGCGGCAACTCAGGAGGGACCTCAAGGTCCGAGAAGATCAGCTGCGTGCCATGGAGCGGGAGGCACAAGTACGATCATCTGCTTCTGTACAAATCAATGTACATCAGGGATATCGTTTGCCGTACAATGGCTTTAAATCTGAGAGCATTGCTTCGACTACCCTACTCGGCTTTGGTCATTCCGTGTGACCTCACTATGGCGACCGCTTAAATTGAATTGATTTATAGATGCAGAGAATGGAGAATATATGGAGAATGCATGTAGGATGCGTGAAATAGCAGAGCTAAAGATGCTGCCACTTTTGCGCTTTCATGGTTATTGATGCACATTTGCAGCTCACACGTGGAAGGTTCCAGAATGCATTCCATTTAGCTGCAACAAATTCAAATGGGTACACCACAAGGAGCTTGAATATGTAGGCATACTGTGTACTTGTGCAGCTTGGACAATCATGGTAACCTTTTTGTTTTCTTTAGAAGTTTTAACGGGAACACTGGCATCGTAGTTAGGAATGGATCGATGGATAGATGCGAAACTTTATTTGCTGAGGTGCACGACTCAACGCGCAGCGGGCTGCTCCCACGTTGGGACAGTCAGGCCAAGCCCGATTGCCACATCGTGGGCCCTCTGGACAGCCTACAGTTGATAGCGGATAACCACTTTTCTTCATTAGATTGGTCCATGCCCCGCGACGAAGGGCAACGCCAGAGCATGTGGTCTAGGCTAGCGAATTCGTTGCAGTGCCTACAAAAGCTATTAGGGTAGCTCCGAAATTTCATTTTTTTTTGTGTGTCAAACGAAAATTGTGCGGCCTTTTGAAGCCCTAGGAGGAATACTGGAAAGATCCAAAGCAAGCTCGATACTTTACTGTGGTACTAGACTCAGTTTATGATGTGAATTAAGGTTGTCAGTCACTTAGAAGGATAACATGGTGATGTCGTGGCCCTTGCTTCGGCCTGTTTGCTCATATGGTATGCTGGTATAAATTGGGTTGCGTTGGTACAGTTGACCGACGAGCGAGCTTTAGTACTGCCCCTTTTTTATGTGCCCACTTTCTGGGTCATAACGCATGCGCTTACTGGTAATTCAAATTAAAAACAAAAAAAATGCAGCCATTATACCAAATTCTCTTGTTTGCGAATTTCAGAGTAGTAAGTCCTTGCACCTGTTTTCTTGGTGACGCTGTGTTTTCCTCTCTCGTTTTCATGCTCACTCATAACGCTAGGCCCCTCACAACTGAAATGTATTACTTTATCTGTCTCTTAGCTGTACTCAAGTAAGCATAAAGCACCAAGTCACCTATGTTTGGCTTTATACCGTGAGCTGGAGAATTTGTGAACTTAGTTACCTTGAAGTTGGTTGCACTCAGATATGTGAGCAGAGCAAATGCAGTAATGAAAGTGCATTCGTTTCTTCTGTATGTGCAGTCTCTGCGGCAGTACAAAGACTCCATTGGGGACACAGAGATCCTCATGTCTGCACTGTCAGCCATGCAAGACAAGAACGCACACTTGGAGAACTCACTCAGTGCGGAGACGAGGTTAAAAATGGATCTCTTCTCGGCACTTGGCGAGGCAAAACGGCAGCAGGAGATTTGCCAAGGTACTTGCCTTTGTTAGTCTTCTTCTTTGGGTGTAGAGATTACTCTTTGTCGAATAGCCCCTTGAGGTGATACCGTGAAATAACCGCAATGGAGTTCGCTTCTTCATGTGCATTGGTGCTTGTGCAGCTTTATCTTTTGCAAGCCCCTGCGCGTGTGTGCTTTCAGACGCAACCGGTCTAGCTTTGGAGCCAAGGGATTTGAAGATATAGTGAAAATGATTTCTTAAATAATGTATGTTTTCGTCGTGTGTGGTGTGCAAGGTTATGAAGGGAGAAAAGTTATGCTAAATCAGCCCATCTGTATTTCCTAATGCGTACAGTTAAACCTCGTTATAACGAAATTGGAGGGCCACCGCTATTTGCTCGTTATAACCAATATTTCGTTATAGCCGTAGCGGGCATTTACCGCAAATATTATGCACTGTACTTACCCCAAAAAAATAGCGGGCGAAATAGCATCCCGCCGCATGTTGGTATGCAACAAAATAACCGCATTCCCAAATAAAAAGGAAAAAGTCATGCACCTGTTTTAATGCACTTCAAAATACACAGCTTGCATTTCAGGCAGACTTAGCTGCAAAGAAGTCCGTAATTGGACGTTGATGCATCTTCCTGATGCGAACGATGGCTCGCTTAGCTGCGGCCGCAATGTTCAAGCCATCTTCGCCGCCCTCGTGAGCGCCGAAGCAGCGGCGCAGTACGTCCACCGCGTCTAATGCCTCCGACGCCGTCGGCACGTTTGTCTCCTGTTCGTCGACAAAGTCATCGTCACTGGTTTCGTTACGATCACTGACAGCGCGCACACTATCGTCATCCAGGAGCTGCTCCGTTGCCACCACTTCCGAGTCCGCACTCACATAGTCGCAAAACGACTCGCTGTGAGGCACGACACTGGCGTCACGAAGTGCCGTCCATGATGAAGCGACTTTGTCTGATGTGGCAAAACCGTCCGGCACAGTGGGCTCGTCTGATGGCTCATCGCTGGCGTCTGGTGCGGCGGCAACTGAGGCTTGTCTAAAGCAGTTTGCGATCGTGGTCGCCGTCACACTCATCCACGCCGCCTGAAGCATTTCGAGCGCAGCGTACAAGTCATCGGTGTCTCGCTTCATCCTCATGTTGAGCAGGAGCTTGTCTATCACACGCTTGCGGTAACCTGCCTTCAGCGACATAATCACGCCTTAGTCAAGCGGCTGTATTTTTGCTGTGCAGTTGGCAGGAAGGAACAGCAGCTCGATGTTTTGAAGCACGGCAGCGGTATGGTGGGCGGTGCAGTTATCTAAAACAAGGCACACCTTGCGGTTCGTCTTTGCCAGCTTCTCGTCCCATTCGCAAAGCCATTTTGAAAAATCTCCCTGGTCATCCAGGCTTTGTGATTGGCTACGTACTTGACTGGGAGCTGCCTCTTCCCCTTAAAGCAGCGAGGGGATGCACTTTTGCCAATTACGAAAATTGGCAGCTTCTCAGAGCCGGTCATGTTTGCATAAAGTAGCGCAGAGTCTGCGATCAGCAGCTTACTTTGCCGCCAAGGCAGGGCTCGCCTTTGAGGGCTAACGTCTTGTGCGGCAACATCTTGAAAAAGAGAGCGGTTTCGTCCGCGTTAAAAATATCCTCCGCGCTGTATTTTTCTAGCAGCCGCACGGTGTTTTCTTTCGCCCACTTGGTAGCCTCTGCTTCGTCGACAGATTGCGATTCGCCGCAGACCGCGCTCCCGACAATGTCGTGGCGTTCCTTGAAGCGTTGGAGCCAACCCGAACTTGTTACGAAGTTGTCATAGCCCATGATGCAGGCGAAGTCCCTCGCTTTTCCTTGCAGCAAGGCGCCGCTCACCGGCAGATTCACGGTCCGCGTGTCCAAGAACCATTTAAAAACGGCCCTTTCGACCGCTTCAAAGGCAGGTGCCCTCATCCTCTTAGCGCTTCCTTTCACGCCACGTGCAACGGCGTCGATGATGGACTTCTGCTTGCTCAATATGGTTGACAGTGTGCTCGTCGATACGCCAAAGTCTCTTGCCACGTTGCCTTTCTTGGTCCCCGATTCGACGGCTCTTATCATAGCCGCATTCTTATCTAGCGTTATGCGCTTTCGCTTCCCGCCTGGCGCATTCATGTTGCTGGAATCACGAGCGCAGCACGATAAAATATAAGGCGGAAGCGGTCGAAAAAGAGAAGAAACACGCACGCAAAAGCGACGCGGCTTACGTCGGCGAGCGACAACACTTGCAGAGAAAGTGACTGTGAAGAGGAAGGGGCAGAAAGGGCGCTCTTTTGCGCTGCCCTCTAGGAACCGGTTACTCAAGGGGAAGGGGGTATGTAAGATTAGGAAGCGCGCCTCAGCGCCATGAGAAAGGGGAGAGGGAGAATATAAAGAAGACACAAAAGAAAAGGGCGAGACGTTCGCGGAGCTGCGGAGCGCTCCGCTGTCGGTGGTAGCCAAGCGGCGCACGTGCGTGACCTCTCCTCCGGAAACAGCGCATGCCGTCTGCTTTGCGCGCGTTGCTGGAGGGCGCGTGGCAGGAGTTTTGAACTGCTAAATACAGTTCTCGCGTTGCGCACCGTCTCAAATTCTCGTTGTGCACTGTCGTGACATCAGCTCAAAATATTACTTCCTAACAAAATTTGTTCGTTATATCCCATAACAGCCAAATTTTGCCTCGTTAAAACGAGGTTTTGAATACATTGGTTTGTATGGGGACTTTCAAGGGGAATTAGGATTTGCTCGTTATATCCATTATTTCGTTATAGCCCGTCTCATTATAACGAGGTTTAACTGCATTACAAAATCAATAACTGCAGCTAGCAGACATTAGGTTGCAACAATCGCAGCATCACAACAGCAGTGACCAATACATTAATTTCAGTTTTTAACAACACTTGGGTTATTGTTGGAAAGGTTGCAATTGTTTTGGCAACATTGCACTTGAATGCACATGTAGGTATGGGGCAGCACAATAATATAGCTGAATTGGTCTGGCACTGATGAAAGAAAATAGCGTGTATTTACGAAGCCTTAATGGAGAGTGTTGGCCATGTGTATGTGTTTCTTCGTATTCGTAAATGATTTCTTAGAACATTTCTCTTTTGTAAAACTTTACAAGCTCACATTATAGAGATGATGAATTTCTTTGCTGTGAGACGTCGTGGTTGCCCACAGGCTACGACGCTTTGCTGGTGAGCTAAACGTTTGATTCAAGCAACAATCGAAACATTTTGTCGGAAGCAAAATTCGAGAACACTTACGTTTAGTTAAGTGCGCGGTAAAGAACACCGAGTGCTCAAAGTTATTACGAGATCCCCCGGTGCTTTATAACCAGATTGCATGCCATTACCCCAGAGTAACGATCTTCCCTTGTATAGTGTGCTTTTCTGCCTCAACTTCTATGGAGAAGTTGAGGCATGGAAGCTTGCAGTGGTTTGTCATGTTGTCATGCTGCTACTTGCCTAATAGCACCGTCTTGCAGTTTTTGCTGAAAAGATGCTATATCTATCTCATAAATCAAGTGTTGAGCGCAGATTTATCAAGACAAGACAAAGGGAAGGGAACGGACACAAGTGCAAACTTTCAACAAATCATTGTCTCATCTCGATAAATCTGTGCTCGACCCTTAATGTACTACCAACAAGGCCAGAGGCTGGCCTTGCCTCAAGTGACTCATTGTGCTGTTGTACTCTGGTGGCAGTTCTGGTGTAATTCTCAACACACGATACATTTGATTAAGGCGTGTATGCGAGGCAACAGCAGCTTAGCCTTCTATGATGTGTGCATGTGCAGCAATGCTGAACCACAAGGAGAAGGAGGTGGAGGACCTGAAGACCAAGATAGCCGAGGTGATGGCGGTGATGCCCGCCACTAGCACCTACCCGGCAGCACCCGCACCGGTGTCGCTCGACTCGGAGCTGGTGTCATCCCTCCTGTACAGCCCCAAGTTCATCACGTCGCCCGGCCCCGCCACTGAAGAGAAGAAAATCCCGAAGTCCAACCTGGACCCAAACGCCTCCGTCTACACGCCCAAGATGGTCCCTTCTGACCATTGAGCACTTTTGGCCTCACTCAAACGACATACACACACACACAACACCGCTTTCTTCTTCTTCCCAACTTGAATGGTTTGTTGTACTTTCCCCCCTAAGGTGGCAGGAAGTCGTTAAAAAACAAAAAAAAACATTTGTTGACGTACAGGATTGTGACATTTATCATTATTAATGGCCCGGGAGTGAAGACCATCTAATGAGGCAGTCCAATCTGGCACCATTAGTGCTGATAACTAACGAGGCATTGCAGTTGGAAAAGAGAGCAGAAGGAAAAAAAATGATCGTATAAAGAAGAGCCGCTGGTGCCTGCTGCCTCTGCTTTCTCGGGTAGTTAATAATCATAACTGTGTCTTTTTCATAGCTGTGGCCTCCTGTAGTTGCGGGAGCCAAGGTGAGCGAAACACACGTGCAGTTTTAGTTTTTTTTTTTTCTCCTTTGCACGTGGATGCAGAGGATGTTTGTCACAAACTATCGCTGCATTCATTTCGCTGTGCACACCCCTATTCTTCCCCTCTGACGCTCCCCTATCACGCCTGCATTGTGTGCGAGTAATGTATATTTTAAGCCCGCTCGGCAAGCACGAATTTCGTGCCTCACCACGGGTTTTAGAATAGACGACCGTCGTTTATCGTCGTCGTTATTGTGTTCGCTCTCGGGGTTGATTATCTCATTTACCAACCCCTTGGCCAGCCGCTCGAATGTTCAGATTCTCTTGTCCCGGTCTTCTGTGTGCTGCCGCTGTAGCGAACGTCACGAAGCCTATCATTCACGCTGTCCTTTCTTTGATGCTGGGAAGTGCTTGCTTATTTCGCTCATTCAAGTGCAGCGGAATGCTTTCCGGTGTCTTTCTCATGCGTCAATGTAAAAAAAAGCTTTTTGATGCATGTGTCTCTTCCTCCAGCTTTGCAAGCACCACCATTTCTTCGTGTGATTTGCGTAACGTTCATGTCTTCATTGTAATGGACAGACCTCTTTTTTTCTTTCTTGTACCTTTGCAACAGTTCTCACCCAGCATTTTCTTTCTCCCCTCCTTTCCTTCCAACATCTACTAAAAAAGAAATGCGGTCTTTCTTTTTGTTGTTTTCTGTGCACACATTTTAGCTTGTTCACACATCTGCCTGATGGTTGTACAAAAGGGGTAACTTATTTTTGTGTTTTCATCATCCATGAGTGCCATTGAGGAAAAAAGAGCACTTGATAAGGACGACCAGCCAGTCGATAAATGTGTTGCCGACAGGACAGGAAGTGTGCGCAGGGCAAGAACACAGAGTTCCTTCGTGCAAGGTGAGGGTAAAAAAAAAAAAGAATTGTGCCAAGACGAAGCTTGTTGCGCACTTAGTTAATTTCCTGTTCTTGGCTCTTAGTTTCTTTCTATGCTGAAATTTCTTGGCTCAATCATAGGGCCACTTCCTTTTTTTTGCGGTACTATTGCTTGTTATTTGACAAAGCACTAGAAAAAGCATCCCAGTGACTTCTTTTTTTCGTTTATTTTTTTATCTTGTCTTTTCGGAGTTCGATTTTGCTCTTTCACATTTCATTGCTATTTTAAGTTTACGATCAGGTCATGATCTCATTGTCATTTCACATGCATACCATCACATTCATTGTACAATATGCGCCTGGTTCACACGCACCTTTTCCCTGCCCTTTGGCTCCCTACCCAAGCACCCCCCCACTCCCCCGCCATTCACCAACCCCCCCCCCCCTTTTTTTGTCTAGTCTTGCCCTCTGCCATTTTGAGAGGTCACATTTACTTTTTTTTTGTGCTTCAAAAAGAGTTGAAGAGTTTAAGCAGCTCAGCCTCAATGGTTTCTCAGGCCAGAGTGGAGAAAAACCAAAAATCTGGTAATGTGTTGGAATATGATGCAGTTTTGTTTTAGTGCATTAACGAAATGCCTACTTCAGATGTGTGGATTCTGCAAGATTTTTTATTTTGCATTGTATGTGTATGTACATACATTCTTTTTTTTTTCCTTTGCAGTGCTGCTGTTTCGAACAGGGACGTAACAGGTCCCCTAAACATTTCAGCGCGCACTGTGCTAAATACAGGGTTTATGAAGTACTGCCAGGAGAGAATGTGGCATGTATAAACGTAAAAAAAGATGCGGTCACAGTAGCCGTCGCGACGTAAAGTGGACTCGTTTTTTAAAGGACGAGCTTGTGGAAAGTGTAAAACATCCATTGAGGGCTGAGCTTTTATTGTTTTTTTTTTGTTCTCTGCACAGGCTGCAGTGTGCACTGTAGCCTGTGTTGTCAATGATGCGTGTTTCGAACTTCCCCCCTTCCCTTCCTGCCCATCCCTTGCATCTACTTACGGAGAGCAAGCAGTGGGTTTCCAGCCGACGACGACATCTGTCTGTGGTTTATGTGATGCGCCCTAGAGTAAAAAAAAAACTTTCAAGGAGGAATAAAATGTGGCTTCCTCAACCGTGCTGCCGCCTCGTTTCTGTTTCTTGAAGGGGTTCACTCTATGTCCAGCTGGTGCAAACATTACTGTCTTTACCAGCTGCACACGTTCGTTTTGTGATGTGTCAATGTTGCCTTCATGTAATGCAATTGTTTGCCACTATGACAGGTTCAGGTGAATAAAACAACGGGCCAAGTCAACAAACAGCAGCTTTATTGCTGCTCGAGCAATAACCATGAGCAGGGAAATCAGGATTAACGTATGATTAGCACGGCAGAACAGTTGGGTAAGGGGCGTGATACTGCCTCCTTGTGTAGTTTGTTCCCGCTAGTGGTCCACAATTAATTTCACCAGCTTTAAAGGGCCCGAAATGACCCAGAGGGTGACCTTAGTTGTTGTGTCTACAACGAACATGCAGCCGTAAGAATTTTGAGAAACTGTGCAGTAATAGTGAACTCGCACGCATCTGGTGGTGCGAAAGACTCCTTCGCGCGTTTTCCTTCACTATGCTCTGATAAATGGCTTCCTCCTTTTCACTATGAGAGGAAGAAGAGCAGCTAGCGCATGTGCCTGCCTGCTAACAAATGGTATTGTGGAGAACAAGTAGACATGTTGGCATCACGGCAAATGCTGAGGGGAGGAGGATTAGAAGCATAGCGCTTCTCATAACGTGTTCACTAGGGGGTAACTTTGGTGCCGCTATCGTGCAGCCACCATGAAAATGATAGGTAGTACACAGATTTGCCTAATCATGCTTGCAGCTTCGAATGCAGTTGTGGCTGTGTTTATTGCAGTGCTTTTGGATTTGTTTTGGATAAAAGAATAGATCATTGTGAACTTCGGGGGCCGATTTGAATTGGAGAGCATAAAACGTTGTAGGTGGCAAAGTGCAACTGCTGCATTGTTTGTGGTAATTCCTTTTGCGACAAAGCAACTCCAGGTCGCGCGGAGCCAAACGGCACCGAAATAAAGAAGTTAGACATACCCGTGTACTAATCTTTCCCATGCTGGGTGGAGCACCATGCGTTGCAGCTCCTATAGTCACTAGTGCCAGAATTCCCTCTAGCGTATTTACAGAATACTCTATAGCGGAAAGGCCTCGAGAGGAGAAGGCATTGTTTCTTGGAATTTGTGGGGCGCTTGTGCTCGAAGCAGTGCCACGTTTGGCATTTTTTATTTCGAAAGCGTCCTGAACTAGATATTTTTGTTTGATTGAAACGTTAGCAAATGATCGGAAGTGCTTTAAGAGCCCTTTTAAGGAAGGAACTGGGAGCGCATGCGATCGCACTGTTTATCCCCCAATGAAGGAAGTGACTAGGCGAGCTGCAATTGCCAGTGGGGCCCTGAACCCAGGGCTCCACTCACATTAACCAGGAAGCTTTATGTTTATTGAAGTTGCTTCTCTAGTGGGGCACATCATTGCCCTTGGCTATCGTGCGCTGTAGTATGCAAGTTCTTCCCTTGGGTGAGTGTACAATTTCTACCTTGCTTTGCAAGCGATGGCCCGTGCAGTGTGTTGGATGTAGCTACAGTGGGCGCTAACTGTGGCATGTGGAATCTAAAATCCACGTCATTCTTGGCACGCTTTAATTGTTGGGGTTTTATGTCCCAAAACAACTAAATGATTATGAGGAACGCTGTAGTGGAGGGCCCCAGAAATTTTGACCTTGTGTTCTTTAAAGGGCTCTGACATCACTTAGTACGCTGGCGTCAAGTATTTCGCTTTCACAAAAGTGCGACAGCCGCGGCTGGGATTGATCACTCCTTCGTGTCAGCAGCCGAGCACTGTAACTGACACAACGTTGCGGATCTCTGCACCCTTTAATGGGACTTGCAGTTTAGCAACTGCATATGTACCCTCTGCCATTCTTCAAGCATGGCCGACATAGAGCACCTCATTCTGTCCTGCCCTACATCATTATCCAAAGAACGCAATTTCTCTGCATCCCGATTTGGAAGCGATACAAAAGCACATTCTCGAGAACCCTCATCAGCTTGTCACATTAGCCCGTTTCGAAATTAGCAGCGGCTTAGCGCGCGTGATCTAGTGTGTGCCTATCGTCCCTCTCCTCCTCCAGTGTCCCCATGACCTTCGATCCTCCTTTTTCTTAATAAAAGAATTTATCTACACTCGAACCCCGTTATAACAAAGTTGCATATCGCATGAAAAAAGTTGGCTATATCTAGAAATTCGTTATAAAGGTTTATTTGTAGCAATATATCTGTTGCAAAACTATTTTTCATTTACTTTGTTATAGCCGATATTTCGTTTTATCCGGGTTTGCTATATAGAGGTTTGAGTGTATCTTTAGGGCTATGTAACTTTTGTGGGTTGGAATGTCATAAAATGGTAACACGGAAAATACTGAGAAAACTTCATCTATATTTTATGATCTGCAGCACCAATAGTCATGCACGCAATGTATCTGTTGCAAGCAGTGGGAAATGGGCACGAAGGCAATTACGTGCTGACCAACCACGAGGTCCTACCTATAAGAAAGCATCGTCTTCACTGACCCCTTGTTTCTAAAGTTCATGTGTAAGCATTGTGGGGGAGCACGTGCGCCCAGCCACCCTCTTTCTTTTACGGCAGCGCGAAAGCCTAGTTGCGGGAACACCCCCACGGCCAGCACTCGCAATCCCCCTTTCCCGGCGTGCGGAACGGGTCTCCCTCCCTCAGCGAGAAGAAGTACGATTCTCGTCGGGGAGAAGGAAACCGGGTCAGTGAACAAAACTAACGTGCGGACGGCCGCACGCTCTCTCTGACACCGGCCAAGAACGAAGGAGGTTGAACCCTCAACCCCCTGAGAGCCGAGGACGTCAACGACCAAGGAGTAAGCGTCCACTCTTGTTTCTGTACTATCTCTTCGTGACATTTGCGCGCTATTGTTAACGCCTAGCAATAAAGTGTAATTTTCGTTGACCTAGCCTGTTGCCTTATTCGCCCAAACCCGTGTAGCTGCAATGAGACTAGCTACGAATAGGGGACGTTATCCGTGCACGGTACAACTGTGTGCGGCTGAAACATTAGCTAGGCTTCTGCGTGAGCCGTACATAGGACGCACCCGCTACAGCATCAGGGCTTCATACACTTAAATCTCAATATAACAAATATTGGTTACAATGAAGTAAACGAAAGATAGTCTAGCGATAGATACAATGTTATAAATGAACCTTTGGATATAACGAACTTATTTTCATGTAACTTGCAACTTTGTTATGAGGTTTGAGTGTACTATCCAATTTAAATGATTCCTTGTGCACTAGGCTTCGCGATAAGCAGTTTTCATAATTTTGAACAAAATTCAAAATTACTACTATTCTTATTCAAATCATTAAAAGATGGCTCAATTATGTCACTGAAGTTTGTAGTTTTTCCTTTTCCACTTGGGTTCAATTACGCATTCTAGCCATTTGTCGGTCCGTGTGTGTGGCTTCATGGGATACGACATCCATAGCACTATGGTGAATGCCTGGTACTAATTTAATATTTGACAGCATGTGCACTCCCACCACCATGCAGAGCACCTAAGTTGATTGAATGCGAGGTAAGAAATTTCCAGGTTTTCTACGATGGTCTCTAGTGCTGAAGAGCCATTGTTCAAGAACAGCCAAGGAACACCACTATGTAAGAAAACGAAAACAAGAAAGAATATATTTGTCGCACATATACACAGAATTGGTCTCATGTGACAACTACTTCCTGTGCCGTCTGGCCTAGCCTCATCAGCTGCAGCCTTTCTTGCCACCTTGTCTCAACGTCGTTTATGAACCTCTGCAAGCTAAGGTCATCTGCACTATGTCGCTCCCTCGGTCTGGCACTCTTGAATGCCTGGGGAAGAAAGTTCAAGAATGTAAGAAAAACGCTCATGATTTACATACAAGTTGGCCCTGTTGGTACATTTGGGTGTAGAGAAATTCGCTTTACAGCATTTGTTTGGTGGTCTGTTGCACTAATGCTTAAAGGGTATGAGCTTTAATTATTACAAATGTGCGACCAACTAGCCCAACAAACCACGCTTGGGAAAATGATCAGAACTGTGGCTGGACTTAGACACTGGGAATACTGGCAAAACCCAAATTTGTTTAAATTTTGCACACAAAAATACACCAGATATACTGTTGCAGCAGAACTGTTATGGTCGAGGGTTGCTGTGATGTTAATAAAAAATTATCATCATCGAGCGGCACGCACTCTATGCATTCTGTAGATTGTTAACACATTCACTACGTCGTGGGTCACCCGTGGATCACAGATCGTGCTCCCCGTATGCGGCTGCGAACTTACGGGCATCTATCTGCTAGCGATTACGATAACTTGACACTCGAACACAGAGGTATGATTTTTGTTGCAGGAGGATGCACATGTCCAGGAGAATACTTGTCTGACGTTAAAGGCTATGGCCCACTGGTGAACCATGCACGAAAGCTCTCCATCTTGTGCTGCTGTCTGAAGTTGAAAATTGCAACTAATATGTAACATCTATTGCATCAAGTGCAATTGTTTCCAAGGAACTGAGTGGCGGCACATTCCTTTATTATGTTGCTTGCAATCTTTTCCCACAAATTAGAAATAGGTGCCATTGAACTAAGGGTAAAGGCTGCTCCAAAAGGTTAGAGTGCGTCGAATGGAGGCTCGTGCTTTTACAAGCACAAAAGGAAGCGCAGTACCAAGGAAAGAAACCAACTTATCGCAGAAATTAACTTCACGTGTGTTTTAAGGGTAAGCACTTTGTATTTAGACATAAATTCAATGGAAGAAGATAGAAAACAGCTTTGCATCTTTCCAAACCAACGTTACTAGATACTTTTTTCAGTTTGCAAACTGCGGCGCCGCGAGTGTCACCCTTCCCTGTACCGGTCAAAAAGCCACAAGCGCGCCCCCTCTCGGCGGTGCCCGGACCCACGCCGGCGGAGTTACTGCAGTTGCGTTCTTATGCCGGGTGCTGCTTTGTTGCTTTCAAGTGTGCTTCGTAGTCATCGCTGTCACTGAGTCCCAGCAAAATTTATTTCGACGTAACTCGCGTAGTGTGTGCTCTGGCTGCAACTTACTACGGTAGCGATCAACGTGGTGCCCGGCGTGGCACAGACGCTGTCAGCGTTTTTTAATGTCTTCAACTCAGTCATCGCTTTCCCTGTGAGCTACACAGCTCACATGTGTCATGTGACGGTTCTTGAATGTGAGAAAACACGCCTCGCTGCTTTGTGACTGGTTGCCGAAGTGGGTACGATTCGACGAAATCCGCGGCAGAAAAGAGACGTTTTTTCAAGCCTCCCGCTGACAAGGTGCGCCTTCAACTGTGGCGACGGGCTATACCGAGATCGAATACATTTAGACTTAATGCTGTGGCCCACTGTCAATGTTTTTTTTTTTTTTTTACATAGGCAATCGAATTTTAAAGAACAGGAACGCAAAAGAGCTGTATGAACAGAAGTCCCGCAAGATTCGGGCATCGCGCTCACGTCTCTGCCGTGTGGCATCGCCTTAGCGGCTCAACTGGTGATTTACTTGCACACTCGTAATAATCTTCGCTCACCCTCTCGGGAAATAACTCCCATTACACAAAATTAACCGCGTGAATTCCGTTTAACATTGCGCGAAGGCTCCGTTACGATGCGGCGACCGGTCAAATACTAGATTACCTCAGTTTGCAAACTCCGCCGGGTTGCGGCGGCGAAACGCGGCCTCCTTCGTTTCCCGCTCTCTAGGTGGCGCTTCCGACGCCATTTGACCTAGAGAGCGGGAAACGAAGGGGGCCGCGTTTCGCCGCCGCATCCCGGCGGAGTTTGCAAACTGAGGTAATCTAGTAACGTTGTTTCCAAACAACGTCCCAAACGTCCACTGCAAAGGTGGCAGTGTCATTCCATAGGAGCAAAAAATAGAGCCGCGTGTCCCACCCGTGCGTTGCAACACACCTAAAACCAGACCAACAAAAAGCATACCGCAGTGAGCATGTTAACAAGAAAAGCTGAGACATGCCCATCAACTCTTCTGCGACACAGCTTTGCACGACTTTGTGAAAGCAGCACAAATTTGTTTGTGAAGACAAACACACCACATCTTGAAGCTGCAACCAGAGCACAAAGAACTAATGATCGAATGCAAAGGTGTTGATACACTCTAGCTTCATGCCAGATATAGTGTGTGATAGCTTCCAGTGAAGTATATTTAAGGAATGTGCAGAGCCTCAGGTCAGTTACAGGTTAAGTAGTCGAATAAACCCGTGCAAAGAAAAGTATTACCTCCACAAGGCCACACTGTCTCTGATAGCAGAGAATGGCGGCAAGCAGATGCCATATGGTGAATTCGGGCCAGAGCACAGTCGTGAATTCGATAACAGATCGACTGCTCTGCCACAGCATGAAATCACTCAGGCGAACTTCCCCTGATGTTCGAATGAGCAGCTCGGGGTCCCGACTCTTGCGACTATACATCGCTTGGCTCAGGGCAGCTTCGCTGACATCACTGCAAAAGAATGGCGGGGTAGTCACCAACCCTTCTTGCTTGTGCAGTGATCACAAATGTCAGTTCCTGGTGCGCATGCCTAATTATCTCAGGCGTACTAGGACACTGCTCACAGATATGCCATATGACTCTCTGAAACATAGTGCCAGGCACAGTGTACCTTTTCAAAATCTTTCATAGCATACCTGTATTTCAGAAAATCAATCAACGAGAACACAGAGATAAAATGCATACGGTGTATAAGAGAACTTTTCATTCAAAATAAGGCCTGTTCAAGGTTAACAGCTTTCCTATTAGATGCCCTAATTATCAACATACTATTTACAATATCGTCTCAGAAGTTTGGCCTGTTAATTAGCTCAAACCACTTGAACACTAATTGAACATGCACACATCAAGTATCATTGTTATCTTTCACTAAGCAAATCAACCAAAGAAATATGACATTACAAATGTTCCATAAACAGTATTGAACATCTTGATTGTTGTTACCTACTTTACAAGTCAACATTGCAGTCATTTTTTTTATTGTGCACGAACAAGCAGACGGAGAATGGGGAATGAGGAAAGGCTACTCTATTTGTAGCTTATACCAGTGCGAACATAAACACAAAATGAAAAAGATTAATTGTGCAAAGTATATATTTACAGAAAACTGTCCGGCTTCTATGCCTTAATGTGATGTGATGATGCCACTACCATAAAATCCTGAGCCAACAATCACTTTCCCTTTTTGGGAGATTTGAAACGTTCGCATAATGACCAAGCAATACTCCCTTTCCTTTTTTTTTTTCATGCTCCCCTCTACACAGTCCTAAAGCAGCCATTCCTAGGAACCCAAATTCTGTATGTCTTTAGATATGTGCATTAACTATTAGTACTTTTACAGTGTGGTGTCTCGAGGTTGCATTCTAAGTTCTTGCAAATTGGAACATTTGAAGAACACATTCCTCTCCTGTCACAACACATAAAATTTCACACAATGATTACTTCTGGTACAGTAATAACAAATGTATGCGTATGCAATAAAGAATTTCATCAGAAGCACATGCATGCATTCTTTTCAAAGGCTCTTCCTCTGCCATCTTAAATATTGGTGTGTGAACAAGAAAGCACCAAGCACCCCCCCCCCCACCCCAAATCTTGTCCATATGATTTTTCATTATAGTGCTTAAAATTTTACGGTAATGAGAATGTCAAGAAATGTGCATCATAAGGAAGTTCAATTGCTGTATGTTACATCACACTGCAAAAGTACAATGCAGCCAACTTTGTAGCTTTTTACTTTTCCATGATAGATGACTATGACCTCTCTTCTTTCATATATTACATCAAATATGATGTAATTTCATAAAGACGGGTCTTACTTTGGTGACAGGATGCCCTTCTCAACTCCAGTGGCCAATTCTTGCATTGCCTTGCATATTTCGTCCCGAGAAGTGTACGACAGACATATATTGAGAAAGCACCTGAAATATACACAGGACAGGTTAGTGCTCCCGCATTTAAATGACTTGCTGAGTACATTATTTTTGCTTGATTCAGTATAGGAACAGTTATTAAAATAACACCATCTCAGAAAAGAGATGAGAAATATTAATCAGCCACAATTTTCGTTGTCCTTATGCAGTAACATGTATAAATTTTCAACACGTTCCCCTCGCCATCAATTCTTCAAGTATTACATACATATGCTGTTTGGTCATGCACGAAAGCTACTTGTACAATGTAACTAGTTGAAACCTTTTGGTAGGAAAAATGTTGCCTTTTCAGGTTTGTTTAACACAGAGGTCGTTGATACAGGTGCTATGCAAAATAAGAATTCTGGGTAGTAAAAACTGGGGCAAAGTAACACGAATGGACAAAGCTCTACCGACCAAATTGTTCAGTAGATGCAGGGCTTTTTGTTATCACATATGCGAATTCGTCATTCGAAATGGGTATCCAAAGTCAGATGGTATGTTTTTTTTTTAAGCACTTTAAGGGATGAAAGTAACATACTTTAGCAGAGTGTAACGCTGGGCGTTTCTCGTTTGTTTTTCTTTTTTTGTTCTCAGTTGCCCCACAAATATTTTCCTAATCATCACCCGAGAACTTTACCGCTGTAATCTATACTACCATGTTTTGTGTCTGCGGGATTGTATTATGCGAAAGCACCGAGTTCTGAATCGCCAAACTAAGATGAACATGACATAATATGTACTATGCGAGAGAAATATAACCGTCGCACTTAGTACCTCGAGTTCCCTTGCGTTTCGTGTACAACTTCGGCCACGACTTGCTGCAATTCCACCGGTAAATAGGACAAGTTTCCAAGCACGCGAATGCAGACTCCATGCTCGTGGATCTTGTCCCTGCGAAGCGCGAGTGCACACGTGTCAATGCACTTACGTCGTCGAGGGCAAGGACAAAGTGCGTAGTAAACAAACGTTCTTGCGCACATTTCGTTCAACATGTTCCTCAGTTTCTGAAGAGCCAGGTCTAGGAGGCCATCGACTTCGTCCTTGGATCTCTTGAAATTTTCGATGCTAAACGCATAGACGGTAACCTCGGTGACACCCAATTCGGAGCACCAATAAAGGACCTGCAAACAGGCAGCCGGTCTCGGTACAGTTGAAGTTTGCAATGCATAATTCGTTCGCTTGTTTATCGAGAACCAAAACAAAATCTACCTCACCTCGGCCAATTTGTCGAATCCTTGGACGTGACCCTCCACAGAGCGCATGTTTTGCTTCCTTGCGAAACGCCGGTTCCCGTCCATGATGACAGCCAAATGCGACGGCACCTTTCCAGCTTTTAGAACACGGACGGCGACCGATTGCAACCATGTAAGCTTAGTTTGTTTGATCCACGACATCCTGTGAACCTGTGCAGAGTTCGATCGCAGAAATAAAAGTTCCGAAAGTTACCGCTCAAACACGTCCGGCTCTGGCCCCATTTTCTTCAACCCACATTACGGGATTGTGCGTAATAGAGAGCCTATACCTTTTCCGCCAGACCAGGTTCACGTCATATAAAGTTGGGCCAAGTTAAACAAAATTTTACTGACAGCAACGTCGCACAGTTGATTGACAAAACAGCGGAAATTTTCCGTCAACAGCAACGTCGCCGACGTGCTAGCTGACGGAACTCATGCACATCGGCATATGCCACTGGATGTCGCCGTTGCCCTTGTTGTGTTACTCCGCCCTGCCGCCAAGAGGACATATTTTATTATTAGTTAAAATATTGAGCAAATCACATACTGCGGAATATTTTTAGTTTTAATTTTTTGACTGCAAGCACGTTAAGTGTAAGTTTTGACAATTTTTTAGCTAACTCGACCTGTAACTATTTTCTGTGTCGGAAATGTATCCGCTTCTTGCAGGGCTTCGGTTCAATGTCGTTGTAAAGTTACCTCCTTTATTTTGGATTGCCGCGAGTAGTTTGTAACGATTAACAAGCACACCGTGATGCAATATGTAGTCATACTGTAGATGTAAACGTTTAATAAGGATGTCAACAGCAAATCCTAACAGGAGGACGCAGGAACTCCTCGAAAAAGGTACCGTAAGCTTCAGATTTTTTGGGAACAAAAGTCCGATCTTGAACGAGCGTTTGTACCTGATCAGTGGAGGCTGATTTCTCATTGATTTGCTTGCAGAGTTGTATTTCATAATTTCAAAGTTCCTGGGCAGGGGACCTTGCAAGGAGGCTGCGGAGGTAATAGTTTGTTGCTTTTTTGAGCGTATGCTGTCGCTTGCAAGCGGAAAACCGATACACGCGTGGGTTTTTTCAGGTTCTTCGGAGGGAGATTGAAGAGCATCATGTAAGTTGCCGCTCGCGTTCCGAAAGAACCTCGTGCGAAGCACGTGGGTTGTGGCGATCAAAACATTGCGCTAGTTAGTTCCGAGCCGCGCATTCTGTTAGTGCGACGGGTGCTTGGTTTTCGCTAAGCCTAATTTTTAATATCTTTTCTAGCTTTTGCCGAAGAGGCTCGATTGGCATGGGAATGAGCATGACAGGAGTTTTGCCGAATTGGTAAGTGACCCGGCTGCATTTTGGACAATTTTCGAAAGTTGACATTTTTGTCACCGTGTTGTCTGTGCGGCCACATGGCGTAATTTTCTGCGTTTTCGGGCTCACGTTTATTTCGAGAGCGCCAGAAATTCGACCTAAAACAGTTCCTCGCATTATTGGTGGACGATGAAAAAAATAAAAAAAAAAGACGCTGCCCCTTAGCTGATGAATTCCGATTCACGGAGGAGTGGCATTTGTTGCTTTTTATTTGCCGAGTTGACTCAGTGACCAGACGGGGGCGTGAACTCAGTCGGCAGCCAATCGTGTGAGCTCTTACAAACGAGCTCGTGCAATGCAAGTCGGCGATTGGCTGAGGCATTCTTGGCAATTCGTCGCCCGGGCGACGGTACACGTCACGGATGAGGTGGCGTTTTTGTTTGTTGTTTTTTTTGTAATTTTCCACGTAGTGAGTTTTGCAAGAGCGGGCAGGAAGCAGTGTTATGTTCAGTTTTTTTTTTTTTTTGCGCGCGAATGCGGACGCGTTTTTTCTATAAAAGTGGCGGGAAAGAAGTACTTTTTCAATTTTCTGCGGTGTTTTGTGGTTGCGGATTTGTTGCGAATCTGGCCGCCCGCTGCGCTGACGTTGTTGTGATTGTGATTGATCGCATCATATTCCGCGGTGGTGTGTGCATTTTCATTTACAGGAATTTCAAAGTACCGCGTCCTTTATGAACACAAATCGCAGCTTCTAATGGCTGGTACAAGTTGCAAATTTTGTTCTTGTTCTATGAATGAGGCTGACATTGCACTTTGTATTCATTAGTTGAATTTGTATCAAATAAAGCCCCTTACTAAATACTTGTGACTTCTGTTCGTACTCACGTTTTCATGAAGCTTAATGCTGTCATGAAATGAAGCATCATACAACCGCTTAAAAATTCAGCATCTAGCTGTATTGACACAATGTTTTTAATCTGTAGTGCTTGGGTTTTCAGTTGATATTGTTTACTGTCACAATGTCCTTATCCTTTAGGATAGGACCACTTTTCTTTGTTAACTGAGTTAGGACAACACTGACACCGTGCACACTTGTCAAGAACATAGAAATGGTTTAGTGGCTTAGTTTTTTGAACTAGGTGACGCACAGTAAAGAACCAAAAATTTTAAGTGATGTTTCAGGCTAATATTTTTTTATTGAGTAAGAAGACTCGGTCAAAATATTTTAGTGGTGGGCATGCGCAAAAATTGTGGTGGTAACCCTAAAAATTAAAGAATCTAAGAATATTAGAATTTAGATTGAACACCTGTAGTTTTGCAAAATAGCTATTTTTATTTTATAATCATATTTCATATAGTTTGCTCACGCTAAACTGTTACTTTAAGTGTTAACATTGCCATGCTTTTAGGCGAAAAAATGTTTTGGGGCATCAGTATTGCTAAAAGAAAACTGTGCAGCAAAGTAATCATTTCTGGGTTATTGAGTAGAAGATTTGAGACTCGCCGCACTTTTCGCATAGATCGGCCAACTCACTCAGACTGAGATTCAAGCCGTTAGTCTGAGTGAGTCCGGATAAGTAATATTTTGGCGAGAAATTCATTGAAGATACGTTTCGCGAGTCTGAGTGAATTCAGCGCAGGAAAATTTCGGTAAGAGAAAATTTCAGACTCCTAAAACACCACAAGAACAACATAGAAGCACAAGGAAATAGCATCACTCATTTTACCTCATTATTATGTACGAACTAGCTCAGCAAAACCTTCTAAATTTTGGTGAGTCCAGAGTGGAACATGTATATTTCTTGAGTTAGTTTGAGTTCTGCTTTCTTTTGCCGACCTATGGTCCTATCTACTCATTTTAAGCATTACTATCAGGCTTACCTGGATTAACGTTTGTACTCATTCACACGTATTATAAAGCAGTGTCGTTCATACATCATTTCAATATTTATTGATCAGAGGTGGGAATTACATAGGAAGCTGTCTTGACGTCCCCCGCCGCGCAGCCATCCAAGGAAGTTCTTGATAAATATGTCTTATGTAATCATTGCTTCCAAGAAAACGAGCTGACTGGTTTGCGACACTCATTATTACTAGAAGGTACTATATCAAGCGGCGCCAAGAAGCGCATTGATTATGTGAGATATTGGTGTTAAAGAGCATCGACAATTCGGCCCAGAAATCCAATACTAGGCCAACGGACTTGTGAGTCGACTCACTCGGAGTCGCTCAGACTTAGCTCGAGCCAAAAGTCCGGGTGAGTAATATTTTGGTGAGTTTGAGTGAGTTGGGTTGAAGAAAATTTTCGTGATTGTGAGTCCGGGGGAGTGTGGCTTGGGAAAATTTTGGTGAATCTGAGTTCAAGCGAGTCCAAAACGCAAAATTTATTTCATGAGCGAGTCTGAGTGAGCTCTACAGGTTTTGCCGCGACCTATGGCTATAGGTAATCCAGCACTTGTTGCACTCGAATTGGCTGCGTTTTGGCTGTGAGAATAATTTATCTCTAATCAGAATTGGACTATAGGAAAAGAAATGTTGACACAGGTGGTATTGCTATCCTTGTCTTTCTGTAGGAATAAATGTGTCTGGTTCTAATTCTTCTGGCCTAGTTCTAATCCTTTTGAAGAAACAAGACTGTATGGTTTCTCCTTCATTTGTAAATGTGCTGCAGGCAAGTTCCAACGTGCACATTCCCGATGACTACTTGCTGCAAATATGTTCTCGGATTGGTCCTCTCCTGGACCAGCTCATACCGTGTGGAGTGGCCGGCTCCCGCTCACTTCTGGGCTCTGGGAGCTACTCTCTGCTTCGGCAGCACTCGAGTGAGTAATGTTACTTGCATATTGATATGTGGGGCTTAACGTCCCAAAACCACCATATGATTAGGAGAGACGCCAAGTTACTTGCGCATTCAAGGTGGCACCAGTGCCCGCGCAAAAGTTCTTCTTTGGTGCTTTTAACCATTCTTGCATCTCTGGACACAGCGGTCGCATTTCGATAGAGGTGAAATGCTTAAGGCAATGTCAGTGCACATTAAACCATACCAGTTGGTCAACGTTTTCGAAGCCCTACATTATAGCGTCTCTCATAGTCATATCGTAGTTTAGGGATGTAACACCCTAGAGATTAATATTATTTTTTATTGTTGTTGTCAACAGTTCATGCATTCATCCGCTAACGATGGGAAGTGCTAGCATTGGCTTGTTTAGACTTGTGGCTTAGCTTGCAGATGCAACTACGGTTGCTTATATCTTTTTTTACTGGATGAAATTACCACAGTGTCTTACTGAAGCCTCGTAAGTTTGTGCTATCGGTGAGAAGTACTTCATTAGCCATTCTCACACGTTACAAACGTGTGAAATTGCAAGAGCTGATATATTGAGCGAGAGGGTTAAAGAGCTCGTTTTATTAAAAGGCTTTATGTTCCAGTAATGGTTTGTATTAAGAGCAGTGTCAGCACTGTCGTTAATGGCGTATTCGTTTGGCTGCTCTGGTCCTCTGGCTCAGTCGCTAGATGCAAAGGCAGCTTGCAATCAGAGCACGAGAGGCAGCATACCAACCGAGTACATCGGCCATCTCAGAGCGCTTAGAGCAGCGCGCCATTAGCACCACCGTGCAGCCAGTGCGGGAAGCTGCCTGGTAAACATTGCTGCGCCATGTCAACAAATGATGCCGATCAGTTCAGCGGACATCTCTGGCATGTCTGGGCGTAGTGAAAGTCTTCTGAGCTCAGCACATAAATCTGGCTATCGTCCTCGTCTGAGCTGCTATCTTCTAGGCAAACCACGAGACTGTCTGCGAGCTGCTGTAATGACAGCAATGAAGTTTTCTCCACCTTCACTAGCGGCCTCGTTATCGACATGTACATTTATGGCTTCGTAGATGTGAATTCGCCCCACACGCGCAGAACCGCCATTAACAACACACAAACACAAAATATTACGCGCCCGGCGATACCCCCTTCCGAAATGCACGCTCGCGCTCCTCACCTCATTTACCTGCCGGCAGCCACATGATTGGCTGGGTTGTGTCACGTGATTCGTCCTCTCGGTCAGATCGCGCCACGCTCTCACTTCGAAGTCGGAGCAGACGAGAGCGCTCTGAGTCAGGTTGACACTCTGAAGGAAAGAACTGAAGGTAGTTTAAGCGCTCAATTTCTACCAACCGAAGGCCCAGCCAGTCTTCAGAGCGCTCGAAAACGCCTAACCAAATACGCCATAAATTTCCTTACGAAGAGCCGTGTAGAAGTTTACCTGGCGAACACACCAGCCAACAAATGATTCTGAAGTATGCGCCTCGCATCATTTCTATGCTTGTTTAACCTCAGCAGGGATGGTTGGGGTTTTAATATTGAGCCAGCACAAAATGGTGCTGTTTATGTTTTACCACTTGTAGAGAATGTTTACCTGCCATAGGTTTGTGCTACACGACACTACTTGTCCTGTACTTTCAATTCATGTGTGTCCTTGTTTGTCATATCGTGTTATGTAGCTTATGACCGAAACTAACTAGTCCAGCTAGAAGGGCCGGGGAGGGAGGGGGGGGGGGCTGTAGTTGGTTGTACATAGTTGCCACTTGCAACACTCTTTGATCACGAACATGCTGTTTAAACACACGTTGTGTGCATTGCACATGCCCACACTTTCTTCCTTCCACCCTGTATGCATTTGTCATGTTTCCATGAAATGAGCAGTTGTTAGTTCGTGTTGTGTTTTACCTGTGCTTTTCGTGCCTTTCTTCGTACTCAAACAGCGTGTTGCTAGTGTACACTAGCCCAGCTGTTTGCCCATAGGGAGAGCTAGTTCTTCGTGTGATAGAGAAGTAGAACGGAACAGCATGAACTCAGTTGTCATGGTCTATTGCCTCGGCAGTGGTGCGACGACTTCGTGCCACAGCAGACGTGGCCGTCCGGCTCCATGGCGCCCCTGCCTGCCTCGCCCCTGGCACAGTGCCTTGCAATGTTGGTGAGTGCTGCCTAATTGATATACTTCTGTTGTCTGCATCTCCTTCTCCTTTCTGTTTTCTTATTATTATTTTTTAATCGAGCACATTGATGTGTCGTCTAGAAGGGCAGTGTCCCTAAATAGTCGTGGGAAGGTGTACAAATGGGACAGTGTCCTGCTGCTTTCAAAATTGCACACACAGCGGAGTTTTTTGGTGTATATACTACAAAGGGAACCTTTCTGAACTTTCAGATTCCTGGAGTTTGGGTTAAAAGCAAGACAGTTTCATTTGATACCATTTGTCCTGACTCCTAGGACATTCCAAGTACTCCTTTATGTCCTTCTAGTCACAATCTCGTTTCCTTTCTTTCATTAGGCTGCATTCAATGTGATCTCTGTGCTCATCTGTACTTTTTAGGCATAACACATGGGAGCAACATTACCTTTTCATCTAGGCTTTGTCCTGCAGCAACGCCAATAGCTATACAGTCGAACCCCGCTACAACGAAACTGACAGGGTGCGGAAAAAATTTCGTTGAAGCGAAAATTCTATTGTAGTGAAATCCTAAAAAAGATAGCTGATCTGAGCTAGCAAAACAAAGGAACGTTTATTCTCAAAATTCAAAAAGTGTCCACTGCTTCCTATTCTTTCCCAGCAGCGTCACGACGTTATTCTCACCCATGCCTAGCGAGGCCATGGTGAAAATCACGCTGAAACAACGCCTAAAACTGCCTTCGTGAACGAACCAAACAGTTGCATTTACACGTTAACACCAGCAGCTGTCCGCCGTCAATGAGTATCCGACAACGTGTATCTGACGTCGTGATGGAGACAGGGTATCGTAGAGTGGCAACTTCTATGCCGTTCTTATCATCTATCACTCGCGGCTAGCTGATTTTGTTGATAATGTGGACGAACAGCCACTATGATTAGTTACCACACCGACCAAGCGCAAACATAATGATAAGCATCGGAAAAGGCATCATTCCGCGGTTGCACCCAGCATTTGCGTGAAGGAAACCATGAACTAAGCGACTGACCTTCAGCTTCAGATAATCTGCGGCTCAAAAGCAAGCCAGTGGCTTGCTTTTACTGCAAGCCAGTGGCAAAATCAGGGCAGTTTCATTGCCATCGCTATCGAGCAATGGTGGTGCCCATGCTTGCTGAACATTGGCGGTTTCTGGTGGTGCCAATGCGCGTTTTAGACTTCCTTTATGCATTTTCAGGCTCTGAAAATGCATCGAATTTCAAAGATTGGGTTTAGTGCGTAGCAATAAGTATCTGAGCCTGTTATTGCATCGTGAAATTTCGTTGAAGCGGGATGACAGAAGAAAAAGTGTTCGTTGTGGCGACACTATCTATGCATTGACTGCTATGGACTGCTGACGGGGAATCGTGAATTTTTCGTTGAAGCGGCACTCGTTGTAGCAGAGTTCGACTGTACACTCTAACCTCGATATAACGAAACCGTATATAATGAAATATCGGTTATAACTAAGTAAATGAAAAATGTTCTTGCAATAGATATGGTATTAGGAATAATCCTTTATAACGAGTTTTTGAATATAACAAACTTATTTTCGTGTATGGTGCAACTTTGTTATAGTGAAGTTCGAGTGTATTCATCTTAGTTTAATGTATTTGTTGGCAACTTCTTGGCAGATTGCATGCTATAAATGTTGTTCATGATCATAATACACTTAGGGAATGACAGTTCACCACGTGAACAAATGTGGGAAGCCATTCAAGGTAATTGGCTAACCCAAAATTTTTCGCTTTTCTTACTCTAATTTCTGCCGATAGGGTTTACCCCATTCACTATAAGTATACTTTGCATCTTAAGACCCATATGCTTGCAGGAAAACTCCATTTAGCCAGACCTAACCGTTTAACTAATATTGGAGATGTGTATCAATGTGTGGCAGATTTCTTGTGAGCACATCTATTCTAAGAAACGCTTTGTTCTCCACATCTTCACGTGACTTGGTTTTAACGTGTTTATTTTATCCGAGCATCTTGACGTATAACTGGGACTGTCCAAGAGGCAAAACCGAAACTGTGCTTTCCCACCCACTGTGCACTTTGTCATTTCATCTTGTTAGCATACTTGTTAACTCCAAGCATTGCGCAGCCTTGCACATGCTGCATAACTCACAGTTCTGCATTTGTGCGCAGCGATGGTATTGCAGGGGCGACAGCTGGGTGCCCTGGCGGGTGGCAGTTGCAGACAGCAGCTATCTACTCAGTTCTACGTGAAGGCGCAACTTTTCAGGCGCCTCCTGGGGCATCTGTCATCCGTTTACTGTGTCCTCTTTGACCGCAGTGGCAACTACATTTTTACGGTAAATATTTTCATTTGATTTATTCAGAAGGAAGGATTAGAAATTAACAACCGTGTGCTCATAGCACGAAGCCACTAGGAAAATCATGGATCTGTTTGAAAAAGAACTTCTTAATTGCTGGAGAATTTTTTTTTTTCAGCGATCATTTCTTGGCAACTTGAAAGGCCTTCTTCATAACAAGTCTGTATGGATTGCCTTGTGGCTCCCTGTTGTTGACAGGTGGTTGTCAGTTTCTTTTTTTTTTAACTTCGCTGCCGCTTTGCGGGATTCCGCAGAACTTATTTGCACTACTGCTTTATGAGGAATTCTTCTTTTCTTTGTTGGAACCAAATGCCTCCCCCCTCCTCTTTGCCTCCTCCCCTCCTACCTGGCACAGCAAGTGATTGGGAGAGGACTATCACTCTGAGCATGGTGTGTTTGTGTCACAGGGTGCAGATGACCTGTTGGTGAAGATGTGGAGCGCCCAGGATGGGAGGCTACTGGCTACACTGCGAGGCCACTCGGCCGAAATTACCGATCTGGCTGTGAGTCCCGACAACCAGTTGCTGGCGGCTGGCAGCTGTGACAAGGTCATCCGCGTCTGGTGCCTGCTCACCCTGGCACCTGTTGCCGTGCTTCTGGGTCACACAGCCATGGTTACCTCACTTAGGGTGAGTGCCACCACTGCATGCAAGCTTGAAATAACTTTTGTGTAGTTCGTGCACAACGTACAATGTGCTATCTTTTGTTTGTGCAGTTTTGTCCGTACCCAAAGGGGAACAGGCAGTTTTTGGTATCGACAGGCAACGACGGCTGTGCATGTTTTTGGGACTACTCGAGCAGCACTAAAAGTTTCAAGTGAGTTATCTTGTGCGTTTTTTTTTAATAGGCATTGAGAGTTGTTTAAATATCATCACTGAATAAACTAGTTGCTTTGTTTTGTACGTTTTTTTTAATAGGCATTGAGAGTTGTTTAAATATCATCACTGAATAAACTAGTTGCTTTGTTGTGGCAGTACTAAAAATTCAGCTTCTTTCGGTGATGGGAAACCTGCACCAACTGGAAATTACCATGCCATACAGCTCCAAAAAAGTTTTTCTTGTGTAATTTGCATCATTGCCGCTCCACAAGGTGGTGTTCGAACCGAAAGTAAAGCTGACAGCACGCACCGTGAGCAGATATTACCGTAATTACTCGAATCTAACGCGCACCTTTTTTCCGGTTAAGCGAGTTCATAAATCGCATGCGCGTTAGAATCGAGTACGAACAAAAAAATTGCGGTCAATCTATTGCCATCGGCAAATCCAAAATGGCCGCCCCCTATGTGCGTCGGCATGGCGCGTCGGCCATTTCTGCCTATGTGTTTCCCATGTGCGGCACTTCGTACGTGTGCTGAGGAGTTCGTCATCTAGTAGTGTATTAGCATCGACGGCGTGGAAGGGCCGACTCCAAAAACTCGAGTGCACCTCGATGCTGCCTTTAAAAGAAAAGTCATCGCGTGTGCAGAAACGGACGGAAATCGGGCCGCATCGCGGTCGTTCGGAGTTCCCGAAACGTGAGTGCGGGACCGGCGGAAACAAAAGCAGAAGATTGTCGACAGCAAAGCTTCACGCAAAGGCTTCAGTGGACCATATCAGGGTCGGTTTCCGCAAATTAATGAGCTGCTCGGCGAGTATGTGCTTGGGCAGCGAGCGGCACAGCGGCCCGTGACGACAGAACTGCTCCAAGTGCGGGCTATGCAATTAGTCTTAGAAAAAGGTCTAATGCGGAGCCAGTTTAAAGCGAGCAGGTGCTGGCTAACTACTTTATAAAGAGGAAAGGCTTTTCCCTCCGAAGGGGAACATGCATATGCGAAAAAAAGTTTTGCGGAGGAGTACGATGAAAAGCTTCACAGTTTTCAGAGGTTCGTCCTAAACTTGCGGCGCAACAACGGCTACCTGCTTGGGCAAATCGGGAATGCCGATCAGACGCCTCTTTACTTCGACATGCCTGGCCCCATAATCGTCGAGAAGAAGGGGGCGAAGCAAGTTCGCGAGCTGACATCGGTCCACGGTAAAACTACAGTGACGGCAATGCTCTGTTACACGTCAGATAGGCACAAGCTTTGCCCGTACCTCATATTTAAATGGAAGACGCTCCCGAAAGTAGTAGTTTTTTCGAGTGGTGTGATCGTGCGGGCCAGCGAGAAAAGTGGGTGCGCGTTACAATCGATGTCTTACGTTTTTTTTTTTTTTTCGCGGTGGAAATCGGGTGCGCGTTACAATCGAGGGCGCGGCAGAATCGAGTAAATACGGTACGTGATGGTTGCTATCTTGTACACGCACGCTGCTGCATTTGCGTTCAGTTGCACTGCTGCAAAAGCAGGGAATCGGGCTCAGTTATTCCGACTTATGCGGGATTGCGACGGTCTTTTTTGATAATCATTGGCAAAGAACGAAGGCAATGGGGCGACTGCTGAAAGGTGTGCCAGTATGGCTTATCGCCAACAAAGAGCCCACATGTGTGGTGTAGCGCTGCTACACCACACATGCTGCCGCCTCAATCGTTGTTTTGCAGAAAGAAAGCAGACCAATGTTGCGGAGTTGAGTGTTGTGGATTGCGGGCATTTAGACAGCAAGACACACTCTCATGAGGCGACAGCCCAAATGCCGCTCCGTCTGCTAACAGGACTGCTAAAGCATCGTTTGCTAAAAGCTCGCATCATCGCGTTAACGCAACAGGCTTCTTGTTGCATCTGTGCATGGTCTGAAGTCGAGTGGGAGCAAGCAGCTCGGCGCGGTGTGTATGCCAAGTAGACGAAGTGCTGCATGCAGCTAGTCAGTGGAAAATCGGCTCCCTGTGACCGTACCGTGTCTCAAAAACACTGTGTCACTTTTTGCCAAGTGGCAGATCGCGGTACACGTTTATCACGGACAGACGATTATGTGCGTTTCGTCGCTATGCCAGCTGCTGCGTTGGCTGCGTATCCTGTACCTAGCAGTATTTTTGAAATGCTGTTTGGTGCTATCGCGTGCTATCGGACGGTCATGCGGGAATGCCAATATTTTCTTAACATTTGCAAAAATAAAAAAAAAAACGGCTTTGCGGTGGGCACATAAGGCAATATTTTCTTTGGCACTATATTTTTTTCTTCTTAAGTGGTGATGGCACACCTAAAAAAACTCAGATTTGTACTTTGTCATAGGTACTGTAACTAGCTTTGAACGTGCATGTGTGTTCATGCATGGGAGTGTGTTGTGCGCTGCTATGCTGCAGCTAGCGTGTTGATGCAATATCTCTCACTATCTTATGTCACCGCTTTTGTACAAATCCTGCTCGTATTTATTTTATTCTTTTGCTTATTTTGTGGGCTTGCTGCTGCTTCTGTATAAGTGATTATGTAAGCTGAGTGAAGAAAAGTGTAACTTTAAAGGCTCGCTTTCTTTATTAGACACAATTAATGAGAACTTATAGCAGAAGAACTTGTTTTGGGGCGAGTCGGTGCCTTAGTTTGCCGAATATTTCGTAACTGGCGCAAAACTAGGAACATGAAAATAAGGGAAGGAAAGAGACAGACTGGCGCCAAACTAACAACTGTTTATTGCCGGTGCAGGCTGAAAAACAGGTAAACTTGCACACTTGCGCAGTGGCGGGGAAAACTTGCCACACATGTCATGACGTTTGGCTCCCATCGGTCTCTTTTCTCCCCTCATTTTCATATTCCTAGTTTTGCTCCAGTTGCAAAATGTTCAGCAGAGAACCAACAGACAATAATTCCGGGAAAACATACAGGTTATTATTAGAAGTAATTGTGATGCAAATATGGATGAAAAGATAACTTGCCACTGGCAGGAACCAAATCTGCTATTTTCGAATAACGCATTTGATGCTCTACCACTCAGCTACATTAAACTAAATTAAAGGTAAGTTTTCTTCCTCTGTGTGTGTCATGGAAAGCCCGTGCGTTCTCCAAACACAGAAGGTGGCTGCTCCAAAAGCAGATTTTGCCTTCTCCAATGACTGCTGCAAAATGCTGGAAGCCATCACCACTGTTATTTCTTTTTGTTGTGTGTTCTACAGTCAAATATTGTTGTAGCGAGCCTCAGATTAATGAATTTTCAGATTAACGACTTTTTCAAAATTTCTCCTCCAAGGGCCCATCGGTTTAATGTAAAAATCTTTCACTACTACGAATTTCAGAATATTGAATCTTTCAGAATAACATATCGTAATAACTCGCATAATGAACCCACTCCCCATGTTGGTCCTTGAGAAAAGAAAAAGGAATTTAATGTATCTGTTCATTTTATTTTGGTGTGATAGCCAGTGCCGTTGATGATAGAAACAACGGTAAATCAAGCTGTTGTATCGCAAAATAACGATGCAATAAAAGTCAAAGCATAGTTAGGCAACCATGCTAAACAGTTGCGAGCAGTGCGAGCGCCGATGACAGCAATCAAAATTTAAACGTAGCGCCTTTTGCTGTAGAGCGCTATCTGCGAATGCAGGAGAAACCTTTTCGCTTATAGCGGCATGCAAGCACAGTGACACGAAAACAAATGAAAAAACAAAACGCATAGCCTCCAAGATGACGGGTGCGCAGCTTGTTTTTAAGCCGTGGACCCGCCATCTCGGAGGCAATGCAAAGCACAACACAACTGCACCAATGGCACGTTGTGCACCTGCAACGTTTGTGCGCCGCCATCCGATGCTGCGTTTTTGTTGTCGGGTACATTTGTCGTAGTGAATTTAGTTGGACACCTGCTGCGCAGGGCACGTTCGGCCGGTACACTAGCTACATGCCTGCATGTGCTGGAGCATGGAAACATAGCGGCCGGACGACACTTAGGCATCGACCCGTGCGCGTTCGTTTCGGGAGAAAACAGGAAGGGCTCTGGACTACAAGAAAGATTCGACGCGCATTTCGCGAGCCAAAACATTCGTCTCAAGTTTTTGCTGTTATAACTCTCGTTATACCTTAGCGAACTGCCCACACCAGGATATATTGTGCTTTTCCTCAAATAATTGTGCCCTGGTTCCGTATTATTTCGTATTTGTTTGGTTTTTCGTGATTGTAAAGCATAATGCAGTCCCCTTTGTATACACAGGACAGGTAGGCGACTTACATGCTTGCGTTACGATTTTGCAAAAGAAGGAATGACTTTGAGCAGTTCTTGAGATTCATTGTATTGAGATAGACCGCATGCAGGCTGGTGCGCTTTGTTGACGTCGACGGTTTACATTCTCATTGTCCAGTTTCTATTTGCTTTGCCCTATACTGCTATTCTATGTCTCATGCGGTAACCTTTTATTCACAGCCCTAAGCCGCTCAAGTTTACCGAGAGAATTCGTGCAGGCTCTCAGATGATCTGCTCCTCGTTCAGTCCAGGTAAGGGTCCAGAGACACAACACAGTTCGTAGATTTAAGAACAGGTGCCAGAAGTGCACGTATTCACTAAGGTCCATCGATGGTAGCCTGAAAAGTTCTTGACTGTTGCTTACGAAAACCCAACAGGTGGGGCCTTCTTGGCTACTGGCAGCACAGACCATTTTGTTCGGGTTTACCACATGCTGGCCCCATCCGGTCCGGAGCGGATCGCTGAACTCGAGGCACATGCCGTAAGACGCTCGGCTTGCAATTTGTATCATTTTGTTGGGCTTTGCTGTTTCTTCCTGCTTACGGGGCCTTGCTCTGGAACACCTCCACAGTAGGGTTGAAATTGAACTTTCATATTCAAGGCTAGTTGTACTTCAAATTGGGCATGCACTTGTGTAAATTATGTGAAAACTCCCATGTTGACTTTGTTGTGCCAACGTTTTAAGGTCACAAATAACTTTTTTTTTTTTTCTCGGGATAGGAGACTTCAGAAGAATCTTTGTTATTTTGCGGGCTTTTTTATTGGGTTGCTCATGCTTCAGTTTGAGAATGAGTTTTGACACAGCGAAGTGCTGTCATGGGATAAAGGCTTAATAATCATGAGCAACGCAACAAAAAATTTTTTACACTACTTGGAAGTACACTGTCAATTAGGGGCACATTGAAGTGTTCCCATGCATTGTGTCCATCTGATTGTTTATTATGTTGATGGGGAAGCCACCTTCTTCATCTGGTGGTTTTTTTCGCTTTGGGATGAAAGCAAAAGGTCCTTGTATCTTTTCTCTGTGCAGGACCAAGTGGACAGCTTGCAGTTTGCCAATCATAGCTGCCGGTTTGTGAGTGGTTCCAAGGATGGCACGGCCAACGTTTGGACCTACGAGCGACAGCAGTGGAGATCAACTAGACTTCGTATGGCGACCAAGTTGGTGGGGTTAGTTACCGAACTGTCTCAGTGCTGCCTATCATTCATTTTAAGCTATAAGTGAGGAGTGATGAGTGGTAGCATTACAGCATTTCATTTTGGACAAGAAGAGCCAGCGTTGGGGCCTTGTAAATTGTGTAGAGCCGATACTTGCAATGCCCTGTTTGAGCACAAAGGCACACTAAAAGAACTCGTGCATACACACGAGGCTTGTTAGTCTTCTTTATATACGCTTTTTTGCATCTTTCTTTGTGTTCGAGCAGTGCATTGCAAGTATGAACTTGTCATCTTGGCTGCCTCAAAATATAGTATTCTGCATTGTGTTTAGAATGTGTAGGATTTGAAAGTGTTAGTAACGTTAAAACACTGCAGAGTAAACATTCAAGTAATGTATCTATTGCTCTTTCTGTGTAATGAGAGAGTAGTAACTTGTACAGTCAAACCTCTTTACAAGGGACACTGATATAAGATACAAATGGGTATAAGAGACGCCAGTGTGCCTACAGTAAATACAGTTTCATAAGAAAATGCGTACGAGGTACCCTGCTTACTAGAGACATCTCGTATAGAAGACAAGAATCGCTGCCCAGAGCATGCCTCTTATTAAGAAGTTTAACGGTATCAGAAATAGAACGTTCATTGGAACACACTGGGAAATTTATATGAACCTTGACTTGCCATACAGGGTTACCAAATGAACATTCACTTGTATTGTAGTATGAAGCCAAATGGGAAGTCTTTAGGTAGTTGGCCTGAAGCAGCAAATAGCGAGCGTGCTGTTAAATAAAAATGTCATTTGTTTACAATTTTGTTCTCTGGAATGTCCTGTTGAATGAGTTATAAAGTGTGTAAGGCTTGTCACTGCATTCAGCTTTTGGCAACATTGTAGCTTTCAAGCAGTGCATCATTGTTCGCACGCTATCAGCAATGCGCGGCTTGGCATGTCAAAGTTGTCTGCAATCTCCCGATTTTCATGGAATCATTTGAAACAGCTGGAAGGCAGTCGTTGTGCAAGAGTGTTGAGTGGGGAACCGTCAAGCATGGTGTCGTCTGTGCTCTTGCAGGTCTGAGGAACATGTGGAGGAGGACCCCAAGCAGAGGTTGAAAGTGACCATGGTCGGGTGGAACCAGGACGACCACCTAGTTGTGACTGCTGTGAACGACCATTCCATCAAAGTGTGGGACTCGCACACGGGCAAGCTAAAGCACATTCTCTTGGTGAGCCTCTGAAAGCCTTCTGAGTCCCTAGTGCAACCACTGCTTTCTATTGCCTTTTTAAATGGTACTAGACAGGTAAATTAGGTTTTTGGACTACACTCGGGCCACTTATTCATAAGTGTCGCTCTCTCTTGTTGTAAAGGCACGATAACCCTGAAAGCACCCAAAAGCGGTGCGAGAGTCGCCGACATTTCACACAGTCGCTCGCCAAATAGAAGACCGCTCGAGTACAGCGCCGCTTCTGCCGTGCCGAAGTAATGCTTTAAATTTCTCATTCACTCTAACAATGGTCGCTGCAGTATTAATATTTTGCCCTTTGTTGCTTGCAGGGGTGGCAGGCGTATAGTGGTAAGGCACTGGGCAATCTGCTGAAATTCTGCTTACACAAAACTCGCGTGTAATGCAATTTCACATTGCACTCTGTTAGCCTTGTTTTTTTTGCCAGGTTTTCAGTGTGAACTAAGGACACAGTGCTGAGAGCTTGAAGCTGTTGGGTTGTGGGTGCTTTTGCATTTCTTAAGGTGGCATTGTTTTTAATTTTTTTATGTATATGTTCATTAGGGGCACGAAGACGAGGCATTTGTTCTTGAGTCCCATCCCGAGGACAGCAGAATACTCCTCAGTGGGGGACACGATGGTCGCATCATCATCTGGGATCTCGTTGCGGGATGCTCAGTGCGGAGCTTCTTTAATATGGTAAGCTTCTTTAACTCAGCTTCTTCTTGGCTTGCTTGAGCTTGCTGCTTTGCACTGCTCTGTCGAGACTTTATAGCCTGAACTTGTGTACCAGTGGTGCCTTGTCGGTGTTTCACCGAAAAATTTGAGTAAAAACTTTTGCAAATGTTACAGCATATTCTGATGTGCACAGCTCACAGTTGTTCGTTCCTATAAATAGCTGCAGTTGCATATCTGATGAAGTTACATATCTAGATGAAGGGAACAAATCGTGCATATAGCCAACATCGGTGAGTGCATGCAATCACACTGAAATTCTTATTGTGGGAATCTGGGGCTCAAAGCGAAGCAGTGTGCAAAAAGCAAAGCTCAATATAATTTTACGACAATGCTTGAGTGCTTCATGGCAATGCTTGAGTGCTTCTGTCTCCAAATTAGTCAACTCTCAATAAACAGAAATTTCTTAAATGATATCGCTGCTTGAATGGAACTGCCTCAAAAGTGATTGATCTCTTACCTGAACATTGCAGCCCAGCTCAACACTCAGTATATAGAACTTCTGTTATGAAACATACTTTCTCGATCCCTTCAGGTTTTATAGAGTTTGCTGTACGTTTTGGGGTGCAACTTCACGACACTGCATTCATTGCTTTAAAGCCGCACCTGGATGCAGCATCTTTTACATACAATTTGTACTGCTCTTTCTAACTTAATCGCCTTGAGCAAGCGATGTGTTAAAAAATGCCGTGCTTTCCCGTACACATATTGTTAACTGTGGTAGTGATTGCAACAACCATCTCCCCAGATTGAAGGACAAGGGCACGGAGCGGTGTTTGACTGCAAGTTTTCTCCAGACGGCCTCTTGTTTTCTTCAACCGACTCGCATGGTCATATCAGCATTTTTGGCTACGGCTCCGGGGACCCATACAAGAAGGTGACTATTTCTGTCAAAGTGCAGTACTGATTTCATGTGTGGAGACAAGAAAGGTGCATGATCACTTTCTCGTCTAGGGTATTAGGTGGTCATTCGAGTATAAAGCCAAGTTCTTTTTTTTCCCCAGCAATCCTGAGTCTACTACAGTATATCCTTGATAATCCAAACTAGAGGGGCACCTCATGATTTCATTTCAATCATAAAAAGTTATCATAAACATTAGTCAGGGCTGCATGCCAAGTATTGTTGTGATGTTTGTTTACCAGTGCCGTAGCTACGCTTGAGGCAGCTCTGAATGATTGACAGTAAATTTTTTTAAACTTAAGCAATTACACTGGGCTTCGGTATTTTAGAACACATGCAGGGGACTGTAAATAACGTACTAATGGGTTGTGTGCTATGACAGCTTGTAGCCCATTTGCATTCTTCGAACGCTTTCCCATGTGACACTGATGTACATATTACCACGAAAATGACCCTAAAGAAGTGTTCAATGTGCCATGGACCAAAGCCAGGCCGCCGCCTTCTTTTTTTCTCTCTTAGTTATGTGATGGTGCCTGCAGTTTGGCTAAAAGGTCGTTTTTTAGGCAGTTGATCTTCTTTATTTGTGACTGTGAATGACATAGCAATGTGAATGTTCATCTAGAAGTAAACAAGGCAGCGGATATTTCTAGGCATGGACCAACAAAAAGGTTGAATCAACCAAATTAGTGCCGTGAGGTAGTTTCAGTTCGGGGGCTTAAAGGCCAATTAAAAACATGGTGGGCCGAGCAAAAATTGAAAGTTTGTCATCATGGTTTAAATTATCGAGCCTGCCGTAGTCAAAACTTAAGAAAGCCTGCATTGACTCCTCAAAAAACCTAGGGTGGGCTTATAGGCACCCTTTTTATCGTTGATGTAAAGAACGATGTAACATAACAGCTGGTAGTCTAGTCAGGCTGCTCTTATGTGGATGTTGGAGGAAGTGGTAGATATGGTTACGCCATTCCCGACCTCCAGGTTCCGGACGAGCAGTTCTTCCACACGGACTATCGGCCGCTGATCCGCGATGCGCAGCAGCACGTGCTGGACGAACAGACACAGTGTGCTCCCCACCTGATGCCACCGCCCTTTTTGGTGGACATCGATGGCAACCCGTACCCGCCTGACCTACAGCGACTCGTGCCTGGCAGGGAGCACTGCCTCGACTCTCAGCTCGTTCCTTACGTGGCTGTGCTCGCCAATGGTGAGAAGCCTTGCCTTGTATCTTGCATTACGGTGAAACCTCGTTAAATCCTAGTTGGCCGGAGTTCGGTAAAAGTACGTACTAAATGGTAGTACTGCCTAATCGAAATAGTGTCAGGTCTCCCACTTACCTGTCAAAAAAAAAAAAAGAAACCTTCAGGGAGTGCGATGAAAGAACAAAAAACGTGCAGTAATTTATTAACTTCGTGTGACAAAGTTTGTAATCTTCCTTTGAAGACGGCGGCCTCAAACTAACTTAAGCTGCGAACCGGCTTTTCCGCCAGCCCCTTCTCAGCGAATACCCGCATGACGCTAATGCAGTGCGCACCTTCAGGCACTGTCGGAACTGGATCACCCGTGTTGTCGCTTTCCATGTCGTCCTCATCACTATTATTTGGTGACACTTCGACAACCGAGGCAACAATGGCTTTGTCGGACATGTCCGGAGATGTCTGCACATCGCTGTCTGTGTCTGAAGTCGGCGAAGGAAATGCCTTCTGTAACGCCCTGCCACTCCAGCACTTCAGCTAGCAGAGTTTCGTAAGCTTTGTCTACAATGTCCGAAGTCTGGTCGATGGTGTCACTAGCGTCATCTGCATCGCCTGCACACACACTGAAGCCAGCACACTTGAAGCAATTTTGAACTGTCGTTGCTTCAACCTGCCGCCGCGAGTATTCGAGCAGGTGAATCGCGACAATCAGATTGATGGAGAATAATTTGCCACATTCACTAGCGAGAAGAAATCTGCGCAGCAGATTCTTCTTGTAGAGCTGTTTTACAGCTTGAATGATGCCTTGGTCTAAGGGCTGGGCAATTGCTGTTGTGTTTGGTAGCAGAAATGCCAACTTCACAGCCGTCAGGTTGTCCAGGGCGACGTACACCAAAGTGCTGTCTGAAATAAGAAAACTCTTCTCTTCTTAGCCGCGAACGGCGATCGATGAGGCGCGTATACTCCTCAAAGAGTTTTTCCATCATCCATGCTTCGGTGTTGCTGCGATAGATGACCCCTGATAGCAATCGGGCGCCTTTAAAACATCTAGGCTTCGCCGACTTTCCAATCACGGGGAGCAAAGTTCTGTCGGTTCCAGTCATGTTTGCACAAAACGCCACTGATATTCTGTCTTTTGCATGCTTGCCGCCGGTGCACGTCTCGCCTTTGAATACGAGCGTTTTGTCTGGTAGCAGCTTAAAGAATAGCGCCGATTCATTCATATTAAAGATGTCATCAGGTGCGTAGTCTTCCAAGATGTTCTTGAGCTGACGATTTTGCCACTGCTCGTGCGCCATCCTCGTCAGCAGCAGCACCTGCTCCCGAAACAGTCCTCGTGGTGATTCCGTGCCTCGCCTTAAATCTGGCCAGCCAGCCTTTGCTGCACACGAAGTTGTTATGGTTGAGCTGCGAGCCAAAAACCAGGGCCTTCTCCACGAGCAAGGGTCCGCTGATAAGCAGATTTTTTCGACCGTGCAGCTTTCAGCCACTTCACCAGCACCTCTTCTACATCAGATTAGTTGAACCGTGTAGCCGGCACCTTTTCACAGTTGTAGCAGCACTGCCGAGCAGCTTCTCTCTGGAATTCCAAATTCCACACACTGTAGTTAATGGCAGGTCCTTTTCGCGTGCCAGCACCGATTTCTTTTTTGCGCCACTTTCAATGGCACGAATTATGTCCAATTTGTCCTCTATTTTCAGCACTCGATGCTTTTGTCCCAGCTTCGGCATGACGCAAGTACGAAGTGGCGCAAGCGCACATACACAACACGTGAAAAAACTACGCGAGAGCTGTACGGCACGGAACCAGAGAACACGTATGCACGATGCCAAAGGAACAAAAAACGCAAAGCAAGCGCACACCGTGTTTGTGTGTTTGTGCAAAGCGCCATCGCGTGGACAACACCAGAAGCCTAGCCGGCCGAGTGCTTCTTGTTGCAGGAAAATCCAAGAAATGGCGCTCACCAACACAGCCGTTATTATCATCGATACAAACAAGCGAGGCGTGTTTCGATCTCTGGGGCTTGCTGTTCTGTCAAGACGCCTAGTGGGGGACGACATGCTGTGGCGAGTGCGCAACGAAAATTGGAAAAACTACTAATTAACCAATAGATGCGCGGTAAGCTGGTACTGTTTATGTAGATACAAAATGCATTATGTTCAATGGCCGCCGAGTCGGGGATTTGACTTTACTACTTTTAAAACGGAACTACTGTTTAAGCAGGTACGGTTTAACGAGGTTTCACTGTACTTGCTAAATACGTGTGGTTACAGTTGGCACTTGGGGCCCCTTTGGTTTATCTGTTTGTGTCCACGAGACGTTTGCTACTGCATTCACGCATACAGCATGACAAGCCTGTTTTTAAAATGCCTTGTTCTTTTTTCGTTTTCATTCCACAGAACCTGGTGTGATTGAGTTTATTTAAAGATCATCAAATATAATAAAGGCAAAAAATAATAGTCAGGTATGACATTGTAATGAATTCTTGCTGTTTTATTTATGTTATAATGAATTACTTTGTGTTATCAAAACACACTTACCCCAAATACCCCACTTTGCATAAAATAATTTTTCAAATGACGTGGATATCTATGGGAACTTCAAAAAAAATTTTTTTCCTAACGTCTTGATATTGATTTTGTTTAGCCATATTAAGGTCGGAGTGAATCGGTTTTTATGAGATGGGAGAATGCAATTTAATTTGTAGGGCTGGAGATGTAAGACTAGTAAGCTATTGATAGTTATAACCCAGAACACCATTCAACACGTTTGTGGCTTTTGAGATAACGTTTAGCAGGATACCAATATTTTCTAACGTTATTGTATACTAATACTATTTGTTCAGGCGAAGATGGTGGCTTGAAAAGAGAAAAATTCTCAAATAATGACCTTCACTGGCGCCAATGTTTCAACTAGCAGGCTTGTCTTGAAGGCTGCAAATGTAGCAGCCTTGAAGATGATAAAATTGCTGGCTGAAATGTTACGACAACCCATGCTCAAGAACATTCGCCGCCATTAGTGTGTTTCAAGTGAAGCCTTCCCTGATATGACATATGTGATACTTCAGGGGAATCTGAGATCTTGGAGCCTGTGCGTCCTCTGGAGAATGAGGCAGACGAGGATCGGCCGGCCATCGACGAGATGATTGAGCAGCTGCAGCAGCAGCAGGATCACTTGCTGGCGGCTGAAGGGCAGTCCCCACCACGATCGGCACAACAGCCTCGACTGGCTTCGAGTAAGTGCTCCACTGGACGAGCAGCTTTGGCTGGAATTGGCACATGCTGTTTACGAGTGCGCCTTTTCAGAATGTATTGTGTACAGGACAACATTGACTGCACCTCTTCTTAGCAAGTGGGCATGCAAGGAGACACGAAAATAAAATGACACACAAATGAAGCCCTGCTTCTAAAGAACCTCATCTCTATGTCTGTTTTGACTTCCTTGCACCTATTTGTGTTTCACGGTTAAATTTTTTATAAATCTTGTATGCATTATTTTTTAGAATCTTACCATTCATCTCATCTTCTGGTTCATATAGCACAAGAATTATCTGGTGGCATCACACTCCTCATTCATTCAAGCCTTTGCAGCCACATGCAATTAACTTGGATCACCTTGTGAGCTTGCCCATTGTGAAGCACTGCAGAACGATCAATAGTGACAGCATCCAGCTGAAATTGCCATAGTTTGCATCACACTAACTAGCAGTGGGAACTGTAAAGAATACTGTTTTTGCCCAAAAAAAAAAACATAATTTACAGATTCATTCAGTAAATAAAGGCATGTTGATGTAATGATTTCGATAACTCAAAATTCAGCTATTTCAAGCATTTGTAATGGTCCCACCTAATATATGTTGACATAGTTTCACTAAAGCCGGCTGTGGTAGTCTTTATTAATTTATTTATTTATTATTCTTCATTCTCCTTCTATGTAGGTCATTCTCCAGGGGGCCACCACAGCAGAGTCGGAATGCGACGCACTGGCGATGTTGAAGGAGTGAGGCAGTCCTCTGGCCACTGGCAGTCCCGGGACACAGAGCAGCCCGGTCCCTCTTCTGAATCAAGTGCTGGTAGCAGCGCTGGCAGCAGCAATGCCAGCAACGCAGCTGCACCGACTCGGCTCGCCCGGTGCTTCCTCGGGACTGCCTCACGATCGGCACTGGTAGCCAACTCGTTGCGCCGTGCAGCAATGATGGCGGATGCTGAGCAAACTTTGTACCATGCAGAGAACCAAAGACGACGGCAAAGTCTGGAGGTCAAAGTGGTAAGCTGTTAGCACCACTGGCATTGCGGTTAATGTAAGAGTTAACGGGGGGACACAGCTCTTGGATTGCGAAAAGTGGTAAAGAAATCGTTTTTTTTTTTTTAATGAAGTTTTGAGGGTCTGGAATCCTTTTTCTATATGATTCTAAAATATCTACTAATCGCTCCAAAACATCTACTGATCGCTCCAAAATATCTACTGATCACGCAGAAGTACTTCAAAAAATTTGTTTTGCCCTCTTAGGTGGTCAAAATTATTCTAGAAATTGTAAGAAAATGGCGATTTTCAAAAAATTAAAGCTTCGCAATAGTGCGGACAGTAGCGGACTTGTTGGTCACAGAGAAGATAAGTTCTCAGTGTTCGAATTCCCCACGTGAGCTGGCTTTTCCATTCAGCAATAATCGCGCAAAAAACAAATAGTTGAAAAACATTGGGAGGCCTCCGATTGGCCGCGTCTGCCAAGTTTCTTCAGCTCGCCTCGTCATTGGGCCTATGCTCGCTCCGGGAGACCGTCATCTGCTGCATGTGCGTTGCAAGGACACGGTTGTTGAAAATCGCTACTTCCTGACGTGTTCACGGCTCAACGATCATTTAGATAATAATTACGGTTAGTATCTGTAAGTGGATGCTTGATAAGATAACTATGGTGCGCCGCGCTTGTACACTGCGCAACGCACCTAACTCCGCTGACGGCAGGACAAACCTCAAACTTTGCGGACAAGAACAACACTCTAGCGCAATCTTGGCAACATGCTTTTTCGCAAGCAACCAAGCACATCGTTCACTGTCTCCTCGGAACTACGAACGGGCATTTTAGGCATCGGCAGCAGACCCTAGAGTCAAAGCTCGTCAGACCCCCCCGGCTAGGAGGATTGCTCAAAACATAGGCTAACAGTCCCGCGCGTCGGCACTCGAAAATGCAATGCCAAGCATAGTGCCCACAGATTTTTTTCTCATCGTAGCTACACATTTCTCGCATCGTCACTGAACGCCACTGCTAAGCACATCACGCGCCGGCTGCACTGTCGCCGCTGCTGCGCACTTTAAGGGGGGACATGGGACCCGATAGTGAAATATATTAGTCTTAGGCCTAGAGACATGATTTTTTCAGGTAATATTCAGCTTTGTACACTGATTGAAAATATGTAATTACATTTTCTTTACATTAATTCAAAAACAATGTTACAACTATTCTTATTTTATGAATTTGAGATGTGACTTGCGTAAAAAGTAATGCATCAAAAGAGCTGTACTTCAACCTGTATATTGCTGAATATTCAAATAGTGTAAGTATGCAATTTCATGCTAGTATCTAAATTTTACCCAAAGTTATGAAGTTTTTATGTTGCAGTCTCTTAGCTCTGAACTTTCACCGGTGATTTCTGGAAAATTTCAAAATTTTACAATGTCCTTAAACCTTTTATCAAGGTTTTCTTGCACACTTCAATATCCTAGCATTTAAGGGGAGACGCTCCTCGAAAGCACTTTTTTTTTGTTATTCAACTTAGAGCTTCAGAAATTGGACCACTGATGCAGTTTTTCCTCCTGATTCCAAATCTGTAATCAGTTTTTACATAAGTGCAATAGTTTGGGAGTTGTGTTTCAAGTAATGGTGAAACTTGATAAGTTTTCCGGGAACTTTCGCGCATACTAAATGTTCATGCAGAGAGTTGTTCAATGGCTCCTTTTGCTCCCTATTAGCCATAGAGTGCCGATATCTAGCTAGAAATTGTGCTCCAACTTTGAAACTATGAAAAAAACATCTGTGTAGCAAAGTACCCTTTTTTTTCCACTCGACCACCATTAAATTTATTAATAGATATTTACAGCTGATAGGTTGTGCTGATTCAAGTAGATATCGGCACCCTACGCACTCTCCTCAATGTGTGTGCCAAATTTCGTCGTCGTATGACCATTCTAAGTGCCCGAAACACTTCCCGCAAAAAATGCAAATTGGACAAAATTGCGAAATGAGAAAAACGCGTTTGAAAGTTTGAAAGTCTGTATTTACAAAAATGAAAAACGCAGTAGCACGAAACTTGTGCTGAACACATACACACATGTCCAGAGGGAATATCAGTTGTCTAAAACTCTCCAGCACCGTAGGTTTTCCCTTCCCGGCTGGTGCGGCAGGACTCTTCCACCCGGGCCCTCTTGGCTGCACTGCGACGGTGTGCCCTCGCCTCAGCGGTCTGACGCACATTCATCTTGTGCATGCGCATGCTGTCTCGGCGGTCGCTGAGGGTAACCAGGGCCTCCGAAGGAAGCACCCCAAGCTCTTCCAGCACCTTTTCAAAGCTCGCGTGGCCCCGGTTGAACCACAGGACTGCAATGGCTGTGGCTGTTTCCACAGCAGTCCGGGAAGCAAACCGGGTCTTTGGACACAGCAGCGATATTTTGCTGTTCAGGGACTCGGCCGCGTTCTGTGTCTTGCCGTGGAGGCACCGGGCAAGCAGCTTCGCATCTGTGAGACGCTTGTAGATTGGGAGGACTGCCAAACCCTGGGCCTTGGTCAGGAGGGGGGTGTGGCACGGTGCAGGCTGGCCCTGCGCCTCAGCACGTCGGTGCTTGCACCACGAGTCTGGGCCTGCAGGACAGAACTTGTGACTTCCAGCACCGTCTGTTGAGCACGAGTGCAAACATGAGGCCCATATGGCAGTGTACATCTTGTGGACATTTCCCCGATTGTTCACAATGGCCACCTGAAAGTAAGTTTGAAGCTTCTGGATGGTGGTCTCCTTCAGCTTCTCCCCTCGTGGAAGTGGCGTTGGCAGCTTCCGCAGGCCGGTGCCCAGACGTTTCGCCACGTGGTTGGTGCACTCCTCTTTTTCAATTGGAGTGTCAGGGTACACGTTGGCATCACAGACCCCGTTGTAGGCCTTGCTGTCTCCATCGCTTAGGAAGATGGTGAACCGCAGGGGTGTCTCATAGTCCACAGTCCTCTGCCAAATGCGCACTGCAGCTTCGGCCTCCATGGCATGCGAAGAACAGTCGCAATTCTTCTCACAAACGGGATGATGAAACGCCTGCCATGTTTCTTCATCGCCTCCCATGTCGTTATGCAAACTGCACGCCAGGCAGAAGTTGGAAAGCACTTCATAGTCCAGGCACAAACCAGTGTCCAAGGACACTACAGTTCCCACACCATTGTGGCTTTTGTGGCCTCTTTTTTGCCATGTGCCGTCAAACATGACTGGCACGTCACTGTTACCAGCCACCTCTTTGGTGACGCTGCGTGCCCTTTGCATGTTTTCACAGACAGCCTTCACTGCCGCACTGTGAATCTTTTTGCCGATAGCATGGAAGGTCTTATGGTGCATAGGGTTTGGCAATCCAACTACTGCACAAAATCGTGAAAGTTGCTCATGCCCGATACCGACGGCACGCGCTGCAAGCACCACTTTCAGGTTCACGGCAAAGGCGTCACGCGAACTCCCGCTGTCGTAGCTTCTGCTTGCACCGCGGCCGCCATCTGACGCGACCCGCTTCGACGAGTACGCGGACGAAAGGATGCTCTCCGAGCACTCCGCATTCTCGCAGTGTAGCTCCAGAAACGCCGAAAGGCCTTTCCGCTTTTTATTCGGTGCCCGAACTGCGAGTTTACTCTCGTGACAAACGGGGCATGCCGCGCCTGCGACGACGGCCGTCAATGCACCCAACTCGCACAGCACTACGCTTTCGGCACGATCGGCATTCGGCCTGACGTCGTTTTCGAATAACGCGATCTTTTTCTGCGATGCACTCACAAAATTCACTGCAGCGTTGATCTCGTCGTCGCAGTTGCCATGGTCGACGTTGCCGTGGTCGATGTTAGGCCTACCGGCCGCTGGCCCGTCGCGGACATTTTCGTTGGCGGTGGCTTTCTTGTACGTCCTCCGCCGCTTCCCTCTGAACTTGTTCTTACTTCTGTATTTCCGATGGTCGGCAACGGCCTTTTTCGGGCTTGCCATCGCACGAAAACAGCGAAAAATAACTCCGGAAAACAGTGAAGCGAACTACGGCAAGAAAACACGGGTGCTGTCAGCCAATGGCGGCCCTGCGTTAGTGGCGCGCGGTTTGAAACGGCGGGAAAAGACTGTTTTTGTTGCTTTTTTTTTAGATTTTTCGTGAACGTACGAGACTTCAAGAACCGGGATCGTGGAGAGTAAGGACAACTCTACACGAGCCAGCGGCCGCAATATGGCGGACAGCTCTCTTCGCGGCCCCGCGAGCACGCGAACAGCAGCCCGTTTTGTGTAAATTTCGTGATGCCGCGCGTCACTGCCGCTCACTCAGACGCGTTTTTCACTGACTTCTGATGCTTATTTCGCTGTGATATTTTCAGATGTCAAAATATAATGTATAAAGATGATAAAGCAACAAAAAACAGAAAAGGTGAAATTTGGAAAAAAAACGCGACTTTTCGACCCGCGTCTCCCCTTAAACAAAAAAAAAAGATCAAGGAAGTCGAATCAGTATTAGAGACACAGTGCTCATCCCAAATACAAAACATGCAAAAATCTGTATTTGAGAAAAATGCAAAATGCAAAAAACTGAAAAAATTGTGAAAATGAAAATTTCGTGCATGAAAGCCACAGCACTTGTATTCACAATCACTCAGAAAGCCCCTGCGGAGTAGTCTGAAGCGGGCTTTTGCTTGTGCTTCTTCCTTGCGGCTGCCTGGAACGCCGCTGAAGATGCCCGGTTTCTCTCCGAGCCGACAGCACGACGATAGTCTTTCTCAACCGCCCGCTGGTTACCTGTGCATGTTTAATCTAGCTGCAGTTCACGCAAAATAAGCAAACTAGATTCCTTGTTCTCTAAGTTGAAACGCATCACAGCATCTGCCATGGCAGTCTCAACGGCAAACAATGACGCGTTCTTGTCCTTCGGTGAGAGGCTCCAGATGACCGAATGCAAGACCTCATTCGCAATCTGCGTCTTCCCTCTGGTGCATCTCTGCAGGAGCTTCTTGTCGGACAAGCGTTTATAAACAGGACGCAGTGCATTGCTCATAGCCTCTGGCAAATCGTACTTGCTTTTTGGGATGGGCTCATTCCTTGCCATGGCTGCATTATGCTTGCACCAAGACTCAGAGCCGTGTAGACAAAGCTGTGGTTTGATTTCTTGTCAGTGGATGTCACATGATGATACGTAGCCCACACAGCCTTGTGCATCTCATCCACATTCCCAGAATGGGATTTCAAAGCCCAGCCGTATAAACTCATCAATTTTGTGATGAGGTCACCCGTGAGGCAGCCCTTGCCACTGGTACGCTCGCTGCTGTCCCCTTTGTGCTTCTGCACGAGGTTCCGAAGCGCAGTCCCCATGCCCTTCTGCACATGGTTCGAGTAGTCTTCTTTTTCAACATTTATGAAGCCATACACCTTAACATTTGTGAAGCCGTACACCTTAACATTTATGAAGCTGTACCCCTTAGCTTCTTTGACAGTACTGTATGACCGGCTGTCACCATCACAAAGCATGGTGGTGTACCTGAGGCCATGAAGCGAAAGGGAGCACTGAAATAAAATGATTGCTGCCTCTACTTCCATTTGGCCAGCCTTGCATGTGGTATTTTTCTGGCATAAATGTTTAGCTTTCCATTCAGAGTATTCTGGGCTCTCGGGTTTTGGACCACATTCACAGCCGAGGCAAAAATTAGAAAGCACAACAAAGTCTAGCACATAACCTGAAAAAACTTCTATTACAGTGGCTATTCCGATGTGAGAGGTGTGTCCTCTTTTGTGCCATCAAAAGAGACGGCAATATTTCCGGGGTGTCCGAAATTGAGGTCCTTGTAGAGGCACTTTACCACTGTGGCACATTTAGTCAAATGTTCGGCACAAGCTCTCGTTGCTGCTGGCTGAAGCTTAATTTTAAAGTACTCTTGGTACGTTTTCGTGTGAAGGCCCTGATGTGAAACACCGATAGCGGCAAAGATTTCATTTAAAGCTGTCTGACCATTCCCAGTGCTCTGAACTGCACGCGCCGTACGAACGTTGATTTCGAATGGGTTGCCATAAAAGCTTCAGCTTAATGACTTCGCCATACTAACGCGCGTCGCGTTTGATGGTCAACTGACCATGGCACACTCGGCAAGCAGAATGTTCGTTTAGTAAACTGTTCACCACGTCGAGGTGAACCATGGTTTACGTCGAGGCCGACGAACTTTTGGTGCCGCGCTGACTCGCGAGAACACTCATTTTGCGATCGGTTGCCGAGACCGAGGAAAGTCCCGCTGCTTTTTGCTGGGCGCGACGCTCGATGAGTTCTCGATCAGCCGATGTAAAAAAATGTCACGTCTATCCTCCCAGCTTGATCGCGCATACTTGAAGTACTGCAGGCAGCGGTCGCAGTTGCCGCCACGCTTTCTCCGGTTGCGAGATCTGCTGCAGCAGCATTCTCTGCTGTCTTAAGGGGGGACGCGGCCCTTGAAAACCGAAAAATCGCAAAAAAGTCGGTTTTTGAAAAACCACATTTTTGGGTTGTATATCTCATAAACTACCTATTCTGTAATTATCAGCACCTAATTCAGCCGCAAAGTGCAAAAAAAAATACTATTTTCGAGGCCGCCGCGGCGTCCAAAACAGGCGCAAATCCCGAAATCAAGCCAAACTTCGCGCGCGCCATTCCCGGACCATGCGGTCGGCCCGCGCCATCTTGGTGTTGTTTTGACCGTGAATTCTTTCTATCTCGTTTGCCGCCTTGCAAAATGGCGTCGGCAGCACAGTTGAGACGCTATTGGCGTTTTCCCGCGATGCGATGCGGAGCGCTGATTGGCTAGAGCAGCGCATTCATATCTCGGGGGAGAAAGCGTGCCCGCCATTGGCTGCTGTGCAGCAGCGGGGGCGGTCGCTCCTCTCGATGGCGCGTCCAGCGCGCTCGCTTCGTTGTTGCTCTCTGCTCCGTCCGCCTCGACAGACGTCTGCTTACGAGCCGCTCTTCGCCTTGTGCTATCTTTTCGATCATTTTCTCTCGTTTTTTTTTTTTTTTTTGCACTAGTTCTGTGTCTTTCGTCTTTGTTGTTGCGGGTGATGCCGGCAACGAAGCCGAAGCCAGTGCGGAAGTCCGGTGCGCGGAGGCGCGCTATGCGGCTTGTACGATCATCAAAATTCTGCTATTCTGCTGCGGGTGCCGACTGCGTAGACGCTTGCAGCAACGGAACTGTGTTGTCGGCTGTCGCCAGTCGAGAATCCGACACATCGAGTGTGACTGGAGCCGCAAATGCACCGAGTGTTTCCGAGATCGCCGGGCTCGACACATGCTCCGAATCGATGCCATCCAGTGTGACACCGAGTGCTTCTGATATCGCCAGACCCAGCACTTCGTCTGAATCGGTGCCATCGAGCGTGACACCGAGTGCTTCTGATATCGCCGGACCCAGCACTTCGTCTGAATCGGTGCCGCCATCGAGCGTGAGTGGACCGTCGCTTCATCTGCGGACGCGTTTCCTAACGAATGAAAAAATCGATGCGAATGCGAAACGTCGTGACGCCGTTCGCGCTGAACTCGAGTCTACGCCGGCGACGCAGAAGAAATTTCAACTGATGCAGCCGGCTCTTGCACCTGCAGTGACAAGGGAGGGCGAACATTTTTCGCTCGTTCAAATGAACATCTTTAATGTCGTGCTCAGCCGCACAGTGTGCAAAGAATGTTTGAAAGGTGCTATGACTGTCCGAGAGAGCACCAAGCTTGGACTTGCAACAAAACTTGAAGTCGTGTGCGCCTCTTGTGGCACCGTCGATAAATTATGGACATCACCCCGCAAAAAGGACACGCAGGCCTTCGATGTAAATGTCCGCGCTATAATGGCTATAAAGCAAATAGGCAAGGGGCAAACAGCTCTTAATGACTTTTGGGCTGCCATGAACGTCTCTTACAGAGGTTTTCACCACAAGACGTTTCAAAAGCACTTGAAAGAGACGTTCAGGAAGCCAGAGGCCACCGCTTTGGAGAACTTTTATGCTGATTCTGCCATAGCAGTGATCAAAACATATAAAAAAATGGACCCCAGCTTCTGCAAGGACATCACCGTAGTGTACGATGGCACATGGCATAAGCGGGGTCACACATCACACATCGGAGTGGGATCGGTAATTGACTTCTTTACAGGTCTCATCTTGGATGCTGTAGTTCTTTCAAACCACTGCCTTGGATGCCAAACAGGGCCCAAACCTGGAGATGCAGCATACGAAAGCTGGCAGAAGCACCACATTTGCCAGAAAAACACAGACGCAAATTCGGGAAGCATGGAAGTGGAGGCAGGCTTGACTCTCTTTGGGCGGTCTGTATCCAAGCATGGCCTGCGGTACACCACTCTTGTGTCTGACGGAGACAGCCGTACTTTCGCTGCCCTCACAGAAGAGAATGTGTACGGGCTAGTGCCAATTGTAAAAGAAGAATGTCTGAACCATGTTCAGAAAAGGATTGGAAGTGCTCTTCGAAACATTGTGCAGAAAAGTGATAAGCCACTGAGTGGGAAGGGGAAGCTGACTAAAGCCCTCATTGAAAAGCTGACAGGATATTATGGTTGGGCCCTGAGAAACAATTCAACTGACCTAACAGCCATGCAGCGTGCAGTGATGGCAACATATCACCACGTCACATCGACTGACCAGGACCCTCACCATGAACTTTGCCCAGAGGGGGCTCAATCGTGGTGCCGCCATAGAGCTGCAGAGGCAAAGCGTGAGCCACAGCCAAAACATAAACACAGCCTACCGGACTATGTCGCTGCAGCTATGCTGCCCATCTACGAAAGACTGTCACAAAAGTCGCTTCTTCAGCGCTGCCTGGGAGCGAACACGCATGCATCAGAATCATTCCACTCCATTCTGTGGTCTCTGATGCCGAAGGAACAATACTCATCCTTGATCGCGGTAGAAACAGCACTGCATGAAGCAGTGCTGCGCTACAATGCCGGCTGCTGCAAAGCAACCCAAGTGATATCGGACTCCATTGGACTTCAACCAGGTCATCTGGCCATCCAGCGAGCTCGTGAAAAAGACGCTTTACGCCTAAAAAAGAATTCTAAAAGACACCAAGAGAAGATGGAGGCCAGGCAAAAGAAGAAAAGAGTGCACCAGGACACTTCTAGCTACTGTGCTGGAGCTTTTTGAAGAAAACACGTGTTTTGAACTTTCTCGGCCTGTTTTCTCAGATTGGATTTTTTTGCTAGTTGTGGTGCTGAGGAAAGCAAGAACTCGAAAACCGTTCATCAGATTTGTGTGCCGTTTTTTTTATTCTGTTCCTGAATGCCCTTGCAAGGGCGTAACAAGCTCCTTTTTTTTTGAAAATTGGTGCTGTTAATTTATAATAAACAATTAATTTTTGATGAATCTGGTCATTACGGGTTACATCAATTTCAAAGTTGCGTGAAAATTTTTGGGGGGGGGGGGAATTAAAAAAAAACGGCTTTGTAGCGCCCTGGGATAGCTATCAAGGAATGACCACAATGAATTTCAGCTTTCTACCATGTTCTGGGATTTCTCACGACTCTTCCTCAGGCACCCATGTGAAGCACCCAGTTAAACCTCAATAACTCTGGAACTAAGAAACACAGCTTCGTGAAATTAGCAGTTGTGCTAGTTTTATTGTAGTGAACAACCCCTGAAAGTTTCATCCAGATATCTTAAAAAATAAAAAAGTTCGGTCTCCAGGGTAGCCTCCCCCCTTAATCACAAGCGACGTTGTTTCTTGGCGCCTTGTTGAAGTATCACCGCAATCAGCTGATTCTGACGGCACCGTGGTCACCGTTGCGATCGCTTGTGTTGCGCTCTTCCGCCGAGATCTGCAGATATCTTCGTCGGCAGTTGCGATGATTTATGGCAGTCTGAGCGCATGTCGCCACTGGTAGAAGTTGTAGCGATCAAAGGCTGCCTTTGTGTCGGACTGCTGCATAGCGGCGACTGCCGGTCTCCTGTCCCGCTCGGCTCTGCCGACGTTGCTTGCGCTGGCTGTGATGACTCCTTGGGCTGCACAGCACATCTTTTCCGTCACTTGACGAATTCGTTAAGTGTGCTGAACTTTCCAGCATGGTTCGGCATCTCGATTTCGATCGCAAAACTACAAAACTTCCAAGATGGCGGTGACAACACACATTTGCTGCCGCGCGCGCATGATCACCAGTGTTGTCAGTCCCCGCGCTCCAATCACAAGCTGCTGTTCACTCATGTGACTGCTGTGGACCAATGATACCGCGCGGTGTCGTCGCTTGTTTTTGCCTGGTAGCGCAGACTGGCTGCAGCATTGAAGGTTCGTTTCTGACTGGAAAGCGAGCTCAACAGAAGCTCTTTCAAACGAGACTAAGATGGCCGCGATCCGATGGGTGGTTAGCACGATCCGAGCAACGCAAAGGGGGGCTGTTTTCGACGATTTCGTAAGCGAAACCAAGTGCTGGGATGAATAAACACAACATTTTTTGGCTCGACGCGCGTCACTTCGAGTTCATTTTTTGCTGGCAGGTGCGGAATGATATGAAGACAACGAAATTCACCAAATTGAAAAATCTTTTTTTTTTTTTTTTGCATTTTTTCGTCGCCAAGACCCTTGTCCCCCCTTAAGGTCACACAAAGTGCTATCAATAATTATAGTGATGCGATTTAGACAAGCTTGGAGCCGAGTTTGGTATCGTCGCAAGCGTCTATAAATTTTCTGGAACAATAAGTCTCGTAGATTAGCGTCTCCGCGACTGGCCATATGATTATGCATTTTACAGATAGCGTGGCAAAAGAACATGTAAAAAGGAGGGGTAAGAATTTTTATCTGCCAGACTCGCGTCATTAAATAAACTGCTAAAAAATTTCTGTGCCACCAGTTTTCTCCCCATAACTGTTCGTTATTTTCAAAGAAGGCACAGGCTGTCATGGTGCAAGGCGTTTTCTGATGCAATGAACCTCTCTTTGTACCAAAATGTTTCAGTCATCATTTGTAATTAAGAAGTACTTATTTACGCTAATGGCAGCTTGAACACAAGGAAGATGCGTAGTCAATTCAGCATATGGCCTTATTCGATTGCTATCTTTTCTGTCATGCCCATTACACCACTCCAGAAAACTTGGTTTGAAATCTATGCTTGTTCTGTGTAGATCTGAAAATAAAATTATCAAAAAAAAGGCACAACAAAGGCACATTGGACAGAGGCCACATGTCGGAGAAGTCAAATATCGCAGTACAAACCATAGATCACAATTTTTAGGTGTTTTAGGAACATAAAGAGAAGTTGAAACTTCAAACGCAGTTTTCTCAATTTGGCAATATGCTCGGCTCGTGGAGCAGATAGCTTGGCAAGCACTTCAGAGATTTTGGTTCCGTTTGTTTTGTAACGCTCCTTGAACTGTGCTTCAGGGGGCTGGGATGAAACTTCGTTATAATGAGCTGTGGGTGTATTTGTTGTTTTCCTTAGTTATTAATTTTCGCTTTCCCACCCTCCATCCCCGCAGGTATGCGAAAACCTGCTGGCTAGCAAACGCCGTGTCAATAATTGCCGTGCCAAAGCCGCCGCCAAAAAGAAGCCCGCCGGCATTCAAACACGTTCTTCACGAGGAGCTCCCGGTTCAAGGTTTGCCAGAGATGACTTTGAGGTATGTTCAGGTTTATTCCTTGGACTGAGCACCTAGCTTTATAAGTATCCTTTATTTTATCACCACATCTTTGGTTCGCTTGTTCAGAGATACTGCCGTGCCATGCATGCATCACAGTGCCATCACACATGGCAATGTGGTCAGTCACTGTTCGCATGGCATTTAATACTAGCATACCTCAGTGTACCAAGTACCACTGTTCTAATTTCTTTGGTAGTGCGCTGTTATACTATGCTAGATATTAAGGACATGCATCCTGGTGATGATAGCCTTTATTGTAGCCTCTCAATATTCATATTTTATAGGCAGCAGAGTTCGTTGTTGTCTCTTATGAGGTGTATGAAATTTGTTTGATTTATAGGAACAAGTGAAATGCGGCATAACCATTTATAGAATGTTGAGTCACTTACAGCTGTTTTCCTTTCCTTTTTTGCATGATGTGGTATCATGTTAAACTGATTAACAAGAGAGAAGAGCTATGTCACCGTTCTCTTCTAAGAGAATGCTCGCGGCCGCCGCTCCCGTAGTTGATAGAGCAACTGAATCTCTGAGACTACAGTATCTCCAGTTTACTGTTTTCGTATGTATGAGAAGGTCCTGTCTACAGTGTGTTCCCTCATGAGGTATCCTGTTCCCTCATGAGGTATCCTGTTCCCTCATGAGGTATCCTGTTCCCTCATGAGGTATCCTTCGAGAATGTGTTCTCTGCTTCAACTAACCTACTTTTCTCAGCCACAATATCGAAAGAGGTTGTGTAACTTTAAATAAACGACAAGCATCTGAACTCTTGCTCGCGGCTGCTCCCGTAGTTGATAGAGCAACAGAATCACTGAGGCTACAGTATCTCCAGTTTACTGTTTTTGTATGTATGAGAAGGTCCTGTCCACAGTGTATTCCCTCATGAGGTATCCTTCGAGAATGTGTTCTATGCTTCAACTAACCTACTTTTGTCAGCCGCAATATCGAAAGAGGTTGTGTAACTTTAAATGAACGACGAGCATCTGAACTCTTGCGTTTTGTCAAGCGTTGACGACAAACCGGGGTCAACGTGTAGTGAGAGTCAAAGAAACTTTTTCATTCTCTTGGACTTCAATAAATTACTGATGTGGCCTAAATCTTTCTTTAATGTAGGATCCTGATGACATCAGCATGAGTTCCACCACTGACACCGGTGCAGTTTTCTCTGAAAGCTCTGAAGGCAGCGAAAGGTGACTATAGGCCTTCGTTAAAGTGCACTGTTCTTCATTCTTAGCAGCAATTCTGTGGTAATGTGTTAATACCTTGCTTATTGTTTGTGTAACAGTTGCAGCGACTCTGACTACTCGGATTGGGTCGAGGAACCCAAGTCACGCAAGGCTGCCCCTAAGAGTAGCCCTAAAAAGCAGCGGCGCATTGTGCAACGGCCCGAGGAAGAGGATGGTGATGAAGAGCATGAAGTGAAAGTCAAGGAAGAGGCAGAGCTCATGGTTGAAGACGAATCAGATGAAGAGAATCTCGTGGTAGAGGACTACGTTTTCGAAGATGATGATGACAGCGCTGAGACAATCCGACCAGCGAGGAGTAAAGCAGCAGCACTCGACAGTGATGAGGACTACGTTGAGGCAACAGCTCGTGCGAGGAAGAAAAAGCACCTTGTTCGCAAGAAGCAACGAAAGAAAAAGCCTCCTATAAAATCGTCCCCCACGACTCCAACACCTTCATCATCTGGGGCTGGTAGCAGCAGGCAGTCTTCAGTGAGTAATATGCTAGTAGAGTAGTGTCAGCAGCAGATATTCGGGGATCCTTTGCATAATTCACGAGTTTCCTATCTGCACTGCACGTTTGTCTATGAGGTGGCTCTGAAAGTCAGTGCAAATGAAAGTTCTAACGCCCATGCTCCTGCTGTGTTTCTCTTGCACATGGCTGCGTTGTCATTCTCACCTGATTTTTTTTGGGTCGTCGCACAAGCAATCTTCACCTGTGTATGCTGTTTTCGAAAATGTGTGCTCTCCCACGCTTGGAGCACCTATACAACTCTGCATGCGTTTTTGTCAAGCTGTGCCAATAGCAATATTTTGGGTCCGAAGAGAATTCGTGTATTGAAGTGTGAGTGCAAATTGAATCAAATACTTTTATAATATTTCTCTTATAGTTATAGACTATTTTTGGGGTACTTTGAAGGAAAATTGCAGAAAAAGGTCAATAAAGGATCCCTAAGCATATTCGTATGAGATGGCAACATAAGAGTGTTTCTTTTGGCTAGGTTGATAGCGTTGGTGGGGTATTGTTTCACAATTGTCTTATCAAGAATGAGGCAATGCAGGGGACGAATTATATATATATACCTTATTTGGTGCAACCAAAGTGTTGCCGACAGCACTTTACACGTGAAAAGCCAAGGTGCTTGTAGGCCCGTGTACTCAGATTTGGGTGCATGTTAAAGAACCCCAGGTGGTCGAAATTTCCGGGGCCCTCCACTACGGCGTCTCTCATAATCATATGGTGGTTTTGGGACGTTAAACCCCACAAATCAATCGAAAGGCCAAGGTGATAGTTTCTCAGCCTCCTCTCCTCTTTCAATTTGGGAAGAAGCCCAACTGATGAAACAGACAGGGTGTGTGCACTTGTTTTAGAAGTGGTGGGGACATTGAGCAAGAAAGGACAAGTAATTCTTGTAATTTTACCTAAATTTTTCTTTGCATGGTGTGGAGTAATGCACGGCTTGCATGCTCATGAGGGCCTGGACCACATGGGGGCAACATTATTGGACGACGTTGAAAATTGCTTGTTGGTTCGCAAGGTCTGATGTCACGAAGAAACTGATTCATTTGAGGGAAGAGCGAAGTTACATAACTCTTGGCAGTCTCTCTCTTCTCTCTATCTCTCTCTCTCACTTTTTTTTTTTTTTTTTTTTGAAGAATGCCACACATGTAGTTAGCAAGGCCTGGCTTATGATCATGGATGAAGCTGACATATGGCAGAGTTGATAGCAGCATGCTGAAACACTGTGTTCATTCCTTTCAAAGGCGCTTCTCAGGCTCTTTGTTTGTTGCTTCCATAGAAACAGAGCCATCAACAAGTGATGCACACGCAAGGGAATGAGGAAGCCAGGACACCACCGCAGAGCAGTAACAGCAAGAAGTCGAAGAAGAGCTCTAAGCGTGCATCGGAGAAAGTCCTGCGACACCCGGAATGGCTGATGGACACGGTGCCGCGCAAGACGCCTTATTTTCCTCAGATTGGCGACGAGGTGGTGTACTTCCATCAGGGACACCAGTCATACGTGCAGGCGGTGAAACGCTGCCGGGTGTACCATGTCCGGGACCAGGCGCAGCCCTGGGTGCGTCACCGGCTCAGGGTCAGTGGCTATTGGCTGTGTTTTGACTAGTTCTTTGCTCAAGCAATGTTGTGATCCAACTAGAACAATGTTGAAGCACTCTTTAGAAAGCTACAGGGCTAGTTTCTGTCAAATCTGCCTTCTAATAGCCTTTAAATGTGTCTAAGCAGCTGGCACATGCACCTTGTTGCATTGGATACATTATGAATCCTAATATGTTAACTTGCATTTTTGGCACTTCCAAACACAATAAGGCCCCTTACATGACCCAAATTTTACTGCTGTTGGCCTTTTAATGTACCTGAAACCTTCAACCTGTTTTAAACATTGAATTTGAAAGAGAGTTGTATTATGAAGTAAATCACTGTATTGTGAAAGTGCGAACGAGCTGTAGTACACGGAAGCTACACACAAGCACAGGAAATCACTTGGCATCTACAAGTGTTGTGGGTTACTTGCAAAAAAACGTGAAAGAGTGCAGCAGGCTAGTTACTGGTCTCCGAAAATCTCTAAATAACGCAGTGCTGGATTGTGCACTTGCAGGAGCAAGAACTGTTGCGTGTGCTGGATGTGAAATTTGAGTTATGCCCACCTGTGCACCTGTGCTGCCTTCGTGTGGTGCCCATTGAGCCTCACCGAAGCCAGATGGATGGCGAGCCCTTCGACATTCGCTACCACGACATGCCAGACGTGATTGACTTCATTGTCCTGCGTCAGACCTATGACACAGCTATGCGTCGCAACTGGAAACCCCGTATGTTACTGCCTCACATTTCTCTCCTTGTTCTGTGGATATAGACACTGCAGTTTCTTGAGGCCACACTTTAAAAATAACATTTGGGCAGCTTGGTGCTGTTCACCAATAAGAATGTTTTGCTACCTAGTGCATTCTTGTGAAGTGCCCTCATTAATAAAGAAAAATGTAAACTTAGCTCATCCTCTGACCCCACCAAGTGCATGTACAAACATGCAATGTTGCAATTCCAACACTATTTTTGCTTTTCACTCGTCAGAGAATGAAGTAGTAATACCTTGTTGATATGCTCCTGTTTATTCCTTTCTGGTCCATTCAGTGTTCATTAATTTCAGGCATTTTTTATGATCCTGATTAGGTAGCTTACCTAAATGTGGGAAAGTTCTTTGCTTCACTGTTGTCAGATTGTAGCTTGCTCTAATATCTCCCCACCGCACACCCCCCCCCCCCCCCCCTTTTTTTTTTCTTGTGAGAAATATTCGGAAAGCTCGATTGTGAGTGAGACTACACGTGGCTGTGCAGATGATCGGTTTCGTAGCATCATCGACGACGCCTGGTGGATGGGGACCATTGCGAGCCAGGCGCCGTTGCAGCGCGAGTTTCCCGACTCCATGTTTCAGTGCTTCATTGTCACTTGGGACAACGGAGAAACAGAACGCATGAGCCCATGGGACTTTGAGCCCATTGACTGCAACCGTAAGGAACTGCACTGTGCTCTGCTGTCTTTTGTGTGCTTTAGTTGTTGTAGTCTAGACAACCATACTAAGCTCGGAAGTTATGTGTTGGCTGAAACTTGCTTTAGGAGCAGCAAAGATGTACCAGCGTGCCTAACCCACCACTTTAATCAGCAGGCTAGTTCCAGATGTCAGCATTTCTGTTGTGGAACTTGTTGTGGAACTGTTGTTGAAACCCGTGGCACCAGATTTTGTTCTGTGTAACATTGTAAATAAGTCATGGGTACAAAGGTCTGAAACTGCTTTTTGGGTAATGCAGGCATGCCAGACCACGTTGGTGGTGCAGTGCCAGTGACGTTTGACGAGCGTCGCAGCCTGGTTTACCGGCCAAAGGCAAACGAGTGGCCCCGGTGTGGTCGAGATACATGCTGCATCCGGCTAGTCAACGGTGTGAGCCGAATAATGGAGCTGTCTATAGCAGAGCCATTTGCGGCACCAGTGGACCTCAATGCCTACCCAATGTACGCACGGATTGTGGCCTATCCCATTGACCTCTCCACCATCAGGGCAAGGCTGGAAAATCGGTTCTACAGGTACAATTAGCCCGTATGCCATTTTCACCATTTTCAGAATGGCTTGCCATCAGCATATAATAGATTGGGCGGACATTGCATGAAGTTTGAAGCATTACTGGGGAGAGGTATACATAGTGTTCCTTCATGCAACTTTGCGCTGACCGAACATTGATCACTGTGACATTGACAATTCCTTTTTACGTTTGTTGCATGAACAGTCTATTTAAACGCTCCCTGTCCAACAACAATGTACTGTATTAACTCTTGTATGAACCCACTTGCAAAATGAATCACCTTAGTTATCAAAAAAAAAAGGAAATTTGTTTTTTCATGTATTTCTGCATTTTATTTCTGTTTAATAGCCAATGCATTGATGATCGAAAAGTTGAATCACGCCATTGTATCACAAAAGAAATGACGCAAAAGTCAAAACATACGTAGTTTAACAACAATGCTAAACAGATGCGGGCAGCGGGAGTGCAGATGAGGTCAATCGATATTTAGAAGTCGTGCCCTTTGAGACAGAGCGCCATCTGTTGAACGCAGAATAAACTTTCTGATTATAGTGCCACGCAAGCACAGAGGTGCGAAAACAAAGCAAAAAAAAAAATCAAAAGGTAACTGTGTAGATGCGAAGCAGCAGGCGTTTACGCTTACACAGGTGGCGGCGTTGACGCTGGCACTCACTGCGGTTTTGCGCAGGAGATAAATATGGAGAGGCCCAAAGCACGCAGTGTGGACCGGTGTTTCCCTCTGGGACATGCTGAACACTGCTAATGGGCATTGAGAGACAGAAGACTCCGACTGGACACAGAGACCCGTAGTCTGCTTTTACTTAACGCGCACGCTACAAATTTTTCATTGTTCAACAATGCACCGTAGAAATTTCCCACCGGTACTACCTTGGAGGTCACGGTCGAGTGCCATATATACAGGATGGCCAGCAAATGGTTGTGCAAGAGAGGAGACTAGAGGAGAAGAGTAGCGCATGCGCCGCAAGAGCGAAGCGAAAAAGCAGGTGGCAGGATTGAAGTGGAGAGAGTAAGTAATGTGCAGCTGTTAGAGAGAGGGAAGGGGGAGAGTTGCGCATGCGTAGCGTGAGTGCAGACGCTGACGCCATGGGACATAGACCCGAGCAAGAGATGCTCCGCTTGTAAACAAAGTGCAACCGTGCCCAGTCGCAGTGACGGCACGACTTGCACTCTCAATGTGCGTGCACTGCCATCCGATGCCACGTTTTACATGCGGAGCATGTTAGAGTAGGGGCTAGTCATGCGCCGCCGCCGTCCGCAGCCTCCCCTCCTTCTCCACCAGCCATCTGTGCATCCCTTCCTCCTCTCAACACAGCGCGCGCTGCGCTCGCTTCTTACCTCCGCGCGACCTTTAGTTTTAAGTGCGCCAGCTGTATGCTAACGCGCGCATGCGCAGGCCGGGGCCGGCGCTCGCTATAAGCAACCGAGTGTCCGGACGCGCCGCCCTTCGTCGGTTGGTTTGTGCGGTCGCTCCACGTACGATGTCTCTGGTGAAAATGTATGCTAACGAATCTGCACACACACTTACTGACGTCCCTTCCAATAGCGTCAGCCAATGCGTTGGCGGAACTGCAAGCAATTCCGAAGACACTTCGTCTGTGGACAAGGCCGCGCTGAGAAGAACTCGCGATGCGGAACGCGAATGTCGGCGTTTGTGTTCTGTGAGCAAGGCCACGTACTCATACTCGTGTACTCATAAACGGGAGTCGTAAACGTCGAGCCCGGCGCTCAACAAAGCGCCAACGGCGAGCACTGCGTCGCTAGTGCCTGCGGAGTCGACGTCATGACGATGTACCTCGCACCCAACCTACCGCGTGCTGTCGTGGAGAAGTACGTCGACGAAGCCGTAGAAGAATACCTGAAACAACGACAGCAACGACGACCCTTCGTGATAGTTGGTGACTTCAACATCGACGTCTTCAAGAACGATTGGGTGGTCGACTACATGGAGTCGCGGCAATCGCTAAAACGAGCAACGCACGACGGCAAACATCATCCGACCACGGTTTGCGAAACGTGCATCGACCACGTCTTTGCAAACTTCGACATTCGACCGCTGCAACCAGACCCACTCACCCTTCACTTTAGGGACCATAAAGCCATCTTGCTCAAAATACCCAAAGCGTCTCATCAATAAACATCGTCTTTCGCAGCACACGTGCGTGCGTGTTCACTCGTGTTCACGCATGTTGCAAATTACAAACCACATTTATCGCAGTTCAACATATATGCTCCGCATGCTAACCAGTGTTCCCACTTGGGAAACTGCGGTCATTTTTTGTTAATGATCGACTGGTACACTGGTAACTCGGTTGGTTTCAAACTTGAGGTTAGTCGAAAATACACTGGGGCACGGGAACCGAGCAGCTGGACGACACTTTCAGCGTCGATCAGTGCACGTTGGCCTGCACACACGCCATCCACACAGTAGCGCCGCGCATGCCAGGACACCTGCCGCCCCCAAGCGGAGAATGAAAGAGCGGCTCCGCATGCGGGCAGCTGTGCGGATTGTGCACGTAGAGCTTTGGGCTACATAAAAAGGTTCGTTGCACATTTTGTGGGCAAAGGAATGTTTTCCCTTGTGGAGAGTGTAGTTCTCAAATAGAGGCTCTGTAGTCTTGCCTCTGAAATGAATCCTAGCAGCGGTTTGAATGCACGTTTTTTAATACAGTCATGCGAAATTTTCGCTGTTATAGCTTCCTTGACTTTTTATCTCGCATAACGAACCCTCCCTTTCATTAGCGTCACTTTCTGAAAATAAAATAAAATAAATAAATGTGGGTACATTACGCGAGTAAATACATTAGCTTCTGTGAATGTTTTGTGACTGTGGGCTAAATGGCTCGTGGAACAGTTTATGCAGTGCTGTTTGTGCATGTGAAAGAACAACAAAGTGAGAATTTTTTTTTTTTTGCAGGCGCATGGATTCAGTTCGTTTTGATGTCAAGTTCTTGGAAATCAATGCAAAGAAGTTCAATGAACCAAACAGCAAGATTGTGCAGAAGGCAGTGCTCCTTACAAACCTCCTACTACAATTCATCAAGTAAGCAAGCAAGTCTACTTGGCAGTTGAGATACCAGTATCAGGGATTTTGAACGTCATGAAAACTGCTAACAAGGGCTTGTGTCTTGCGCAGTAATCAGTCCTGCCAAGATCCCATCAAGTTGTATCAGCAGTTGGTGGATGACACCGCTGACAAGTACCACAGTTCTTCGGCTGAGGAAGATGACATCGTGTCCACAGACGCTGAAGTGAATGGGATGGGACCGTCCTCCTCCAGTGTGAAACGGAAAAAGGCAAGTTTTTTTTATAAAAAGCCAATTCTTTAGTGCAAAGGATGGAGATGGTATAAGCATCCTGTGAGGCATTGCTGTCATCTTGCAGAACTTACTGTAGTGGAAAGTGGCTGCGGCGATCCACTTTGGATTATGCCTTTGCAGGATTAATTCTAAATAAGGCAGCGTGTAGGAAGGCTCGTGTAATAAATAATGCTGTGCGAATGGCAAAGCTGTGGGTGCGTAGTTAATTCGAATATTGGAGTGTGTGTATGCAAATCGAACCAAATCCAGCTTGGCAGGTCCACATTTAAATTTGCAGTCTATCAAAGTATTTGACAGGTGCTTCAAGTGCTAGTGTGGACTTCATTGTATATATTAGTGGGGTACCTAGTTCAAAATACTCCTTTTTTTTAAATAGCAGCGCTCATGTTCACTGTGCATGATATTGGTGACGTTGAATGGTTTTTACTTTTTTGTTTGTTTGTTTGTTGTTGTTTTTTCTAAATGTGAGCCTCATGTGTTATACTACTACTCCAACCTTGGTGTTCCATGAAAGAAAGGAAATGAATATTTTACCCACAAAATCGGCTCCGAATTTGGATTTTCATGCTCCAGAAGTGAAGTTTTGCTTCTCCAGAAATTACTCTAAATTCGATTTCAGCTGTAGCACCCCTGCATTAGCAACTGTAAAATTGATAAAAAAGTAATGGCAGCTCAAAACATTTAGTACAGTGACACGAAACATGTGTAGTCATGGCTTAAAGGCATTTTGATATAAAGAATTCTTTTCTTAAATGAAATGTGTTATGATCACTATGCCACCATTAAATGCTATCGTATTGTACAGCCATCAGCACGGTTCACATGAACGGTCCAACGCGTGGCGTCTCCTCGCTTTGACTGATGTCAGCGCCGCTAATCCTTGGACGTAGTATGTTTGTTAAAACTAATGATAGATGGAGCGCGTGTCGATTTCGCTAGTGAATTTCTCTTTCACTTCTGTCTGACCAGTGAGTTGTATACACTCACTTGGCTGGTCCATTTTCGCCGTGTTTCCGTCTTGGCTGCACCCTGTCGCTGCCCATTAAATCCGTTATGTGCTTATCTCGGCAATGAACTATTGCGTGTGATATCTCCCGCAACTTTCGAGTTTGAAGCTTTTGCTCAAAAGAAATGATGCATTTGAAAAGTAGAGCAAACACACGTTTATGATCTTTGCAAGAGTTGCAAGAGGAAGGCGGACATTGTGAATTTATTGTGCAACTTCTACAAACGGCATAAACATGTGTTTGCTCTGATTATCCCATGCATCATTTATTCCGAGCGGAAGCTACGATTTCACACTGGGAACGTGCATCACATATCGCATCAATAGTTCGTTGCCGAGATCGGCATACGACCCGCCACGGGATCGAATCCTGGCCGCGAAAGCCGCATTTCCGATAGAAGCGAAAATGCTTGAGGCCTGTGTGCTTAGATTTAGGTGCACATTAAAGGACCCGAGATGGTATAAATTTCCGGAGCTTTCCACTACGGCATCTCTCTTAATTGTGTGGTGGATTTGGGGCATTAAACCCTGACAATTATTATTAATATGAGATAAGCATACGACAACAAACTTAATGGGTGTGCGTGAGAGTGCAGCCACGTCAGAAACATAGTTAAAATGGGCCAGCTTAGTGAATGTATTCGACCCGCTGGTCAGGCCGAAGTGAAACGGAGAAATTTACTAGCGAAATCGACGTGCGCTTCATTTTTAGTTTGTTGAAAAAAACATACCTTGCCAACGATTGGCGGCGCTGGCAGCTGTACTTGTCCTAGGTACTGCCGCCAGAAATGCTGAATATTAACGGCCTTTGTGGACACCTTAGTATTAAATTACGGGTACACTCATTGATGACAGACTCACACTTGCTTGCAGGAAACATTCTTTTTCCATAACGAAATGTGTTGTGGCCACTGTCCCACTGTTTTACGGTATCATGTTGTACTTGTCCCAGGGACTGCTGACAGTAATGCTGAATGTTATCGGCCTTTGTGCACATCCTGGTACTAAATGCGGGACCACTCGTTGATGGTAGACTTGCTCTTGCTTGCAGACGACGACGTCCAGCAGACCCCAAAAACGGAGAGCCCCCGATGCTGCCCCTCTGACGTCCGTGACATGGAAAGGCCAGTGCCAGGAACTGTTGAACTTCATCTTCCAGTGCGAGGATTCCACGCCTTTCCGGCAGCCAGTGGACTCTGCTGCCTACCCTGTAAGCCTTGTGTTTATCACAAAATGAGCGAATAGGGCATCCATGGTTGCATTTTTTTGTCTTCTCTGCGTGTCCTGTTTGTGTTAGATGTAGCGAATCGACTTCAATTTCAATTTCTATTTCAATTTGTCTATTTCAGACACATATACAAGAGAAATATGTCCACGAGGTAAGGCAAAAGGAGACTCTCATGTCTCCTGATGAGGCCTTTACCCCGGACTTGCATGTCCGACAGCAGGAACAGAAGTCGGCAACAAAAGCAGGGAAAACATGTCGACAAATAGAAATAATCAACTTCTTATTATGGAGTATCCAAATAAAGGTCAAAATGAAACAAACACTTTCACATAAATATAAGAAAACAATTTTTTACAAACTGTTATAGAGAAAGTAAATGTCTTTGCATATGAAGCATACTCTATACAAAGCAAAAGGTAGTGCGCTAGATTTGGGTGCACGTTAAAGAACCCCAGGTGGTCGAAATTTCCAGAGCCTTCCACTATGGCGTCTCTCATAATCATAGGATGATTTTGGGACATTAAACCCCACATATCAATCATCATCATAGCAAAAGGTAAACATCAGCATTTTACGATACATCATTGAAAACTTATAAATTTGTAGGAGACAAGAAGTAGTTTTACTTGTTCTTTAAAACTCGAAATACATTTGGTTTCATTGCCTAGTTTAATTAAGGATGGCTGTGAATTACACAACAAAATTGTTTGATAATTTAAAGTTCTAGTGCCGCAGTTAGTTCGTGGTCTTGATCCTGTCAATGACGTAGTACGTAGGTTCTATGCCACTTGTCAGTTTAAATATTTGTTTGAGAAGGCGGTAAATCGTGTTTAATATCGTGGAAAGTTATTGTAGCTAAGCAAAGTTTATACAACTGAGAGAACGGTAGTATGCTCAAAGTATAACACAGCAAATCAGTTAATGAGGGCAGATGAGAGTAAATCACTTTCAAGCTTCTTCTTTGTTAAAGAGGAAACAAGTTCGGCATCTGTCCTGTTGCATGTACCCCAGACTAGATGGCAGTATGTTAGATAGGAATGAATAAATGAGAAATATAATTGTTTTTTATTATGTAATGGTAAAAAATATTTCAATTTGTATAACATACAAAGAGACGTAGATAACACGGACATAGTTCATATGTTCAGACCAACTGATGTCAGACCTAAAAATTACCCCTAGAAATTGACAAGAGTTTACGGGTGCTATTGTAGAATGATTGATACTCAATTCAAGGTCATGAAAGAGCGGTTTATATCTTTGGACGAAATATTACCTACTACGTTTTCTTTACGTTTAAGTTAAGGGCAGACTCATCTTAGACATTTTTCGTTTATTTCTTCACTGATCTTGATCGAAATGCTCTGGCTTGTGAGGCTTTTTCTGCTGATTTCAAATATGTAGTTAAGTTTTTTGTAACTCATTTTGTTCCTGAGGAAACCTAAGTTCACCCCCTATTGTTTAAGGTCATCATAGAAAAAAAAGTTTAATTAAAAGTGATAATTAAGATATGGCAATATAGACTAATGACTAGAGATCGAAAGTATGCAAGTTTTTTTTGCCCTTTTTTGATTATTTTACACCAAAATGAATTTTTCATTTTCAAAAGCAGTTTGAATTGTGACAATTTTGATGAATATTTTTTCTTGAAAGGCTTGTACTCTAAATTCTGCTCCCATACTTGCAATCTATACACTTAAGGTTCCTATTGCAAAAGGAATTATTGTTGTGCCTGCCCCAGCTGCAGAGATGTTGAGGCCTCAAGATTGAACAGTCGTAAATTTACTTTTCTGGGAAAAATGTAAAAAACTGCTAACACCCAGTTTCTTCAAAGACCATCAATCGCGGTTTGCATGTTTTGCAATGCTCATAAAAGCACTCATAAATTGGTATTAAAATTTCAAACGCAGGTAATGGCAAATTATAAAGAAGCCCCAAAGTAGGTTTCCCATTTTTCAGCAGGTTCTGCATTGTGCTAGCACCGAGAATCGGGACAGTCAGAATGACATTACAAAAAATTACCACTTCCTGGTGGGTGAAAATTTGCATAGAGATAGAAAAATACTTGCAGAAACCAAATATGTCAATTTTTTTAAAAATGCATTTTTTTGCGATTTTTCGGTCCTGAAGACCAGTCTGCTCCCTTAATCTCATTCTCATTCAGCCAGATGTGTAGTTGGTTAAGCCAGGTGTCTGCACTCTGCTCTATACGTTTAGATCTGGACCAGAAAAGAAAACATCAGTGTCATTGGCGTGCATAACAATGGCAGGAGTAAAAGGAATATTCGTGATATCATTAATATGCAAAATAAAAAGCAGAGGACCCAAAATTGATCCTTGTGGAACCCCAAAGCTTATGTTTCCCAAGTCTGGCTTGAATTCGTGAAGCTGTGTGTAATGGGTTCTGCCTTCAAGGCAACTCTCAATTAATGTAAGCGCCAGTCCGCGGATACCATATGTTGTTAACTTTTGAAACAAAATTTGGTGCTTGATCGAGTCAGTCTTTTCGAAAATGAAGAAAAATTTCTACTGTAAAAAAGTTGCTGTTCAAAATTACTGAGTATCTTTTTTTTTTAATTTGCAGTAGAGACAGCAAATAAGTGCAATTAAGTGAAGAAAAGAAATGGGACTCGACACATCACAACAAAAGGCCTAGTGAACCGATGTGATCAATGCGATGCCCCGGCGTTTACTGAATAAGATGGCCGGTTCATGAACTGTGGCGCTGCGGGCATCGGCGATGGTGACAAAAGTGTGGTTAAACAGCTGTCTCGGTGGTCTTGGCACATGGAAAATTCCCAATTTTATTGAAAAATTACGGTCGCCTCAAGGCTCTTGATCGAAAAACTTCTAATTAACCAATATTATGGGCTTATAACTTCGAATTATTGAGCTTTTTTTTTTCTATAAGCATGCATGGACAGTTGATGGGACCACTTGTTCACTTCTAATTAACCGAAAATTTCAATTAAGTGACTTTAAGTTGTAGGGAGTCGGCTTATAGGCAACATGCCGTTTTTGTTTGTGTCTAGGATATCGAAAGTGTTTTTTACTGGGGCTAGTTAATACATGTTGTAATAAGAATAATGTGAACTAACACTGTGCCTGTCTTTTTGCCTAACCCATCAGTTAGCGCTGTTGCCACGACCAGGATTGTTCGAGTGTTTATGGTCTACATTTGCAGGACTATTCCAACATAATTGACATGCCAATGGACCTGAGTACAGTGAGGGATCGGCTCCTGCGAGACCTCTATCCTAGCCCTGTTGAATTTTGCAAGGACATGCGACTCATATTTGCCAATTCTCGGAACTACAACACCAACAAGAAATCCAGGGTACGTGGTGGTCACTGCATTGCATAGGGTGACAGGGCAAACAGAAAAGCCTCTATACTTTATGGCCTTAGCGCACAAGCAACTTAGATTATGGATAGTTAAAGCATAGGTTCCTAAACTCTGCGCTGAAGGGGCTTATATATTATGCGACTGTCATGCTAATTGATTAAAGAAATATTCTTGGTTTCTTTTACATGCTCTTACAGTTTTGTAGTCGACTGTGCCAACACTGTTGCATGCTTCTCCTTTCAGATTTACTCCATGACAATACGAATGTCGGCTTTATTTGAAGAACGCATTCGTCAAATCACCAGCGATTGGAGGTCAGCAGTGAAGTACGAGACCAAAGTTAAGAACAACCAGTATGTTAGCAGCAGGTGAGATCCCCCTCCTTCCCTCCCTCCTTCTCCTCTCTTTCTCGCTCTTTGTTTGTTTTGCCAGTGCAACTTCAGCTGTAGTGTTAGTAGCAGAAGTTGGTGCAATGCCCCATATCTTGTATTTTGAAACAACCTGCTGCAGTGTTCTAGTGGTAATGGTGATAGACTCCTGACCCAAAGGTCGCGAGGCCATATTTTGGCCGTGGCGGCCACACCTACATGCAGTCGATCCCGGGTATATCGAACTCGAAGGGGGCCGCAAAATAGCTCAATGTATCGATAATTCGAAATACAAAATATGCGTATTTAAAGCCTAAATTGAAGCATTTCAGGCTGCGGAAATTATTAGAAGTGCTAACATAACAATTCGCTTAAAGTATAATGAAGAACAAGGTGTGAATTGCAAGTTACCGCACTTAATTTCGCATGAAAATTGTTCGTAAACTTGTCTTGCTCCTTGCGCGCCGTCAAATGACACTCATCCTCAATATCATTGAAGCTTTTCAAATAGTGCAAATTTAGCTCCTTCGGCCTCAACAGCATTGATTGAAGCAGAACTCTGATGCAAGCTTGTAGCACTGCAAAAGATTGGTTGGCGGCAGCAGCAAAAGCTTTGGCATATTCATAACCGCATGGGTACACTTCCGCGGCACCGGACACGGCAGCCATCATCTTGGCATCTGTGCAGTCAGAGACAGCAACGTCATCATCTGAACCGATAAGTCGCTCACTGTCCGTAGCTGCGTCAGAGCCAGCAAAATATGTATATAGAGCCAGCAAAGAAGTGCCGGTGCACCCTTGCGCTTCTTTGTGCTCCCCCTTGGTGGGACTGGTGAACAGAAGACAGCGGGGAGAGTACAAGAGAGCGCAGGCACCGAACAACCCCGTTGTGTCCTTCTTTGCACTGACACTCGCTCATTGAGATGGAGTGGCCACCATCATGACGTACCCAGCACAGAGAGCCTGTACGGTATGTCACGTGGGAACTAGGCTGTCCAGCTGCATAATGGCAGACTTTTAATTGTGTTTTTGTTCGTAAGGCACAAAGTATCTTTAATTAATTGCTGCTGTAATAACAAATAAAAAAATTCTGTTATTGGTGGTAAGAGCATTGAACTATTCTTGGTGCGAGCGCATGTACTGCAAGAACTCTGGCTATCCTCATACTAGTTCTCACTAGCTTCCACTGAAATAAAATGAAGAGCACATACATTAAAAAATTTTTTTTTCCTTTTTTTTTCAAGGAAAAAAAAAGGAAAAAGGTGGGGGTGTTCATTATACGAGCGGGTTCATTGAGAGAGTAAATACGGTCATAAACACTGAAATCGCCACACACACGGCAAGATGCTTCTTGGTTGATATTTCAAACAGTTTCACGTACCCGCATGGTGGGTAGATTGGCCTCAGTTAAGCATCGATTGTCCTGTTCCTGATTTTTAATTTTTTTTTTTTCTGGCACTGTTTCAGACGCCACCCAGTAGCAGTGCTTGATTTTTCAAGTGACTCTCAGCCATCGTCATCAAGGACAAGCGGCCATTCATCACAAGCCGGAACGTCCTCATCCACTGCGAGATCAGCTGGTAAACTTAGCATATGTTCATTGTCAACTTCTCTCGAGTGAAGCATTGGTTGCAAAGCACTGGTGGTGCGTCACGTGCATGCTGTAAAGTCAGATGTTTTGTACCCTCTGGTGGCTGATTTTTTTTGCACTTTCAACTTTCATTCCTTTTTATTTTGCAATTGCCACACTTTCCCCCTACGTTTTCCTCTACACTTGCTTGCAATTTTCCACACAGTGATAAAAATTAGTGCAACTTTTTCTACTGGTGCATGTGGAACTACCACATGCACCAGCTCCTCCTTGCTGTCTGTACTGATGTTCTTGCCCATCTGAGTTATTGCATCCCACGCTGGACAAATCACTGCAGTGCGGGAGCGTGTGCACAGTTCATGATCATATGAAAGTATTGGGAGCGCAAACTAACGGGACACAAAAGAGGAAACAAACAAGCGCCTGTTAGTTTGCGCTCCCAATACTTTCATTATGAATATATACCAACTAGCCCGCCTATCAACCCTTCTACAATTCATGATGATAGTTTCTTGTCTGAGAGACCACAGGTTTCTCAAGCTCCACTGTTGAAAACTCTCAAATCAGGCACTTTGCTGGAAGTGTAGCCACGAATTATTCTTTTAGGTGTGCTCATACTAGCGAGTAACAATAGGAATGCTGAAGCCAGTGCCAGTACCGTCGGTGGCAAGTGCCAGTTCTTTTTACATGAGCAGCTATAGGGGCTAGTTGGTTGTACATTTTGGATAATCGACCTTTTTTCAACATACAAAGATGGACTGAGTATGCTCTGTGTCTGTGGTGTATTCAGTTCGTCTGATTATGTTAAATTATAAGTTGGTCGAGCTGGTGACTTCACAAAGAGAAGCATTCTAAAGGGGGAAATTTCTTCATGGTGACGGGTAGATTTGTGTTGTGCAGCAAGCTTTTGCCGAGAATAGTGTAGCACTTCGTAACTGTATCTCTGTCTTGCCCGATTGCCATAATTGTAGATGTCCTACTGTGTTCAGTGAGACTATTGCATACGGGCAACTTCTGATGTTTCTTTTTTCTTTTCTTTCTGTATATTTTAGTGCTCCAAGTGAAGTGCTATGCCGAGTCAGATTCCGATACGGATGAGGATGTTGACTCGAAGCAGATTGTGCAGGCCAGCAGTTTGGTTCGGTCTACCAGGTCCAGTGGCCAAGGTGTGCACCTTTCTCTTCTGTAGCCTCGTCTTATTCATTTCTTGTCGACATGCGGTTGTCTTGTTCGTGAGGTTTCGTGTGTGCGCCTTGTCAGCAACCTGTCTCCATCAGGCATATGGCATTGCTTGAGTTTTAAAAAATTGCCATTTTGTGCAGGTGACCGAATGGTGAACGGGAAGAAAACCTCTCCCGCCGTGACGTGGAAACTGCAGAGTAGCTCCTCTAGCGAAACTTTGTCCAAAGGCAGTCGCAAGCGAAAGGCCACTCGGTACATCTCTTCTTCGGACGGGGACGACAGCCACGGGGACGCCGAGGAGGAGGCAGGCAGCATTGAATGCAGCCAGGATTCCAGTGAGGACGAGAACAGTGAAGAGCAGCACGGCGAAAAATGCGATGACAACGACGACGACTCTCCTCCGGGCAGGCGTAGGTCGTCGAGAAGAGCCGCGCGCACGAATGTGATCGGCAGTGATGACAGCAGCAACTGGACCAGCTGCAGTGGGGAGAGCAGTTCATCTAGAAATACGATGGACAGGAGAAAAAAGCGCGAGAACAGCAGTGGTGAATCAGAGATGACAACGGGCAGCTCAGAAAAGTCGTCTTCCTTCATGACGGACCACGACTACGGACAACCGCGGCGATCATCGCGCAAGCCCTGCAAGACAACTAGTTTTTCACCGGAGACGACCGTCAGGTCTCGTGCGACCACCAATAGCAAGACTCGCGTGCAAACGAGAAACCGTGGTCAGCAAAAAGTTCGTTACAGAGAAGATGAAGATTCTGAGTGGACAGGCGACTCGGGCGATGATGAGGACGGCCTTGACTCAAGGGCACGCGAGGTGCTTTCCGTCAGCAGCCGGGGCCGGCTACGAAAACTTTCTAAGCATGCGGCACGTGCCATGGTGGCCCAGTGAAGTCTGGCTTCACATAATTGATCAGTGGGGTGTCAGTTTGTTGACATCTCCGAGAGCTCAGAGTGTCATCATCTTCACATTGTCCAGCAGCCAAATGATGTTTTCATATGTAAATTGCATCCTTTACACACCGGTTTTTCGTTACTATTTATTGAAGTCATTCATGAAGGCTGCAAAGGGCATTTTTGCGGGTATGTAGCATGAATTTGACAAGACTGGAAGTCTTCATTTAAACATTCCAGTTTTTTGGTGAGCATGCAGTGTTAGAAATTCACCAGACATCATAGTGCTTTTTGTTTATTTTTTTGCACGTTTTGTTGTTCATTGTAAATGTTAATCATGTTGATGTAGATAATTAGTGATGCGATTGTCTGTATATATAAGAATTGTTTGTGCATGTAAAAATAACACTTATCATTGTAAACCCTGGTGGTGAGGGCTCTTTCCCAGTGAACTGGAAGAGCAGTTGCGAATGATGTACTTATGTTTGCAGCTTTTTTTTAGCTGCATGAGACATGCAATGCAATTGTGTTAAAAAAGTGATTTCCAGAGTGTGCTTGTCTGCTCACTGCCAGTATGTAAAACAAATGTGAAAAGGATTGGTGATGAAAGATTACAGGCTCCTTGAGATTGCAACAGTGACTTCGTGGTTTTTATTTGAGTGAAATTCTTTATACAATTTTCACTAAAGGTATGCCAGCTGTGCTTCTTTCTTGAGGAACATGTTTCATGGCTGCCATTGCAATTAGCACTGTGCATACAAGTCCAGTGTAGTAGACAGGCAACTTCAGAGGGCTCGTACTGCCAAAGGGCCACAACCACAAGCCTCTTCGTATGGAGTCCCTCAGGTGATGCGATGCCACTGCCACAATAGCAATCAGTGCTACTTTGTAGACTTGAGGCAGTCCCAGCAGCTTTCCCAAGAGTGCGACGACCAACAAGCTCACAAGCACCACTGAACTGCAGTGTAAGAACGGTCTTGTCTTCAGGTTTGTGGCATTCTGAAAAAGATTTAACGTCACACCTATTTTAGCAACAGGTTCCAGTACTGCAATGCCCACAACAGGTGCCAAGTCTCATCCACATATGCACAAGCATGGTTGAGCCTATTTGCATTTTCACCGTAGCTGGTGAGCATGTAGTAATGCAATGGCAAATGCACCACCTCCCAACTTGAACCGAATTTGTACAGATATTTGCATTTTCACCGTAGCTGGTGAGCATGTAGTAATGCAATGGCAAATGCACCACCTCCCAACTTGAACAGAATTTGTACAGGTGAGCTAGCCAAATCGCACCTTTTGTAAGCCCTGTGGGAGAGAAGCTCGGCATTAATGGTCCGACTAACTGGGTAGTCTAGTGAAATCGCAGATGTCTGGTGCTCATGTGTTCAGAAAGTTTGTGCTAACTACAAACCCAACACTTGAGTATATTTTTGTAATGTATACACGGCTCATGCTTTGCACAGAAAAGCAACACGTGAAACTGAAAACCAGCATGTGTGCACTATGGATGGTGGTATCTATGTATGTTGCTCTTAAGACGGGCGACATCAGCTGCCCAAGCGCATAGCTTGCAGTAGAATTCGTTTCAAAGGCCTCGCGAGAGCGATATACAAGCTTTGATAAAACTGATTCGAATACATTGATGCGATAGCTAACAAACTATTCCCGCTGTACCATTAGCCAATATTGTTTTACGACAGTATTAGAGAGTCAAGTCGCCTTCCGAATCTTTAAGAACGAATACATCTATTAAAGCAAGCGCGACAAATAGCTTTTAGCTGCTGCACGCGAGCTCGCAGCATGCCGTCGTCTCCGTTACCTCTATTTTGAGAGATCTTGCGGCAAGAAAGTGATCAACGTCGACGGCACAGCCGAAGAGACCGCTAAGCAAGCTCTCCAGTAGGCTGGACTTCCGCAACGTCCGGCCCGAAACCATAACCCAGCATAGGAATGCGATCAGACCGTGCGTCGCATTGTCCGCCAGCGCGCGAAGCCACGGAAGCCGAGCCAGGCCCGTAACGTAATCCCCTGCCGTTGAGACCGCCGCCGTCAGCGCAGCAGTGAGCAAGTAGAAGGCCACCATTACGATGTTGCAGCAGAACGTACACCGAAGCGACCGAAGGTAACGCAAACATGCCCTGTTGGCTCAAGACGCTCAAGGCACTACGTTTGCAGTGACACGCGCGCCTGCACACCCTTTGCGCGCATTTCTGTCTGCAAAAAAATACTCCCGAAGCGAAAGCAAAGTAAATAGCGGTTGCGTAAACATTGCTACATATGTTGCCACATGATCATGAAGTTTGCGTTAGCAGTCAACGCCATTAGAACTTTACGTTAGCACCTGCGAATTATGAGCTCGACATGGAGTTAGCACATCGAGCTAATTTACTTATTAGCGCTTTTTCTAGAAACTTGCATTAATTTTAGGAAACTATATGAACTAAACCACAGAGGTTCCTAGAAAATGAAGCTCAATGAGCGACGCAAAACGCGGTACGCACTAAAGTTTTGGTAGTTTCGGTTTCGGCAGTTTTAGAAAATAACCATCACAAAAACTATTTGGCACTTTTCTCGGTGAGTAGAAGTATTAAACAGCTCCCAGGTTGACATAAAACGATATATTTTACTATAGAACATCGAACGCATATTTCACTAAACAGCTCGTTCCCTAGTTGTGTGTGTCAAGCGCGAGCGGCAACCATGTGCTTCGTCTTGATATTTTGATGTGTAGCGTGTGCTGGAAATATCCGACACATTCTGGCTTCAATGAAAAGCGACGCAGCAGTAAGTATAACTTGTTGAATCAGTTGAAGTCTGTGAAAGTTACGCTCGGGCACCTAACTGGTACGGTAAACCGCCGTCTAGCGCTTGCCGAGGCAGCGCGTCACCGTTTCGTCATTGAGAGCTAGGCCTAGTGGCCGATGCGCCTGAAATAATGTATTTTTGGCACTTGCCTACCAACCGTTGACGATTGTGCGATTTGATGCGCAACTCTTGAAGAAGCCCGCCAGGCCTATGTGCGTATCATCTTGTTTACGAGTCTCTCGAATGTGCGACGCAGCGAGTAGTGGGTTCATTCGGTGGGCCATTGCGCCTGACACCGCCTAAAGCGTGTGGCTTCGCCTTTTTGACAACGCTGTTGGTCGTCACCCGTGATGTGCGCCGAGCAGGAGTCCGAATTACATCGCAAGTACGCGCAGTCTTGGCTTTACTGGCTCAGAATTTCGCAACGTCATTTTCAAGCTAGCCGTAGCGGGCGTTTTAATGCAGTTTCGACGAAGTATTCGCTCCGGGCGAGGCGCCTTCTGCTACGAAGAAAAGAGACGGCCGGCTACGCCTTAAAACTCTGGAAGGGCGGTGTTTTTGTGGCGTGTCGGTAGGCACTGAATTGTTTCTTACGCATTGTTTGAGCCCTGAACCAGTTTGCCGTGCACCGCCTCGTTTAAGTTCCTTGTCGGTGACAGCCCCCGTCGTTTTATCAGTCGCGAACCCCACTTCGCACGAAAAGGGCCTCTTGTATTTTTTTTTTTTTCTTGACACTTGCCTGTTTCTTATTTCATTATCGTTCGTTCGAGTACGCCGGACATTCCACCGTGTACGTATATTTGTATCGGTCAGTTCGCAGCAGGATTCCGCTGCAGTTTTATTATTCGCGCGCTGATAAAAGGAAAAAATTTGACCGCCTCGACTCTTGTCTCGTAATCTCCGCTGCGGCGGCTTGTCTGCCCCTGTTTTCGACTTGTTCCGAACGTGTCGACGCGTCTTTTCATTGGTTGCCGTTTCAAAACCGCGTTCGTGACGCCAGCTCTTTTTTCTCGGTAAATTGACAGCTGAGATTTCAGTTTACGTCTCCGGGCTAGAGTTACCGTAACTCTACTCCAGGCGAGACGGAGGCTTCCTCTCCGTTGTGTGCTCTCTTATGTGAAAGAAAAAAAAACAAACAAAGCGAACCTTGAATAGCTGTTGACGGAGGCAGGCAAAACCAAGACTTCCTGGTTTCTGCTCAATTGCTACCTCATATTCGAGGCGTGTGCTCCACGAAGTAACTTGTTTTCTAGTTTATCTGAGGTACGGTGGTAGGGGTACGTGATCTGGGTGTAGTGTTAAATTGTCAGATTTGCTACAGTTACGTATCTGGTACGTTGAATCTGGAGTGGGGCCCTGAGCACTGTGTCATGCAGACTTTAAAAGCAACCACCGAAAGTTGCGTTTCTGTTTTATCATGCCAAGAATGTTGAGAAAGTCGATATGAATACTGTTGAAGATTTTTTAAGTAAACTTTCGCCGAAATGCGAGTGTTACATCAACGATCATAAGTAGGAAAGGGATTGTGCAAAAGAAAAATGAAGTTGTAGGCACATGTTAAGAATGAACCACTGTTAATTTATAATAATAATAAGCTAATAATAAATTATAAGCTAAAGTCAGTTATAAAAGTATTGCAAGATATTACAGTTATTTTTAAATGATTGCCTACAGCACAAAAAGTTGCGTAAGTTATACTTTGTCATTGTACAGGTGAGCGGACAACAAATTTATGCTTAAATGCTTATTACAAAAGTTGTTATAGTTTGCATTACTGTGGAATGCAAAAAAAAATCTAGTTTCAAGAGAGGTGGGTATTAAATATTTAGTCCAGGTTATAAAACATGTTTCATATAAGAAATTCATCAGTGTCAGCTTTGGACCTCCTTGGGAAGCACGGTTTATTCCTCGCATGTTTAGCATACAAGATTGACTTGTGCTCAGCCAGTCCGCAAAAAATTTAGAAATTTTAGTCATGTCCTAGCAAGGTTTTTTGCCTGCCAGCTTCAAAATGGGGGTGTGCCCCTGTTAGCATCATGGTACTTGGTTTACATCATTTTAAAAGTCAGTTTATAGGTATAAATATACAATTTTTTGCATTAATATAATGCTGGGCTACCTCCCATAGCCCGCTAGTTTTCTAGAGAAAACGTGGGATGTTCCATTCTTTTGCTGCAATAGAACAACATGCGAGTACAACATGAGAAGACAGATGTGCACTTCTTGTTTTGTACTTGTGCCATTTTAGTGCTGCAAAGGAACGATGCCATACCAACTAGCCCCCATCGAATCCTTATTGAATCCTTATAAAATGCTTTTGTAAAATATGAATCGATAAATGATGACATTGTCTATATACAACAAAATTTCTGGCGAGTTGGAACAAATTAATTCTGAAGCTTTGTTTCGGGTGCATGTGGGCAGGGTTGAAAAAATAGTTATTTTCAATGGATCAAGGTACACCCATATTTCTTTGTCCAAAATAATTTATAATGAATAGGGGAGGTCCCAGAAATGTAAAAAAAGTAAAAAAACATGTTTCAAAGAAACCTTTTTGAAGGGGGGCAACATATATTAGACACTAAAGTGGAACAATGAATCGGCTTGGGCTGATAAATTAGTTTTTGAACACTTTATTTTTGTTAGTTCCACTATTACAGGTTCATAGGTTCATCGTTAAAATATAAAATTAAGGCAGATATAAGCTCTTGACTTGTTTTGTTGCCTGTAAGGTTGCCTTCCAGTGGTTTCAACTTCGTGCAGAATCCTGTCATGTATTCATTAATTAAATAAATTTAATGCAGGATGGTTAGTGTCAATAAATACAGTTCTACAGCCATTTCTTGTCTTTTTTTTTAATCTGCTTTTTTCTAATGCCTTGAAACAGTAACATTTGCTCTTGTGTAATGTGGATATCATTGCTTGATAATATTGTAACATCAACCATATGCTAAACACTTAATTTTCATGGATTGTTTTTGACAGCTGAATTCGATTGGAGTCAGTGACTCACATTTTCTACTTTTTCTAGTTTCTAGACCGATGCAAGTGTAGAGGTGGTGTCCGTTCCAGTATTGACTTACAAGGGTCTGAAAAAACAGTAAACACTTATTGTGCATTTTCTGTCCTCCAAACCGCAATGTGTACACTAAAACCTGTACTTCGCATCCCTGCTGAGAGTTTGCGACGGTGGGCTCTAGGACACCGAACTAGAGTGTGCATTTCAATTAGGGAAAAATTCTTTATCGTGCACAGTGAAGAATGCTAATGTTCAAAATTAATCTTCTACTGTGACTTCTTTCTAACCCTTTAAACAGTTTTGCCTTCTAACTGCACAATTTAGGGTAGCCTTTAATTTTCCGGAGCACCTATTTCAGTTATTTAATTCACTTGTAAGCTTTGAAAAATTACTCACATTAACAAAAAGTAGTATTAATGTTGCTGTGAAGTGTTGGCTATCAAGTTAGTACTTACGCTTCATCCTGGGGGAAAAAATAAGCTAAATGAAATTTTATATGCTTAGAAATCATGTGTAGTAGTTAGCAGCGCTTTTGAACTAGCCACACTTAGGCATTACATGCGATCCACAAGACTATTTGAGATTATATCGCAGACGTTCACTTCAGAATGCAGATAGTGACAGGCTTTTACTGACTAGGGCAAACCGTAACATGGTTCCAAAGGTGCTTGAAAAAGCGTCTGCTTATGCGTACTGCCAAGAACATTACCGCGGTAATGGTGTACTATGTTTTGTTCAGTGTTATAGAAGTAGAGTTTCGGGCATTTGATTTAGGCCATTACCAATTGATACCTGCATGGCACTGAAAAAAAAAAAAAGCTTGTTTTCCCAGTTAGTTTGCCGTGTTTACTTTGAAATGTTCTAAGCACTCCGAGATGCCAATTCATTTGTTCATTCACGAATGCAGGGTGTGACAGTCATTGCTTTCTTTGACAGTCCATGCCTTTTGTCTAAATAATCCCCGGCAAACATTTGGTATACGTGCAGCATGCAATAGTTCGTGCAAACCAGCTTTAAGCTGGTACTTTGCATGATAGTTTAAATGCCTATTTATGTCTAAATGAGACAGTATTGAGGGCTTATTATAGGCACCTAGAACTTTTTTTATACTTTCGGTTTCTACTTATATCTATGTGCTTTGAGTTGTTGATAAATTTGCCCTCGAGCTGTCAGTTGATAACTTCCTGGTTAGCTAAATCGGTGAAGCGACCACCCCGGAAAGGCGTTGGTCCCGGGTTCGAACCCCGGACCAGGGCGTATTTTTCGGCCACTACGAGGCTTTTCTTTCTGAGAAATCGGTACAGATTTTCTTGTGGCTTCGTGCTAAGAACAGGTGGTTGTCTTCATCCCCTTTCTTAAGATGTTTCTTTGGAAAATACTCGCATTTTTACCAGTTTACTGCAGAGGTGAAACTCGCTAGTTGATGTCCTTGCAGGCGACAGCAGGCGTACAGGGCAGCGGCAGCCGTGCTTGGATGGAGGTAGTGCTTGGCTCGAGCGGCGAGTATTGCCTGGCACAGCACAAATAAGGGAGCCCCTCTGCCAATGTACTGTGTGCCCTATGGGGTAAGCGGTCTGGCTGACTGTGCAGTGCTGCGCCGCTGTGCCATGTCCGCACCAGCCATGAGGCAAAAGGGGGCAGCCATGCGGCCGGGGCCTTCCGAGATCGACTTCAAGAACATGCGCTTTCTCATCACGGACCGCCCCACTGACGCCACTGTGCCAGCCTTCCTGGAGGTGGGTCTCTGCTCGCTCACAGCTAGAGCAGTAACAGGTAGAAAAGGCAGAACTATGCCTTGAAAGCTGGAATTTCTATGAAAGGTGCCCACATGCGCACAACAAAGTACGCTGTTAGCTCCAAACGTTTGCTTTTGTTGCAAACCCTATTATCATTCTGGCCTGCAAATGTAAGTTGGTGAACGACTGAAAGACGGCTGTGTTTCGAATCACTGTAGTCTTTAATACTCATTGTTCTTTTGCAAGTCAATACTGCAACACACATTTATACCAGTCTTTCTAGCTGCATTGCACAGATCACATGTTTGATTAAAAAAAAAATGCTGGCATTAGATTCCAGTTGTCTGCACTCTTTTTTTCTCGTTTTTGGGGTGCTTGCAGTGAACAGTGACAAAAGCTGTCTCAATTACAAACGTGCCTGCAAAGACTAATGTGCATGAGCCCCCCATTCCTGTTTGTCATATTGTACCACCTCCAAGAGCTTACGGCGCCATTTTTTAAACACAGTGTATTTGCAAAGAGTATATGGCCAAGCTGTCATATTGCCAACACTTACTGAAACAGTTTTACTGCACTTGGTATGCTTGCGGTTGGCTTTGTGGGCAGGAGCAGCCTTGCTACTTTTATTTCTGCAATGGTCTTCCAAATATTGGCAATTCATGAATCAATACATTTATGTAGAGCCCTGGATGAATCTTCAGATGCAATATCAAGATCTTAGGTTATTCTTTATGAAGTTCATTTTATTGGTTGACCGTGCAGTCACTGTCCTACACCTGCTACCTACCATTGTAAGCCTTTGTTACAAGGCTTACAATGTACTTAACTCTCGATCCAGTTGATGCCATGTTCCATTACAAATGATCTTCCTCATGTCTGGATTAGTGTACTCCTATATATATGTATACCAATATAAGCAGCACTGGTTCTCACTGATCTCACACGAATATACTGCACACTTGCACTGAGAAAAGGCTCATTGAGCCACTGCCATACCTGCTAAGTATCCCGGATTTTCTGGAAGACTCCCGGATTTGGACTAGTCTTTATATTTGTACGGTTTCAGAAAAATCTGAAAATCAAAATTTCTGTGCATGATCTGGCCGCATTGACAAAAATGCAACTCAATACGATCCAGGCTTTTTTGCGAACCCATCGCATTTTATTCTAAACGAACTTAGGAGGCGTTCATCTAAACATACACTGGAATCTCAATGATGCAAAATCGGCAGATACGAATTCGTGAACTTCCCCAGCCGAATTCCACTATGTCGATTGGGCCAAAATTTGGATGTCCCAAACACTTATCCTCGTCATGCATCGTGGCAGGTCGTATAAACTTTAGTACCTGTTTAAAAACCGTCAAATGAAAGCAAAGAGCAGCGTGCTCGAAGCTTCGGAAGAACGCGCGCAGTCAGCGCACGCTTCAGTTATCGTTTGCCACAACTGCTGTGGACGAAATTGCGGTAACTGGCAGAACTCTGAAAGTTCATGCATGTCCTACACTTTACTAGTCAAAGCGAAGTTGCTTTCCACAAATGCTGTAGATAAAACAGCAGCAGGTGCGATCATCGATAACAGAAAGCAAAAAAAAGGCTTCGTTCTGAAAGCACTTGCACAGCCAGCGCAAGCGGAATGAAAACAAAACTACCGTTTTCTGCAACCGCTGCGATCGCGTTGTCATGATCATCAGTGGCGACTACTAGCCAAGGGCATGCGGCTAATGCAGCCGTAGATTAAAAACAGTAAAGACGTAACAAAGGCTAGAAGCGTTTTGGCTTTCCTGTCCAAAGAATCTAGTAATGTTTCTGTCAATCTGCATACTTTGGCTATACTTCAGCATCCGGTTTTTAGTTGGCCTCAAACGAAGCTTCAACCCTCGCTTTCCGAGCAGCTGGCTGTGTCGTCTCGTCCGTTCACATGTCTCGCAGGAAGACATACGCAAGTTCTTTTGCTAGAAATAGATATTGCTTGTTTTTTTGTCGATGCGCAAGTTCAGGAGACACAAAAGTTTGCGAACCCCCTTTGAGACTCGCACCTTCTACTTTAGTTGGTAAACTTTACCTTCGTGTGTTCAGCCACTCCAAGTCATTATAAGACCACAATGCCAACGTTTACGCAAATCTCCCGGATTCAGAATTCTTGAACTTGGGAGATATGCAGTGCAGTAGGCTCTCGGTATATTAAAACTTAGTAAACAAAACTGCAGCTGAAAGGTGACTGTTGCCATTATTATTAGTTTCATACTTCGATTCTGCACCCCTGCGTCCTCTCTCAGTAAACAACTCTCCCCTTAAACAGAGAACATTTTAACCCATTGATGCCATGCTGCTAGTGGTATCACAGACACTTGTAACTAGTTTTTGGACTCTTGGTCTGCAGAATGTCTTCTACTAATGCTTATTCTGTGTTTAATTCCAGGAGTTCAAGAAAAGGAACGTCAAGGATGTGGTCAGGGTATGTGAAGCCACTTATCAGAAGGATTTGCTTGAGAAGGAAGGCATTAACGTGTGGGTAAGTGATTTTATTGGTATTCACTTCTCTTGGGAATTTTTTTAGCCCACTTTTAAGTTAATCAGGGCAGAATCTTAAATTCTAGATGAAGAAAATAGAAAAGTGTACTGAGAAGTGCAATAGGCGGTTATATTTGGGAAGGCACCAATATTTTGTAGGCATGTACGGTGGTGCGCATTAAAAAAATGACATGGAATCGAACCACTTGGAAGTTTGAGCAGCACTTGAAATACATTATTCGCGGCTTTTAGTAGACAGCAAGTTTGATCAGAGAATCTTTATTTGTAGTGTATCAAAACTGTTTTTTCCGTAATACTGTACCATCTAAAGGTATTGCTGGTCACAGGTTTGTTTGTAGCTTGCGTAATAAAGGTGTCGAAGCCTGAAATTATGGAAATATGCTTGAAGAATAAATCTACTGCTACAGTCAAGGTTTACAAATATTCGTGCTAACCCGAGAGCCGAAAGCATTGTCAGCACTTGTGTAGTTCATGGCAGTTTCACAGTCAGTGGCCTGAAAGTGCCTGCTGGAAGAAAATGATCAAGGCCTGTCGCAACAGCCTCAACTGTGGCCGTGCTTATCCCAACATTTTGCAGTGCCCGGCACGTTAAAACGAGCAGCCATTTGTGCATGTGTCTGTGTTGCAGGACTGGCAGTTCGATGATGGGTCCCCACCCCCAGCACGTATTGTGGAGGAGTGGTTCCAGTTGCTCAGGAAACGCTTCAAGGAGGACCCAGACTGCTGCATAGCTGTACACTGCGTTGCCGGCCTGGGCAGGTGAGCTCGCGAAGCAGCAGATTTGAAAAGGAAGAGAAGTGTCTTGCGGATAAGCCTTGGGAAGCTGGTATCATGTCGTGGTTGTTTATTTGCCACGTGTGTGACCTCTGTCGCTGAAAAAGAAAACAAAATTCTGGCAGCTGCGCTGGACAACTCTGCAGATCTTAAACCCACAAAGCCCTACGCTCAAACCTCTGAAGAACACAGACTGCACCTGTCTGTGTTCTTTTCTTGTTCGTGATTTTTTTTTTTTTAGCAAATTCCCATCAACACTCAAACCTCACTTTAACAAACTTGTGTCATACACGAAACCAAGTTCTTTATATACCGTATATACTCGTGTAAGGGCCGCACTTTTTTTTCGAAAATTTTGCTAGGTGCGGCCCTTACACGAATCAGGCCGATTTAGTACAGGCAGTACAGGCCAAAGGTCTGTACTGTTTATGCAACAGTAGCAGAGTGCAAGAGTCACAAATGACATGCCAGAAATGTTTTTATTCGGATTCCATTTCGCTGTCCTCGTTCTCGGAGGAGCTCGCCTCGGCGTCCGCGTCTTCCCAGAGACGGTCATCTTCGGTGCCGTTCATGGAGTTCGAAATTCCCGTTACCTTGAAGCTTTTAGCAACTACTTCTACTGACATGGCACGCCACGCATTCAAAATCCATTCACACACCTGTTGGAGCGACGCCCGCTTCAGCCGTCCTGTAGGGGTCTTCTCGTGGACGCCTCCAGCCATCCATTCAGAGTAACATCGGCGAAATTCCACTTTGAATGGTCTGTTGACGCATACGTCGAGCGGCTGCAGCACACTCGTCAGGCCACCGGGAATGACGGCCAAGTCCGTACGAGTTGCGGCAACTCGGTTCTTGACGCGGTCGGTCAAGTGGCCCCTAAAGCTGTCCAAAACAAGGAGGGCTTTCCGTTGTAACAGCCCTCCAGGTCTGTTTGCCCAGACGGTCTTAATCCAGTCAACGACCAGTTCCTCGGACATCCAGCCCTTCTCTTGCGCACGTACGACGATTCCCTGAGGGAACTTCTCTTTTGGGAGAGTCTTCCTTTTAAATACGACGTACGGCGGAAGCCTCCTGCCGTCTGCCGTGATGCACAACATCACAGTGCACCTTTGGCGTTCTGCACCAGTCGTGCGCACAGACACACTTTTCGCACCTTTTAAATCCACTGTGGTGCTTTCCGGTGCATCGAACCACACAGGTGTCTGGTCCGCATTCCCAATTTGGGACAGGTCGTATTCATGCTCCCTCCTGAGAGCATTCACGAAGCGATGAAACTTAATGACGTGGTCTTCGTACTCGCGCGGCAGTTTTTGGCAAATCGTCGTTCGGCGCCGAATAGAAAGCTGGTTACGGTTCATAAACCGCGTAGCCCAGCCCCGACTTGCCTTGAATTGTGCCGGGGGTATTTCCATGTGGCGAGCGATGCTGAGGGCTTTGACGCGTATCATGTCAGTCGATACGGCGTAGCCGTCCCTTCGTGTGTCGACGACGTAGTTGACGAGCTCGCTTTCGAGTTGCGGGTACTTGCACTTTTTCCCGCGAAACGCCTTTCGGCTCCTGTTAGTAGCGGCGAGGGCATCTTTCTGATTCATCCAGTAACGCACGCGCTTCTCATCGACGTCGTACTTTCGTCCAGCTTCCCGCTTCCCGTGCTCCTCGGCATAGTCAATCACTTGCAGCTTAAATGCTGCAGTGAATGATCTCAGATGCCGGCCCATCGTCCGTCACGTGCGCTGGCTTCTGCAGGGTTCACTACAACCAACAAAGTGACACCGACGACACCGATCTGAAGTCGCGCTGCCAACGTATCGACACGATGCTAGGAACGATGCCAACAAAGAGGCCGCACAAGGCAAATATGGCGGCGCGCTGTCAACAGCGTGGTCGGCGCGTCGGCGGAAGTAGAATAAAAGCGGAAAAGCGTGCAGCGCCATCTGGCTGTAAATGAACTAACTACACTTTTCTGGCGGGACATTTTGAACTTTTGTTTTTTTTTTTTTTCGAAATATCCGCTTTCAAAGTTGGGGTGCGGCCCTTACACGAGGGCGGCCCTTACACGAGTATATACGGTATGCCAGTGTTTGTTGTATGCAGGTGTGAATGTATTTTGATTCTGCACCGTGGAAAATATGAAAAACTTCACTCGTGCTTTTGGCAATATTTGTGCCCGAAAAAAAAAAGTTTGAATAATAAATATGCATAATTGATTATTAGGTACCTGCGTTCTGAGAAGTCCACGTAGGCAACTTGAGTGTGTCAAAAACACCACTGTGTTTCGTGCTTCCCACTCTTGCATGAGAGGTTGGTCAAACTTGGCATATCAAAAATGATGTGCACTGTTTGGTAAGAAACATCGAGTTGTATGTGAAGAACTTCCAAAGCATATGTAACTCTGTAGTATTTTATTTTAAACTATGTATATGCATGCTCGATTATCCTGTGAGTAAACGAAGGGGGGAAAAGCACCAGAGTTATTCATTTAATGATGCGCTGTGGCTTATGTGGTATTAAGGACGGGATAGGTGTTGATTGCAAGAGACTTCGTGCAGAAATCTGAAGTGTTGGGTTTCGCAAGAAAGGAGAAGCAAATTAGCAAAACAAGATGAATCCGAGGGGAGAGAGCACAAAGTGTCTCGTTCCTTTTAGTTCCCACAATGTCGGTGTGTTTATTAGATAAGCAAGTCCCGGTATTTTTTTGGTATCCTGCTCTATAGCAGCATGTTAACAATCTTTCCACATACTTTAGTGAAATATTGATTATTCTAGTACACAGTCAGATTTATCGCTTGCCTGTTTGGGCATTGTCCTTGGGCATTCCTCTGAACACTTGATGTAGCTTTGTCCCCAGTACAGTGCTCAACTCTCATGTCTATAACGATGGAGTGTCCCGCATGGAACAGCACGAGCGACATCTTTAGTTGCAAATACGCCATATCTGAGCATGCGCAGTGCTAGTGATGTGCCTGCCTTGCAGTTCCCACCCTTCTTTATCTCCCTGGCTGCAATGACTACTTTGGCCGTCGAAGTGCTGTCAACATTATGTAATAGAAAGAAAAGGAAAAAAAAAAGAAACTAGCAATTGCCCGGATAGAAGTCTTTTGTATGCTAAACTAATTCTCCCTTCGTGACATCATATCACAGCGAGAACAGTTCACTTCTATTTTTTTTTTTGCTTGATTTTTGCTTTTTCGCTACATCGTTCAGAGCGCTTCCGACGGCCAAAGTGGTTGTTGCATCCGCGGTGATACCGTATATACTCGTGTAAGGGCCGCCCTCGTGTAAGGGCCGCACCCCAACTTTGAAAGCGGATATTTCGAAAAAAAAAAAAAAACAAAAGTTCAAAATGTCCCGCCAGAAAAGTGTAGTTAGTTCATTTACAGCCAGATGGCGCTGCACGCTTTTCCGCTTTTATTCTACTTCCGCCGACGCGCCGACCACGCTGTTGACAGCGCGCCGCCATATTTGCCTTGTGCGGCCTCTTTGTTGGCATCGTTCCTAGCATCGTGTCGATACGTTGGCAGCGCGACTTCAGATCGGTGTCGTCGGTGTCACTTTGTTGGTTGTAGTGAACCCTGCAGAAGCCAGCGCACGTGACGGACGATGGGCCGGCATCTGAGATCATTCACTGCAGCATTTAAGCTGCAAGTGATTGACTATGCCGAGGAGCACGGGAAGCGGGAAGCTGGACGAAAGTACGACGTCGATGAGAAGCGCGTGCGTTACTGGATGAATCAGAAAGATGCCCTCGCCGCTACTAACAGGAGCCGAAAGGCGTTTCGCGGGAAAAAGTGCAAGTACCCGCAACTCGAAAGCGAGCTCGTCAACTACGTCGTCGACACACGAAGGGACGGCTACGCCGTATCGACTGACATGATACGCGTCAAAGCCCTCAGCATCGCTCGCCACATGGAAATACCCCCGGCACAATTCAAGGCAAGTCGGGGCTGGGCTACGCGGTTTATGAACCGTAACCAGCTTTCTATTCGGCGCCGAACGACGATTTGCCAAAAACTGCCGCGCGAGTACGAAGACCACGTCATTAAGTTTCATCGCTTCGTGAATGCTCTCAGGAGGGAGCATGAATACGACCTGTCCCAAATTGGGAATGCGGACCAGACACCTGTGTGGTTCGATGCACCGGAAAGCACCACAGTGGATTTAAAAGGTGCGAAAAGTGTGTCTGTGCGCACGACTGGTGCAGAACGCCAAAGGTGCACTGTGATGTTGTGCATCACGGCAGACGGCAGGAGGCTTCCGCCGTACGTCGTATTTAAAAGGAAGACTCTCCCAAAAGAGAAGTTCCCTCAGGGAATCGTCGTACGTGCGCAAGAGAAGGGCTGGATGTCCGAGGAACTGGTCGTTGACTGGATTAAGACCGTCTGGGCAAACAGACCTGGAGGGCTGTTACAACGGAAAGCCCTCCTTGTTTTGGACAGCTTTAGGGGCCACTTGACCGACCGCGTCAAGAACCGAGTTGCCGCAACTCGTACGGACTTGGCCGTCATTCCCGGTGGCCTGACGAGTGTGCTGCAGCCGCTCGACGTATGCGTCAACAGACCATTCAAAGTGGAATTTCGCCGATGTTACTCTGAATGGATGGCTGGAGGCGTCCACGAGAAGACCCCTACAGGACGGCTGAAGCGGGCGTCGCTCCAACAGGTGTGTGAATGGATTTTGAATGCGTGGCGTGCCATGTCAGTAGAAGTAGTTGCTAAAAGCTTCAAGGTAACGGGAATTTCGAACTCCATGAACGGCACCGAAGATGACCGTCTCTGGGAAGACGCGGACGCCGAGGCGAGCTCCTCCGAGAACGAGGACAGCGAAATGGAATCCGAATAAAAACATTTCTGGCATGTCATTTGTGACTCTTGCACTCTGCTACTGTTGCATAAACAGTACAGACCTTTGGCCTGTACTGCCTGTACTAAATCGGCCTGATTCGTGTAAGGGCCGCACCTAGCAAAATTTTCGAAAAAAAAGTGCGGCCCTTACACGAGTATATACGGTAAACAGGGACCAGCATTGCAAGGCAGGCACATCACTAGTGCCGCGCATGCCCAGATGTGGCGTATATGCTACTGCAGATGTCGCCCGTGCTGTTCCGCGCACGACACTGTCGTTATGTACATGCGATTTGAGCACTGTACATGGACAATATCAATATTGGTGCCTTGTTCAGTGCACTGGTGCAGCTGCCATGTGTGTGTCTTGTTTTTGTGGGACTGTTGTCTTAAGCCTTGCATTCCTTTTTCTTGCAGGGCACCTGTATTGGTTGCATTAGCGCTTATTGAATTAGGTATGACTTATGAGGATGCTGTGGAGCTCATAAGGCAGTGAGTATTTAAGATGTATGTCCTCTCTAGCTAGAAGATTGTGGATCTGGAGTTGTCGCCTGCTTGCAGTACTTGTAAAAAGTTGTTGTCATTCTCATATTTTATTGTTATCAAGCATTAAATTTTGTAGTGAGCACCTTTTGGTTGGTAATAATTCTGTCGTATCCAGTGCATGGCCTATTATTGTATCATTATATATGATAGTTATGGGGGCAGCGGGAATACTGCAAAATCTCCAGAAATGGATAGTTATAAGTTATGTGTCATTATATCTGGTGTCATACATATGTATGTGGATTTCATTGTACTAATGCTGCAGTAACTGATATAAAAAGTTGTGGCGAATTTCTCAAGGGTGATGGCTCTCACGAGCGGCTAATGCTTTAATAAACACGTGAATCTGTTATGGATCTTATTTTTCTTTGTCTGTGGTGAATGCATGGCACTACCCTCGCTGATATCTTGTTTCCCTCGCAGGAAACGACGGGGAGCCATCAATGCCAAGCAGCTCTCCTACTTGGAGAAGTACCGTCCCAAGTCGCGGCTGAGGCTGCGCAATGGGCATCGGCAGTGCACCATACAGTGAAGGCTTCCCTTTTCCCTATCCACCTTTTAATTTTTTTTTTCTATGTTGCTGCGACCATTTTGACCTCTCTCCTGGCAGTTTATTCCGCCACCTTTCCTTCCCCACTCTGGGCACGTGGCTCCTTGGATGCGGTGGCACCCTCGTGTTCAAACTCCCTTCGAGTATTGGGAGGGATGGCAAGCGACTTTCGCCTTGTCGCTGCACACATTCAGCCAGTGCTTCTCGGAGCGCTCTTTGATTGAATTCTGGGCATCCTTTTTTTTTTTTTTTTTCAGTGTACACCTTTTTCTTTCATCGTCTTCTAATATCCCACATCTTAATCTCGCAGCAGCAACTATTTTGTTCATTCACGGAGTGGCAGAGTGATAGGATCCAGAGAGTGTATTTTGCGGAAACTGCAGGTGAGGTGATTGATGCAGGGGTGCGTGCGTTCGGACTGTTGCAAAGTAGCGGTAATCGTTTACTTTCGTTCATGCACCTTTCCTCTCGTTCTCCCACATCCTCATTGTGTGGTATAAAAAAAAACTCCTTTCTATCTCTGAACATGTCAAAGTGTAGAGCCAGTGTGCCCAGAGCTTTTACCTGAGTTTTTTGTCTCGCCATCACACTATTCGCATCTTTGCTAGAGTGCTCTTTTTTTTCCCCTTTTTCATTGTTGCGTATAGTTTCAATTGCATTATAGAGGAGCCCTTTCAAAGCTGTCTCAGAAGCGGATCCTGGGATCTTCCTTTTTTTCTCCCTCTTCCTAGTCCTTTTAATTTAGGCGAGTTTCTTTGCAATATGCTTTTTTTTTTGCTGGCGGCTGCAAAGGCGTGAGCGATGAGTTTACATATATACACCCCTTTTACTCTACAATGCACGAGCCCAAGTTAAAGGAACAAAGGAGGTGTATTTAGCCAGCCGTAGATGTTCTCTTATCCTTGTTTTTTCTAAGCAAAACTCTGTCGTGGTGGAGTTACAAATGGCAGACAAGCATTTGACTTGGCCGCACCAATCTATGAAAACTCGTTTAGCTCAAAGAACATTCGCGATTCAATTTGCGTTCTCCAGCATCTGATGGTCTCATTCAGTGCTCGTGGAAATGCTTTTTTCTGTTGATGACGCGCCATTAGTTATTTATTCCGTTGAGAAAAGTTGCTCCGAAGCCGCCACATGACACAGGAAATGCCATTGGGATCGCCCGTCATTGCCATTCTCCGCGACTTTGTCGTGTTTAGTTAGCTCAATGCAAATCTCGCGTTCCCTCCTTTTTAATTCGTGCCGACGTGACTACTCAGGTGTGCTGGCTAGTCGTGCGTGTAGGGAGGCCGCCTGCCTGCCATTGGGGGACGTGAATGTGTTGATGTAGCAGCAAAACGTCATGTAAAATATGTTGTTTACATATCCATTTGGATTGTGCCCTTGTGAAAAAAAAAAGAAACTAACTCATGGTGTTTCGACAGCGATTATAAAGATCTTTTCAGATAACTGTGTCTGTGTGAATTACTTTCGATGTCCTGGTCTGCTGGATATACTATCTTCGGTATTTATCATGTTCGAAGGCGAGTTCGTAGTGAACAAAGATTTCTCTGGGTGCTTCATTTTTTATTTTAATGCGCTTGCCGTCGTACCAGGTAGTCACACTTCTTTACAAGTGCAAAAATGTTGATAGTAACTAGTAACACTAACATATCCCTAGACATGCTGAATTGCATTGGTGATCTATGTAAGGTATGGCAAGTTTTGGGGTGGTACAGCATACCGGCATTGACCAATGCAAGAAAAACGAGCCTTCGAACGCTACAGTGTGTTCAGTCCCAGGCACTCCGGATTTGTCTCGGCTTGCCTCGTAGTGCGTCGACAATGGCTACTATAGCAATCGCGGGTGACCACCTCATCACGGCGCATATCGACGTTGAGGCACTCGGCACATACACTAGGCATATTGCTCGGACACCCTGCCACCACCTAGCCTCTTTACCAGCAGACAGACCACGTTCGTCATTTTGCCAAACGGTAACCACATATCGCGATTCTTTGCCAACATGCTTCACACCCGCCGCCAGGCCTTCGACTTCTCCTTGGTGCCTGACTCGGGCTAACTATACCTGGCATCCAGAGAAAATCTGACATGTCACCTGCTCTTGGGCTGCTTGCTCTGCTCTTGTTATCGAGATGTATAAAGGCTGCATACACGTATACACCTAAAGCTCTGTTTTACAGAAGAGTTCGCCGACATCATTTGTTATACCAATAAAAGACGGGACAAGCAAATTCAAGACCTCCCACCTTACAACATCAACGGGAGCAGGGCTCGCAGCTCTTCATGCCGTATTGCAATTCATCAGCAATCGACAGCCACAAAAATGAACAATTTTCAGTGACTCAAAGGCGGCACCGCAATCCCTTCTATCACTACTAAGTTGTTATAAGAGAGAAAGGAACTGAAAAGTAAGCCCCGTAACTGTCTGCTTCAGCGAGCGACACCTGAACAGTAGCTCACAAGGGATGGGGGTGAGGAGGGATTGAAAGGATAGGAATAAAGGTGTAGAGAGAGAGATGAGGTAAGCGTGAGAGCGACGACATATTGAGGGGATAGGAGACATAGGAAAGATGGAAACATGGTCACAGAAGTCCGAGGACGGGGCACCACTTGCGAGAGCTCTTGTCGGCGTCATTAGGTGGCTATAGAGCAAGTCCAGTCGGTCAGAGCTACACTGTCGTCGAAGGTCGGCGTCAGGAGATGACGTAGGGCCAGCCCAGTCGGCCATAGCTACGCTGACATCGGAGATCGCGAGGAGACAACCTGTCGGCACGGAATCCAGCGAGTGAGCCCCCCCCCCCCCCCCCCCCCTTCTATCACCTTTACGCCACGGCCCGTACGAACAGCTGGTATTCGAGATTGCCGAAAAGACCCCAATTCATTAAGAAAGGACATGGATAAGACTTTCAATGGCTTCCAAATCATTGTGGAATAATTGGCAATAAACGGACCAATCGAGCTGCCCGTTCTGCCCATACTGAAAGCGATCATGTATCAATTCCGCTCTCCAGAACTGCCGCTGCACGGAAACTCCGCACGCGCACCACGTCACAATGGAACGAGTCACATTTCATCCATGCATGGTTATGCACCTTAGAGCCAACTCTCAGTCTTCGAATTCCTCCGGAATTACGCCGACGAGACGCTGTATGCTGTGCAGATTATGGTTGGGCGTCGCATTTACCAATGCGTACGCGTTCCGCATAGGAATGGCTGACACCGCTGCATACGACCATTGTGGCAGTGACGAAACAACTTGGCACATTCTGTGTGAATTCCCACAATACTGCTCGCAGAGACAGTCACTCTGCAATGCACTAGATGAACTAGACAACCAGACTTTTTCGGAAGAAATAGTCCTGCGCTACTGACAGGATTTATGTCGCAGAAGAAGGCTGTGAAGGCGCTCGTGCGCTTCTTGCGTTCAACCGGCCTGTCCAAACGACTGTGATCGGAACTCCCTGAATGTGTGCGCATGTGATTTTTTTTTCTAATTTATTTTATATCTCTCTATATCTATCCTCTTTGAGACCTTTTTCCCCACCCACGTACAGGGTAGCAAACCAGTTACTCTAGGTTAATCTTCCTGTCTCTTCCCTCTATTTATTTCTCTCTCTTTGGGGTGGACTTTGTGGTTGCACTTTTCTACTTTAAGTACATTTATCTCTTTGTGGGAATGTTACGTAATAAGAGAAACCCAACTCGGTGAATTTCAAAGTTGCTCGTTTATGTTGAAATGGAGATAACTGCTTAGCCCTTATTGTAGAACCACCACTGGTAATTGAATGTAGTGCTGGTCAATTTGCAATTAATGCATAGTACTATTGATTGAGCTCTACTTGTATAAGTTGCAATTGGTGCCTGGTGAATAGCTGGGAAACCAGCATCGGCCGTTTGACTAGCGAGTGTAAATGCTCATTTGGAGGGCTTGCAGAGCGTAACGTCCTTGTCATGCTAAATCATACTGCCGCAGAGACTGCCTTCTACCAGGAGAACCAGCGAGACGCTATGCAAGCGTCTACAACTACCAGGAGAACCAGCGAGACGCTATGCAAGCGTCTACAACGTAGCGCACCTGCGCGCGCTGTAGCAACGCGAGTCATTGCTCCTCGTGCTCGGGCTCGCGACGGTGGCCTGATCGACTGGTGGTGAAAAAAAAGGTGTTCGAGAGAGACGCTAGTGTGGAACGCTTTAGCGGACCCAGTTATTTACCTATTCTTCTGGGCACAAGTTCGCCCTTTAATAAAGCTATTGTTTGTGTCACCCTCTTGCAACACGTGACATTCTGGTGGAGGTGCGGGGTAATGATTGGAAGTCCCTCAGGCGCAAGAGAGCGGAGCCCCGACCCTCAACGACTGGAACCTGGCGAATTGACTCCTGTACACCAGCGTTCGAGCCGTCGTCTTCGAGGAGACCCGCCTGAATTCGGACCGCTCACCACTGCTCCAGCAACGCAAGCAGCTTTTACAAACGACCCCACAACGATGGCCACCGCAGGTCCTACATCCGAGCTCATCGTGTCACCACCGTGCCTGCCTGAGCCCTTCCACGGTGACTCGCACGAAGATGTAGAAGACTGGCTGGAACATTTCGAGCGAGTCGCAAGGACCAATGCCTGGGATGAGACAAGGAAACTTGGACGCGTGTACTTTGCGTTGCAGGATTCAGCGAAGGTGTGGTTCGAAAATCACGAAGCGGTGATAACAACATGGGAAGATTTTCGACAACACTTGCTCGCTGCGTATGCCAGCACCGATCGCCGAGAGAAGGCAGAGAACGCTCTCCAGTCCAGGAGTCAACGCACGAATGAGAGTGTCAGCATGTATGTCGAAGACATGTGCCGGCTCTTCAAACGCGCTGATCCGAACATGATGGAAGAGAAGAAACTGCGCCACCTAATGCGTGGAGTCAAGCAGGACTTGTTTGCTGGGTTAGTTCGCAATCCACCACGCACGGTTGCCGAGTTCCGCACCGAAGCAACAACCATAGAGAAGGCGCTACAGCAGCGTGCCCGTCATTACAACCGAGACGCCAGTAGCGCACCAGTGGACGTCCTATCGGCAGGCCAAAGTAACAACAGTGAAACGCTAAGAGAACTGGTGCGATCCATTGTAAGGGAAGAGATTCAGAAGTTGATGCAGCCACAAGTGATGCCAACAGTCTCGACCCTCGCCGCCGTCATTCGTGACGAAGTCCGGCACGCCATCCTTCAGCCGGAACCTGAGCCGCAACCTGTTCGACTGGAACAACCACTGCAGACACGTCGCATACCAACGTACGCGGACGCTCTACGCCAGCCTGCCGTGCACAATGCTTCTTTCGTAGCCCCCAGTACACGCCCGTCGGCTTCGCATGGCTCGCCCTTTCTCGGAGAGCTGAGACCACGAAAAAGCGACGTGTGGCGCACACCCGACTGGACGCCGCTTTGCTTTCATTGCGGAGAGGCTGGACATCTTTACAGAACGTGCCCATACCGGAGGGCCGGCCTGCGGGGGTTTTCTGTGAACGCACCATGCCCGCGTAATGGTGAAAGACCCATGGAGATAGAAGATTACCTGTCAAGGCAGCAACTCCCATCTGCTAGTTTTCAGCACCAGCCAAGGTCACCGGCGCCGAAACGTTACCGATCACCGAGCCCCCGGCGTCCAAGTTCCCCATTCTCAGGTCCACCAAGACGTTCAACGAGCCCGCGGCAGGAAAACTAAGTCCAGCGACCTGTGGAGGCAAGGCCGCTGTTGTTCGACAAGGCGAAGATCCTCCGTCAAGACCCGAGGGTAGCAGCGACAGGCAAAAAAGAACGGCTAAGATAAGTAAGGAATCAATTTCTTCGGACTTGCGCGTTACGGTGGACGAGCGGGAATTGAGCGTTTTAGTCGATACCGGTGCGGATTATTCAGTCGTCAGCTACGCGTTCGCGAGGGATCTCAAGAAAGTTTTGACGCCGTGGAGTGGTCCACAAATAAGAACGGCTGGGGACCACCGGATAACACCAGTGGGAAGATGTACCGCGAGGATAGGAATTCAGGGTGCTACTTACGTGGCTGAGTTTATTGTGCTTCCGGAATGCTCAAGGGACGTAATTCTCGGGATGGATTTCTTGCTAGCGAACGGTGCCATAATCAACCTACAAAATTCTAGCGTTTCCTTCTCGACGAAGCTGGCCATAGACGAGAAGGAGGTAGAGAGCACTGCATTGCGGGTTATCGACGAAGACATAACCGTGCCACCACGATGCAGCGTGCTGGTTGGCGTCAGAAATGACACATTTGCAGATTCCGAAGGCATAGCGGATAGCAACGTCGAGCTGCTACTAAAGAAAGGCATTTGTGTAGCCCGGGGCATCATTCAATTACGTGATGGGTGCGCCAGTGTGTTGCTCACAAACTTCGGAAATGCAATACAGCATGTTGCAAAAGACACTGCCATTGCCTTTCTGCACAGCTTTACTGCAGCGACAGATTTGTGTGGCCTCACGTCAGCACCACCTACTCCGGGAAGTACGGATGATGTCGGAGCTGCGGTTTCAATAAATAGAAGTCTATCATCAGGCGAAAGGCAAATCATACAGGACCTCATAAGAGACTTCTCAGAGTGTTTCTCCACCTCGTCAAAAGTACGTCGCACGCAGATCGTTAAACACCGAATAATAACTGACGAGCAAACAAGACCTGTTCATCAAAACCCGTACAGAGTTTCACCCAAAGAACGAGAGGTCATAAAGGGTCAAGTGCAAGAGATGCTGGAGGATGATGTCATCCAACCATCCAACAGTCCGTGGGCATCGCCAGTAGTGCTTGTGAGGAAAAAGGACAACACGTTGAGATTCTGCGTTGACTACCGGAAACTGAACAGCGTGACCAAGCGCGACGTATACCCCTTGCCACGTATCGATGATACATTAGATCGCCTACGGCATGCCAGATATTTCTCGTCATTAGATTTAAAAAGCGGGTATTGGCAAATTGAAGTGGATGAAAGAGACCGCGAAAAGACGGCTTTCGTAACTCCGGACGGCTTGTACGAATTTAAAGCACTCCCATTCGGCCTTTGTTGTGCGCCAGCGACATTCCAGCGCATGATGGACAGTGTTCTATCGGGTCTCAAATGGCAGTCATGTTTAGTATACTTGGACGATGTTGTGGTATTTTCTGCAACCTTTGAACAGCATATAGAACGACTACGTTCAGTGCTTCACGCCATCCAGTCGGCCGGCTTGACTATTAAACCGGAAAAGTGTCAGTTTGGATATGAAAAGCTTCGTTTTCTCGGTCATGTGATCAGCGCTGAAGGTGTTGGCCCGGATCCGGACAAAACTGCGGCCGTTGCGCGATTCCCCAAGCCGAGAGACAAGAAGGAGGTGCGTCGATTTCTGGGCTTGTGCGCTTACTACAGACGATTTATAGAAAATTTCTCGAAAATTGCTGAACCTCTGACCAGACTCACAAAAGAGGAAGAATCATTCGTTTGGCATAAGGAACAAGAGAGAGCTTTCGAGGAACTAAAGAAACGTTTACAAGCCCCACCGATCCTCGCACATTTTGATGAAACTGCGGACACGGAAGTCCATACAGACGCAAGCAATCTTGGTCTCGGCGCGGTATTAGCTCAATGGCAAAATGGAGAAGAGAAAGTCATAGCCTATGCCAGTCGCACCCTGTCAAAAGCTGAAAAGAACTATTCTGCAACGGAAAAAGAGTGCTTGGCAGTTATATGGGCGATTAGCAAGTTCAGGCCATATCTCTACGGCAGGCCGTTCCGCGCCGTCAGCGACCACCATTCACTTTGCTGGCTGGCGAGCTTAAAAGACCCGTCGGGACGACTTGCGAGATGGAGCCTCAGGCTCCAAGAATACGATATTACAGTTGTATATAGGTCGGGAAGAAAACACAGCGATGCTGATTGCTTATCACGCTCGCCACTGGACTCTACCTCTTCAGAAGAGGACGACTTTCCGTTCCTTTGTGTTGTGAAGGCTTCAGATATCGCCGAGCAGCAACGATCCGACACAGAACTGCTCCCATTGATAAAATTCCTCGAAGGGCACGACTCCCAAGTCCCACGTGTATTTAGGAGAACATTATCGTCGTTCTGCCTCCGTGGTAATGTACTCTACAAAAGGAACTTCAGAAGCAACAAAGAAAAGTTCTTACTCGTTGTGCCGCAAGTCATGAGACGTGAAATATTACAAGCTTGCCATGATGAACCGTGCTCGGGTCACTTAGGTGTCAGCCGGACATTCGCCAGAATTCATCTGAAATATTACTGGCCCAAGCTGTTAGCGTCGGTACAGCATTATGTGAAGACATGCCGCGAATGTCAAAGGCGCAAAACACCACCTCTGAAAACTGCCGGCCTGCTCCAGCCCATAGACCCACCTGAGACTCCTTTTCAGCAAATTGGAATGGATCTTCTCGGGCCGTTTCCAATGTCATCCTCAGGAAAGAGGTGGATCATCGTCGCAACCGACTATTTAACGCGGTACGCAGAAACTGGCTGCCTGGAACGAGGAACGGCTGCGGAAGTTGCCAAGTTCTTCGTTCACAACATAGTTCTGCGACATGGCGCCCCGATGGTAGTTATCACCGATCGCGGAACAGCATTCACATCGGAGTTGATGCAGTGCCTGATGAATATGACTAATACCACTCATAGAAAAAGTACTGCGTATCATCCCCAAACGAACGGGTTGACGGAACGCCTAAACCGCACCATAGCGGATATGTTGTCGATGTACGTGGACATAGAGCATAAGACGTGGGACGAAATCCTACCTTATGCAACGTTCGCCTACAATACGGCAGTACAGGAGACCACCCGCATTCCTCCATTTGAGCTGGTCTATGGCCGTATGGTGACTACAACACTCGACGCTATGCTCCCTGTCGATAACGACAATTATGAGCCGTCTGACGTTGAAGAATTCCTACAAAGAGCTGAAGAAGCGCGCCAACTAGCGCGACATCGAATACGTCAACAACAATGTAGGGACGCGAGCTACTACAACCTGCGCCGCAGAGAAGTCAAGTACCAGCCAGGCGATCAAGTGTGGGTGTGGACACCAATACGCCACCGTGGGCTGTCAGAGAAACTTCTTCGACGCTACTTTGGTCCATATAAGGTCATCCGCCAACTCAGTGACATAACTTATGAAGTTATTCCTGAAGGACAAGAGCGCCCAAGACGTCAAAACCATGCAGAGGTCGTACATGTAGCCCGCATGAAGCCCTACTTCGAGAGATGCTGAAGCATTCCCCCTTGCGTACTTCCCCCAACCGCGCATCGGGACGATGCGTATTTCGGAGGGGGAGTAATGCCGCAGAGACTGCCTTCTACCAGGAGAACCAGCGAGACGCTATGCAAGCGTCTACAACTACCAGGAGAACCAGCGAGACGCTATGCAAGCGTCTACAACGTAGCGCACCTGCGCGCGCTGTAGCAACGCGAGTCATTGCTCCTCGTGCTCGGGCTCGCGACGGTGGCCTGATCGACTGGTGGTGAAAAAAAAGGTGTTCGAGAGAGACGCTAGTGTGGAACGCTTTAGCGGACCCAGTTATTTACCTATTCTTCTGGGCACAAGTTCGCCCTTTAATAAAGCTATTGTTTGTGTCACCCTCTTGCAACACGTGACAATACTTTTGGCTGCGTGCCAAGTGTTGAAAACAATTTTGGCAGAGAAGCGCTTTCTTGGCGTTTTTCCCCGACACAACTCGAGAAAAGAGCGGCTTTTGGCAGTACCCCTTCAGCCACTGGTATGGTGGCCGCATTGTGGCACGCTTCGACTGTGACCCTACTGATTCCTCTCGTGTGCGCGGCGCGAAAGAGGTGATGGCGACGCCATAGGCCGAAGGAAGTCCTTTGACGCCGAAAAGCCGCGTTCTTTTTTTTAAGTTGTAATACCAAGTGGTCACTATACATGACTGGAATTTCATAACACGTCATGCGGCGACGAATCTGGTCTCTGAAGATAACGCTGGCTCCGATCTACGCGTCCAAGTCGAAATAGCGTCAATATGTCTCGAATGACCAGAAACTATAGAGATCTGCACTACTTATCGCTGAATTGTCCCGTATCAATCTGAGTATTCTAGCCCATGACAAGTGCGCACAGCTAAAATTTTTTTTCGGGGAGGTCTGAACTCCACCCCCCTAGCTACGCCCTTGTTATATATGTGCGCAGCCGTGCCCAGATGAACCACCAATTAGGCCACGGGCGCAGTTCCCCATTAAGTGTGGAAGGAAGCGTTGGTCAAAAAAAGAACAGCCCCCCCCCCCCCTCCCACCCTTCTTAGGGTCGAGTCGAATGAGGCGCTATGAAGTGACCTGCCTTGGGTCCTTGGCTTTAATGAAGATGGAAATTAAGTATTAATTAAGCAGCTATCTTGGAATGCGACATATCAGGGGCATTCGCGGATATCATTATATTGACGGAAATCAATTGGGAGTGTTCGCTAAAAGTTAGCGGTCGTTCGCCACTAGAGGTGAGCGTACGTAGGACGCATGCGCAACGCAAAGGGACAAGTCTTGTAGACTTTGGGCACCCCTTATGTCATCAGAGTGATTCCTAAAAGAGAGAAAAGAAAAAAAAAAGCGAGCCCCGTAGCTGTCTGCATCATAGTCTGATACCTCACAGTAGCGAGAGATTAGACCGATAGGAAGGAATTAAAGGTACAGAGATAGACAGAGGCGCCGGGACAAAGAGACCACATACGAAAATAAGGAGAAGATAGGAAAGATGGACACGGTCGCAGGAGTCCGAGGACGGGGCACCACTCGATGAGAGCTCGATCCTGTCGGCGTCAGGAGATGGCGTAGGGCGAGCCAGTCGGCCAGAGCCATAGAGAAAGAAGAAGCCAGAGCTGCGCTGTCGTCGGAGATCGCGGGGGAACAACCGGTCGGCAAGAAATCCAGAGAGCGAGTCCTCATACATAATGCGTGCGCCTATGCTTATGAATGCGGTGTATTCTTGGCGTTGGTGCGCCACATTACTATATATGCATGCTGTATGGCGAACCCACGGAGCTCCTTCGCCCCACATTCGAGCGCGTCTCCAGGGAGCACAGCGTAACCGAGTTGGCATCTTGCCGTGTCCAGAAAGTACGCATGTACCGCTGTCGCAAGAGAGAAAAATCTATAGAGGAAGTTTTCCATGAAGTGGAGGAGCTAGATAATTTATGAAATGTGTCCAACAATATTTGAAAATTACAGTGAAAATTTACTCTGGAAGAAGCTTGGCATTTTTAGATGCGCACAAACATTATTTACGGCAGTCATAATAGAAAGTAACACAATTACCCTTTAACCAGTGGAACTACCCGATCGAGTCCAATGGGCGAACTCAAAAGCTGCGACCACCGAATAGTTCATAGACACTTCGAAATTTTTGAAAGGTGCCCACCAACGTATTACCGAGAGATGATAAAATCTGACCAGGAGGATAAGCGCGTCGAAAAGTGGCCAGGCGGCCACGAAGCGAAGTCATCTAGATTGACGGTTATAACAGTGAGTGAAACGTGCACTTTAGGGCTGGCTTCAACTAGTTTGGGAAGTTTGTTCCTTCGTTATAGTTTTTAAATTGTGTGATTATATGCTATCTCGTACGTAAAATAAGTTTAAGGCGATTCAATGTACGGCATATTTTCCGTCGGTGCTACCTATTCTAGCTTCGTCGCACTGTCCTTGGCCATCTCTTGGAGGCCACAAAGGAATATGTCTTTGCCCAAGATATCTTCATTTCACATGTGTTTTGCTTCAACTAAATACCGTGTTGGAGCGATAGCGCTAAAATATAGAATAAAAGCTATAGGGAGAAAGAAGTAGGGACAAGTCGGCCTCCTCTTTATATTCTAGGCACGTACGTCATCATAATCTTGACCAACTCGCCCAAAACAAACTAATTGTTGAACGTAAACACGCAAAGCTGGCACACGGATGAGAATACACGTGCATGTTCATTGTTTTTTGGTCACGACTCCTGACGCAGTGCTGGAATATGTAGCTGTGTGATTGAAACAATCGCAGTACTTGGCTCATCTTTGATTAGGAATTACTGTTTGTTTGAATTCACACGTACAGGACTATCACTGGTTCTGTGTGACGAATGTGTATATTGCGCTGTTTTCAACTTTATATATATGGATACGTACGTACCAACAGGCTCGCATTCATGCAGTCCCTTTTAAGTTGTCTTTTTGAGTTCACGTTACAATCAAGATTGCCGCATTTTGATTCGACATGTGTTAGAATTTAAATATAATTAGGCTCGCTTTATATGCACTCGTAAAATTTAGCCCAGTAGCCCCCCCCCCCCCCAAAAAAATAGCATCACATTTGTATTTCAGTAAGCCAAGGGATTCATGTTGTCCAAATATTCGTTCTATCCGGAATCAATGCGAGATATTCGAGCCGATGTGAATTCTGAAAACGTTAATTCGAGCGGACTCTTTCACCATTGTAAACGTCGTGAACTCGGTGAAAACTGCGAGAATGTGTTATTAATATATAACTTGACAAACTATTGCCTCTACGCCATTTCGCACAACAAATTAAAATACGTGGCCTCATAACCAAAGCCTAAAGGGACACTAAAGTCAAATAACAATTTACGACAGAGTGAAAGCTTAATGTATGAAAACATCTAAAACGACATCATGATCAACAACAGTGCCCTACTGACCGAGAAATTGAAGTAAATGCACGAGAACACATGCGCCGCCGTAGGACATTCTCAAAATGATCCCGATGACGTCAGACGAGCCGCCTACAATTAATCACTTGTAATCGATGTAGCTGCACTAAATAAAGAACTTTCCGTACATCAAGAAACTCAATAAAATGCTACTTGTTTGTTTTTGTACTTGAAGTGCGGGTAACTTGAAGTGTGCTTACCCGATGCGGACCGCTAAAACATAATTTTATTTCAAAATAGGCCCTTCCTTGGCACAGAAGTAACACTACGAGGTTTCTGGACCACTATTTCAACAAGCAACGTCGACTTAATAGTTGTTTTTAGTGTCCCTTCAACATAACTCTAGTTTGTGTTAATCTCTGATCTTGATTGATATATGGGATTTAACAAATCTCTGATCTTGGAGACCATGATAAATAGGTTGCTAACGCCTGGAGCAATGTAACCACAACGGCGGCATGGGCTAGTTGTTATGACTACAGTGGCTAGAATAGGAAAGTGTGATGCACCAGCTTCCACATCAGCTGAACCAAGGCTTGCGGTGGTGCAGGGTAACCACATTCCTCCTCCATATCTTTCTTGTAGAAATACAGGCCGCGAACTACCTGTGGTCCAAAAAGATGGAAGGCCAAATTCACCTTCATCTTTTCAAAATTATTAGGGCTCACATGAGCAAGAGTGATCTTTGGCATTACTTGAAGGGCAAGTGGACACTTATCCTTATTGTGCGCTACTCGGATGATTTCAATATATACAGATCCTTCAGGTGTCTTGTATCTTGCTTTTAAAAGGCCGTTTTTAACACATTTTACCAAGTGTGGAAAGTCCAAAATGAAGAAGAGGCGCCTGTCAGCGTCGACAAGATGTGGTGCAGATGGCTTTATGGATGTTGAAGAGCCAGAAATCCCAAAAATGCGCCACATTGATCGATTCCATGAAGGTCCACCTGATGTGACGTAATCTACCTTCAGTCCAGCCTTTTAGCAAGAAGAATGACTTTATTAAAACTTGGACAGAAGCTGAGCCTTCACGTTTCCTCTTGAAGCAAATACACCCAGTATCTGGGGCCAGGAACCGTCAAAAGGCTGAAACATGATCACGAGGCCATGGTCACAGGCAAGGTGTTTGTCACTTTCCAGTGTGAACTTTACCAAGTCGACTAGGTTGACCTTCCAGTTTTCCTCCAGCGCCCACATTTGCACATTCTGAAAGTTTCATTTCGTTCACAATTAAGCCCCCGTGCCACTTGAATTTGTCCATTGATTTGGTCTTGCTCGCAATCCCAGTCATAATAGCGGGATTGAAACCAAACTTGCTTTTGTACTTTGGCATGTGGACTTTCATCAAACAGCTTCTGCTTGGGAGGACCAGAATAACTTCTCGACGGACATGTTCATAGAGCCTCGGGCTCTTCATTCTCATTATTATGCAGTTCAGCAACCAGTCAGGATTGTACTGCATGCATTTCGTTGACTTACGGCGAGCAGCTTGAAAGCATTGCGCAATAGCAAACCAAATGTGCTTTGGTGGGAGGGCTTGTATTCGGTCAGTAAGGACGTCTTCTTCAATCTCAGCGCTTTTTCGCTGTAGCTGTTCAATGCTTTGAGTGTAGAGTGAAACCTTGGCCTTCAACCGACGGGTGACTTGATCATTTGCTCTCCTTCGCATGTAAATGCGTGCTGCTAGTGCCGCTCCAGTGGGACTGCGCCGTTTTTTTATTTATTTTTGCTTCTGAAGAGCTTTGCGCAAATGTTTGCAAGAAACGCATAGTTTGCCTTCAGCGGAGACTCCAAGACATTTCTGGCTCGATATGGCCGTGCCTGACAGCACGAGCTTTTTATTACCGAGGGCAAGCGGAAACTCGTGTACAGTGCCAGCACCTGGACAAATGTTCATATCATCGACTTTTCTGAGAAGCAGTGTGGGGTCGTCACACGCAAGACCTTGCTGCTGAACTCCTTTGACATAAACTTCGCGCATCACACAGTCCACTTCTTGTGAAAAGACGACGAGCTTGTCTGCATACAACACGCGCTTATCCCGCTCAATGTGACACACGCTGTAAGCGATTGTCCTGGGCGAAGTACTCAGCGTGTGCTTTCCCCATGCAGGCGACGGTAAGGCCAAGTCGTCAAATGAAGCGCAAAGTTGGTCGTCGGTGTCAGCACTGACGGGTGTGTTGTCATCCAACGCCGTTTTCTTGAAGGGTGGGGCTGGAGCGTCACTCCTTGCGGCGCGTTTCCTGCTGGCTGGCAGTTTCTTCGACAGGTAACGCGGAAGGTTAGGAAACTGCGTGGGCACAGCTCCCGGCAGTAGCAGAGGCCTACCCCTTTCGATGCGGACAATCTCTTCGTTCACGGTATGCTCGAAGTGTCGAGAGATATACCTCTCGTCGAAGTGCAGCTCGCACACAGCCGAGTTTTTTTGCAGCTGCTTGTCGGCGCGCGGGATCGCCCTCCGCCACTGCGCAAACAAAGCTTCGTCCTTTGGAACGCCGAACAACGCATGCTTCGTTTTAGCCGATTTATAGCCTGTAGTGCACCCCGGGACGAAGCAGTGACTTTGTTTCCGCGCCATAAGAGTGCACGCAGAAGCATCGGTGTCAGAGTGCCACCAGAGAACACCTATACACTACCGTTTGTGCCACCGCAACAAGAACAAACGAGGACGAACGCGCGAAAACACGCAAAGCAACGTTGGATAGATGGATTGATGTGGCTGTACTATGGTGGCTAGCCTGTACCCCACGGAGGAAGGATTTTTCCTTCCTCCGTGCTGTACCCTTTAGATCGGGCGGCGGCTAACGCCACCTAGTTGTAATACTGACTTAAGTTAGCCCGAGCATAGAGAAATAAAAAAAGGTCCGAGTATGACATGCGAGAACAGCGCGCGTCTCCTTCTTGTCCCTTTGTCGTGTTCTCGCGCTATAAATATCATCCAGAATAGCACCCCGGTAGACTGGCAGTCCTTAAATCAAAACGTGGTGACAAACAGCATCAACAACAAAAAACCTTGGTCTTTGTGGTTTGTATTTATTGCCCCAAAAAAGTGAAGTGCAAAAAAACATACGAAACTCGTAAGTTTGAAAGGTATACACATCCGGTTCCTGTTTCTTTTTGACATGGCGCAGGCTGTGTCACGCCGCTCGACTGGCACAAGTCGCTTTCGACTGCCTCGCAGTTGTCCAGTCGCTGCTGTCACGACGCAACAAACACTTTCTCCTCACTCGTGAAAGTTGGTTCATAAGGCCGTCCTACGTTTGGTGTAGCTAGCTTTCGGGTAACTGCTCTCCACAGCGTCTCTTCGAATGGCGCCACGACCACTGGTTGCCGGCACCATGTGGGTAGAGCTAGGGCATTGACGTCGTGTCCTTCACGTCGGACCATTCGTGTTTTCGTTGCTCCGTGCCGTCGTTTGTTCGCCGGCGGAGACCGAATTGTGCGTCGCCAATCCGCCGTGTCTTCTTCCCCTCACCTTTCATGCGGAGTAGCGCCCGTCGTGCGACGATTCCGACCGCCCCGAGAGCTGCCAACGATTGCGTGCCGTATGTGCTGAAGTTTGCGAGCGCAACATGGTCAAGAAGAAGAAGAAGCATCAGGAGGATCCGGCGGACGACATCCTTGATTCCTCAAGCGATGAAGCTGGAGATGCAGCCGAAGGTAGCGACCAACGACCACATATTCATACACCATTGACAGTTCTCCGCGAGGATCCGATGAGCGTCGTGCCGCTGTGAGAGAAGCAACGCGCGGTGTTTTGTCGCGCTTTTGCTCCGTTGTCGGTCGTGAAAAGTGCCCTGGGCTGCCGTTTCCGAGGGCTGTCATTTAGTGCCGCTGTCTTATCCAGCCGCGTTGCGTTTGTGAAATGTTGCTGTTGAACGGATTACTTTTGAATTGAACGCCGCGTCCGCAGAAACTGACCTTATTGCGTGTCGGAGTAGTTGAGCTTACTAATGGAGGAGGACCGCCACGGGCAGCAAAAAACATCATACACCTTTTGTGCCAATGTATTACTGGGGGTTTCACTTCGAGAAACTCCGCTTGGTTGTCCATGTTGCGACCCTTGACGCTGGGCTTTACGCTGTTGATTCTCGAGCCTTTATTGCTTACATCAATCAGATCGATAAGTAGTAGTTAGAGATGCCAAATTCGAGTCAGCTTATCCCTTTGGCAGCTATTTGCAGGCACTATACACAAATAAAGATCACCCTAACATAATAATAGTGTTCTGATTAAATTACGCAGTGCAAGTTCACTCAAGTCATGTCAGAGCACCTTACGGGCTCAGGAACTTCATTTATAAAGCAAAGTGTAAATAAAGTGGCTGAAGAACAGAAACTAGCCTACACAGAACTGATGTTTCACCTGAACGTTTCATTAGCTTCTGTGATTACCTCTTGAGTGCAATACCTTTAAAGGGGCCATGAACTGTCAGTGAAAGGTTAAGTAGAGGTACCAGTGTGCCTGTGTAAATTACAGTCTGTGAAAAACAGACTGTAAATTAATATTTATGTGCAAATTAAGCCCTAGAAGTTACCGTCTATATAATATCTTCCCACCGCTGGTGACTACTATTTAGACGTGGCTTGTGTGTGACATGACGTGCTGCATAAAACGAACCCGTCTTCTTCCAAAGTTTCAGCCACAGCGAAGCATTCCGTTTCAACGCCAAGCTCGGAAAGCTTAAGTAGAAACCAAGCTTGTACGGAACCAAACTTATTTTTAGCTTCTTGGATTTCACATGTAGCTGAGTATGTTGCAAAAACATTTATCAAATGCAGACGCTTGCACAGCGAGCAGACTGTTACGTCACAGCTTGCAAGTGTGCCAGTGTTGCTGACTTTCAGGCCAGCTTGTTTGTAAATGCACTAGGATTATCACGAAAAACTGATTATGATGGAAAGTCGGGTTTCATGACCCCTTTTTGGCGTACTGACATGAAAATATTGGTCTGTTCTTTTTTTTTTCATAAATGCAGTTTGTCTCAAAAGCTAGTTTCGATTTCTATTGTACCCTAACTTCGCAGCCTGGTATGAGCTTCTCATCACATGCTTGCACATGGTGCAATATTTCCATGGCCGCTCCATTACTGTGCCTTTGTTGGTGACACGCAAGCTGCCATGTTGAATGTTTTAGTGATGCACAGGTGGCCACATTGAAAGTTTTCATACCTGATGTGATCACAACCAACCACAATGCTGCAGAAGTCACCAGAATTAGTACTTCAGCCTAATGCAAAGCTACTGTTGTCAGCAGCTATGCCATCGGAAAACTCATTCTAATATCAGAATGAAATATCTTGTCGGCATTTCCTAAGAGAGCCATCTCCATATGCAGGAGATTTAAATGGAAGAACAAACTGCCTTTGAAATGGTGTCGCTACCCATTTGAAGGAGCACCGACCAAAATTTTGCATCTTGATTTTTTTGTTGCAATAAGTAGATAAAAATCCACTTATCACAGCTGGTAGGTGTGTTTGCTAGAGCGTGCAACAGTAGATTATTTGTAAAGATGCTTATACTGCTTGGTCGCAGTTTCAATTTAAGAGAACGCCGAGTAAAACAGGACTTAGAGTGGTTATCGTGTAAATATAGTTGGCGGGTCCACACAGATCTATCGCACAAGTTATCTCGCCTTCAGAATTTTGTGTCAGTACTTCTTTAGGTACTAAAGTGAGTTATATACCTGGGAGCCTTCAACCATGCTTTGTAAAATGCTGCCCGTTAAAGGGCCCCTGCCACACTTTTTGAAGTAATGACCTAATGGCTTCATTAAAAAAGCTTATTGCCTTGCGAATTAACTTCCACTGAAATTTTTAGAATCCGTTTAGTACGAGCGAACAGAATGCTTCACAGCAAGAGGGATGACAAGGGGCCAAGAACACGTATCAGGGTGCATTGTGACTTTGAGCACTTTCTTTGCATTTTTTCTTTGAAAGCCCAGCTTACTTTCAGTGCGATTACGAGCGAGCACAGGCACGTGGCAGCTTCCCATGGCGGCCGTGGTAACTACGCAGCTCACAATACTCAAATCATCCAGCGGCTACATACTTTTGGTGTATGATGCAGTAATTTGGGTACATGGCATCATTTGTAGGAAGAAGTGGGGATTTCTAGCTTACTATGAGAAATAATTGTGAATTCTGGGCTGCATGCTGTGCTGTAATGTTTGACTCGTGTGTTCTCTCAGAAGTTTTGGCTGCTGCTCTGCAACGTTATCTGACCATACTGAAAAAAGTTTACTGAAGTAAAGTACCGAATTGGGCTAGTTGGGATGTACTCCTCACAATCAGGGCAAAAAAAGTACTCAAAAACACAAGAAAAGGCACGACACAAGCACAATGTAACAACTTTGTTACACCGCGCTTGTGTCATTTCCTGGGATGTGTTATTGTGTTCTCTTTTTCTGCGCTGATCGTGAAGTGCAAAAAAAAAAATTATAGGGCAGCTTTAAGCTAATAAAATAACCGTTACAAAAATGTTTCCACAGGAGGTTCCACAACCTGCTCTCACCAGCGTAGCTCAGTCGGCTTGCGTCGGCTACGGCAGCAGGTGCTGCGAAATCCGGTGGGACTGGACGTGTGCGACGACTGTGAGGATGGTGAGGCACAGCCGGAGACGTGGCTGTGCCTGCAGTGCGGCCATCGAGGTTGCGGTGGGACGGCAAAGCATGGAGTGCGCCATTCGGAGACTCCGCGCTCAGACTCGCATGCCCTTGCACTCTCGGGTCAGACACTGCAGCTGTGGTGAGCACGCATAAGTTTCTATGATCGCTTTAGTTATTTATATATTTTGCTCCCAGAAAACCGTGTCTGGGCGGGACCATCATTGCAGTGGAGGGTGTGGGCCTAATTTTAAAAACAATGGAGTGTGGTTCAGATTGTGCATTCCTTGATTTTTAAATGTTAAAGGGAACAATGAAAGGCCTTTAATCTTCTGAAACAGTTAGTGTGTGTGTGTCACACTTAGCTCACTTCATGGTCATTTCATCGTTGCCTTCAGGTGCTTTCCTTGCAACAACTGGGTGGAGGCTAATCCACAGGTGACACAGATAGTACAGAACCTGAAGAAAAAAATGGCTTCCAGCAGCAAGAAAGCCAAAGGTTGGTGCTGCTTGTTGCTTGGGATTTGTTTGGTGGGGTGCATTTGCCTAAATATATCATCAAAGTGCTTGGTGCTATTCTCCGTGCATGCTAATAATTTCTATTCATTATAAAAGATTGTCTATTTATTGTAAGTCTGCAGCTGCAAGTCTTCTTTTCTAGAAAACACTTTTACTTTTCATCCAAGTCTGAAATGGTGAGATAAAGCTGTTTTTAGAGTACAACTAGATTTACTGTTCTTTTTTTTTTGCTTGCTCCAATTTACTGTATATATCACACTGAATTATGTTTCTTATGATTGCATTGTTTTTTGTGCAGTTTAGTCAGTTGTGTGACTGATTGTGTAAAAATTAGCACTGGAGCGTGCCTTACATTGGTGTTGTTTGTCTCAAAGACCGTTTCACGTTCCACGGTCAGTATTTGTAGGAGTGCAGTCCCAGTCATCCAGAATAACGCACATTTGGCCGCTGCAAGAACACTGCCGTCACTGTCTGGTTGTCTGTGCGCAGCAGCGGTAGTCCAGGTGGAAGATGAAGAGCCGGCAGCGGAGACCAACGGTATTGATGGTGGAGACGGGGACATCAAGGAACAGAAGGTGCCGCAAGGCACGTGGACGGCAGTGAAGGGTCTCAGCAATCTTGGCAATACCTGCTATTTCAATGCTGTTCTCCAGGCACGAACTCTTTTTTTGTTGAGTTAATTCCATTTGATATGCAGAATGTAGCATCATTTTTATTACTGGCTGCGATACTGGGGTTGCCTACTGTGGGATTGGGCTATAGAATGCAGATAGTACTTGCCTGAATCACCCTCAGAGCAGGAGGTGGGAGCTCCTGTTCAATACATTCACCTTTCACATTTTACATTCAGGAGGCAATGATAGACCATGTTAGTAGACGTTACATCCCGCACAGTGACATGATTATGTGACTTGAAGAATGGTTTGTTAGGTGCCAGAAATTTGTTTGTAGATTTGATGGAGATGTTTCATTAAAACTGGCTGATACTACGGTTCAAACTTGTTGCAAAGATAGCTTTCTTCAGTCCACTAAATGCCACGTGCTTGGCCTGCATCGAGCACGCAAGCATTAAATGTGTAGAAGATACTATGAATTTCTGGTTTTGATATTGTTCAAGGTACACTTATAAAAACGGGAATGTACCGTTGTGTAAAAATCAGTTTGACAATTTCCGGGTGCAGATAGTTTTGCAGCAGCCTCAGATATTGGTAAAAAATGCTATCTGTAGCACTCATTAGGGCACTGTTTGTTTATTCCATAATCTACGCATGCATCTATCTATGCACTTTTTCTTTTTGTTAATGTAAGAGGGTCGTGCTCTTTTCCGTGCAACCAGAGTAGACTTGGAATAAGTTCTTCAATGGTAGGAACAAAAAAAAATGAAAATAAAGGGCACCTAAATTGCTGTAACTTCTTTGTTTTGTGCTGAGATGTTCGTTGTTAGGAGGCTTTCTGCAGTCTTTAGGAGAACGAGCTTTGAGAGTGGTAAAATTCTCACATGCTCAAGAAATGCATAGAGAGGAGCACAAGCAAATTTATTTCTACTTTGTGTTAGTGTTCTCGTTGACAAATACACTTCCACCTAATGTGGTGGGTTATATTATGAACTTGGTTCAAGGATGTGGTACAGCCATGAAATACTCCATTGTCTGTTTCCCTTTTTTTTAGTTGGTGTCTGTATGGGTGTGTCTTTCTGTGATGGCTCCCTAACAACTAGCCTAACATTGTATCACTTTGAGCTTCGTATGATTGATTGTTTTCTCGGTTCTCCTGCTGGAGATGTGAACATGGTATGGTTTGGTAACATAACTGTTAATTTTCAGTCATGCTACAGAATATGCTCTTTTGAGTGCTTTAAAATAACACGTTTGGGATCCGCATAGAGCTGTTCATGATGCCCATAGACCCAACTTGAGGCTGATTAGCATACTATGCTCGCGCTTCTCATGACATGCTTATGGATTTGCAGGGCCTCGGCCAGACGCCACTGTTACAGCCGTTGCTAGCCAAGAGGTGTGCTTCCAAGCTAGAGTGCACATTTGATCCTGGTTCAACAGTAGAGGGCTCTGAAACACCAGAATTGGTGAGATTTGCTACGACTACCTGCAATGCACTCTTGGTCACAGTACTGCGCATGCATTTTTTTTTGGCGGCTGTTTGAAAAAAAATTGATTGTGGGTAGCTTGAGAAAAGGTTACTCTTGCAGTCGACTCCCTGTAGTAGGCCTACAAACGTGGTACAGCCGAGCCTGTTCGTTGTGCAGGGTTCCTTAAATGTGGAGCTTCCTGGACCTGGCCCATTGACCAGTGCCCTGGCCCTGTTCCTTCAAGAGCTCCGAATGGGAAGTCCCCATCCGAGAGCATTATTCTCGAAGGTCTGCCAAGTGTAAGGAGCCCCGCCTCTCAGTAGTCAACATCTTGAGCCTTTAAGTATTCAGGGAAGGAGGATTTTTCATGAAAAAACACAAATGCCAGCCTGAAGCAGCACAGCGAAGGTAAAAGTGGGGCTTTCGTGATACCCTTTCAATTCGATGTACACTCAGACCTCTTTGTAACGAGGTTGCATCGTACAAGAAAACAAGTTTCTTATATCCGAAAATTCTTTATAAAGGTTTAGTATTTTTAACACTATATCTATTGCAAGAGTATTCTTCATTTACTTCATTGTAACCAATATTTTGTTATATCTGGGTTCGTTATATCAAGGTTTGTGGGTATACTGGCTCTTCCACAACTCTTTTGAGCAGCCCAATATATTCCTTACACGTCATGAAAATAGTATATATTGAAAATATGTGCTGCTGAGCTTATGTACGGAACCAAACCTATTTTTCAGCTTCTTGTCCAGTTGATAAGGTGCAAATTGCGTTTACGTGGAGTGCAGATCCTATCCCATTACTAAACTTCTCAGCATCTCACTTCATTTCGATTAAGTGAACTTTGAGAAAAATGCTTATTTTGATCATCCCTTTGGATTTGTCCACTGTGTTGTGATGTCACACTACTATGGTGGTAACTTCCTATGTTCACAAAAGGATGCCACAATAAAATCATGCAGACCAGCAACCGTTATGCACTGCACTGTGATCCATGATGAGGGAATGCATATAAGGTTGCCTGAGAACGAAATTTGGCCCAAATTTTCGGTGCCGGCTTATCATTTGTGGTTTGCACCGCAGGGCACCGCACTTCCGAGGCCACCAACAACACGACAGCCACGAGCTTCTGCGTCACCTGCTTGAAGGTGTGCGTGCTGAAGAGGTCAAGGTATGTCTTGGTGTTTCGTATGCTTACTTATTGTATCTGCTAACTTCTAAATCTAATAGCCACTAAATCACTAACACATGTGGAGCTTGGATAAAAAAAAAATTACAGCATATTTACGGACTGAATGATGATAAGTAAGGCGAAGCGTCCATCCGTCTGTCCGTGTGTCTGTCTGCACGTCCGTCGGTCTAGTGAACACTCCAAGTACCGTCATCTCGCACCTTTCATCTTATATTGATCATATACAAGTACAGTAAAACCTCGTTATAATGAAGCAGGATATAATGAACTAATAGATATAATGAAGCAATTTTAATTCCCCTTGAAATTTCTATTGATGCCCATGTATTTAAAACCTCATTTTAACAAAGCAAGAATTTCCTCGCAATAGATATAACAAACCATTTCTCGTTTGCAGTGACCATTTACTGATCATTTTGGTATACGTCAATTCAATATCTTAGAGCGTGCGATAGTTGAGGTCTCATCACGGCTGCGATAATTCAAAACTCGCGCCTTGCGCTCCCTGGTAGCCGCTTGCAACCTGCCAACCTGCGTGCGGGAGCGAGTCTCCGTGCCTCTCCTTTCCTCAGGAACTAATAAACTCGCCCTCGCAGCAACTCCGCAAGCGTGCGCATCAACCGGCCTCTCCTCTCCTGTAGAACCTGTTGACCCGCCCGCACGTCTGACCTCCTTCTCCCCTTCAGCTCAGTGCCGGGGCCTTGCGCGCCGCCGGGGCGGCCATAGAAAATATACTATATAAAGAGTGGCCACTGGAGCCTTTCCGCGGCCCAGCAAGAAAGGGTCTGACCAACCGCTAGGTGGCGTACCCATCCTCGCTCTTACTCCTCTTTTAAGACATGTAATAGCTTCCTCAGGAGGACAGTGAATACCCAAGTATGGCATCAATTTTTCGCAAAGAAGATATTTTATTATTTTCCATATCCGCTATACATCATGTCCCGCTGAGGTCATTTAATTCCTTACAACAGAAAACAGTAAATTATCACTAAAAGTGTTGTCTTTCTGCATTTGTTTTACACAAACAGGCATATTCATGTGGTTTAGATGTGCTGTACATGTATTCCCATTGTAGAAGCATGGATGCGTAGCCTAGTAGTAAAGACCCTTGCTTTTGGAGCATGAGGGTACGAGTTCAAATCCGAGCATCGAAATGAAAAACATTTTGTTATTTTATTTATGCTAAAGACATTATCAAGTCTGACCAACCACTCTTGGCACTGAAAGCAGCGCAGTAGCTGGGCCGCAGGGCCCTGCGGGACTGTCCGCTTTTTATGTATGTTTCTCTATGGGGCGGCGGAGATCGTAAAGTTTGTCCTTGTCGTTCGCTATGGAAGAGCAACACTACCTCTATCAGTTTCTGCCGCTAAACATGAGATAGACAACGGTAGTGGCAAACGTAAGCACAAAAATAAACAATCGAGCAGAAGTCGGCAATGTTGAAAGCAGTTGAGTCTGGCGTCAAGAAAAAAAAAAGTGGCTGAAGATTTCGGCGATGTCGTTGGGTGCCGCGGGCCATAGAGTTTCCCACAATATTTACTAGAGGGAACTCTGGCGCTAGTGTCTATGGGAGTTGCAACGCACGGCGCTTCAGCGAGTATGGGAATGATGGGTAGTACCCACATGTCTAATTTTCGTACTTATGGCCTGCTTCTGGCTCCGTGTGTGTTCGTGTGCCTTGGAGCTGTTTTTTCACAAAAACATAAATTAGCAAATGTTCACCGTTTGCACTTCAGAACATTATTCTTTTAAGCTTACTATTCCGAATCAAGTCCATAAGTTCAAAAAGGTTCGTTCTTTCTTTCAAAACAAAACTGTAACCAGTAATAAACAAAGCCGTAAGTACGATTCGCCACCCGCAAGTACGAAGACAAGGCAAATGTGTGTACTACTCATCATTCCCATGGTCGCTGAACGATCGCAGCGCCAGAGTGCCCTCTAGTTAATTTTGGGAAACTCTGTGCCGCGGGCGACCAGGCACAGGCATCGTGGGACGCTCTCCTTCACGCCGGTGTTGTGCCTGACTGCGACATTTTCTGCATGTACATGGGTGTCGATGCTGACGCGGTGACAACAGAAGAGTTGTCAGATACAGAAATTGTACCGAATGAAAAAAAAAAAAAACAAAACAAAAAAAACAGTGACGAATGTGTCGACACCCCAGAGCCTAACGTTGGCGAACCCGACGCCCGCGCAAGCGCTGGATGCAACAGACCTGCTGTGCTGCTTCTTGGGTGCTTACGATGACATCGAGAACTGACTCGAAATAGCTGCTGCAGCTGAAAAAGCAGTCATCCTCATGAGGAAGAGTCGGCAAAGTCAATAATATTAAGGACTATTTTTCTTCCAAGTTGTCTGCCAGCTTGTATGCTGGAGTTGGTGGAAATAAAGTGCATTGTTCTTTGTTATTTTGCTATTTTTTGCCTTCCGGCGGCCATTTTTCTATGCGTGGCGGGCTGCTGTGATATCCGTTGGTGCGTACATTCTCCCTTGCTGGCTAATTGCTGGCAGAAATGGATATTGGCCATAACGAACTAATGGTTATAACAAAGTAATTACGACTACCTCTTCAACTTCATTATAATGAGGGTTGACTGTACCGCCATCTAACGAACATTCCAAGAACTAAACGAGAAGTGGCTACCAACTACATACATCGAGGATGCACGACCCGCGACTTAAGGAGCTTCAACATTCCAAGAACTAAACGAGACGTGGCTATCTCTCGTTTAGTTCTTGGAATGGTGGCACATCCGCCACTGGTGGTTACAAACTTGTGTGTGCCACTGGTGGTTACAAGGGATGACGGGATGAGTGGGTGACGCCATAAGGAGCTTCGCCCCAAAAAGAGAGAGAGGAAAAGACGAGCTATAAAGCTGATTGTTACAAAAGTTTTTGCTGCCTTAACGCATGTAGAAAGGGGCAAGCTTGAAGGAATTCAAATTACTTGGCTAAATTGCCAAGTTAGTAGTGATTGTGTTGTCAACTGTTTTCTCTTGATCGCGGAATGAAATCCCGGCCATGGTGGCCACATTTCCGATGGAGGCGAAAATGCCAGAGGCCCGTGTGCTTATATTTAGGTGCACGTTCAAGAACCCCAGATGGTCAAAATTTCCGAAACCCTCCAACATGGTGTCTCTCATAAACATGTGGTGGTTTAGGGACGTTAAAGGAGCACTGACATCAAATTTACTCATGTCAAGATTTTTGCGCCAACGAGTAGCTATCGACACCCTAGTAGCGATTCGCGACATAAAACGCACCTGAGGTACGAATGAATATCTGTAATATTGATTAATATATCCGCTATCGAACATGGCTCAAAATGGGTCGAAAGCCCGCCAAATTGTAGTGCTGTCAGCGGTACCTCGCGGCCACCTTGAGGCCGCTGCACAGTTGATGCTGCTTTCACAAAAAATGGTGACGTCACGCACACTGGCATTTCGTCTGCTAAAAGTGCACGTGCAGTCAGTCGAGCTGTGTCTCTGATGATGTAGGCTAAAGCCCCTCCATGCGTTTTCCGCCAGCTATGTTAAGTGGTGCCAACTCGTTCTTCCCCTCTCCCTTTATCCCCAGCTTCGAGAAGGGGCCTCGTACTGCCAGCAAAACCTAACTCATTCGCCAACACAGGATTTACCCTGTAGCAGCTCGGCGCAAAGTGAAGCAAACAAATGTGGCTGTTCTTAGGCGTCCAGTCCCTCTATTCATCGACGCGTACGAAGTCAACCCACTGGCTACGTTGAGGTTTGTGGCTTGGAAAGGCATGGAAGGCCACGCAACTTCACTTTTTCCGCGCCTTGATCGACAAGCAGGTTTCCACTGCGCAGCTGTTCCCCGACATTCTGGCTCATGTTGTCACTCTGAATGATCACACTCACGCTGTTGAGCACATGTCAAATAAGTCGATGCAACATGATGAATCACACGCACGTTTTAACACAGCAAGGAGAGCCATTAGTGAGGGCATGGCAGGGAGTCGGCTCCAAACACACTCAGATCGTCGACGTCATTGTTACTAGCGTATTGCACTCGTGATGGTATTTGTGGTATGTATCGCACCGAACACGTAGCACTGGTGTCGATGTTGCAGGGCAGCCTATTTTCCGTTATTTTATTCTTAGCTTTTCTACGTTGTTTGACATCGAATTAAAATAACTTCCACGCGACGGATGCCATTCAAGTTTGGCCAAGACCTGTGCATACCAAGAGATCGAATGATGGGCACATCTAGATCTTGAAATTTGATGTCAGTGCTCCTTCAAGTCATAACAATTATTATTATTGTCAACTCTCTTCTTTTGTTTCTGTGTCTGCAGTAATTCCTCCTCAATGCAGTGCAGACACAGGTACCTCTCTACTTCCACAAAGAGCGGGAAAAGTAGGGCTAATAAATTATTACATGTTCAGCTTGTTTCCATTACATGCTGCTAATGCCTAAGAAGAGGAACAGAGTATGTTTGCTGCATGCCGCTTGAATCAAAGCTTCCATCATGCTAGCAGACGTGCACCAAATACTACATAGAAAAAGCTACATATCTGAAGTTCACGCCGATTAAAAATCAGCCAAACTCTAGTGCCTGTGCCGTGTCTTTACATGTAGTTTTTGTGCATGTTTGCTACTATTATGGAAGCTCTGAGTCAGCACCACCTAGCCTAACTAAATGCACCAAGTTGAATCAAAGCTAATTATGTAGTGCAATGGTACACTTACCAGATTGGCATATGCAGTGACAGTTTTTTTCTTATTTAGTGAGTCCTACTTTGTCTTTTCAAACATCGCTTTGTTCATGTAACCAATGATCAGTGAATAATCTGCTGCATTATTTTGCACCATACTTGCAAAATAACATTGGCATTACAAATTGCTGTTAACCAATATGACAGCACAGCATCTAACACCAGAGCGATGCGGGTTGTGTTTGGAAGTGCGACACGCAGTGAAGTGCCAGTGTAAGTAGAACGAGACGACTTGCATGGCGAAGAATGGTAGTTTATATAATGTGAGGCCTGTCATGATACTTGAAATTGCAAAGACGTTACAGAACTGTACTTCTCGCGGGGCATTGACTGTTTTTTTTAAAATTATTTTCAAAGCACTACTAGTGATATTACACATTCAGATGCAACAACATAAGGATGAATCCACTTGCTTGCAAGTTCATTTTATTCTGTATATCACTACAGCTTTTGTGCTATTGACAATGATAACTACGGCTGCGTGAATATTCAAAATTCTGAATATTTTTCAAACAGTTTTTGCCATTTGATTTGACTTGAAACTGGAACATTACTGTTTGAAACATTTGCACTTCCCAAAGACGACTACAGTCAATGTGCGATTGACAGTGGCGCCTTCAGATTTTTAATGTTCTTCACCTTATCACACTCTCGTATTGCGGCTAAGCTGCTTTTCAGGCTCTGCTATGGTTGTAAGTGTATTGACTTGAGAGAACGCTGGTTTCATCATGTAGATGATAGATGTGGTAGACGTGAGGGCTCAATCAATGCCGTTATGAACCTGAAATTTGGCCAGGAAGTTTGAAAAAAGAGGCGTCAATGATTTTTAGCATCCAAAATTTTAGACATTTTTTACATTGACATCTATGAGGCAGATTTGGAACTCCAGACCTGAAGGGAGCACACCCACGTCGATGACATCAATAGGCCTCCATGGAAGTCAAAAGAGGAGGAGAGGTTGAGGAAATAGCTCTTCACGGTTATAGTGTAAACGGCCGCACTTTGGATGTACCAAATCACGTACATAAATACAATTCAATCTTTGCATTGCCTTATTCTAAGTGCAACAGCTGTCAGTGCTTCATCAACCTATCCAAAAAATATACTTCCATATTGCCATCTCATAAGTATATGCATAGGAATCCTCTCTAACGTTTTTTCTGCAATTTCACTTAGAGGTATACGAAAAAATTTTTAGAAATATTCAAAAAATATTTTATTCGATCCGCCTTCACACTTAATATTTGTATTGAAGATTTTGCTATTTGCACAGCTGTGTAGTGACAAAGCACACTGCCAAGAAGTGAATGTTTTTTTTTTTTTGTGAAACATGCATTACCCTGAATTCTGATATAGAATTGGTATGCTGACTTCATCAAGCCAATGAGGGACGTACTGTTAAGGTTCCTAGATTTTTTTCCATATTAACTGCTGTAATTAAACAATTGTATTGTATATCATGTAAGCCTGTCTTGTATTTCAATTGATGAACAGTTCTTAGCTCATGGCGCACTTTTCTTTTTGGTTTGTGTGTACAGCGACAAAAACAAGCTGTATTGCAAGCATTTGGACTGAACAGTAAGGTGGACCCAAACAAGGTTGAGCCAGACACCAAGGCTAAGATTCAAGGTGAGCTGAAAGACAATTGCAATTGTTCTGCGCACGTCCCCCTGCTGTCATCGTCCCCCTGCTGTCATCGTCGTGCACTTTTTAGGTGGAGCAGTTCAATGAAGCGATGAAATTGGGAAACTTTGTTAAATTAGCTGGTGAATCATCTGTAGTCGTGCAAGCTTGGCTTGAAATGCAAACTTATATGGTTTTATATATGCTCATTGCAGAGAGGTGTGACATATGACAGATGTCACAGTAATACTTTGTTAGCCTCAGTGCAAAACAGCAGAAGAGTCGGAAGCAAGATGAGAGACGAGGCCTTTGCTTTGGAGTTGGTTTGAAGTACTTATACTAACAACCAGGTCAGTTTCACGCATTCATTACGAGTGGGATAGTGCAATAGAAAAAAAAAAAGAGGACAAGAAAGACAAAAACCCACGATGTCAATATGATAGTCAAGATGCGGCATTGCTTAGCTCAAGGATGCAGGTTCGATTCCTGTCCATAGTGGCTGCATTTCAGTTGCAGTAAAATTCAAGACTATCCTGTTCTTAAATTCAGGTTAAAGGGATACCCAACGAAATTTTCGCCGCCAAGATTTTCAGCCAAATTGAAAAATTGAGTGCTGAAAACAATAGACACAGCCTTCCTTTCTGGAAGAAACTAGAAGAATATAATGAATTGGGAGAAATGCGTTTTTTACAAACTGCCGCGTATAGCGGCCACGCTGGGAACTAGAGGAGGCGACTTTAGGTGACTTTACGTGCACCAGAAATGGGCATGCAAACATTGCTCATGTCTCTTAACCTGCTCAGCTCCTACTACGGTTCCCAGAACTACTACTGTATTTACTTGCATAATATGTGCTCTTTTCTTTTTCTGGAAGTTGGGCTCCAAGTTCGGGGTGCACCGATTACGCAGGGTAAAATTACCAGCAATATTGTTTTCAACGACAGCCAAGACCATTGATAGCGTATACCTCGCCGAAGTCACGAATATCCAAACTACAGCTAAAACATGCTTCTTCATAGGCGATACTAGCGCACGACGTTTGAGCATGCAGTCTCACGAGTCCACAAATCGAGGTATGCGAGGCGGTGTGCTTCAAGTTTTAAAAAATTTAACATCAAAAGACCCACGTTGCCAACAAAATGAAGGCGGGAAAGGGGAACAAGAAGAAAGTGCCATTGTGAAAATTTGTGCGCTGAATGGTACCGGTTGTTCGATATCATGGGTCTCGCATCCCATCTCCAAGACATTGCAGTTGAATCTTGAACCACTATTGGGCATCTAAAAGACCACACTCAAGCACTTATCCAAGAGCATTACGCGTGTACGATGTTGGGGTTCGCGGCCAGGAAATCTATGGCGACAAAATTCTGCTGAGCTTGAGCAAGTCCGCATAGTGGCAGCTTGGGCGAAAGCTAGCATCGGAAATGAATGAATGAATGAATGAATAAACTTCATTTAATGTTCGGCAGTTTTACCGGGCAAGGTGGCGAAAGAGGGGATTAACCCGTCCCTTCCCACTCTTCAAAAGGCAAAAAGCTTGTAAATTTGCGGATGAGGTAGCAAACTTGATAACGACGACACTTTTTCCGAGAGGAAGCTCAATGCGCACTTGACGAGTACACAATCGCATGTTCCGTGCGGAGATTTGTGTGCGTGTGAAGAACTTTAGGTACTCTAAATTTCCGGAGCCCTCCACTATGGCGTCTCTCATAATCAAATGGTGGTTTTGGAATGTTAAACCCCACATATCGATCAATATTGTTCCATGTGGAGTGCGCGAGGCCGGCTAGTTCTGGAGCAAGACTGGGGTCGGTGCAAAGGTTACTCTGACACCCCGGCAGCCACCCTTCTTCCTCTCACTGAGAGCCCGCAGAGCTGGCGCAGCACAGCCGCAATCATTTTTTAAAATTTTATTTTTTCTCGCTTCAGTTAACGTAAGCGGGTGTGTAATTGCAAATACACTACAGAGCAACTGACCACAGTCAAGTTTGTGTGATGGTCCAATATGCGCAAAAATAAAAGAAAAATCTGATTTTTCACGACCAAATTGGGGGTGCGCCTCTTTTGAGAGTAAATACGGTACGTACAGCATCAGCCCCGAACAATGCTCCCAGCTGGGGTGAAGCTGATTTATGGAAGGAAGAGAGTGGGATGAAAAGATAGTTAGAGAAAAGAAAGAAGAAGGCAGGAGCATGTGCACCCTGTACAGGCCTCGGTGAATCTGACGCCACTGCTTGTGCTCTCGTGCAGCCACCGCTTACGGACAGTCCACCAGAAACAGAGCCACCTGTTCAAAAATCCATGAAATAACTCTGGTTATCAAACAGTAGCATCTTGCAAGTAGAATTTCAATGTTTTCGATGGTTTTTCGGATTCTTGTTAAACATAAAAGTAAGCAGGCGGCCAGAGCTGCTCCGGACTCTCCCACTAACATAGGCCTCTTAGCCATACTGTTGTTCTGGAGCATATAACCACAGTGTTGCACGTCATTGTTGTTGTTCTACCATTTTGGATGCAGCGGCCTTTTCCTGTAGATTTTGTAAATAGATTTCTCTCATTCATACCCTTACCCCTGTGACACCACAATTATAAGTTGAGCCCACTTATAACGAACCTGAGCGTGACGCGGCATCCGTTCGATGAATCCCGAAGTTCGTAGTAAATGAAACACAGCTTTTAAATAAAGTTGGCAAGTGAAAACACAGCCTTTTTTGCCCCAAAAAGTCCGTGATGCATGTATTTCGAAGAGCAGAAGCGACGAGGACGGTCTTGAGTACATTTAAAATGGCAGCGTGCTCGTTCGCCGAGGCCCATGGCATAAGCTGCATGAGGCACTGGCTCCAAAGCTTCTTCGTTCTCGCAATCCGATTCCTCCAAATCGCTCTCGCCACGTTCTTCATACACAATGCCCCAATCCGTGCACGGTTCCGCAGTGTCTGCATCATCACCGGCCGTATATAAACCATCGCAACAGATGTCCCACCCGCTCTCCCAGGTCGGAGTCGATGACGCGCTGCCACAAATCGCCGCCGCAGTTCAGAAGCTTCAGGCTCGGCATCGGGCCCGACGCCGATGAAGTCGGCCTTGCGAAAACGGTTTCGCGCGCATGTAGTCGTCACCGCCGCCCACGAAATATTCACCATACCGGGACGCCCGAAGCGGCAAGTTGGCTGCCAGGTGATTAACAGCTATGAGCAAGCGATCCGTAACGTGGCACCTCAAGCCCGGATTACGCTCAAGCCAAGCGGTCACACTTTCGACGTTTTGTTGAGCAGCACGAAAAGGTGTGCTAGGCCTCCCGTCGGCCATCATGACCACACACGCATACCAAGAGCGAGCAAGACGCGCTCACACGACACACATGCCACAAAACGTGGAACAGCTCAGGGCCCGTTTCCAGTCAGAAAACGAAACTAATTCGAGCCAGCGTGGCGGGCGTCGCGGAGCGGTGGAGATGGGCGAAGGGTTTGTGATCAAGAAAGGAGAGCAGACTTGCAAGAAAAAGGGCAAGGAGTTGCGATAAAGAGAGGGGAGGATGCGGTGGTAGGGCGACCTTGAAAACCAAAGCACACGGGAAGGAGGCAGGTTGGGTAGCTTGCTTGAAAGGTCCGCGAAACTCGCACGTAGAACAACTTGGAAAGAGTGCCTGCGTGCGCAGAAGTCAAAGCATGACCGCTTGGATCGGTGCGCGTGGCGGTGTTCGAAGAATCGGCGGCTGTGGTCAAAAAATCGTTTTGTTGTGCCGGCGGGTTTGCGTGGCCTCACGAACTGCGATATTTTGCAATTCGTTCCACGCAAATTAACAGCCATTTTTGCGCTTCCGCACGCGCGTGGAAAGTATGCCGAGTGAACAAGTTCTAAACACGAAACGAATCGCAAATTATCAGAGTCGGTGGGGTAGTGTACGCGCGTGCACTAGACGCAGACTATCGGATACAGTCGGTGGCCCACGATGCTGGCAAATGGTCTGATCACTCCTGGCCGGCGACGCCAGCGACAGTACCAGCGATCAAAAATGGAGTAAGTAACCGATTGGTCTTCGAAAGATCGGTGGAAGTGTTAAAACACGGGCCATGTCTGGCGATGAGGGGTGCTCAGATTAGCGGGACTCGCTCACTGGATTCTGTGCCGACCGGTTGTGCCCTCGCAATCTCCAACGACAGCGCAGCTCTGGCTGACTGAGTTGGTCCTACGCCACCTCCTGCCGTCGGAGTCCTACGATGACGACAGCGTAGCTCTGGCTGACTGGATTAGCCCTACGCCATCTCCTGTCGCCGCCAAGAGCTCTCGCCAGTGGTGCCCCGTCCTCGGACTCTTTCAACTGTGTCTTTCCTTCCTGTCTTCTCCTCACTTCCATCGCTCCCTGTCCCACCGCCTCGCTCTCTCCTTCCTCTCTCTCTGTCTCTCTACCTTTTAATCCTATCCTTTTATTCCCTTCTCTACTCGCATCCCTCGTGAGCTACTGTTGAGGTGTCCTCCCCCTGAGAGACAGTTACGGGGCTCACTTTATTTTCTTAAAGAAAGATCACTTCCCCCCAGAGTAGCGGGAGGACAAAGGACGGAAGGGTGCGTAACAAGGTGGAAGGAAACAACTTTCCTTCCTTCATGGGTTGGGGAGAGCGGCAACTAGAGAGTCGCGGAGGCAAGGTCGGCGTTTAACAATAAGAATGTATTGGCACCTCGCCGATGCCTTATCGCAGGTCGAAATTGGTTTCCCGGGAAGTCGGCAGATGTATATTTTCACGGTCATCCGGATATTGTTCGTTTTAAGCAAAAGTTTGTTTTAAGTGGGGCCGTTATATGTGGGCTCGACTGTAATTACTTAAAAGAAAGAACACACGGTGGGCACCTGTCCTGTTTCATGGTGGGCACCTGTCCTCTTTCATTCTTTTTCCTTACCATATTTTATATTGCCCAAGATGAATTTCAGTGGGCTCATGAAGGTCACATCCAGTCTCGATCGCTTTGCCCCTGCATATCATGAGAAATGCTTGAAATGTGTACCTCGTTTCACGTTAATTCATGTTGGGTTAGCGGAGCATTGACCTTTGTCGAAGTTAGAGTGCATGATTAGTGAGAACGGTTGTGTTTGATGATGTTTTGCGATTTCTTTGGTTGCAGCGTACAAGAAAGCCGTAGCGCGCACACCACTGGATGACATATTCGGTGGAATCCTGCTCAGCACGATCATCTGCCAGCAGTGTGGTAAAGTAAGTGGCGTCCTGTTGTCTGCCTATGTGCATCCACAGCATGCAAGTTTAGATGAGGAACACGAAAAGCTGTTATGTGCATTACACAAATTGAGAAAGCCCAGGTGAATAAATTTAGCTGGCCCTCCATTACTGTGGGAATAGCCCGCGTATCAGTTAAACCTCAATGCTACAGTAAAAATAGAAAAATGTAGGAATGTGTGAATGGTAAATTTGAGGTTTGTAGCCCTGCTGTGCGGGTCTAGTGGTTAAGGTACTTGGCTGCTGAACCGCAGGTCGTGAGATCGGATCCCGGCTGCGGCGGCTGCATTTTTGATGGAGGCGAAAATGCTGTAGGCCCATGTGCTCAGATTTGGGTGCGCATTAAACAACCCCAGATGTATTAGAATGGAAAGTTGGGCGAGTAGGTATGAAGACATTCTTGTTTGCCTCTTCGCCTTCCGTTTTCCCGTACACTGTGTGCACGCCGAAATGGTACCAAGAATAACCCCAGGTGGTCGAAATTTCCGGAGCCCTCCACTACGGCATCTCTCATAATTATATGGTGGTTTTGGGACGTTAAACCCCACATATCATCAATTTGAGGTTTGGAGCAAATCTGAAGGGAATAGCTAGAATAATTTTGAATCAAATAGTATATTTTACATATTAGGGTATACTAAATGATAGTCACCATATTTGTCATGACCCAAGTAATTGCATTTACTTGCGTAGTCAATGCACTTTTTTTTTCTCCAAAAATCGGAGCAAAGTTGGGGGTGCGTTTAGTACTATGCAAGGCAAATTTTATGGAAACCTTTTTGGGATGAGCAAAAAATGTGGTAATAAAAAAAAAAGTTGCTCAGCCTTTCGCAATTGACATACACGTACGCTGTTAGAAAACAGCTTCTTCGTTGCGCTTCACTCATCTTCGGTGGTTAAAGGCGCTATGTTCTACAAGCTGTCCCTGCGCCGCCCGTGCAGTTCATAAAAGCATTTCGGGGCTTTTTTTTCTCGCAATTGTATGAGCGCAACAGTTGTGTGTATCTGCTGTGATCTTGAGGGGCACCCAGAAGCAATTCTGGGTGCCCCTCAAGCAGTTCTGGGTGCCACGAAGTTGGCCAAGCGTACGCTACGACGCACTTGGCCAACTTCGTGGCAAGCTGACACAACGACCGCGTTGCTGCCATTGACATTGCACCAAACCACAGCTGAAGCATCCAAAACAAACCGTCGATAACAACGTTAACGACAAAATACAGCTGCCATCTTGCTGTTCACATAAGAAATTACTGTAGAAAAAGTAGCCTATGTCTTGTGTTCCTTGAAGTACACGTGGATAACCAGCATAAAGAGCAAATTGCAACCGAAGCAAGAATCGAGGGTGCTATCATGTTAAGGAAATCGTCACGATCTTTTCTGGGTGACAAGCGATGGATTTTATCTGGTTTTTTAGAAACCTGCGATGCGATGGTGACCAATTGCCCTTCACGACAACCATGGCGACAGCAAACCCTGTCATCATCGCTGGAAAATCACGGGCATGTGGGTGGGCCTTGAAGTTTCGAATTTGTAGAAAACGACGATCAGTTGGCGCGAGCAGTTTTGTGACCTTTGCTCGCTGTGCGCTTATCAGCTGCGATGTCTCTACACTCGCACCGTTCGTGAACCCCTCTTTAGAGCACGGATATTTTAAAAAATACAGGGAATGTGCCACGCGCAGATAGAAGAAGAACAATACGGCGTGTGGCAGCGGGCGAAAAGGGGGAGGTAGCGAGCCGAGGTGGCCAAAGGGGGTCGGCATAATAATAAAGAACGGGAGAGGTTCAACAGGCAAGCAGTTGCCAGGTGTCGGTTAGCGGGACTGCAGTGGACGAGTTTAGGGGGTGCGTTTATTACACGGGATAAAAAAGTAATCAATATTTTGATGACTGATGTTGAGGGTGGATTATTTATGTGAGTGTGTTCATTATGCGAGTAAATGCAGAACATGCACAACATTTTTAAAAATTGAAACAGAGCATGTACGAATGTCATTCTTTTTGGTTCGAAGTGAGATGAAAACAATCTTGAATTGTAGCAGGGGTGGAATTTCATTATTTTATTAGATTAGTATGCTAGTGCCACGGCTGCTGGATAAAAAGAAGGTGCACATGCCTGTTGCGTGCCGCCGAAGCTGCATCCCGGGCTTAGTTCACCTCCCACCTGCTCACGCGCCAAAACTCCTCCCAGGAGAAACGCTTTCACACGCATTGCTACGCGTGGCAGTGACTCAATCCGGCCGTAAATATTGTGTTTTGTTGTTGCACATCATCAATTCGATTCTGAGTTGTTATCAGAAGTACCTATTACACCATTTATGTGAACAGTTAGTGCTAGGAGGGCCAGTATTTTGTAGAGTAGGCCTCAATGCTCTTCATGAATGTAAATATTGTGTTTTGTTGTTGCACATCAATTCAATTCTGAGTTGTTTAAGTACCTATTACACTATTTATGCGAACAGTTAGCGCTAGGAGGGCCAGTCTTTCGTAGAGTAGGCCTCAATGCTCTCCATGAATGCTGCTTGTTTGACTCACCTGAAATGAAAAGGGTCACTGATGCCATTCACGGGGAGGCAGTCACCGGGCAGATTCCAAGAACTGCCGTATCAGCCAACCGAAATGCACCGCGAAAGCACACACAATTTATATGTAGGTCCTTTTAGGGCACCAGTGATGCCAGTTGTGGTTTAAAAATCCAGATAAAACAAAGAGTTTACAACACAAACAAAATGTATTCTCAGCAAAGGCAGTATAAGCATCACACAAACTCGCACACTCGAGAGGTATCAATTACAACTCACAAAATCACTGAGAGAATTTAAAACAACAGTACCAAACTTGCCGTGCTACAAATGCATCCAAGCATTGTAAACTATGCCTGGAATGTTCACCAAACGTGTGTACTTCACAATTCTTCGAATGTTCCTCGACTATTTCTCTTCAAGAAAACGCTAAAACCAACTGCAGCGCTGAGCGTCGTCTTAGCAACGCTCTTCAGAACAATACTCCCATGGTGGCATCACTCAATTGTTCAAAAATCAACTGACCGCACTACAGGAATCACTCCAATTGCTCAAACAATATAACTTCTTGGCCGAGTTCACCACCTGTTCTATCTAGTTTAGATTCTTTCCTGTTTCGTAAACGTTTCAAGTAATTGTACGGCGTGTAGCACATGCCACGGTGACAGCCAGGAAAAAGGGTTTCATCTCGCCAGTTCGTTTGCGAAAATGATCGCCTCCAAAAGAGGCCCCGCTTTGATGTCTTAATTTTCTCGATCTGCACGGGCGGTTGTGTGTAGAGAGGAAGGGTGTGCCCTGGGCGCCTCTTGATATACTTGTTTCGTTGTGCACACTCGTGAAGGCAGCGGTCAGCACGGTGGTTTGATACCTTCTTCTGGAGGCGGCAGCGAGCATCCATTTTAGCGCTCGTTTGTGACAAAAATAAGTACTCTGTTACAAATAATACTCATCCCGCTAAGATTCTTGGCACTGTAGATCGCAGGGGAATACGTTATGGTCCACAGTGGTGTCTTTTTTCGTATTCGAGCTGCTCAGTGGCACACAACAGCTTCACGGCATCACATTATTAAAAAGCTATCTGCCACACATGGGCGCATTAAAGGACAGTACTGAAGCACAGGAAACATGAGGCAAGCTACCCCCCACACACAATCACATACAAAAAATCACGAGAAAGCACACAGGCACACACACATCTTCACGCAACCACATTGTACCAGGAAGTGTAGTCCGCTTTGATGGGTGGAGTTTCAGTTCTCTGAACAAAAAAAGCGGCCACAACTGTCAACTCAGCGGAAATGCGCTCGCCCATTGACACTGATGTTACGCAACTGACCGCACTTTTTTTTTTATCAAGCGGCTGTGTAAATGCTGACCAGTAAAATATGTTACATTCATTTATTTACTATAATTCGATCATATAAGCCCGAATAACAAGCTTGAAACTCAATAAATGAAGAAGTGATGTAAGGGTAATACGTGTGTTCATTTAACCTTGAGGGAGGGGCTTTGTGGCAGTGTTTTTTTTTTCTGGAAAGGTGTTTTTGCGGCATAACACTCTACGCTGCAGAGTACATTCTTTACTAGGGAGTTACAAGCGGTTTATTGTACACATACTCGTTCATTTCGAATGCTTCTAAATATCAAGTAATCCAAATTTGTGTCGAAGCGAGTTTGAATATTCGCACATGCTTAAAAAAATGATTTCACCTAAATGTTCTCACGCAATATCAGTAAGACCAATTTTGTGACAAAAAGACTTGCGAAGCCTTAAAAGGCTCGAAAAGAAGACTGGTAGCAATGCAGCCTTGATGTTCCCTACAATGACATGGATTTTGACATGTTCTTTGGTGTATATTATTCTCTACTGGTAAATATTATGGGTTGTGCCAAGGAAGTCTGACACTATAGCAAGTTCTAGTGACTTTTATTCAGCCATCATAGCCAAAATATAAAGATGAAAGTGAAGATTGCAGTATCACATTGACTGGGTTGTTGGTGTTGAAAATGAGAAGAGAGAAACTGGCAGTGTTCTAGAATGGTCAAACTTCTAATAAAGTGTCTGATCATTTGACTAACGACAATAGCTCCCCAATTGGAATTTCCAGTATAGTGTGAATTAAGATTGCTCTGCTCTTGTTAACCAGAAGTGATGTGCTGATGAATGAGAATCGAAAAGTAGTCTTCAAGACCACATATGTCAACTGGCGTTCATCTTTGATCTGCATGTGCTTATTTTTCTGGACCTGAAAAAAGAAATGAGCATGGTCAGAGCATGCATCGCAGAGGGAAGATAACCGCTTGTCATTAAGAGTAACAGGATGAATTCTTATGAGAAGCAGAGCTCATGAGGTGGGGCAGAAAATTAGGTCGGCAGATGAGATTAAGAAGTTTGCGAGGATGATGAGACTGTTGCAAATAAAGGAAAAGGAAGGGGTGGCCGGCACAAGCCAAAGGGCACTGGCTTGCTCAGTTGTTCCTTGGACCTTCGGCGTAGCCAGACGATTGGGTCCAGGTCTCCTTTCTTCGTTTCGCACACTTCGTTCTGTTGCCGAAATCCACCCGGTCGTCTGGACCTTGACTCTCGCCCATGGATCAACTCATCACCACGCGCCACTTCGTCCGAAAAGCCATCACGCGACACCTCTTAACGCTTGATGCTCTGCTGGAAGATTCATCAACACCTATAGAGAAGCTCGAAGATATATTCGCACTCATCGTCGCAAAGGACGCCAAACTCATGGACTTGAACAAGGACATCCAGGCTGCGCTTCATTTCGAGGAGTTGTTAGCAGAGATAACCACAGCCAGCGAGTTCGAGGATAGAGTCATCTGCGCCAAAGCAAAACTTCGTCACGCAGTCAAACCGCGATCCCGAACCGCGCCCATATCTGTCGCAGTCACATCCACCCAACTCGGTAAGCTTCTCGCCTACACATCGTCGCCCGCCGAGACGTCGTCTTCGGTCAGCATTTTGACCTCTCTCCTCGACGTCGAAGCAGGCTGCAACTTCGTCGTCGATCAGCTTTTCGACCCCTCTCGCCTCGACGTGGAAGCTGGTTTTGGGACGTTAAGTTCCACATATCAATGAATCAATTGACATCAAAGCAGGCAGCAATTTTGTCTTCGTGCGGCCTCTCAACTCCTCTCGCTTCAACGTTGGAGCAGGCCGCAACTTCGCCTTCGACCGGCATCTCGACCCCTCTGACATCGATGTAGCAATGGACTGCCACTTCGCTTTTGACCGGCCTCTCGGCCCCTCTCGCACCCACATTGCAGGTCGTGATTTCGCATTCGATTGGCCTCCTGAACCCTCTCGCCTCAACGTCGGAGCAGACCGCAACTCCGCCTTCGACTGGCTTCTTGACTCCTCTCGCTTACCAAGCCGCGACTTCACCGTCGACCACCCTCACAGCTTCTCTCGTATCTTCATCGCCCCAGGCTGTGACTTCGCTTTGGACGGGCCTCACGACTACGTGACCACTCAAGTATATGAGCAGCAAATGACCGCGCAGCACCTACAGAAGCATCACATACGACATCAGGAGCAGAGGATAAACATCACTCCCAAGAAGTGCACAAGTTATCGGGAAACCTTGCGAGTTCTCGGAAGTAGGCCAAGATCAGACTCTTTTTACTACAAGCGATGCAAGAAGTGCCAAGGTCCCCAGTTTGACATGAAGATAGCTAACATGACCAAGTTTAATGGACATCATAGCGAGCTTGAATGATTTCCCCTGCAAGACAAGCCACTGCCTCCCTAAGCGTCACCGTATCTCCAAAGTGCTCCATCGACGCCATCTAACAACCCCACATTTTCAACTTCTGCAGCTTTGCACCTGAACATTGCCGCGAGTTTGGCGGCTGCGGGAGTGTGTTGCAAATAAAGGAGGAAGAAGTGGTGGCAGGCACGAGCACGAGCCATGGGGCGCCGGCTTGCGTAGTTGTTTCTTTGACCTTCGAAGTAGCCAGACGATCGGGTCAGGGTCTCCTTTCTTCGTTTCTCATAGGGACTACAGCACGCACAGAACCGGGCGATTAGTGAAAATGAAGAGGCCTTATGCCTTCTGTGAGCTTAGTCACACTCATCTATGCCAAGGAATGCCATCGTAATCTTACTAAGGCTCCACACTTTCGGTTCACTTTGCAGGTGTCTCACAGGGAAGAACCTTTCCAGGACCTGTCCTTGCCCATCCCTGAGGAGAAGCCACCCCGGGGAAGTTCGGGCGCACATAGCACACCGCGTACTAGAGGGGCTCGCAGGAAAGCCCTGGAGGGCGGTAGCAGCGCAGTGGCCAAGACCCCCAATCGAGAGGCCTTGAGCGGGGGAGGCATTGACCCAACGGAGGCCGACGAGGAAGACAACGGTGGGTCACCTGGCGAGGAACAGCTGACGGCACAGATGTCAAACCTCCACCTGCACGAGCCAGCAGCCACCAAGGGCCCAGCCGAGGGATCGTTGGAGGCCTGTTTGCGAAGCTTCACAGCACCAGAACTGCTTGCTGGTAGGTTACAAAAGCATGAATATACACTTGAACATCAGTATAACAATTTCACCTTCGCGTCAAATGCAACTTCATTATGATGAAGTTTTACTGTACTACAAAGTCGAGGGACTGTGAAATAAGTGGGAGCTTGATTTTTGTTTACTTCATCTATGTATCTGTGACGTCTGGAGAAGGACAGTCAGATCTCTCTTCTTAGTTTTTACAAGACTCATTTCTCTTGCTACATTGTCATATTGGCTGCGACATTATTTACCAAGCACAAGCTTCACATTTTATTTGTCTCCGCAATAATCAGACATTCTGATGGGGGCAGAATTCAAGATGTGTAAGTTGCATAAAATCTGAGGCACAGGTTGACCTTCTGCTTCGGTGTTCTTGGAAACTGAGGTGCATGCGTGCCTTGTACATTGTACAGGGGCCAACGGTCTACGCTGCGAGGGCTGCAAGTCAGCACGTGCAGCAGCAAGCCTGCAGCTGCGTGTGTTCGAGGCTCCCAGAGTTCTGACGCTGCACCTCAAGCGCTTCCAGCAGGGTGCCACATTGCGGAAGGTGCAGAAGCACGTGCCGTTTCCCATGGAACTTGACCTGACACCGTTTTGTTGCAGAGACGTAGAGGTGAGCATGAAGCCACCTTTTTTTCTTTCTTCCTAGTCTGATAAAATGTGTTCAGTGGACAAATACATGATTGTTTGAAACCCTCGCAAGCTGCAGCTTTTTGCTGTAACCAACACTATATTATTTTGTGATTAATAAGAATCTCAATTGAATAAATTTGCATCAGTATTGAAGAGTGCTACTGTTCTATTTTGGACTAGCATTGAAGCCATACTTACAACAAAGTCCTTTGTTGCGCGTTGGTTCACTTTGAAGAAGATGGTCATCTAGTATGCAACACTGGGCATTTAAAAAAAAAGTTTGTTTTTTTTTTTACTGAACTTGGTTTTGGTTTTTATTTAGTCTTTATAGGTCTGATCAGACCTATGCCTGTAGATTGCCCATTGGGAAGGGCATTACCACCATCAATAACACACAGTTCATGCAGCCATTTCCGCAACTTTCACCGATGCACCCATTAGTAGTGTTTGATTGGGCCCCTTGTTGAACTGTTTTGTGACAGGATCAACAATTGCTCTCGTTCATCTCGGTTCAACATGAAATTTATGAAGACATTTACTTTGGTGCTACAGTGGCTGTGCAACTGTGCACATTTCATTTCCAGGGCGGGAATAGCTGTGCCACTGGCACCATACTCCTTTACATGTGCCATCATGCACCAAATCACCCCTGTTGCACCAAAATCTTATCAGCGCCGTACTGCGCCAAAGCACCCGAATTTAGCCACAAGGTGCAACAGCTGTCAAGCCCTGTGCCCCAGAACGTGGCTGAAACAGTCTTTTTGATTTGATCAAAACGGTTATGGTTTTATGAAGGCTGCTATTTGCTATAAAGGTTGGCTCAGCAGCTGCTATGGTAGTTGCCAAGGGTGACAGAAGGGAAGAAAAGCATGGTGTGGTGGTGTTATTGACTAGCCTCAGCTACGGAACCTTTTCTGGCACTTGCCTACCCACTATTCCTTCTATCCTCCATGCTCGCACCCCCTGAACATGTGCACAGTGCGTTTTGGGTACTATATATTTCGTATTAAGATTGCCACGTGATGCCCTTTTTCTTGGCGCTACTCGGTTTTTTCGAAGGTCTTGGTGTGGCATTTTCTCAGTTTTTTTTTGTTTGCTAGTGCCGGCTGCTGTGCCCCAAATAATGCGGAATAGCCAAAAGTAATCCAAATGTTCTTGTTGCATTGCCGAAGTGTTTTCGTGAGAGGTTTAATTATATTGGAGGTGAAACATAATCCTACCTTTGTTGCCTGTAACTTTCCGTAGGTGCATGTATTGAACAAAGCTTTTTGGACACTTGGCCCGTGCTTGTGAATTCAGTTCATTCTTGTAGTGAGACAGAAACTTTTTGCTTGTGAAACTGTTTGAGAACACACGCAACACACACACACACACACAGAGACAGAGCCAAACACCTCTCTTGTTTCATGAAAGAAAACGTGCAGGATACGAGCATATTTCCTCAAGCATTGTACTACCTAGCATAAGAGCGGCTGTCAGGAGACGATCTTCATAGGACAACACAAACGTGTGTTCACCACTGCATTTCTCCCATTTTGTCATGTTATGCATGCAAAAGTGCCCAGTCATTGCACACATTCATCTTTATCATATTGGTATCTGCAATTTGTACCAATATAGAAAGGAACACGGTCCGTGTTCAAATGTGTACCGTCAACAGCAAAAGTTTGCAAGTTGTGCCCCTTTCTCCCCCCCCCCCCCCCCCCCGAAAAAATTTCTGGCTACGCGCCTGGTGTAAACACACCGTCGCTAATCTCCAAGGCTGCATGCGGTAGCCTCAACACCACACCGCGGCACAGTAGGCAGCGCAGCAATGCAGTTTTCCACCAATCTGCCATGCGCTGCACATCCCGCAAACTTTTGCTGTTGACAGTGCACTAAATCAAAACTTCACTAGCTGCTGAGGTCTATAGCTGTCACATTGGAGATTTATGTTGCAGTATTCTTTCATTTAAATGCAAATATGATGCTATCATAAATGGCACAGATATGTACAATATGTGGTGTTACACAATCCAAGCTGAACTTCAAAGCAGTTCATATGCATGGTCAGTAAAAGTGAACTCAATCATGTTAACCACTTCTTGCATGTCTGGTTCCTTATAATTACTGACATTATGTGTTAATATAGAAAAAGTCAGCTGATGGAATGGATTCAACTCGCATGATTGTGCATAAGAACACAGGCTGTACGAGGAAAGACTGGGCAGATCCTGTGCACGGTTTGCATTTGTGTGGATAGTGCAATGTTCAGTGCTAATTGCTGGAGACCATTTAGTGGCTTCCATTGAGAGAGGCTGCAAAGTATTCCATGAGAGCAAATCACACATTGTTCAAAATTTATTCTGTAACTGCTATGTCAGGTGTTGACTAATTGTTCCACCTTCTGTCGGCCATCTTTCCAGATGAAGGCACCAGCGACCTACATTCTCTACGGAGTTGTGGAACATGCTGGCAGGATGACGGGCGGCCACTACACTGCCTACGTGCGCGGTGCCGGCGGCAGCTGGTTTCACGCCAGCGACAGTAGAGTGGTGCCCGCAACGCAACAGAAGGTGCTGGCCAGCCAGGCTTACCTGCTCTTTTACTGTCGTGCTGACACACTGCAAGAATAAAGATGCCACAAGTCTGCCTGGAAGATTTAAAAAGAATTCGTGTTGCTGGTTTATCTACAAAACAAAGCGGTGGTAGCAGTAGCTGGGGGCACCTGGCATTTCTTTGTATCAAACTTCTGGTGGGCTGTAGAAGAGCCGGCACCGGTCGTGAAACGCCTGCACAGACAGCATTGTAACATGGTATTAGGTTGTACAGCGTTCGCTGGTGTCATGCGGTTGCCATCTTAGAGTGCTAACAAGTAGAAAACCTGCACAAATGGGACCCTCGCGGGCACAATTGGCACACCATTTAAAGCAGCAACGGGAAGTAATCAAAAGTTGAACAAAATGAATTTGATAACATAGTGCACTAACATCACTGACGCACAATGTTTGCATACAAGCATGACGAGAGTGCTGTGTGTGCGTTTTTTTCTGCTGGTAAATCGATCTTAAACGTGATGAGAAGGTCTATCTGTTGAGTCTCATAAAAACTATAGAGGCAATGCTACATCGGAAAATTTTCTTGGAATAGTCGAGGAATTTGACCACAGCACTACTTTCCTACATGCACTTTGCTTGTACTGCAAGAACTGAAACTTGTGTCTTAGATGTCGGCACCTGCTTGTACTGCAAGAACTGAAACTCGTGTCTAGATGTGCTCAACAGGGGCCCATTTTATGGTCGAAGTCATTTGCAAGTGTTTACTTGATAAGGCAGACCACACGAGGTGCTTGTTCAAGATTGCAATTCAGGGATGTAAGTACCTATGAATAATTTGCTCACATTCGCAGTAAATATATATATTTTTCTACAAGACTAATCTTTCTATGTATTCTTGCCTGCAGCCACGTAGATCGCTTTTATAAAGTCCTAATGCACTTCAGTTAACGTCGCACTAGTGTTTGCACGTGCACCGATAAGTCATTGGCGACAATACAGAAAATATCTGCAATTGAGAACTAATGTTCAGTGATATTTTTTCCCCCATTGCTGGGTCACATGCTCCACCCACCTTAAAACTACGGTCCTTGACAACTTCTTCGACGTTCAGCTCGTTCCGAAGCAAACGAATCTGAAAGGCGCAAGAGAAGTGCACGTTCATAAGCAGCGCGGCCTCGAGCTCGAGCAGGCACCAACCTTGGATTGCTCTTTCCGTAGTTCCTTTAATGTGGCCGGGTCGTCACCTTTTGCCGCGCGTAGCTCTTGAAGATGATCCAGCTTGTCTTTCGACTGCTGCAGGCATCCCTTAATAGCCTTGTCCCGCTGAACGTAAGCGTTTAACAGCTCTTTGTACAACTTTTGGCACAGCGCGGAGGGATCGCACTCGGCGGCAAATGACTCGGTCGGCAAAGCTGTGTTTAAGGAATATATAATCGTGTCGTCTACACGACGAAACTTGCGTAGCACTTCCTGCAAATATGCGGTAATTACGCATTAGAAAACATGGAACAAACGTGGCTGCAGAGCTTTTCAACAATACCTGGAATGCCATGAAATCGTCACATGGGACAGCAGACTCGCCGGCTGATGAGGAGGCCGCCATGTTCATACAAGTTTATCGGCACCTGCTTTAGCCGCACGGTCGCACATTAAATATATATTTTTGTTATTCACCGGTATAATAAGTATCGATCGTGACATTTAGAAGGCTCACGTACATAAAATTAAAATGATATATTTTTTAGTTTTATTAGCAGTGTCGAAATTACAGCAATAGTGATAGAGATACGGAGATATGCGCACCCACAATGCAACGCGCTCAGATTGTGGGTGCTCGAAGGAATCTTCTGCGTTGTGCTGGAAATTATAAAGGTATGCGGTGTTGCACATTCGTGGTTTCTGAAGGAAACCATCGATTTTTGTTCGGGTAACTTACCGCTATGTCTAATCCGCGAGCCAACACGTTTGCGAGTTGGTGTAGCGTGGTTCGCGTCGTTCCGTAGCTGCCGTTGTCAGAGTGGCAGAGCTAGCTGCGACGGAGACTTTCTGAAGGCCTAGCGGCGACACCGGTGGAGACATCGGGTTATTTGAGAACGAGTACAGAGGTACGAAGGGGTGACCGCAGTCGTAGGCTCGTATTCGCGGCTGAGATCGCGACGCGAGTGCCAGTCAATCGCCGATCCCGGAGCCCGTCTCGCGGTTGGGCGCTAAGCCTACGCAGAGTCTCTTAGGTTCGACTGGTTTCGTGCAGGTCCCGACGATGGCGAGCGGCGGCAACGCAGGGAGCGGCAACAGCCACCGACTGCGCTACAAGAACGCGGGACTGGACGCCCAAGAGCTGAGGCGGCGCAGGGAAGAAGAGGGTGTGCAGCTGCGTAAGCTGAAGCGCGAGAGCGAGCTGTGCAAAAGACGCAACCTCGGTGCCCCGGAATCGGACGGAGATGGCGGCTCGGGACCCGAGCGAGCAGGAGTCACGGCCGAGATGGTGGCCCAGCTGTACGCCGACGTTCCCGAGCTTCAGCTGCAGGCCACTCAGCGCTTCCGCAAACTCCTGTCGCGCGAGCCGAACCCGCCCATCGACGAGGTCATCGAGACAGGCATTGTGCCGAGGTTCGTCGAGTTCCTGCAGCGCGACGACCACTGCACCCTGCAGTTCGAGGCAGCCTGGGCCCTGACCAACATCGCTTCCGGCACGTCGCTGCAGACGCGGCGCGTCGTCGAAGCCGGCGCGGTGCCCGTGTTCGTGCGCCTCCTGGGCTCGGAGTTCGAAGACGTGCAGGAGCAGGCCGTCTGGGCGTTGGGCAACATCGCCGGCGACTCGCCCGAGTGCCGCGACTACGTGCTCGATCAGGGCATCCTGATGCCGCTGCTGCATCTCATCAGCAAGTCCACGCGCACGTCGATGACGCGTAACGCCGTGTGGGCGCTCTCCAACTTGTGCCGGGGAAAGAACCCCCCGCCACGGTTCGAGCAGGTGCAGCCGTGCTTGCCCCTCTTGGCGCGCCTGCTCTACGCCAGCGACTTCGACGTGCTGGCCGACGCGTGTTGGGCGCTGTCCTACCTCTCCGACGGGCCCAACGACAAGATACAGGCGGTGATCGACGCGGGCGTTTGCAGGCGGCTCGTGGAACTCCTGATGCACGCCAGCCAGGGCGTAGTGTCAGCGGCGCTGCGGGCCGTCGGCAACATCGTCACCGGAGACGACGCGCAGACTCAAGCGGTGCTCAACAGTAACGCCCTGCCCTGCCTGCTGCACCTGCTCTCGTCCCCCAAGGAGTCTATACGCAAGGAGGCGTGCTGGACGCTCTCCAACATCACGGCCGGCAACCGGCAGCAGATACAGGCCGTCATCGACGCCAACATCTTTCCCGTGCTGGTGGACGTGCTGGCTCGAGCCGAGCTGAAGACCAAGAAGGAGGCCGCGTGGGCCATCACCAACGCCACTTCGGGCGGCTCTCCGGACCAGGTGCGCTTCCTCGTCCAGCAGGAGTGCGTGGCGCCGCTGTGCGACCTGCTCACCGCGGCCGACCCGAAAGTGGTGCAGGTGGCGCTGAACGGACTGGACAACATCCTGCGGCTGGGCGCCCAGGACGCGCAGCAGGGGCGGCTCAACCCGTATGCCGTGCTCGTGGAGGAGTGCTTCGGCCTGGATAAGATCGAGTTCCTGCAGTCGCACGAGAATGCCGACATCTACCAGAAGGCGTTCGAGATGATCGAACACTACTTCGGCACCGAGGAGGAGGACTCGCGCATCGCGCCGTCCGCTCAGGGCGGCCAGTTCCAGTTCGGCCCTGCCCCCGCTGCGGAGGGCGCCGACTACCGCTTCTGACGGGGTCCGCCGCCCCGACGCTAGTCCGCCGCGCTGCTTGCATTGTACATAAGAGAAGTTGGAACGAACTGTATTTATTTGCCCGGGGCACCGCCACCCCTGTGTACATAGAGCCTCGGGGAGGAGAAAATAAAAAACTATTTCCCTGCCAGTTACGAGCCTTTCTGCTTTTCGTGCCAGTCCAGGTTCATCTGGGTAAGGCTGTCTCCGCGCTCGCGTCGCCGGCGTCCCAAAGTAGCAGCCGCAAAGGCACCTATGAGCGTTAAGGCGCCCAGGATCAGGTTCAGATGGATGCGCGCCTTGTTGCGCGTCTTCTCGATGACCGCAACCCTGCGAAATAAAGGAACATCCGCATAAATAAAACGAGAACTAGAAACCGAAAGCATGCTACCGGTCTTTTTATTTACTTATTTTACATACCGCAGCCCCGTAAGAGGGCTATTGCAGAAGTGGGATTATATAGGGCAAAAAAAGAAAACGCAACAAAAAGGTACATGAGAAGTAACAACAAAAATATAAAAATATATACATATATAAAAATTCACACGAACCACTAGTTCTATTGAACAGTTTAAACGCACGACATGTGAAATAAAAACAGTAAAAACAAAAAATCAAAAATAATCTTACGGAACCAGGTCTGGAACCTGACCCTTCGGATACTTCTTGTAAATAGCCAGGATCCACTTATCGTACGCATTGGCTTGCCGCTCCGTGAGACCTGCGTGTAGAGTATACAGCGGTTTCGATTGGCACAAAAGTAATTCACTGCACTCACGGTTTCCGGAAGCCGAGCGGTCATCGCTATAGAAGCGAATTTTTGACTGGAGAGCGAAGAGTGCCGCCACTGGCCTTGAAGCGCTACGCCGTACACAGGGTAGAAAAGCAGGCGCCCGCTGCGAAATAGAAACCGCGGACAACACGGACGCCGCCATGTTGAATGGCGAGTAGTTCTCGCGAAAGCTCGTCTGGTTCGAGGCTAGGTCTCCCTCCCCGCGAAATCCCCGCGGGGTCGGCGAGAGAGGACATTTTGGATTGTCTGGGGCGAGGCTACGCTTCCCCAAGTTGCCATTGAAGTTGGGCGAGGGAGACAATTAGGCCTTTTTCTTTCGCTTCTCCAGCAAGTTTCGGCGCGTCGGCAAGTTGTTAACCACGGCGAGAAGTCCAGGGATTCGTTATGAATCCAGAAGATGGTTACGAACTCGATGAGTGAGTGCACCAAGTGTTTTTTCCTCCGTTTGTTGTTTCCCGTTTGCCGAGCTGTGCTGTGCGATGGAGGCGGTGAGTGAGGGCCGCCGACACAATGAACGCTTCCCTCGCAAGAAAGCGCGTCACTGATGTTATTTCTCTCTCCACGCGTGCCACCGGGCCGCGGCTCGACCGCTGCTGCGGCCCGCCGGCTCGGGTCTGCCATGGGCCGCAGCGGCCCACTTGTTTCCTTCACGTCGCGCCGCCGACGGAAGAGTTTGCATAGAAATCGCTAGAGGTGAGCCGACTCTGGGTTGGCCTAGCCTTGCCCGGCCTACGTTGCGAACTTGGCTCCAGCGCCACGGCACGAGCCACATATACTCCCCCGCCGCTTCTAATCTGACGCGAGTGTCCTAATGCGCCAGCAGACTACAAGGAAAAACCGTTGAGCATGGCGTTCGTATGAGCGGCCGGTTATTCTGCGCTGGCTGCCACATTGTACAGGCCGTAATTGTTGACCCAATTTGAGAGTCTATAGTTATCGCGGGCAGCCAGTGTGCGCTGTTGTTGCGTGCGGTTAGCTCGCGGAAGATGTGTTGCGCTGTTGTTTTCGTGACATTCCGGTTTTATTTCGAAGGTTATTGAACACTGTGGCGACTCCGGCGCTGGTGAAATGCTCGATCGCGGAATCTGACAAGAAGCGGCCTCTTTGACAGGGAGGGATCGGGCAATGGAAGCTTCTCCCTCACTTTGTTCGCGTCGGCGGCGCTTCTGATTGGACCGCTGGTGGTCACGTGATGCCGTCGGCGCCAATGGCGGTCGCGCGTCGCGCACACCGTCCGCTGCCGATGTGTGTTCCAGTACGCGATGTGATCTCTCCGTCGTTTGTGGCGCGTTCTGTGATTTTGTTGACCGATGAACGCCTCGATGTACTCGATGTATGCAGGTCTTGCTTTGAGGGTGCCGACGCAGCGTCTGGTAGAAGGCTCGTCCATCGCAGGCCTGTCGTTGAACGGCGGCTCCGGGTAGGTCTTTCCGTGTGATCGCGTCTGGCGTCCCGTACCTGAGCGTGCTACTTGTCTGCAGGGTACCCGTGACCAGCACCGTCGGCTCGGTTGGGACTGCTGAGGCCGTGGCCGTGGAGCACCAGGCAGCGGACACGTCGACACCCGGTAAGTGTCCCGCCGAGCGGGCTTGGTTCCCTTGTGGCCCGTGGTGGCGTGCCTTGGTGATGGTGGTGGTGCGAGGTTGCCTCGGGTGGGCCGCATGCGCACACACACAAGCAGACGATCGCGAGACACCCGCGTGATGAAATCGAGAAAGAAAGAGAAAGCTATCCCCCCTTCCTTGTTTGTTACGTTTTCTTTTCCCTCCTTGGTTTTTGTCGTGTGGCGGTGGAGCAGCGCGCGTTATGTGTCCGCCGGCGACACCGGCCTTCTCCTTGGTTGGTTGGCGGAGGCAGGCACACCACGACCGCACCAGGGCGGGCGCCGGCGCCCCTGGTGAAGGGAGCTTGCCTTGCAGGGCGCATGGCGGAGGCCGGCCCCAGCAGCTGCCACCGCTGCCCACTGTGCCCATTCGCCACCGAGTCGGTGGCCGACTTCTGCAAGCACATGTGCGTGCACACGGACGCCCGCGGCAACTGCTCCATGTGCGACAAGTTGTTGGGGGCCAAGGCGGAGGCTGCGGCGACGGGCAAGCTGAGCTGCTGCGTGTGCGGGGAGGCCTTCGCCGACAGTGGAGGCCTGCAGGGCCATCTGCGTGCGCATGTGGCGGCGTGCCAGGCGTGCGGGGCGGCCTTTCCACAGCGGGCCCAGCTGGAGGCCCATCAGCGGGCCTGCCACGGAGGCTGGGTCCTGGCCACCGGCGCGGCGACTACTACGACCACAGCGGCAGCGGGGGGTCGGGGCGGCCGGGGGGCGGCACGCGAGGGCCGGGAGCGACCGTTTGGCTGCGCCACGTGCGGCAAGGCGTTTGCCCAGAAGGTCCACCTGGAGAACCACGTGCGCATCCACACGGGCGAGCGACCCTTTGCCTGCTCTGTGTGCGGCAAGAGCTTCAGCCGGAAGGAGCACATTGGGCGGCACATGCGCACCCACACGGGGGAGCGGCCTTTTTGCTGTTTTACCTGTAGCAAGAGGTTCAGCCAGAAGGTGCACCTGGAGAGCCACGTGCGCATCCACACGGGCGAGCGACCCTTTGTGTGCAGCACGTGCGGCAAGGCGTTTGGTCGCAAGGAGCATATAGAGCGGCACGTGCGCATCCACACGGGGGAGCGGGCCTTCCTGTGCACGGCCTGCGGCAAGGCCTTCTCCCAGAAGGTGCACCTGGAGAACCATGTGCGCATCCACACGGGAGAGCGCCCTTTCCGGTGTTCTGCTTGTGGCAAAGCATTTCGCCAGAAAGAGTACATCAAGCGGCACATGCGCACCCACACGGGCGAGCGGCCCTTTGCCTGCCCTACGTGCGGGAAGGCCTTCCGCCAGAAGTCGCACGTCGACCGCCACGCACGCACCCACCAGCCGCCCAAGGGGGCCAAGCCGCTCTTCTTCCCGGCCAAGGAGCTCTAGAGGCGCTTATCCGCTGTGTTACCTGCAGGCGTTCCCCCAACCCGATGCCCGCTCTGCCCTCCCGACTGCGGCGGGGCGGGGCGGGCCGCTGCCTGTGGCCTGTGCGGGCTGGCCTTTGCCCAGCGGGGTGCCTTGGAGGCGCACCTGCGGGCCTGTCCGGGGCCCCCCGAGGGCCTGCGCCTGCTGCTGGGACCGCCACCCCCCGCCCCGCTGCAGCACCACCCCCCCACCACCGTTGCTGCTGCTGGCACCCCACACCCACCGGCTGAGCGGCCCTTTGGCTGCTCCGCATGCGGCAAGCACTTCGGCCGGAAGGAGCACATTGACCGGCACATGCGGACGCACACGGACGAGCGCACCTTTGCCTGTGCCGTGTGTGGCAAGTCGTTCCGGCAGAAGGTGCACCTGGCGCGTCACGTGCGCATCCACACGGGCGAGCGGCCGTTTGCATGCGCCGTCTGCGGCAAGAGCTTCAGCCGCAAAGAGCACATTGGGCGGCACATGCGCACGCACACGGGCGAGCGGCCCTTTTGCTGCCCGACGTGCGGCAAGGCGTTTGCCCAGAAGGCCCACCTGGAGAACCACGTGCGCATCCACACGGGCGAGCGCCCTTTTGCCTGCGCCGCCTGCGGCAAGGCCTTCCGCCAGAAGGAGCACATCCACCGGCACATGCGCACGCACACAGGTGAGCGCCCTTTCCACTGCGCCGCCTGCGGCAAGTCCTTCCGCCAGAAGTCCCACGTCGAGCGCCACCTGCGCACGCACGCCCGCCCGCCCACGCAGCAGCCCCAGCATCGCCACAAGAAGACCACGACGCCCTTCCTACCGCTGTGCGCCCCCCAGCCAACGACGGCGGCAGCAGCAGCAGCCCCGCCACCATTCGTGCCACCCTGTACCTAAGCGCGCAATAAAGCCACCTCCATCACCAACCGGTCAGTGTCCTCCTCTTATTTGTCCCAAGCACACAGACATGCATGCCGCCACCATGGGGTCAGCATTGACAGGGTCAGCCACAATGAAAGCCAGAGATAGGAGTGCACAGAGCGGCATTCCTCCTATTGCTTGCATTGTAGCTAGCCGTGAACTTGCTCAACACTATTCAGCCTTGTGGGGGGAGGGGGGAAGAGTTTCGGGTCTGATTGTGGGTTTTTTGCAGGCATGGCGGAAGGCGGAGAGGAGAAGCCACGCTGCCCGCTGTGCCCGTTTGCCACGGACAACATGGACGAGATGAACAAGCACGTGGCCCTCCACCAAGTGGCAGCTGCGCAGCAGCAGCAGCAACAACAGCAGCAGCAACAGCAGCAGGCGGCCGCCGCAGCCGCGGCGGCAGCAGCGGTGGCGGCGGCGTGCGGCATGTGCCCAGACGGCAAGGAAACGGCGGTGACCCTGTACGGTTGCGGGGTGTGCGCCAAAGCTTTTGCTCTGAAGGAGGAGCTGGACGAGCACATGCAGAGCCACGCCAGCCGGCTGTTCAGCTGTGCGGTGTGTGGGGCGATATTCGTCGATAAGGAGCACTTGGAAGGGCACATGCGCACGCACGCCCCACCGGAGGTGTTTAGCTATGGCGGGCCGGGTAAGCCCCCCCTTTGCTCGTCGTCCTCTTGCCCGACCGCCGAGGGGCCCCGGGGCAAGAAGCGGCCCTTTGTGTGCCCCACGTGCGGCAAGGCATTCCGCCGCAAAGAGCACGTAGAGAGGCACTTGAAGATGCACACGGGGGAGCGTAACTTCGGCTGCGCCACGTGCGGCAAGTCGTTTAGTCAGAAGGTACACTTAGAGAATCACGTGCGGATACACACCGGCGAGCGGCCCTTCAGCTGCCACGTGTGCGGCAAGGCCTTCCGGCGCAAGGAACACATCGGCCGCCACATGAAGACACACACAGGTGAACGGCCCTTCTGCTGCTCTGTCTGCGCCAAGCCCTTTGGCCAGCGGGCCCACTTGCTCAACCACCTGACCATACATTCTGGAGAGCGCCCCTTTAGCTGCGCCACGTGCCAGCGCACCTTCCGCCTGAGGGAGCACGCGGAGCGCCACGCGCGCACCCACGCCCCGCCCACAGGTGGGTGCTGCCCCCCCTGCCACGCAGACACGCACACAGACCCAAGCGCCCTCTCTACGTCTCTCTCATAAAGTGGAAAAATACCCCTCCCCACCCTCCCCGACCCCCGCCTGCATGCCAAGTCCCACTAACCGCGGCCCCACAAGTAACACGCTCGCTGCTCCCTCGGCTGGGGCGCCCTGGCTCGCCTGACGCGCGTCCCTCCCCCTTTTGCAGAGGGACCCAAGGAGTCCAAGGCCCTGGTGCGTCTTCACAAGGGACCCATTGCCACGACGACGGCCACGGCCACCATGGTGGACCCATCGGCAGCCACCACTCACCGGTGCCCACTCTGCCCCTTTGCCACCACCTCCGTCAACGACTTCTGCAAGCACGTGGTCCTGCATGCCGAGGGCCGCTCCAACTGCACCGTCTGCGACAAGAAAGAGGTGGTCGAGCCCCTCGAGGCCCCCAAGCCAGCACCAGGAGTGGTCACTGTGGCAACGGTGGCCCCGCCTTCTCCCCAACGCTGTGGCGTGTGTGGCGAGACGTTTGGGGACGTCACCGCACTGCAGTGCCACGTTCGAAGTTGCCACACCGAGCCTGCTGGTGCCACCCAGCTGCTTTGGAGCTGCTCCTTTTGTGGTCTCGTGTTCAGCCAGAAGGCCCAGCTGGACACGCACATGGCTGGCCACATGGCAGTGAGCGAGCGTACACCATGGAGCGCGACAGCACGTACTATAGAGCCGCTAGCTAAACCCAAGGAACGGCCCTACACGTGCCCGACGTGCGCAAAGACCTTCTGCCAGAAGGCCCACCTTGAGAACCACTTGCGCATCCACACCGGTGAACGCCCATTCAGCTGCACCGTGTGCGGCAAGGCATTCCGGCGCAAAGAACACATTGGGCGCCACATGCGCATCCACACAGGGGAGCGGCCCTTCTGCTGCCCGCACTGCGGCAAGCGCTTCAGCCAGAAGGTGCACCTGGAGAGCCACGTGCGCATCCACACCGGGGAGCGACCTTTCAGCTGCTCGGCCTGTGGCAAGACTTTCACTCGCAAGGAGCACATTGAGCGCCACATCAAGACCCACACTGGCGAGCGCATGTTTGTCTGCTCGTCGTGTGGCAAGTCCTTCAACCAGAAGGCCCACCTGGAGAGCCACATGCGGACACACACGGGTGAGCGGCCCTTCAACTGCTCGCCGTGCGGCAAGACTTTCCGCCAGAAGGTGCAGCTGGAGCGCCACAGCCGTACCCATGCTCCACAGCTCCTGCAGATAGGGCCGCCGCAGCAGCAAGCACCTCAACAGCAGCCACCTCAGCAGCAGCAGCAGCCTGGCTGCTCCGAGGAGCAGCAACAGCAACAGAGAGTGCCCCTGTGCATACCGGGCTGTCCGACGTGTGGCAAGGCCTTCTGTTGCCACCTTGAGCCAGGGCTCAACATTCGCAACCTTCTGGGTGAAGCCGCAGCTCAACAGCAGCAGCAGCAGCAACAACAGCAGCAGCAGCAACAACAGCAGCAACAGCAGCAGCAGTGTGCCGTGCAGGACCCAGTGGCCAAGGCAGCGGCAGCTGCGGGGCCTCTGTAGCTTTGCCCCGAGATCCCGATATTGACTGTTACTGACTTGAGTGACTCAGGTGGCGGGTGTTCTGTCCTTGTTCCCCCTTTCTAAAAGTGCGCACGCGAATTGTGGCTTTGAAGACAAAAAAAAAACAAATATATATATTAATTCTTTTTGCTGTTATATGCCTTCAGTGTAAGTTGACATTCTCCATTGCCCATTTTTAGCCTGTTTGACCACAATAAAGGAGCTTTGACACATGCTTGCCAGCTCGAACTGCAGTGACCGCGAGATGTGCAAGATGTGACCGCGATTGTTCAGTGAATAGGCTGTATGCGCAATTTTGCGGGAATGTTTGCAACGTTGGAGGAAATAGAGAATGATGCCAATAACGCACAAGTCTCGAGCAACCACTTGACGCGTTCTCCTCGCCCAACGGTGCGCTGCGCCGAGTAGCGGAGCGGCCTTGGGCGTGCGGTCTGCGGCGCGTGCCGCTGGGCGGCGCCAGCTGGCCGCGCGCGCGCGACTCGTGTGTGACGTCAGTAGCCGCGTCGCAGCAGCCGCGGTGGCGGCGGCTCCGCCCGGCAGTCGGGGACTCGTGCCCGTACCTCGATAGTGCGCGTTTGGTCGGCTGCCTTCGGGTGGCTAGTGTGCCCCATGGATTACGGTGCGGATCATCTCGGATTACGGCGGACCTGATCGCTGACACGCGCCATGGACCGGCTGGCTGATGTCGAGCCGGGCTTCGAGCCGCAAACGCGTGCTCGCTCCAACACTTGGCCGCTACCGCGGCCCGAAAATTACGGCGGCGATGAGAAGGCGGGCACGCAGGAGAGCCCCTTCGGTGAGGCGGGCGCCCCGAAAAAGAATTCGTCGCGTCGCAACGCCTGGGGCAACATGTCCTACGCGGACCTGATTACGCAAGCCATCCAGAGCGCACCCGAGAAACGCCTCACGCTGTCGCAGATCTACGAGTGGATGGTGCAGAACGTGCCCTATTTCAAGGACAAGGGCGACAGCAACAGCTCCGCCGGCTGGAAGGTAAGACGTGGCCGGCGTTAGGGCTAGCGGCCCGACGGCCATGACGACTTGTTGCGCCGATCGCAACTTGGCCGCCGCTGGGGTTCTTTCCACGCGCCGCCCCTCTCGCTCGCCAGGCCTCTCCTGCCGAGACCTTCGGGGCGTTTTCGATGTCACGTGACTTTCGTGCACGTGACGGCTCGCCGGCTTCGACCCAAAGGGGTGACCTTGGCCACGCGTGTTCGCGCGTTGGCATGGCGACGCGGCCTTCGGGCGCTATGCCAGCGCGCGTGCTCATCCGAACGGAGGGGGGAGGTGGCCTGGCGATCGGGGGGGAGGGGGGAAGGGGTATTGAGTGCGTTGCATGCGCGTGCTGGGGGGTTCGAACCCTCGTGACTGACTCCAGCATGGGTCGTTGTCCCCACGCAGAACTCGATCCGGCACAACCTCTCGCTGCACAGCCGATTCATGCGAGTACAGAACGAAGGCGCCGGCAAAAGCTCGTGGTGGATGCTGAACCCGGACGCGAAACCTGGCAAGGCAGCACGACGCCGGGCTACCTCGATGGAGACTCCTCGCTACGAGAAGAAGCGGGGGCGGCTCAAGAAAAAGCTGGAAGCTCTGCGCGCGTCTCCGAGTCCGTCCTCGTCGGAGGGCCCCTTGGACCCGTTCCCCGAGTCACCGCCAGCTAGTCGGCTAGACCTGCAGCACTGCAGCCCGCTGGCGCCGTTGTCCGGCTCGCCGTCTGCGTGGCCGCCCCAGCAGCTGATGCCTGTGGACCGGTACGGCGCCGGCCCGCTGGCCGACACGCTCACCCAGTCCATGACCCTGGGAGACCGGCACGACACAGCGCCGCCGCTTCCCATGGGCCCGTCGGCGTCGCAGGTGATGGGTCGTCTGTTAACGTTCAACGACCACCTTCCTAACGACCTGGACCTCGACCACCTGGACGCCGTGCCAGGTCTGCACTGCGACGTCGACCAGGTGATTCAACACGAGCTCAGCGTGGACGGAAACCTGGACTTCAACTTCGACACGCATGCCAGGCCCTGGGTCCACTGACACTCTAGTCCCCGTGCCAAGTTAACCCCGTGTACATAGTTCCCCCTTGTTGTATATATATTATATATTTACGCCGCCAGCGTGCCTCGTGAGCGGCCAGTCCGTCCACGCGCGGAACACTTGTTACTACGACGTTAAGCTTGCGTCCCGTTGTGTACATACGCCCTTTAGCTGTTGTACTCGACCAGAGAGCATTGAAATAAAAAGTACTCCTTGTTGCCACTGCCGCAGCCTCACTTCGTGCGCGGCCCTCCTCGACCCTGAGGCCGGACTGCGTGGGAGAGCGGGCGCATGACGCAAAGCGCTGACGTCGAGGCTGCTACCGCGCGCGGTCCATGGCCGCTGTCAACGGGCCGTCGAACTGTCGGCCGAGATCACGGCCTCGCCGTGACAACGTCTCGATGAGGCTGCAGGTGCGCGCGTGGAATTCACGATCGCCGCCACGTCGCACGAGCCAACCTGTTGCCGCGCGCGTCATAATCTCGAGGAAAAGCTCGCGCGCGCATGTGAATGAGAAAGCTCGCACGGCCGCCCGCAACCTGTTTCAACTGCGCTGTAATTTTGACGACCCCCGTCGTCATGACTACGCACGTGTTGCGCAAATTCCAGCCTTCGGGAATGCCGCCGCTTTTTTTTTTTTTTGGTAAACGCGCCATGCGAAACCACGTCTCGCCTGTACCGTTTAATCTGCAAACCTTATCGCGCGTTGACTAAATCGGTATGAACCGCGAAGCGATTAACTATCGGTTCGCCATTGAAGCGTAGCTCTTCGAAACGGAGCGAGCCACGAGGTGTCCGCGTGGAGTGCGAGTTTCGCAATTGGGTGGCCTTGCGCTTTGCCGCGCGGTTGGGATGGTCTAAGCGCCATCGAGGTGCTTTAATGGCGGCGCGGTTGCGTGCACGTGCGGAAGCCGATGATGCAAGAGCTACGTCCTTATATTTGGCCCGTTTCGCTTGCACCTCTCCCGGCGAACGACTGCGCGCGTTCCCGTCGGGAGAGGAGTTAATAGTCTGTCGTTTTAGACTGAACCAACCAGTTGTCAGCGTTTACAAGGTGCGATTCGCAAAATGCGCCACCTCTGTTTGGGGTGCTCGCTTTACGTTTCAGGTGAGTAAGTACGTGCTACTACTTGGCTTCGTTGAAAACACGCTTCTGCCTAAGCAGCTCCGGGTTAACGCTTGAACAATCTCCTGCTGCGCGAGTTATTGCGCAATTTTCGAACTGCCACGAGCGCTGTCTCATCATAAAAATATGACCCGCACAGAACGTGCTGCATTGCAAGTCTGGACTGCGGGAAATCGTCCCCGCGAACGACGCTTTCTTGGCCTTGACTGCGCAAGGCGTGTGGACCGTACCACTAGGCGATGTGAGGTAAGTCTGCGGCAGCCCGAGTTTCACGACCAGCCGCCGCGGCAACAGAGGAGCGATTGCGACACAGCAGAGCCGAGCAAGAAATAACTCTCGCCCGATTGGTCGCCCCGGCTGTGTTGACATTGCAGCAGTGGCTGCGGCTGTACCGCGCACGCTAGCCGCGTTTATGTACGTGTTCGTAGAATAAGCGAGCGCTCGTCGATCCCCATTTTTTTTCTTTATTTTAATTCGTAAAGTTTTCCGTCTCGCACGAGGCTTCACAAAGAACGCTCACTGGCAATGTTTCCACTTCCTCGTTCAGATCTTAAGCCGAGCGGACTACACCTGTAGTGTATGCGCTAAATATTTCGTTAAACATTTATTCATCGTCTAACGTCCGACAAATATATTCGATCCACGCGCCAATTTAAGTGACCTTGACGTTACGAAATGCCTGCCCGCGCGTTGTACGAAGCCTGGACGACTCTTAGCGCGACGTTGTCATTTTTATTAAAACGCAGTCCGTCGATTGCATCAAACGTTTCCGCGTGTTTGAAATTTCAGACGCCGAACGCTGTCGTTCGTTCTCTCTGGCCAATCTGAAACCACTCTACTGCGCGTCACACATTTCCGGCAAGCCGACTTCACCACGTAGCGCCGCTGTCGTGAGGTAAACGCTCACCTGCGCAGGCAGTTTCCGTAAAGTCCGGAACGCGTCATTAAAGACGGAAATGACACGTGAAGCTAACCTGGAGCAGCGTGAGAGGTCAAGTGGAAGGAGGCGATAGGCGCAGTCCGGGCGGCATTGAAACGATTGTCATGTGACTTTCTATTGTTACTTCCATGTACCAATTCACATGGGAGCTCTCATAGTGGGTTCCATCTGAGCAGGTGCAGCCGCCAAGGTCGTTGGGCGCTGTTTAGCTTTCTTTGTTCCGCGTTATACATAGCGCGAGGGCTGACGTAATTCGGCATTTTTTGCAGCATGTACAAGACTCTGACGTACTTTCCCTTACGTAAATCACAAGCCTTAGTTTATTGAAGGACAAACTTCTATTTAAATATTTGCTGTAATGTCACCTGCTTAATTTTCAAGGAGACCAACAAATTGACATGCTAAAGCTGCACATGCACATACATGCGGGAATTGGGAAATGAAACAAGCATATTTAATTTGTATTTCTCAGTAACGTACTGTCCTCTACCGTATAGATAAATCCTTGGGTCGTGTATTCATTTTTATTTTCAGCAATATAAAGAAGTGCAAGCAGGCCTTGTTGAATAAATTCAATCAGATGTAAACATAATTCAATCTTGTGTCAACAGTTCAGGAGTTGCGCATTTTCTTTTGCATCTATAGAACAAGTCAGCCTACTCTTGCAGAAATAAGTTGTGACTTCAGTTGAGTGTTAGTTTACTGAGATTCTGGCATCACCTTCATTTTAGTAATAACAAACCCCTATATTTAGCTTGTAACAAAACCAAAAATGTGTGGGCGGTGTAGCACCAGATAACATTGATTATATCATCATTCTTGGCAAGTTATTGTATAAATGCCATGCTTTTATGGCTACTTGTGCCCAGAACTTTCATTTCCTTTGCAAAATTTGTTCAAGGTCGGTTTCATTCTTATATTTCTGACTTTCATGTATCTCTCCATCTTCTGTAAGGATTTCTTTTCCTTTATCAATGAGGGACTTTATGGGGGCAGTTTTTCACAATTGCTTTGTTCTTTACGAGGTGGAAGCTTTCAACTTCAGTAAAATGCAGCCAGCAGATTCTCTTAGTAGAAAGCTATTGTTTCTCGCTTTGTCAAGACATGGTATGCTTAGTAGTGGGGTTCGTTTTGTCACAGCTGCTCCAACAAAGCCGCACACAGTTCTCCGGGCTGCCACCGCCATCTAAACGAATTGAAAGGCAGCAACAAAAGGAATACAAGACAAATGAAAAAAAAATGTAAAGCAGAAATAACAGGTATGTGTGCAAAAGCACACCTACTGCTTGTTGAAATTAATACTCATGATACAAGATATACCCACAGTTGCTTTAAAAAAAAATAGAAAAATAAATATTGGTTGGAACATCCTACTGATCTTTTGCAGATTTCAAAATGAAAAGAACTGCTGAAAAAATAGTTATGTCCAAATAAACCGTGACATGGTAACGAAATTTACTGTGTTAACTTGCAGCTCTAACAGAAAGCAAAATGAAATGTGGACTCTGCCTTTAGAAAAGCAACACAATAGCCTTTCTACGTAAGCAACATCTTTACAGCACAAGAGAGGATAGGGGAGTGGGCTGTTATTTTTTTATTACAGGTCCCAGCCATTTCAGAATTTATGACCTGGCATTTAAGCTGAAATCCACATTGTTTATTTTCCATCTGTTATTTACTGACAGCAAGACTGTAGAAAAAGAAGGGGGGGGGGGGGTGGTTGGAGAGTCTCAGACCGCTTGACGAGGTTTCTGGCTGCACGCCTTTGTTTTATTTTCTGCAGCAGCTGCAATTTTTTGGTCAATTCTTTTTTTCTTGCTCAATGTGGCATCATTATTATATTGTACAAAGAATGCCTGTCCCTCTGTGCCCCTGGAATTTTACGGTCTGTGTTTGTAATGATCCTCTTGAATCGACAACCAAAATAGAAGACTCTTTTTTGTCTACCTTGTGGAATGTTGTGTACATACGAGCAGAGCATATAGAGCCAATGCTACACTGGTCGCTTTGACAAACTTTGCATGTGATGAGTGCGAGTGCCCTTGAATGACCCACCTATCCTCTCAACATTTTCAGAACTAGCAGGTTTCTGGTCCTAAGTAAGTAAAACAAGTTTCTGTTACCATGCGATTTTTTCAGTCTTGATTTGGTAACAAAGAATTTATTGTTGAAATGTGGCTTTTACTCCAGGTAGTTAAAAATACATATTGGAATGACTATTTTTATGTACCATTCAGGTCACGAGCAACGTGTCACTAAAAGCGGCGAGCCAGTGAGATCCAAGCCATTTGTGACACCTAGTGAGGTCACAAGTGATTGTGTGCCGCCAGTTTTGGTATGCCATTGATATCTACTTAACATGGCTTCTATCTAGGAGCGCTGACAGAAAAAGTTTGGATTTTCTTTTTATATATAGGGAGCTAACAAATTGACCCACTTACAACGAATATAAAGCTCGTTTGATCGCTTATACACAGTTTCTGTTTGAGAGAGTACGCAGTGAGGCAGAACCCAGTGTGGTTTTGTGTAAACATAGCTGGCTATAGCAGCACGCAAAACCACATGCACATAAGCAACTTCTTCAATAAGGGTTTCCTGCTATAATCCCCTTTGAGCATGACTCCCAAGATAATGTATTGCCGAGGCAAGGACGTCGGCCTTTGTACTCCCGCACAAGTATGCCCCTTCTTTCAGTGGGAAAGGTTTGCTAGGAGTTACTTTGCCTTCAACACTTTGTGTTGGTGCTCCTGTAAGCTCACCAAGGCATTTTCTAGTGGCTTGAAAAATACCATCTGACCATGTGGTGGCCCCATTTTCTTTTACCTCCCGATTTGACTACTAGTGTGTTATTAAGGCATAAAAAACGATTTGGTAGAAAGCCACACATTTGCAGGATGAATGCTTTATAAATTATCACAGAAACAGTTTCTAAAAAAGTTCGATTGGATCAGGACATTTGGGCCTTCAAAGAAATGGGAAGCATGCACCCCATGAAACAGTAGCTTAGCTGACAAAGTAGTTCCGATAAAATTAACGATAACAGCATCTTTGTAGATTGAGTATGATCCACGAGGAGCAGCAAGTTTTCTCGTTAAGTTCTAAACCTGTCATAAAACCTTACTGATTTGTCTTGAACCTCAGGCTCAAAAGTTGGTGACCCACATTCTAATTATGTACATAAGACAAGATAATGATAAAATGGTACATATAAGATGATAGATCCATACATTGTTGAAGTGAGTTATCATGGGTTGTTCATTCACGAGTAGCCTCAAATAGAGCACCAAAACTTTTTATTCCACTTCTCACTGAGAAACAGGGCATTATTGTATTGTGCAGCCTGCGGGCTTTAGGCATGGCTCTTGGTTGCCAGTGAGAAGATAGACTGTTAGCTGCCCAGATAATAACTGATAAAAGTGATAGGCTATTAACAATGGATAACATTGTAGGCTATCAGATTTCATTTTGAAGTATTCACTGTGGATTGCACTTGTTTCAGCATCATTATTACTCATATTTCATTAGGTTACATTATTTGGCCTGCTGTAGTAAGGAAAACAGTTTGCATGCTTGGCTCATTTTGCCCGTGCCTTTAGTTGCTAATGTTTTAGTTTAGTTGCTGTGGTAGCTTACCTCTTCATGGGTGGAGCTATTTGCATAAAATGTTTTTTTTTATTTTTAGCTGCATGAATGAGGCAGACAATGCTGCAATGGAAGTGTAATGTCCAATTCTGTGGAGTGACAAATTCTTTTTTTTAAGACTTGAGTGAGATGAAAGCAGTGCGAAGTATTTTTTCTAACCTTTTCAATGATAGTGAGGGCCCTGCCTTGTCATTTGTGCAAGAACAAAAACACATATTTTACTAAAAATGCCAGAACACAAACTGAAATCCCTCTAAGTAGTAGCCACTTTTGCTGTAGTTACATACATAAAACTATCCTAGCTAAAGAGCATGCATGCTTTCTGATTCTGTTCTGTGTGTGACCTAGTTCCAGGAGCTTTCTGCTTGGACCAAGCTCTGCTTGTGGGCTTCCATGGGGTGGCCTCGTGGCTGCGTACAATGTGTGTCCAGGATCTTGGGAGTTGCTTCTTAATGGCAAGGGACCACCCATATGCCGCGTTTCGTGCAGCATACAGCATCTTTTGCATTCACCAGATGCAAGTCCAGTGCTGTGGTGTGCGAGACTTTTGGCAAGTGAACATCATGCAAGGTCAGTACGTAAAAGGGAAAAAGTTGACACACACTTGGTAGTTGTACGCATCTTAGTGACAACATTCTGCCATTGCTTGTAGATGCTCCGCATGGACTCGCATATGTATTAGCAGGAAATTAAGAACGATTATATGAAGCCAAACTTTATTCATGACAACAGCAGGGTTAATATCTACCTTTGCTGTCTAGTCAAACATAATTTTTACAACAACCCATAGATTTATATGCATTCTAATGCATCTGGCTGTGTAAATTGAAGATTGAGATATTTACTTTCAAAGTCAATTTCTGAGAGACAAGAGATGACTGTCATTCTTTCTTATGGCAGTCATCTCAGTGGAGGCCTAGTGCAGCTTGCACATTGAAATTTTAGAAAACTTATAGCTACTGCTTACAGAAAGATCCATTTTTTCTGTTGCAAAGTGATGTTTTATTTCATCTTGCCTTGTTACAATTAGAAATTTATACAAATGTGAATCATGACCGTTTATAGCTCAGAAGAGTGTCTCTTGCATGATAGGTGTTGTCACTCTCCAAGACCACTCCTTCCTGTCCTTACATTCGTTGGCCCTACGACCTCTTTTTGGCAAACTATAATAGTTAAGAAAGAGAAAGAAGACAACCACTTGTTTGTAGCACGACGCCTCAAGGGAATCGGTATGGACTTCTCAGAAAGAAAAGCTTCTTAGTTGCTGCAAAATTCGTCCTGGTCCGGAGTTCGAGCTTGGGACCAGGATGAATTCTTTCTCTTTTCTAACCCTTTAGCCACCTTGTGGGTTTCCGCAGAACTAATTTGCAAACATTAGTTTAGAGAAAAAAAAGTGAGATTGTTGTAATGGGAGTGCTACTTTCTATTCCAGGGGTGACTGTTTGACTCTCGGAAGCTCTCTCTTTTTGACAAAGCACCTCTCACGACTTCTCGGTTTGAAGCTGAGTGACCTCCCCAGTCAGTCAGCCGACCCAGAGGAGCGAGGGCCCTGCATACTGCTACTAGGTTTACCAGATGGCCGTGTTCTATCCATGCTGTTACGTTCTGACCACTCTCCTGAATCTTGTAGGGCCCGTCTAGTTTGTGATTTGGGCCAGCCAGTGGCTGCCATCTCTTGCTGGCAGCCTGAACATCTCGAGAACAAGGGTGAGTACTTTGCCAATGCCAATGGCTTTCTTATTCTGCGGTAGCCTACCCGCTAGACCTCAAACGCAGCTTTAAGAAAATGTTCATTTCTATTCTGACTTCTATCTCCAGAACAACTGTCCCCTAGTAGTACTCACCAATTGTCTTAACCGACAGAAGCTTGCAGCTTGGGTTAGCATTTGTCATGCTTTTTCGTTGCTAGCTTTCTCTTTGGGGCACATAGTACTGCCATTCTAAGGGCAACAATTGCAGTTGCATCTGTGCAAACACACAAAAATATGTGCAAGCATACACAGCTTGAATATTCTATAAGATAGATTATTCACTCTGGGCTGCCGTTAGAAACCGTGTACTTTTAAGTGCCATAATTTGTTTTGCTTGAATGAAGACTCATGTTGACCACTGTTGTAGGCAAAACGAATAATGATTGAAGTTGCTGGTGGGTCCTACGGGATGGGAACGACTCTTTCTCTTAGGTATTGATGCGAGATATTGTTTAATGATTCAAAGAATTAGCACTCCTCTGCTTATTCGACAGACATGGAGATGCACATCATTGGTGCTAGGGGCAAAGTGCTGAGCAGCTGCAGTGGAACGTGGCTGGAGGCCTGGGCACCTAATATTCTTGAGGAAGCACATGACTTCTGCCTGAATGGAGCTCTTATGCATTGGCTACACAATGGAACTCCCTGGGAGGCCCGCATGGCCATCAGGCAGCAGTCACCACAGGAGCCTGCGTTTCTCCAGGTTGAAGCAGGGCCATTGCCTCTGGGAAAGGCTGTGTCGGTTCAGAGCCTTGTGCCCTCAGGTGAGGCAAATCGTGGGTTGTGAGTGAGTGTGTATCGCATGGCTAGTTATACGTGCTAAGCAAAATTCAACAAGCAGACAGTGTAGCAAGGGCAGCACCAGGATCTCTTTACTGAGGAGACACCCATGAGAGGCGGGTTCCTTCAGGGGTACAGGTAGGCTGGGAACATGCGTGCTATGTTGTGGATATATTTGCTTTAAGAGGGGCAAAGCAGGGCAGGTGGAAATCTAAGGAGGGGGGCAGCCCCCCCTCCCTCCACTTGTGCACACTGCTGGTGTTGCCCTGAAGTGAAGGATTGCTGAAACGATGTATGCATTGCAGTAGTCAGTGTTTATGGAAAGGAATATACTATCAAAAGAGGTGTAGACACGTCAAAGCACATTTAGAGGTCAAGTTCACTAGAGGCACAGTAGTTACATTAAAAATAATTATATGTATCAGTTAGGAACTAGTAAATATCTTTTAATTGGGGTAGCTCTTCTCGAGCTCTGTCTCTGAGTTTCTTGTCTCTAAGCTGTTAGCTTAAGTAATAGAAACGAGTCCTCGCTTGCCTCTGTTTTAAGATTGCGATTGTTTGTACGTTGCCCTGCCTGCAGTCTTAACCAAGCTTCACCCTAAAACAAGTACCAGTGAGAGTGAGCTGAACCAGGATGTCTCTGGGCTCCTGATCCTGGATGGCAGTGGAGGCGTGCGCCTGGTGTCACCCTTGCCTCGACAATGCCTTTCGCTGCAGGGTCTGCATCCACACCCTATCGTGCAGGCCAAGAATGAGCTCTTGTTCGTCCAGGCTGCTATGCAGCAACTGCGGCAGCTCCAACATCACTGTGAGTGCTCAGAGAGAAGGGTTATTTAAGCATCGTGAGCTGCCTTATGATGCCAGCACGCGCCCATGCGCGCGCTCACGATCACATCGAAACTTAGCCGCGTTCAAAGAAAGAAAAAAGAAAGTCCCTAATGTCATGACACACACTAATGAAAAGATGCATTTTGTGCCCTTGTTATGTTCCTCCGTGCATAGCTTTCAGTGTAGCTTGCTCGTACGAAAGAAGAGAAAGTGCTTTAATCAAGCAGCAAATCACTTTAACTCCCCTCTTACTTGACGGATTCAAAAAAGTTGTGGCAGTTGAATTGTGAGGCAGTTGGCATTTTCAATGAAGCCATTAGAAAATTACATGTAAAGGTTTCGTAGGGCTCCTTTTAGGTGAAATGCAGGCAAGTAGAAGAAAGAACTTGACCGTTTCTGTAGAGTGAAGGGAAACACTATATGTACTAACAAGGAGATTCGGACATGTGGAGTAGACAAGAAGTCAGATGTGTGCACTGTGCTCCAAGAGCTGAAATGCGGTCCCCTCTTCTCAGCAGAAGGTAGACAATACCTGTGTCGAGTTGCAGCAAGAGCCTTTGAAACTACACGTGCGCAGTTGTTTAATAGCTGTAGCAAAAAGATTATTCAAGGGCAGACGAGTGGGGTGTACCATAACATTACTGCTTGAATGCAGTTGCAAAAGCTTATTAACTGAGTAAAATAAGTAAGTATAATTGCTAAAATTGGCTTCCTTATATGCAGCATTAAAATCCAAATCAAATTAATTTGGTACCTCTCAGTCATTGTCAAATGTGCGCCTGCCATGGTCATACCACTCTTAAACCCTGAGCGTCTGCAGCATCAACTGGCATTGCTGCTTTTGTCAACTAGCTTGCTTGCTTAGTTATCCAGTCAATAAACAAGTTCTTCTTAGTTGGTCTATAAACACCAGTATATACCATTTCAATCGAGGCCTATGTGATCGGATCACTTCTAACTAAATTCTATATAGTTACTCTGTAAACACCAGTACACGTACGAATTCAGCCAAGACCCATGCATGATTGAGCAAAACTTTTGACCATAGGTTTGGTCACTTTCGTGTCTATATTGTCTTGTGTTCCAGCGATAACAGTCAACGCTCAGCGTGAAGATGGGCACTTGGTAGCCACTTTCCCGGATTCTGAGGCCTCAAACTGGGTTCATGTAGCCAGCTTTGATATTGGCGACCGCACCATTTGTCGGTCTGCTTCTGCTTCTCCAGCAACAGGTAGCCGTTTACTCTACTTCACTGCATCTCATAATTGTTTGTTGTATGCAGATTTCGCAGATTTTTTCTTCTTTTCACTCCAAGCACTGACAGGCTAGTACTTTAGCTGCCTTAGCATTTCTGGAAATAAATGTGCAATATCTTAAGCTTCCAAATCACACTTGTTGCTGCTGCAGAGACAAATTAAAATCTGTAGCATATCTCATATTGCATACACTATGTTTTCGTGTTAATTTATTATTACGATTTCTTCATTTTTCTATCATTCTACAAGAGTATGTACACTTCTAGTATTTTTTCCACTCCCATTTCTTTTCATTGAATTTTTGTGGTTCTACATATTATTGTGATTGTGCATGTGTTTCCTTGCTTTTGTTACCCACTGATTTTAAATCTCATTGTTGATGCATTATTATGTGCAGCTATTGCTGCTGACGCTAGAAAAGTGGTATGGTGCACATGAAGCCAACATATTTGTTGGCCCTTTGGGTATGCTCTCACTGTGCCTTAAACATGCCAGACAAAGATGGTTGTATTGATTTATTGATCTGATAATTCAGTAGATATACCGTATGAAATAAGCTGAAGTGGCACTTCAGTAAAGCAAGACAATGAAACGGAATGATTTTGCACACTGCACAAGATAGAGAGGGGCTATTTTTCCTAATGCTATTTCTGTGAAAGTATTGCCCCCTGATTAATTGCATTTTGCTATCTTCCAGGGGGAAAGCCATTGAAGATACGCATCAGATGTGACACAGCTGCAGTGGCCACTATGTCTTTGGTGTTACCATCCAGGGAAGCCACAGGAAAACCAGTGCTAACTTTGCTCAAGACAACAGTGCTTCCGTCGCAGACCTCTATCAAGGAAGGGCCTGCACAGAAAACAGCTGTGCTAACTGTGGCAAGCCACTTAGTTTCCAGTGGTTCATGTAAGCATATGTACATACTTGACACATAGCGTGAGGAAACTCGTATGCCATCATACTCATATGCAACTGTAAAAACTAAGCCTAGCAGACTCGATAAATGGAACCTGAAGGGACCAGGAATATGTGTTCCGGTAATAGGCGTGCTTGCTGAGAGCTGAGCAGGGGTGCAGAATTCAAGTACGGAACTAATCGTATTAAGGGCAGTTGTTTCGTTTAAGAGATTTTTATTTACTGAAGGTCTGCTGTAAGCAGCTGTAATAACTTTCACACTTTTCCGCCCTGCTGAAGCATATATACTCTCAACGATGTGTTGTGTGAATTGATGTTACAATTAGGGCAGAGTACCATTCTATTCCGGGTGGATAAAACTTTAATAATAAACTATAAAGAAATAGTAAAGGCAACAATTAGGTTGCGTTGTTTCATGAAATCACACTTCTGCAGAAGCAAAATGGTTGCTTTAACTGCAGAGCACTGAACCGTCATGGCAACTCAGCAGCTGAAGTCTTGCACTGCCAAGCTGAAGGACATGGTTTTGAATTTCGGCATTTTTATGAATATTCATTGCCTATTTGCTCAGAGGACAATTCTGGAAGGATAGTGAGAGAACTAGTGGCCATCATCCATCAAATTCAAGAAAGTGTCAGCAAGGCCGGATATCCCTAGTACACATTTTTGTATTTCTGGTGCAGTGAAGTTGCCTGTAGTGTTTTGGAAGTTTATATAGAGTAAAAATATTTACATTGAATGCCGCTTCGCACTCTTGTAAAAGCTTTGATAGGACCTTGTAAGTCCTTCAGTGCTCTCAAAGTTTTTTCTCCAAAACGCATACAAATCCCGTAATCGTGCAGAAATGAAGCTGATAATGATGCTACTCCAAATTGTTTGCACTAGTTAGCAGCGATATAATGGAGCCCAGCAGTGTCTACTCAGGGCCACACCCAGGAATGTTTTTGGGGGGTTGTTTATAAGTGGAACGGCTGCCAAAGGCAGCCATTTTATTTATAAACATGGTCGAATTACTCATGTCGAATCTGTGAGGGAGTGTAAATACTTTTGTATCACCCGGAAAGTTATACCATGTAAAAATTTTGGAGGGTATCAGAACCTCCTGAACTTCTCTCTAGTTACGGCCCTGTGTCTACTTTGATGTCTTTATTAGTTGTCACTGTTGAAGTCATGGGCAACATTATAAAGCGAAGGACTCAGCTGAGCAATTTTCGATGTGATACGTTTGTTCGTGCTACAAAATTCTAAATGCTAGTGTGCTGCAGGCCTAAGAGTAGCAGCAGTAAAGTTGAGAAATGGGAACATTCTAGGTAACAAAAGCAAATTACACATGCAGAAATGAAAGAAAAAAAAATGTCTTGAATTAATTACTATAGAATTTGACATGTTATTTTTGAGAGCACTAACTTCTCATTTGCACATTCTGATTGCGTTTAGCAGATTACATTTTAGATTACACTTTCTGTTAAGTTTGCACTTATTTCCTTCATTCATAGCTAAGGTCTTGTTCTGGCACCCTCAGGTAGTATACAAAGGCGTTAATTGGTCAGCTGCCAGCTCTTAAGATCACGTGCCATGTGATACAGACAGGCAAAAAAAAGTGTCCCGCACTTACCGTAGTAACTACTAGCGGCGCTGACTGACACTCCTACGTTTAAATGCACGTATACTGTATACCCTAGAACAGTGGTTCTCATATGGGGGTCTGCGGACCTTAGGGGGTCCACGAAGCTATTTCTGTGATTCGGAAAACCCTCACCCGCATTTTGATGAACTGTCCAAAATGAAATGATGTGGCACATTTGTTTGATGTTTTGGTAGCAATAAAAGGCACCTGTTTCACGCTCCAATTGTGCTAATTTACCTATGTACCCCCCCCCCCCCCTTCCCTCCTCTTCGCTGCAAGGGGTCCCCCATCACTTCCACCAGTCCACAAGGGGTCCTCAACGCATCCATGGCTGAGAACCACTGCTCTAGAAAGTGGACAGAGGGATGACAGCCGCCGTAGATCAGTTGGTAGAGCATCGGACGCGCTATTTGAAGGTCTCAGGTTCAGTCCCTGCCGGCAGCAAGTTCTCTCTTCGCCTACTTCACATTTCCATAGCAATTACTACTCACAGCATGCCCTGTACTTTCCTTAGCATCCTTGTCCTCATTAATGCACATGAGTGTTTTTCCCATTGTAACAGAAAGCATAATACTGCATATTGAAAAAGAACAGGTGCTCTTTCTTAGGGTTATGCAATGCTTCTCACGATGCATTGCTCTTAACAGCTGACAAGCTAACTTTTGCAGTCACATTGTAGTGTAGATGACATTAATTTGCTGGAACAAGCTATTTAAAAAAGTATAATTAATCTTTTTTTCCCCAAGTTGGTAGGAAGATATTTTCGTTCAGATATGCAAAACCTTGTGTTTGGAATCCCTAGGTGGTGTCAACAGGTTTACCGAGCGCCTTGGACTTCAAGCATGGCCCGCACAATTAGAATCTCTGGGTCAAGGTGTCTCATCGTTGGAGCTTGAGCTGCCTGCGGGCTGCTGTTGGCCGGCACTCAGAGCGGAGACATTGCTACGCATGCTCGTAAGACTAAAACGTCACCTCTTTATTTTTTCCCCAATAAACAGCTTGAAGGGATCTGCAGTACCTGAAACTATCGAGCGAGCAGTCATATGGTCAGAGCTCTTCACGAGAAGCTGAAAATGAAACTTAAAAATTATTTTAAATGCAAGAATCTTCTAACTTCAATGAAAACTAAAAAACAAGCACTCTGGGAAAGCTTTACCTGCTGTATATATTAGTCGTAGTCGTACGTACATACTACTATTTTTTTCATCACTAAACAGTTTATAGAAAAAAATTTATTACCTAACTTCTCTATTCATTTTCGAATCAATAGCTAACTTTTCTATTCATTCTAATATCAATAAATTAATAATAACTAAGTTGTAGACTGTCTATAATAACTTCAGAATCAAGCATTTATTTTGTGTTGAATCTGCCTGGTTGTTTTTTTCAGAAAATAAACAAAAACCAGCAACACAATTCAAATATGACGTGCACTTGCGTGCAGCTCCAGAAACGCTTCCAAGCCTTCGAATGTAAACATTCGACAGATCTCTGTCTGGTTGGGTCGGTAAACAGGGAAACGATTTTAACTCCAACCATAAAGTATGTGAAAAAGTGTAAACTCGACGTTTCGGAACCGCGGGGCGTAGTCCGTGTGCACACGGACTACGCCCGCAGCAAAACAGGAGGGGGGCCGTAGGGGGTCATTAACTGCCCCGCGAGTGCCTTGAAGACGCCACTACAACGTAGCCACAGTCCCCCCTGAGGAAGGAAACAAGCCGATTCTGAAACATTGGGTTTACGCTTTTTCATGTACTTTTTGGTCGAAGTGTTCGTTAACTAATACATGACTGCGCTCATAAATTTTGCAAAGCTTCGTGCTGTTTCATAGATACCATGCCGACGCATTTGTCATCAGGTGTCTAGCCCCGTTTCTCCGTCCTGTTGCTGTTAGTTTCCTTCATTACAAAGTTATGTTTGCTGATCTTGTCTAATACCTTTAATTAGTTTTGTAAATTTTTATTTTTATATATTTTTATATATGATACCTATATATGTCTAATGACAAACACCGCATATATCACTGAATCAATAGCAAAAGACTGGCCACGTAGATTTACAGTACGAGGAAGCAGGATGATGCAAAGCTGAGAACTAAAAGCAGCCTTGTTTCTTTATTTCAGTGTTATAGCACATTACAGATTTCGGAGCAAGGTTGAGATAACGTCGTTTATTGAAGCAGGATCTTTCACACTACAAAGCGGTGCTGCTCATTTCTTTCGCACGCAGGACATGGCGAAAGACTACGATGACACGAAAGCCATGCCGGACGTGAAAGTCGGGGAGAGAGTTGAGTCGGCGTGTCGAGAAGTTGAGCGGCTGCTATCCACGGGAGACATCCTGGGAGCTTACAACGCCTGGAGGACGCGTTTGGGAATGGCATTTCCCGTTGCTTAGATGCTGTCTTTGTGTAAGTTGTGTGTCTGTTGTCACGTAGATGAAAACAACTGCTGCACACAACATCCAGTAGGAGATGTGTGAAATACTGTTTGTAAGATTTTGCTCACACGTACGCATAGTATCCGCCTGAGCAATGTGGCCAACCATGCACTTGTAGCATTGTGAAAGCAAGAAAGATTGTAGTAGTCATCAACCCACAAAACCTTGCTTTGCTTTTGCTTGTAGTGTACTGCCTCCAGTCTCCTTGTTTAAAACAAGATATATATGAAATATTTTATATTCCATGTTTAGTTTCTGAAAAAGCAGCACAGTTGCCTACTGTGTAACCTTTTATTCATAGGTCGAAGACAAGGGTTGATTTGTGGTAGATAAGGACACAAACTCAAACATTCTGAATAGTTCTGCACTGCACAGGAACAAGTTGCCGAAATGTATCATGTGAAGCACTAGTAATATCATATGAGCGTTCAGAAGTATAGTTGCAAAATTTTACAAGGTCAGCTGCATAGTTCAGGATTTCATTTACCATGATGAAAGACAGTTTGAAATATTCATTCTGTCTCTTATAATGAAACTAAAAGTAGTGGTAATGTTCTGTGTATAATAAAATGGTGTGCAGCAGTTCATTGTCTACATCACTTGTTTTGTCATGAAATTCTGTTTAACTCTTATGTTTTAGTGTTGCACGCCAAGAGGCACAGACTCGCTTATGTCAGGCATCATGAAGAGGGCTTGATTGAGGCGATTTTTCTGGCATAAATGGGCTAACAGTACCACAGTTCAATATAGAACTCTTGGTACGTGCAGGGCAGTACTGCGCAAGTAGAGTCTAGTCTTCCTTACAAGGGAGAAAGACTCGAAGGAACACTTTTATGCAAAATGAAACCCGCTCATAGAGCAAATGAAAATTCAGTGGTCAGAAGCATTGGGACAGTGAACACCACTCAACAATGCAAAAACCAGTCTTTCTTTCTTCTCTGGTTTCAGCAAGGAAGCTGCAGACGTTCCATCAGTGTCTTGCGTACTGGAATATGTTCGCACAGGGCAGCGGGATCTGTGAGCACTGCCACCGGTACCTGCAAAAGCGTAATCAGGTCATTGATGAGCTTTGTGTGCCTGCTAAAACAGAACGCACACAATTGTTGCGGGCAATAGTGGGTGCTTTAGCAATCATGCCTATGGAGCAACAGACTATTCGTCCAGATGTTCAGAGTTGCATTGCTTTCTTTTTAACAGCTACAGATGATGTGCAGCTGTACAAAACCAACTCCAATAAACAATTCTGTGCTTTACTAGCAACAGCTGTTTTGTAAATTCATGCATGGAGCATAGTGACAGGGCATGAGAGCAGCAAGTAAATACTATAAGATAGTCGAGAATGGGCTTGCAATGTATGCCATGCACACACACTCGCATCAAAGCTCGCTCCTTACAGAGACAAATGCTGCACCTAGCATGGATTGGGTGAAAGGGTTGTTTATTAATGTCAACCACCAAAAATATCTCGTGAATCGTTGGATGTCACCTCGCAGGCTAATCGTTGGCTGTGCTATGCAGCATGCTAATTTTTGCTACCAAGTTTGCAGAACCATAAAATTCGTGAACGAAATTCGAGAAACAATGCACCTGGCAGTGGAGGTGCCTTGACTGTTTCAAAAATTATGCGCCAGCTCCTCACAGTGCAGATGGTTCTGTTAACATCTACTCGCTGCTACTTGACTGTTTAGCAATTAAAAAAAAGGTTTACTTTACATTTAGAAGTGAGTGATAAATGGCTTGGTGAATATTACTGATCGATAATTAGCCTGTTGCCAACATAAAATTAAAGAGTGTTGAAAAATCTGGCTGTTCAAGAATAGCGTTCCAAACAAAGAACTTTGGTAAAGTAGTCCATCTACATACAGTATGTATGTGCATACTGTCTCTTTTTGTGCGTGCAAATGTTAGCACAGCTGTTCTTTACCAATGACAAGTCCAACCTCATATTTTCTTATTAATATGCAATTTCTCTTCAACAAAGTCGTGCAAACATTCAGAAAAATGTGATTCATCTTGCACATAGTGCTCTACATTTAGAACAGTGCAAGTTTGGAAGAGAAAAGAAATTCTACGGCTCACGTCAAGTTGGGATGCCTCGCATTCCCGACTGGTATACTCCCGTAGTATGTAATTCCAGCCTGCCTGCAAAAATAAGACATAATTGTTAACAGCAGAATATGATTGCATAATGGTTTGCTGAATAGTGCATTAAATCCTTGGAGCCATTTGATTGTGAACAGTGGAGCCAAGACATTAATATATTTGTGGAAGATTATTCCTGTCCGTACACTTCCTGTCAGACTCGGTAAACGAGAATCTGTTAAACCGAACCGCTGCTTAAATGAAACAAGTGCTTCTGACAAGATAGGTTTCGTTCTTGCATTGTGAGTTCCTGTTTATCTTTCAGTAAACAAAACTCCTGTTAAATCAAACACATTTCACTGGTTTCTTCAGGTTACATTTAACCCTGTAGTTCCCAGGAACAGTTACGCCTTCAGAAAATTTGCGAGAAAAACTGACTGTTTTTACTCTCCTTGTAGAAATTATTTTAAGAAATATATAAATGATATTTTGTTTGTGATATAACCTACTTAGTACTAATTGGAAATAATAATTATTGTCATATAGTAATACGTAAGTCACTGTACCTTCTTCATAACATGTCAAATTGGTAATAGCTGTTTATCGTGACACCTATAGTAGCTTTTTATAGGGTTAGTGAGGTATCGTTTAATGTAACAAATATGATACATTGAGCATTCCAGGGTTAATGAGAGTCTACTGTACTTGCATTACTTCTTATAGCATATTTCATGCTGGCCAGACAAGCTTATGTCATACTGTCAACATCATGAACAGTACTTCTAACCGTATTGTGTGAGCATACAAAACTGATGAGAAAACAGATCAGCAAGGATACAAGTGCTAATAACTCGGGTGTTTATCTGCCTGCAGTTCTAGGATATCCTATCTATTTGAAGACCAGGTAAAGAATAGCTATATAGACCTAACACGGAGACATAGCAAGGTTGTGGAATTTCACATTTAACAAACAAGTTGCCATTGTGCTGCTGCATCTTCATGTTAGGCAGGCATGCTGTTTGTCGTATATGAATTTATAGAATTAGTACGTCAAAGAATTTTTACGTGTGTTGCCTACTTTAAATTTATTTGTTACACTTGTCCATGTAGTGTTGTAAAGCTAGGCATAGTCAACACAATTAGAAGTTACAGATTAGTCCTTGTCTGGTTCTTTCCTTTGTTATGTCCTCATCCTTTTTTTTTTCTATGATTCCCCTGCGGTGGTTCAGATGTGAAAGATGTAAAGGGGGGGAAGGTTATGTCAGCCAGCACAGAGCATGTTCTGCGAGCACATACTCTACCATAGAATATGGCATTGCTATTAACGTCATAGCGTTGATGAGCTCGTTTCGCAGAAATTCTGGCGTAGGTGGTTGTGAGCGAAAAATTATCTTGTGCGTGACCGAAAAATCGACAAAGATTCAAATTAGATAAACAATGAAAAATTGTAGGTCCAATCGAATTCGCATTATTTGCGTGCCAGCAGGCGTTCTACTGCGGATCGAGGCGTCTGCTTGGAAATACAGTGAAAATAACTTTCTCTGCTTGGAAATGAGTGGAAGCGGCTTTCATACTTTACAAAATACACGCATCCTGTATACACGTGACATATAATATCGAGTAATAATGCGTGATACACGCGTACATTATGATAGCACGTCAGAACATGGCATTATCATGACTTAATGGCTTAAGGCGAGCCACCCATTAAAGAAGGCACACATCTTACTGCGCCTTTTCTGCTTGCACCTTGTCATCGCGCTTGGCACCACTTGCACTACTGATGGGGGGGGCCCTGATGAATTTCGAACCTGCCAATCGGGGAAAACCAGCTCGAAATAGTATACCATAGTACGGTGCAGGCCTGCTGGGCTGTTTGTTCTTACCTCGTGGTAGAAACGTGTGTCGTTCATGCGTATGAGAACGTTGTCGACCCGCAGGAAGTATCGCAGCAGCACAAAGAAGCTGTTTTTCATGATGCGCTGCACAAAGCGGGAAGAAGCAAGGTTATCACGGTCCGGCACTCAGCAGATGCTGCAATTGCCCTGCAGTAGTGAAATTGTGCTTTAACAAATGGTGATGACTGCGAATGTTATCACTCGTGGTGTACAGGCCTTGCCATTTTAGTGAGATACAACACCGTAGCTCTCATTCTTTAACTGCAGTTTTCCTCAGCACAATTTTCGCAATTAATAAATTACCAATAAATTAGTGAATAAACAAGTTTATGAAATCTCAAATTTCTCCTCATATATACATATGTGTATATATTTTTTAATTCAGTCGGACATATAATGCACATATGCATGAACATGGCACTTAAAAAATAATATCAAACGTGGTCCCAAAATGCCATACCTAGGATTCTTTTTTTACCAATGAAGGATGAAAGTACAAGGGTCTATAACACCACCACTGACATTGCACGAACAGCATTTCGTGCACAGTATGCAAAAAAAAAAATGCAACACGTATGTGCACGTGTGCACACACACTACAGGGCACGCAACTGGGGTCTTGTTTAGGCATTGACTAATACAATACAATGCAATCGACAAACAAGCGTCCTACATTTGACAATGTCTAAACAACAATGCTATCATTAAGAGAATGTTAAAACAACTGATTATGTAGTGCCTGTAACATTCAGAGGGAGCAACTTACCAGCTTAACGGAGCACTGTGCAACTCCATGATCAGCTAGTTCATCTTCGTACAGACAAACGTCCTGGTAAAAAAGGATCTGCTCTCGCTTCTTCAGCTTCTCCAAGTCAATGCGCTCCTCTGTCTCCTTCACCTACATGCAAAGAGGTTGAAATTTTTACTGGCAACATCTTTTGGCCTTAAACGTGATTGGATCATCGAAGTTCCAAGGTAAAGCTACATCTGCGTACATGTCCAGATCATTTTCGGACAGGGGAGGCCACACGCATATAGGAAATCCACCTAAGAATAAGTATGGGCTTAAGCCCAAACAACAGGCATTCCTAGATCACGACACTCAAGTTACTGCTCTTTAAAAGTGAAAGGCATATAATAATTAAAATCGTCATTAAAACCATCATTAAAATGTGAGGCCGATGCTCAGGGGGATAACTAAAAAAACTTCAGATGATGTTGAGGAGTTCGCAATGTGCAATGAAATGGAAAATGTTAGGCACAATATCACCAGACAGGATGGCAGCAGAGTTGGTCATGGTACACATGTGGGCAGCTGATAATGCTAGTTGATAAAAGGAGCTGGGCAGGCCACAAATTTTTGGGGGGCAAAGAAACTACAGAAACTAACTCAAGTGCTTTATTGTGTGGGGGTTTAGCTATGTTGGTCAGGGTTGACAAAGCATTAGTTATATTTAGGCTGCGCATCTTGGTTATAACAAAGCCCTACTATTTAAAGATTATAAAATAATGTAAGATGTCTAATGTGTACAGATTACATGAACCTTTCTGAAGAAATCATTTCATTGAGGAATGTTTTTCACCAGCCTAGTTGCCACAACTGGAAGTTCTGCATAATGCATAAAAAAATGTAAGCTTTTTACACAATTTCATACAGTGAATAAAATATGGCAGATTAATATGTATGACACTTCTTAATTAAAAGGAAGAAAGCTATTGCTGTGACGAGGCATGCCTTTTGACATACCACAATAGTTTTGTCATTGCCAAAGAGTGTCCCCTTGTAGTCGGTGGTGAAAGTCCAATCAAAATGGTCTTCGTCCTCTTTGGAATAGTCGGCAAGTGGCCTAAGGTAGCAAAATAGGAGTGTAAAAGCAAAACACAGTCAAAATTTAAACGGACGAACATATGGCCAGGAGGATTTGAAATATATTGCGCTGGCTGTGTTCCTGTACAGCAAATGCAGTCAGAACTAAGGCATCGTAATGTGCCGAGCCATCCCGAGTCCAATGGGTGCATTTCATAGGACTAAGGGGAGGAGACTTAACTAATGTGCCTTCATGGTGCCAGTGGATTCAGATGCTCTTGTAGCATTACTTAACTTTATCTTGGAAGATTTCTGAGGAATCGTTTTCTAAATGCAACAGAAAAAACGTAAAAAAACACAAATGATGTGCTTGTTATGCAATATTTTGTTTAGTTAATCTGTAAACTTTCAAGGCCACATGAAGCCAGAAGTTTAGATTCCCATGACAGCTTAACCAGCACGCTTGCACTAGCACTAGAGTTTCCTCTTATGACCTGTGTAGCACACTCTATAATGCGACCAGTACATTTTCAGTAAAAACCAGCAGATGATGGAGCCAAGGAAGGTATAGGTGACGTCAATGTATGTACTGTTTTGAATCTACGGTAGTAATTGTGATGTAAATGTGAAGAAAGTAAAGTGGACGAAAAGAAAACGTTCCTCTGGCACCGAGCCCGCCTACGTGTGGCACTGATTAACACTCTTGGGTTTGCATGCACATAAATATCGGAGAAGTGGACGACTGCCACTGTAGCAAAATTAATAAGAGCATCAATTCGTGATCCCAAGGCTGTAGGTTGTAGGCTGTAGGTGTAGGACCACTCGACGCCCTGCCGGCACTGAGTGGTCTTTTTTGTCCACGTTCTTCACGCCTGTATCATAACTACATGGTTTGTCTGAACCAGGCGCATTGAGACGAAGACAAAACGGGAAGAACAGGACTAGCATCTTCATCTGTGTTCGCTTAGTAGAGATAAACCATTGTATTTCAACGGGCTAGCCCAGTTGTTGATTCACAATTACAACAACACACTTAAACCAGTAGAAATAACGTTGTCCATGCCTTCCTAGGCTTCATTATCTTATGGTTTTTTACTAAGGTTGCGCCAAACAAATGGAAATGAGCCCTCAAAATTCTCTTCATACACCAATAGATGAAACCCACAGGAAACAAACAGCTAAAGCAATGTACACAGGTTGCATGGCAATGCGGTGGACTGGCGGGGGTTGAATAGCATAGTCCCTCCCACCTTGCTTCCCGCCATGCTTGTGCTGCGGCCACTTTGGGGATGTAGTTTTCGCTGCTGAGACAGCGCAGTGCGTCGATGCAGGTGAACTCGATCCCGAACCCATCCGTGTGCTCTAACCGGAGAATGTTGCTGGCGAAGGTCATGTCCGGGTGGCTTGGCAGCTTCAGTTCATCAACAAATCTGAGGATTGGAAAGGGTATAATTCTGTAAGAGTGTGACCTATGCATGCATTCACATGCAACAAATGTTACTAAAGGAAGTTCAACAGAGCACACGGGAGAACGTAACGTGGGCTTTTACAAGTGTCTTGCATGCTTAGTTTGGTTAGCTCATGGCGAGAACATGAGTTGTACTTCAAGATGTAAAACATATTCCGCTGTTTGCACAAGTCCGTGTATTGTTTCTTTGATAGCACAACATCGCTGCTACCAACTGAAACCTACACTTCGGTGCAAACAGTTTTCGGTCTCTTGGAATCATTTACCATGAAAACCCTGCGACCTCCATTCGATGGACGAGAAACTTGGGGGACTGGGGTTGACATCATATATTCTAGCGCTGTCTTGTCTCACCAAGTATGTACACATACACTGTTCGAGAGTGTTTGAAGCTACATTTTGTACTGAACTTTCTTTTACCTGCAAAAAAGGCAGATTTGCTTGTTTTCACCGGTCCCATCAGATGGGGCACTTTTGCACACGCTTGGCGTTGGGCACTGTGACTGGAGGATGTGGCTAGATCGGCCCGTCACTTTCCATGGGCCGAAGGCGAAGTGTTCTTCTTTGCCGCCGCACATTTCTCCTTTCTTTACCGCCGCTACGAAGTTGGGTTATACTGACACCTTGATACAATAACACAGCTCACTTCAGTTGCATCGTATCGCCTTTCCTTGTTAAACACTGACCGGCAACCGGCTACAGCTCTTTTTCTAGGCTAAACACCGCGGCTGTAATTCTTATTCGATATTGCGATGCAACTAATTGCAAAGCACACGCCTGAGCATTCTTCTTCAAACGGCCCGATCGCGCATAGAGTGACAAAACTCGAAAAAGGAGCCTTCAAACAGTCGTCACGGTCGACATTTATTTTCGATCTCAAAATCAAAAGCTTGTGGATTCCACTGGCTTTTGTTGGCCGCTGACTGGATTTTTATGATGAGTGTTTTTGTTACAGATCTTAAAGGTCATGCTTGTAATCTTTCAAAAACACGTCAAGGCCACCGTGTTGTGTACACCTCTAAAAAAAATTTACTTGGTAATGCAAGTGCCTCCAAACTACTTATTTTTATTGTTGTAATTGAAATTTGTTTATTATTCAAGACTTTAATATTTTTTAGCAGCAGAAAAACGACATTCGTATGTGAACGAAACGGCAGAGGTCTCTACCGGCTTGGTCCTGCACAACATGGCGGCTTCTACAGATGGTGCGTCAAGTGATATCATCAAGCCCGTTGATGACAACTTATTGCAATCATTTTTCACAGAAGTAAGTTCTTATTTTATTGAGAACGCGCAGAGAGACAGAAAATTACGCTCAGTTGCCCGCTGGCGCGCGGCTCTCGCGTTAATGGCCACTTTCATGGGACACCGCGCACCCACTATGGGTTCACGTTCCGTTTGCAAACCCCTTTTACGGCTGTCACATTTGCTGCGTAGGTGAAAGAAATCGAAAAGCGTGATTCTGTGCTGACTCCCAAACAACAAATCGACCGCCTGCTGAGACCTGGGTCGACCTATTTCAACCTAAACCCCTTTGAGGTAAGCACTGGTTCTTCAGCACTGCGTTAGCCATCTCATCTCCTTGTCCTTTGCTCTTACATTGATGAGAAAGCGGTAACACCGCATAGATGAATGAATTAAGAAAAATAAAGTAAAAAAAAGGAAGCGCGCATAGCAACATAGAGCGCGCTTTTTGAAGCTGTAGGATAACTGTTCTCTTCGAGTTGCGGATGTTGCCGTCGCTCAATGGAATCGATTGATATCTCAGCATCTGTGCTGCGGACATGAAGGCGCTCATCTTTCAAGTTCGAAACCGCGTTTTGGTCAAGCGGAGAAGTGCTTGAATTACTCTGGAGGCTTGCGTCTTGCATGCGCACTGGCGACTGCCCGGTGTGATCGCGTAGCAAAGCTTTGCGTATGTTCAGACACGAATCAAAAAGACCTGTTCTGTGTTCATCGAACTGGGTGAGCTGCTTATTAACCTGCACGGAAATACAGTCTGACGACTGCGTTAACGATTTCGTCTTTACGAAACGAGAATGCCAAACGAAGATGCCGTCGTACCTGTTCCGACTGCGCCAAACAGAAGGCGGTAGTAGTCGCGATTAGTTTTTAACTAGGTCTGAATGCGTGTGAATCATATTTCGAGGGGAAAAAAAATCTTTAAAAGTTCTTGCACCTGAAGATTAAACGTCGAAATCTAGTTTGGTTTTGTCTTTATCACACTAACATGGAATTTTCGAATTTGTTATGCAGCAGCTTGCTCATCCAATACATCATGTTGAAATTTATGTGTAGGAGTCTGTATTAAAATTGTAAAAAAATTATGTGTAGGGGTCTGTATTGAAATTGTAAAATTAACTGCAGTTGTTCAAGTTTGTTTATTTACATCGTTTACAAAATCCAGATTCATGCTATTTGATGTTTGTAAATTGAAAAGGTCACCTCTTTGTTTTGATGCACTCTCATTTATGCCAAGTTCTACCACATGATACTCTGAAATAAAATATCTTAGATCTGTGTGCACTGCAAGATGTCTATGCAGAGATGTGATTAGGATGATGGTTATGTATGACACTTGATGCTATATTTTTTGGCAGTGCTATATTTTTTGACAGCCACTAAATTGTGTGTGTGCTGGTGTGTGTATGTCATGTATAACCTTTAAAGATTATTTCACCTACGATTTCTATGCTGCTGTAAATGCTGGTGTGCATTGCTTCAACTATGTTTAGAAGCTTCTGGCCTTGCACTGTGGTGGTATTGGCGCAAACTCAGTCCGCTACTTTGTAGCAGTCACTGTTTCATTCAAATACTCAGTAGTACGGGAATATATTTAATATTATTGTTGTTGATCACCTTTCCTAGACCACATTCTATTCACAGCAACCTGGGTTGATGTTGGGCGTATTAGTAATACAGCCAACCTTATTCCTTCCCAACTTAAACTGCCCTCCTAATTTCTGCACGTGTCTTGTCTACCCAACTACTATGCAGGACTTATTTTCTTTGCCTTACATGTTAATTTTTGTGCTTTTATACTTTCATCTTTGGTTTAATGTGTCATTGGGTGATTATGCTTCACATACAAGGCAGCGTGTATAGGAGCGTATCCAAGTGGGGGGTGCTTGAAATTTTTCATTATTACTTGCATATACAAACACACACATGAACATAAAGTGTAGTTACCCCCCCCCCCCCAAATTTTGGCTATGGCCCCGAGTGTACGTGTGCATATATATATGACAAGTTCACTGTACTCTGCACCTTTCATTGCCAAACAAATGGTGCAAATCACTCACAGTGAAATGCTGACATGAGCGCCCGTTGCTGACACCTAACCATACTACCACGGCGATGCATGCTGCTTCCAGCTATAGTTCAGTAGTAAGTTTTTTCTGCATGCTTACTCTTTCACTCCTGTTAGCAAGCTCATTGCAGCACAGACTGGTCTGTGTATTTGATGATGGGGCATCTGATTACGAGACCATTACTGGCAAGCACTAGCAGCAAGCGTGCGATAAGAACAGGCCAATTGTCATCACTGTCGTGGTTATTCAGTCAATCTTACTGTTGGTTTCCTCTGTGTCCTGCGAGTGTCCTCTCTGAGTGACCACTTATATAACTCGTTGTACACAATTACCAAAAAAAAAAGTGGTGGACATATAATGTAAATCAGAATACGTGTAAGATAGACACGAATTCTCTCCACCTTCTTTACGCAGGTTCTCCAGATCAGCCCTGAGGCACCCATAGAAGATGTCAAGAAGCAGTACAGAAGGGTAATGCGAAAATTACTACTGTGTACACCTGCCGTGACACTTATTGCGTGTTTATTGCATTGCAGCTTTCCATATTGGTGCATCCAGACAAAAATCCTGATGACCGTGAACGGGCACAGAAGGCTTTCGATGGTATATTGATGTGGTTTTCATTTGGTTGGCATGGATATTTATGTTGATTATATAGGTGATACAGGGTGTTCGTGGGCATAATCTAAGGTTTAGGAATAAGTTTGATGTTTTGCTTCCAAAATATGAACATTATTTTCATTAGCACTTTTTTCAGATAACGGCACAAATTGTCGGGCCTCGATGAAAACGAATTGCTTTATCACAGCATTTACTTTCCTGCCGAGGCTATTCCTTCCTCTCTATTTGTGTATATATTGAATATCAATTTACCTCAAACCCTTTTGTCATGTGCATTGCATACATGCCAGAGCAGTTTCATTACAGACGCTCTCCTGCTGAGCATGAAGTCATACATTTGATTCCAAGCTGTTGCAGACATATTTCAACAGGGTAGAGTGTTCATGCATTTGTATTTTGGTGCACATCGCTTCTTTCTCTACCACAGACGAGCAGTCATCAGCGTATTTTACACAAGTTTGTGACAAGCGTAATCATCATATGAAAATCGGGGGAGTTAAGGAATGTTTTACATTATTTTTTTATGATTAAAATTGGAAAGACCCTTACATGATCAAAATTGATAACCATCGATTACAGCATGCCTTGCAGTGAGAGTGTAGCTTCGGGACATTACACTGCATAGTTTAATACGACATGTGTTGCTTCTTTTTTGCGCCGCGTTTTTGCACTGCTGACATGCTACCGTTCATTCTCCCTGTGGCGTCGCAGTCATTAACAAAGCGTACAAGAGCCTCGAGGATGAGCAGCAGAGGCAGCGAGCACTAGAGGTGATTGAAGAGGCCAAGGGTCGCACAGACTTGATGGTGGGTACAGGGTTGCTCTGTTTGTGACACAAGTGCAGAGAATGTGCTTTTCTCGACCGTTCACAGATCGAGGAGAAGCGTAAGAAGCAGCGCAAGGCAGGAAAGGGTGACAAGGTCGAGGAAGACGACCCTGAAAAGGTACGTTGAGCTGGCAGTGAAGCATTGTTGTACGTTGAAAGCTGTCACGAGAGCACCATAACAGTCGATTCTGGTGGCATGGTTCTCCGTTGCAGCTAGTGTTTGTAACCGCTATCTTGTGAAATGAGAAAAGGCACTACCTGCGCATAGGTTGCCAAAACTTTTGGAGCTCACGCAGACTCACTCATGAAATATATTTCGGACTCGCACTCATGAAAATTCTCCTCAACCAGACTCGCTCGGGCTCCAACTCGCCAAAGTACTACTTTCCCAGACGCTTTCAAACTCCGATTCATATCTAAATCTGAATCTAAGTGAGTCCAAGTGAGTAAACTCACGAGTTCGTTAGCATAAAACTAGCTTCTTTGACCATGGTATCAATGCTATTTAACACCAACATCTCACATAGTCGGTGCTCTTCTTTTTGACATAGTATCTTTGAAAACTAGTTCTGAGTGCTTCCAAATCAGTAAGGCCTTTTTTCTTGAACGAGATGACAGCGTAACATACGTTGATAACATCCCTACAAGAGTTGATGGGGGGGGGGGGGGACGTCGAGGCACCCTACTATGTAAATCACTTTTCTGATCCATAGATGTTGAAGTGGTGTATCAACGACATTGCTTTGGAAAACCTGTGAGTAGACATGAGTATAAACACGAATTCAGGGAAGGCTGATAGTAATGCTGAAAGTGAGTAGATATGACCTTTGGTAGGCAAAAGAAAGTAGAACTCACTCAAGAAATACAAGTAGCTCTCTGGACTCACTCGGACTCGCCCAAATATTCCCGCGTTGAACTAGCTCGTACTCGCACTCATGACTGTTTTTTTCAGCCGGACTCAGACTCTCGAAAATATTATTCACCCAGACTCAGGGCATGATCCGAGTCTCACTGAGTCGACTCAGGAGAGAGTTCGCCAACCTATGCCTCTACGTGGCAGGCGAGTATTCTAACTCAGAGCCATGCCACTGCTTGAAACTTTATGCAAAAGAACCCTGTAGAAGCTTCATTTCGGGTAAGGAATCATGTTAACTGGTGTGACATGGCATAGTAGAAGAGTGAAATAATGAGGTGTTACCCAAAACCAATTGCGTAATGCGTACGCGTTTTAAAGCTTCTGATTCATTACATAGGGCTCGGGCATAGCTTTTCGTCATCAGCCACAGCATGAATGAAGTGCACCGATGTGTAGCAGGTATCTCACTTTAGCATAATGACTAAAGCTGACGTAATGGGTGCCATTCCTAGTTCGCAAAAATTATGATAGTTTATGGAGTAGTGGGTACTGGGTGCAAGTGTACTTATAGTAGCTGCCCAAAAGAGTTTATAACAGTCTCTAGAATGCCCGCTCTTACAGCTTTTGCTGTGACTGTGCTGCTTGTTCTGCGCAGGTCTAGCATCTTTAGGACGGCGTGCGCACTTCTTGTCCATCTGTGAAGCAGCCGAATCGCCACGTCAAGCTGGATTATAGGTTATCTAGGGAAAAAAATATACCTTTGCTCTGATGAGATCAATTCTGAAATATCGAGCCTTGCCCCTTCTATTTTTTTGTCATCTTTAGGACTACGTCTTGATACAATTTTAATCAGGGTGTAAAAATATTCCAAATTTTGAAAGTGAATCGAATAGGTCATGCAGTTTTATTAAATCATTTTTTAAAGTCACCGAGTTTTCTTAGTTATTTATTATAAAAAATTTGAAACAGATGCTTCCTCTTGGGTAAAAGTTTTCTTATGGTAGGGCGAAGAGAACTACTTTGCTAGTATTACTTCTTAGGTTTGGGTCTTCTTACACGGCAACTTTCTGCAACCAACCTCCTAGCAATAAAACAAACAAACAAACATCTTGTTTTGTAATATTTTTGAATTATACAGTTCACCATCTGAATTCGTTCGAAACATCTTGTTCGCTCACGTGGAATTCCTGCCTTTCTCTCGTACTGCAGTACAACCATGCGATCTACGTGCTGACAACAAAACTGTTCGCAGACATGGAACGCAAGCGGAGACAACAAGAGGACAGGGATCAGGAAGAGAGGCACGTTACTTCATGTTATTCCTGTGGTGTTCCTTAATGATGACTGTTATTCTTGACACAGAAAAACCGTGCGTCGAATGTGGTTAAATGTTCATGAACTCGTGGCATACAGAATGAATAGTTCTGAAAATAGTGGCATGCATAGTGTGCTCCGAGTGAAATTCAGCCAGCAGCAAATGAGGCTTTTGGCACTTCCACAAAGTGCGAAAACACTACAGCTGTGCTGTCTTAGATGTTACAGAATACTTGAACTTGTTTACATGGGTGAAAATTGTGGTGTGTAAAGAATCTGTGTTTTTCAGCTGGTGTGTATGAAGAGCCACAATTATGGAAGAAACTATTGACTACCCATTTTTTGACACAAGGGTACAAGAAAATTCATGCAGATTTCTCAGAAAGGAAAGCTCCCAGTTGAAGACAAATTCGTATTGGCCCAAAGGTCGAACTGGAGACCAATACCTTTTTGGGGCAGTTGCTCTACCAACTGAGCTTACCAGGGAACTAGCAATTGGTGGTGCGAGGCCGAATCAGTCAGCAGCTCGAAGCGCATGGGCACAGAATATTGCATAAACTTCATTCCATGAATTTTCTATTGGTTTCATGGTACAAATGTGTGGTCATCAATTATCCCTTTCGTAACCCTTTAGCTACCTTGCGTAAATCTGCAGAACTCCTTTGCAAGGGCTGCGGTTGAAATTTACAAGCAGGCCACGCTGTGTTTCACTTAAATGTGTTTGCTACTACTGAGCAAGATGCCTTTTATGATGCTACGTTGCGTTTTCTGCCTTCGTCTGTAAATGTGACATTCTCTACATCTAAACAATGTCTCCACCTTTTAGGAAAAGAAAGCGGGAGGCTGAAATTCGGGAACAAGAGAAAGCACAGCAAGAGAAGGAGTGGCAAAAAAACTACGAGGTATGGTTTCTGAGCGCATGATGCATTTTGGCACTGTGTGTTGCTTCTTGTGGGCCCATCATTGTGATGACATACTGATATTTGTGCGATAGAAGATAGCCAACCTGCTGGATACTTTTGTGAGTTGTGATGTTCTGCATTTTCGAATGGGTACCCCCACCAAATTTCAAAATGTATTACTTTTGTGGCAATGCATAGCATACTGCCTCAGTGTCTCTTTATCAAAAAAGTGGGGGAAAAATAAGTGCATGTGATTGAACTTGAAAAAAGAGGCAGACTCGGCGGCCTCGTTTCAGTGAGCTTGCCAAGTAGCTTCAGTGCAACATACCTCTTCATAAAACCTCGGAACCAGTGGTACAACCAAGTGAAAGTTTACGTAAGCATTGACCAGGGTTGGTCTTTGCATGAGTGCAGCTGCGTACTGTTCAATATCGGTTGTTACATTGAACCAGTGCAAGCAGACAATTTTATCCTAAGTGGCAGATTGGTGTGAGAGGAGCAGTTACATATTTAGGTGTTGCCTTTAATATATGTAGTTAATCTTGCAGGCTATACATAATTTTTCATTTTTCCATGTAAGTGAAGTTTGCGATACATATGATATACGTATGCCTACAAGTACAGCATTTGTGAAAGCATTCTGCTCTATCACGGTCACAATAATTAGTGTGCAGTTGGTGAGGCAAGGGTGTTTTATGAAGGTACCCTCTCAATTTTGAAAGAATGTAGGTAGCGTGAAATACATTTCATTGAGGACGCAAGACCATGAGACAGCCTCTATTTGTTGCAGATGTGAACTGCTCACCAAAATGAGCCATTTACATTCCTGCGTTGCTGTCATATGCATCTCTGCTGTGAAAAGTTCACACAACAATGCAAGCGCATCAATTGAAACTGTACAGCTTTGTCCGATTGTGAGGCTTAAATTATGCGATGTAGTTGAGACAAGAAAGTGCAATTTATTCTTCTGCACTTTTGTACAGTCTCTCAAGCCTTTAAATACCAGTTAATATTTCCACTAGCACAAGCCATCATCTCTGTCACAGCCAAAAGACTTGCACACTTGTTGCCTTGGTTAGCTATAATAGTACCGTATTTACTCGCGTAATCCTCGCACTCTCATAATTCTTGCACCCCCCACATTGCCCCCACAAAAATATGATTTTTTTTTCCTCGAGTAATTATCGCACCCCCGAAAACTGCCGCAATAATGTCGTCTGCTCGTTCCATCCATTGATGATGATAGCGCGCACCATCTGGCGCCATCTCTTAAGCATCAAACGTATTGCACGTAGATCCAAGCCAAGCCGAAGTGGCCAGTGCGCGTTGCGGCGTGTTTTGTGTCGGTAATCTTGGCACGTTATCGGTAATCTTGGCACGTTATGGGGCGATACTGAAGCCACACGGCTACTTCAAGTTGCAAGTCATAGATCATGCGCTAAACAACGGCAACAGGGCCGCCGGTAGGCCCTTCGGAGCCCACGAGTTTTGTGTTCGCTACTGGTGACGGGAGCTGAAAGCCACCAAGACGCGTTGGGCCTGCCGTGTGCCTAAAACTGGGATTGATGGTAAACTTTATTTCTTCAAAGGGAACTGCGGACGATTCTGTTAAATAGCCATCAGCCCAATACTGACGTCCTAAGCTTACTTTTTGAGGGCTCCTGTTGAGCGCCGACCGTTATCTCTACGCCCACAAGCTTTGCGTATGGTATTCTAATTCTCGACTATTTGCTTCCACTTTTTGTGTCTCAAATAAATCTTGCCTTGTGTTGAACCTCTGCTTTTATTGTTGAGGTAAGTTCTAATTAGTACTTCTTAAAGCTTGCTGTAAGGTGCTTTTGTGAGAATTCCAATTTGCAGCCACTTAGTTTTTTTTTTTTTTCGCTCTCTGCGTTTTCTTAGAAAGTTTTCCCCGCGTAATTCCCGCACCCCCCAACTTTGCATCCCTTTTCTGGCAAAAAAAGTGCGAGGATTATGCGAGTAAATACGGTACTCAGCTCATTAAGCAGTCAAACCATCGTAGATTTCCTGAGAGCCAATAAGCTGAACATGCAAAGCATTCTCACCAATTGTCACTGCCGTGCACTTCCATTTTGTTCTGCTCTATTTTAACCGTGATGATGCAAAGTTATTAAATACAGATTGACCCCTCGGCTTCATTTTAGCTAGAATGTCTCTTCACCTTCTTGTCCTCACTACTCATAGTGTCTTCCTTTTTTTCTTCACAATCTTGCATTGTCGCTGAACTTGTTGTAAAGCTCGTGAAACGGGTGCACACTTTTATCCGATGCTGCTAGGTCTCTATCTTCAGTGTCTTCCTCAAAGCATTTTTTTTGTGCAGTGCTGTTAGATTTTCTGCTAATGCTGTTGGCATGCTAGAGAGCTCCCTTTCCTGCGTGCATGAGCCATGACTTGTTGACATTGCAGGAGAGCCGCGAGAACCGCGTGTCGAGCTGGAAGAATTTTCAGACGGGCAAGAAGAGCAAGGCCTTCAAACCACCAAAGCACAGGGCAGAAACTCGCTAACGGGCCCTGCATCGCAGGGGTGTGTTTCTATCGAGAAGAGCAAGAGCGGGGACAGAGAGGGGTACGTGTCTGAGCCGTGTATTAAAACAGAGAAAACTGCGCAATCGTGTCAATCGTACATCATGGAGTACAGCTCCTGCCGTAGCCGAATGTAGTCCTCTTTTTCGGCGCTTGTCATGCGGGCCACCATTTCCTCGGTGACGTCTTGCAACGGCACCGGCTTCCCTTCTACCATCACATGGGTCTCCTCATCTTCTTCTTCGTCGTCTTCCTCACCGGACTGCACAACGTCCCGCACTGGCTCGGGCATAGCTGCAGCAAGAGGACAACATGGCACAACGTTCACATGAAGCACGCAAATTAAAACAACTAAACATTCAGCACCAGACAGCAATTATCAGAACCTTGTAAGTAGGTACCAATAAGATTAAGTGAATGAAAGAACACCACCTCGTCAAATGAAAGCCTAGCTGCAAATGAAGTATGAAAATAAAGAGCTTTAAGGGGACTGACAAACAATTTTGTTGAACTTGTTTTCTATGGTGTAATGGAAGGCTTACTGGTCAGTGTAATAGTGGACTGGTAATGTGCAAAACGGCCTGAAGGATCTATAATCAATTTTTAGATCTGTGGGGAGTGTGAAGTACTATAGCAGAACATACTGTTGGGCTATCCATTACCAGTAAACGAATAAATGCTCAAAATTGACGAGCACACAGGAAAACGGGGAGAAAGGACTGGCTGTAGTCCTTTGTTCTCTTTTCTGTGTGCAAGTCGATATTTAGCGCACATTCTTTCAGTGAAGTTCTATACACACATGCTACAAACAAGTGGGCCTAGGGCATGGCAGCAGTTCCATGTTTGTGTGCTTCTTGGCTCTTTTTATCTCACAAGCAGCACAGAATACAGCGGCAATCGATAATGATACGCACTCATTTTGAGTCCTAATTCTAATGTGCATGAAAACATCAAACTTGAATGTAAACATTCGACAGACGTCTGTCTGGTTGGGTATGAAACAGAGATGATTTAGACTTCGACCAAAAGTTTTTGAAGAAACCCGACGTTTCGAAACAGACTTGGTTTCTTCCTCAGGGGTGACTGCAGGACTACTTAGCAGTGGCGTCTTCAAAGCACTCGAGGGGCGGACAATGACCCCCCCCTCTCTCTCGTTTTACCGTGGAGCGCAGTCCATGTGTATACACTGGGGGGAAGGGCTCCGAGAGAGCGGTTGATGTTATGGGCTGTCCTCTGCGTGTGCCACGACTCGAGCAGTAACCTTCTCCTCCAGTTCGGCTCGCTTTCAAGGATGGCCATTGCTTCGAAATTTATCCGGTGATCAAACGTTTCAAAGCTTAGAAGACGCTGCTGCTACGCAGTCCTGCAGTCACCCCCGAGGAAGGAACCAAGTCGGTTTCGTAACATCGGGTTTCTTCAAAAGCTTTTGGTTGGAGTCGAAATAGTCTCCCAAGCATCAAACTACATGTGCAGTGAACATCTCCATAATCCTGTCTCCAAGGCTCTTCCATTAGACCATGCGACAAACGCGTTTTTAGCGACTTTTAAACATGGTTTGACCCTTTAATGCCTGAATTATGAAACTGCCAAAAAAAATAAAAATTTTCATTTTCCAGCTTTAAATAGTATCCTTTAAATGACTCCACAGTTAAATTATCTGAAATGTACCTTTCACGCATATTTTTATGTATGTCATGAATTCAAACATGCCAAATAAGCGAGAACTTTGCAGTAAAAACCGTACTTCAGAACTACATAACATGCCGTGTGCCACACCTTGAGCCCGTACACACCAAATAAACAAAATTAATGAAGATGGAACACGTCAGAAAGAACAAAAAAATGAGCATTCTTGCACGTGCTTCGTACTCTCGATCATCACCTACAAAACAATTGGTTCTAACATAAAATACACAGCACAAAGTTGTTTCCCCATCAGTACCTCACAGCCGAAGTAAAAGGCAGCACGCCTTCCGCGACTTGCTTGCTCGAGGTTTTTTGGTATGTCTTGAATTCTCGACATTAAGCAGTAAGAGGTTAAATATGTAAAACCTACTGACATTGGGAAGATGCGCGAGTCCGTCGCTACATAATTTGCAATATTTTCATTTCCACCAAGATCTGATTGCACATTCTCACCAGTTGTAAATCCATTTATGAGAGCAAGTGCATAACACGCAGTACCGCAATGCTAAGGAACCTGAACCCAGATGTTTTACCTTGACCGTCTTCTGAGTCACTTGAGTCCTTGGGCGGCTGGGCAACAGGCTGCTTTTCATGTGCCAACAGTGTCTCCATGATGGCACTGTGAGGCCGCGATCCTGTTTCAGAGATGACTGGGGCCACCTCTTCAGGTACGTTAGACGGCTGCAAGACAAAGCGAAAGTATTCTTTCAGCAACACAGGGCAGGAAACTGATGGCACAAATAGTCCCCTGGTTAATTATAAGCGAGTCAAGAGTTATAAGCTGTGCTGATCAGTTTGTGGCATTCTGCGTCATCTGATTTTGATTGCATTCGCGATAATGACACATCGACTGAATAGCGCAGAGCAGTTGCCAGCAGTAGCACAGACGAATTCAGCCGTTGAAATATACTAGTGTGTGCGCAGATGTGGTTGTAAACAGTTAATCTAGCAAATCAGCTTAGGGGGCAAGGAAGTGATGAAGAGAGACTAAATCTGTTGTTTCTTCATATAAGTAGCACGCAATATAGGTGGCACTACCAACTGGAACAGCAGAAATGAAACTTTCGTGCTCTGCATATCGGTGCACATTACCAATGTACTTTACAAGTTAATGTGCACTAACCTATGCAGCACAGAAATGCCTCTGGCACTCCAAGAAAGTGCGGCACGAGTTCAAAAGTTCCTGTATTGCTAACATGCAGCGCTCGGGATGCAATAAGATTTCCACTGTAAAGGCTAGTGTCGTGTCTTGCGTGCATAAGCCCAGGAACTCGACTGATGATAAATATGAGCACCCTATGTGTACGTTGTCTTACACTAACTGGCCTCTAGACGCGGTGCAATATACTTATTTAACAGTAGGCCTTCGGCTTGGAGTTCCTACATAAATTTTTATAGTGACCACAGACGCTATCTTCGGTACCGTCTTGCGTGTGCACTGTTTTTTGAGGGCATGAGAAGCACTTGCAACTGGGAACGGGTACTCGAAAAATTGCGACCCAAAAGGGGATTTCTTCCACGAGCCTACTCAAGAAGCTCACCGCGACCGGCGTGTCGATGACCGTGCTGTGAACCATCCACGCCGGCGCCTCGCGCTGCGGTGCGGATGGAGCCGACGGAGTCGCCTCGCCCAAGTTCACGGTGATGCCGACGCCCTGCGCGGAACCCTGGTGCCGGGTGGCGTCGCCACTCCAGGGGCCGTCCCTGGAACGCGCGCCCTGCTGGACCTGCGCCGTCGGACTGACGCGTCCTCCGGCGCGGCGGCTCTGCTGCAACACCGCGCTCAAATCCGTCGGCTCGGGCTCCAGCAAGTGAGGCGCCAGCCGCACGTCGTCCAACTCGCGGAGAAGCGAGTACAGCGGCTGTATCTGATCGTTGAACCGGGCCAGCAGGAGACGCGAGTCCTGCCGCGGCAGGGCTCCTTGGTCCTCTTCGACGGGCTCGCAACAGTAGCTACAGCGGAACTGCCCGCTGGCCATGTCCAGCAGGCGGTCCGCCTCGAGGTCGGTGAAGCTCTTGGAGCAGCCCGTGCAGCGGAACGACGCGCGACTCGTCGAGTCGCGCTCCTCGGTCTCAATCTTGCGGCGCATGTGATCGAGCTTGTACTTGACCACGTTCACGAACACCTTGTAGTTGATGTAGTAGTAGTTCTGGCGGGTCGCCTTGCCGTCGCTGCCCGTCTCCATGCGCAAGCGGACCTTGACGAAGCGGTCGCTCTTCAGCTGAGCGACGACGGCTCGCAGTTGCTTCTTCTCCAGCTTGAGCAGGTCGGCCAAGTCGTCCTCTTTGACGCAGGGGTTCCGAATGAGCATGTCGACGACGATTACGTGCTCCACGCTGTAGAAGCCTCGAATGGTAAGCCGAACGAGCTTCTTGAGCGAGCTCGGCACCTCTGTCACAACCTCGCCACCTCCTTCCATGGTGATCCGAGGCGCGCACTGTCTTTGGTTATCTACGTACTTTTGGTGCGCATATGCTCGCACGATCCCGCCACACGAATACTCAGCGGAGCGCGAGTTGTCAGTTTAAAACACAAAGCAACGCTGCACGAACGCCTGTCGTGCCGTCCATCTTCCACACTTCCGCGCCGAGCTTTGAGTTAATTTAGCGCAAACTCTTATGCCGCAGTGCAGTACGCTTGCCACACAATTCCAGTTAATACATATGCGTAATTTATTGTAAATGAAACTTCGCTGTTTTTTGCATACTGTTGACAATATAAAATACGTAATATAATTACTAACATGTTATTTGATTCATATACGCACAATGTTGTGTTAACTTGGCTTGTTCAGACGTCAACAACGAACACGTCTGCTTATGTTAGTTTATGTGAACTGATACTTTTCGTGCGCTACACTGCTTGATTTGATTTTGTATCACCAGCACATGGTAGAATTTTGCTTGTCCAGAATCTTCGGCACGATCTCCTGAACCACCCTACCCTACAAGATGAGAAAAAGCGATAGCGCATTGTCGACTATCGACAAAGTGAAAATACTCGTCGTTGGAGACTCGGGTAAAGTCAGACGCCCGTCGTTATTTTTTTTTAATTTCTTTAACTGAGAGAAAGAGAGTGACTAAATTTGATTTTCCCAGGTGTGGGGAAGTCTTCGGCTGTCCATCTGATGTGCCACAATCGTCCTTTGGCTAACGCATCCTGGACTGTCGGGTGTAATGTCGAAGTGAAAGTAAGTTTTGACGTTTAATTGCGAACGTCCTTTCGCATGCGGACATCTTATCCGCAGATCGCTACTGTTCGCTCGTTTATTTTCGTATCCACGTTTCCCTTAGTTGCACGAGTACCGCGAGGGAACCGCCTCTCAAAAGACGTATTTCGTCGAGCTGTGGGACATCGGTGGCTCCAGCAGTCACAGTAGCGCCAGAGCCGTCTTCTACAGCTCGTTTCACGGTAAGATCACCCTCCTAGAGTATTTGTGAGTGTCTTGAAAATGGCGCGAGAATGACACGGGCACAGGAAACCAGGTGGACACGTCACAACTCGCAGCCAAACTTCACTGGGAAATGCAAGCACACCTGTTACCCACATTTGACTACTTCACACATGACGTCACTAGGTGCCATTTTGAATCCTAAAAAAAACCAACAACAAGCATGAAAAATTCGTCACTTTCACGTGACCGGCTGCAAAGAAGATTGCTATGATTCTTAGCGCTCCAATAAACAATAGCTCACCACCATGCAAGGCAATGGAGGGGGAGCTAATTCCTTGCTCCACCCTTCTGTCTAGCCCCGCCGTGGTGGTCTAGTGGCTAAGGTGCTCGGCTGCTGACCCGCAGGTCGCGGGTTCGAATCCCGGCTGCGGCGGCTGCATTTCCGATGGAGGCGAAAACGCTGTAGGCCCGTGTGCTCAGATTTGGGTGCACGTTAAAGAACCCCAGGTGGTCAAAATTTCCGGAGCCCTCCACTACGGCGTCTCTCATAATCATATGGTGGTTTTGGGATGTTAAACCCCACAAATCAATCAACCCTTCTGTCTAATGCGAAATGCCTCAATGATTGCTCTGACGATCTGATTATGATGAACCGATAGCACCTCAGTTTCATATTGCTTCTCGGAGCATTCAGGACTGTAGCAATCTTCTTTGCAGCTGTTAGAAAACACTTGCGATGCAACACTCCGGGCGAAAAAAAAAAAACAATTAATAGAATACACTCACTTTTCACGTTTGCAGGTACACAAATGAGGGCATTCCGAATTGTCTGCTACGGCGGTATAGCGGTTATGGTACCTGGCTGCCGAATCGAAAGTCGCAAGTTTGATACCGGCCACAGTGGTCGCATATTGATCGAGACAGAAAATGCTTGATGCCGACGTACTGCTCGGTGCCAATGCACGTAACAAAACACCAGATGGTCTAAATTTCTAGGGCCTTCTACTACGGGGTCCTTCATAGTTGTATCATGATTTCGGTTCGAAAAACCCTACAAGTTATTGTTATAATGGTGCTCCAAAGGGAACATCCCAGATTTTTTTAAGCATATATGAATTTGTCAATGAATGAATGCTCAGAAACTTCACCAGGAAAGGCTATCTGATGAGCTTCAGTTTTCTGAGGCCTGGCTGCTTTCTATGTGTATAGGACAAATTCAAAGCGTACCACTTGAGACTAAACAAAAAAACTAAAAAAAACCATTTGAGATTGTTTGTAACATACCCAGGTAAACCCAAAAGAGAGTTTGGGCAGTACAGTTAACCTATTGAGTTCTACATGCAGTAGATATGACTGTCTAGTATGCCACTTCACGATTTATTTTGTGTAAATTAGCTGGTAACTCTATAACTCTCTATAACTCTATAATGAAAAAGATCTAAAACCATGCTTCAATATGACAATAGTATTAGTGAAGAATAGCAGCAGTACTTGGTGCTCCGCAAAACTGTGAAGTGATGTTCAAAATAACTGAATTTTTTAGTGTCCAATTATTGACGGACATTTTTATATGTCTGTGTGTTGTGCCTCCTTTCAGGTCTTATCCTTGTTCATGACTTAACCAACAAGAAGTCACATGAGAACCTAAGAAAATGGCTTTCCGAAGTTCTCTGCAAAGACTGCCCATCCAAGAAGGCAAATGGGTAGGCTGTGAACTTTTTTTTGTTACCTCCTTCTTTTGAACTTGATTGGCATGAATAAATAAATTTATTCATTACACATTGATAGCTTTATACATACGGCTGTAGCCAGATCAGGATGCAAATATGATGTATGTTTCCAAGGAAATTATTGGCATAAATTTGCTGCTAATAGCATTACAATACTTTTTGAGCTTGTTCAACTGAAAAATCCTTTTTCTTGACTTAAAAAAAAACAATGCAATATAGCATACTGTGTAAGCACTAGTTAAGTGAAGACATGTTACTAATTCAAGAAGACCAGCAAAATAAAAGCTTGAAAAGCTCTGAACTAACTGATTAGAAGACATTAAAAATGCAGACAATAGCACAAACAGAAATGATAGAACAATATATGGAAATGTACAGCAATATTTACAGTTAATTACTTTTGATAAGTCAGTTGGTTAACATGGCTTGTCTGTTTAGAAATAAAAGTGCGACTTGAACTGCTGATAGCAACGTATTGAACAAGTATACTTCAATTTATTATTGTTTGCAGGAAAAGTGTCTGTCTAAATCACACAATTAAGGTACCTAAATTTTTTGAAATGTCCACTATGCTTTGCTTGTTTGTGACTTGCCTTTGATGCATCTAAACATATTTACTTTAGTCATTATTATCTGATTTTCGTATCGATTGTTATCGTTAAAAACTAAAAGTGTGAGCAGATAAGTGAGTAAATATTAATTGTGAATTTTTAATGTAAGTGTAATAGTCGGACTCGGTCAATCAAAAATTACTACATTGCAGGCAATTAGTGAGCATTGCTTATTGTAAACTCTAGTGTTCTCAGATTGTTTACCCTGCTCAATTTTGTAGAATGCTCGAGTTTGATCAAGAGATGTTTGCCGACAGCCAAGTCCCAATCCTGGTAGTGGCAACCAAGGTTGACCTTGTGCCTCAGACAGCTGGACGTGCTCTGGCGACCGTAGCTGATGAATGCGGCACTGACCAGGTGCTTCTGGTATGTTCTGGCTTTTTTTTTTTGCTATCATGGCACTTCATCTCACTGCAAAGGCTCACTATACAAGGAAACATATATTTGCAGATATTTACGATGTTTACATGCGATGGCAATGGCTGACACACTGGCGGGCTGGGACCAGTCTCTATCCACTTCGTAGTCCTTTCTTCCAAGCAGAGACCCTCTACCGCTGTATGCCCCAATCCCACTACTGCCTTGTGGCACTACCCCACGTAGTGGGATTGGGGCAATATGTACCAGCTCTTTGTCTTTATGATTGTTGTTTTTGCGACCAAGTCTTTGTTATGGAATTTTTGCACGCCATTCGTTTAAAAAAAAATATGGGAAAAATAGTTGAGTTTTACTGAGGTGGGATCTTGATGACAAAACTTGTGTGGGTGATTGCTGCCTTTTTTGCGATATCTTTCATGAGTGAAAGAAAACTACAGATTTCATGTGCACAAATGAGCGCATGCATTTTTTAAAGCAGTTAAAGTCATCATGTTGTCACAAAGCTTTGTAAATTACAATGTTATTGTGCATTTCCGAGCCTCGTGTACAGGTTTCCGTCACACGTACGGTCCCGCTGCTCTCTTCAAAGTGCGGAGCACTTTGTGAGGCCGAACTGTCGTAGGCTGTCTTCATCGCTCAGCGTAACACTCCATGTGTAGCATATTGAGCGCGTGCTTGTGCTGAAGAAAAGTGTTCTACCTAATTTTCTTTTATCACCTTGATGATGACAACTTATCATCATTGGCCAAAAAAAGTATGTGTGATTGGTGTAATGCAGGCATGAGCTCCTTGAAGATGATGGCTTATCATCATCAGTGTAAAAACAACTACTAGTGCGCTTGGTGTAACACAGGCAATACAGAATGTCGAAATAGAAAAAGAAATTAAGTATAAAATAAAAAAAGAGAGAAAAGGATGAAATAAAAAAGATAGAAATAACAATAAAGAGAAAGAAATAGATAAAGAGAAAGAAAGAAATCGAAATAAAGAAAGGAAAAAAAAACAAAAGATGGAGCAGGGGAAAACAAAAGAGAGGAGGAAGGAAAGACAGAACCGACGAGAAATAAGAAGGCTGGCCAGCTCCACACTTCTTCAGTGCAGAGCTGTCTTAACGCTTTTTATGACGTGTGGGCTCATGGCAAATTGCATTTTGCCTTTGCGTCTAACTTCATGGCAACATTTAGGATATGCATCGCTGTGAAGCGGCATGTATGTGGGACAAAATTTCCGCCCAACTTCACGCAGTTAGTGTTGCACATGCAATAATGTGAGATGTGTGACCAAATTTTGGATGCAAGATGTCTTAAGGTCAAGCTCAATCTCGTATGCGGCGTGACCACCCTTACAACACATGCGTGCCCCTGGTACTCTCTCTCCTACACTCCCCCCTCTCTTGCTTTGCAATGCTGCCGTAGGCGGCGTCTGCTAGCAACCGCTCACTTTCCCTCTCTCTCCTCAAAGCATCTCACCCAGTGGCATTTACACCCCCATTGTGCACAAGCGTTTCTTCTCTCTCTCTCCTATGCCCTCCCCTCTCTCGCCTTGCAACGCCGACGCAAGCGCCGTGCTAGAGTGTGTGTTGACTGAAAAAACCGACTGCTCGTTCTGCACAACCGCTCACTGGCCACCCCGTATATATAGGCGCTGATTGCTGGTGGGAGATTTCTCTCGTGCGTTGTTGAACAATAAAAATTTGCAGCGTGCGCGTTAATTAAAAACAGGTTGCAGGTATTGGTGTCCAATCAGAGTCTCCTGTTTCTCATTGGCCCTTAGCAGTGGTCGGCATGTTGCAGCTGAAAACACCGGTCCATCACAGCATGTTTTGCGGCTCCCAGGTTTCACTCCTGCGCGGCGGTGCGATAAGCAGCAGTGTCAATGCTGCCACCAGTCTAAGTGTCGGCGCCCGCTGCTTCGCATCTACACACGGTCCCCCTTAGGCAATTTTATGTATGCTATTTTGCTCTCTTTGTTCGGGAAAAAAAATAATCTGTTCTGTGGTGTACGTGAAACCTATGTTCTGATTACATTCTACATCATTCCAGGACACTCACAATCCAAAGACTCTTTCACCTGGCTCCAGTAATGCCCTCAAAGTTACTAGATTCCTGGACAAGGTTGTAGAGCGACGCTTCCGTAGCGGAGCAACTTCTCCTCCAGCATCTGCCACACTACCTGTGGTTGATCGTCGGCGAACCAAGCTTTCACATTTGGACTGAACAAACTGGCAAAGGACACTGTGTTGAAATACTCCGCCCCCGTGTGACACAACTGCTGTGTGTGTCTGTTGTTATGAAAATAGCAATATTGTTCTTATAAGTAAACTTTCACCATGGGGCGCTGATTACGACAGACTGTGACTCGCATCAATGAACATATGTGATGCCTCTGCTTAGAATACGAGCAATCCGTCTAAAGATGTGGTTGAATAGTTGTGAAAGAGATTTAACAAAAGCCAAGCTTGTGTTTTTTCACAACTTGCTTCTTGTCATTCTGGTGATAAACAGTACTGCTACATGAATTTGTAGTGCTGACAGTACTGAAGAGACACATATGTCTCTTCTGGGTACATCGCTTCCAGGGGACTGTGACATCATCTCTGCCTTCAAGTTCCATATGAGTATATATACTTCAATACATGAAGGTAAAAACTGTGGTTCTTATTGTCTGGCAGCCTGCATTTCGAGAACATTTTGGTCGTTTCACAAATTAATGGAGGAAATGATCTTCTTTGAATGAAAAAAATTTCATAGAAGTAAACGTGGTCACTTGCAACAGACATGAGACATGAAGATGGTACGCATAAAAAACTGTTTCTCATTTATTTCAGGTATATATAAACCTAAATTGTACGAACGCATGGAAGATTGCAAAGTGACCCACTTTAGCTGGCAGCTAGAACCCGAAAAGAAGCAGTCGTGCCGCACTGCTCGTGAAAGGGACGCAGATACCTTTATATTAATTACAGAAAGTTTGCCGAATACTGTCAACAAGGTCTTAGGACATATTCAGCTACAAAAGTACTGGAACAGTATCAGTATAAGTTTACTTACTGCAGCAAAAGTTTCGTGGAGTGCGATGGATGTATCAGCCAGCGCTGGACAGCTTCTGTTCTCCGGGCATCTGCGTCAGGGCTATGCGTAATACGTACATTGTTCGCGCATGAACGCTGATGCAGGCATATTGTTCACTGCTGTACATGATAAAACGTCACTCACGTGGCCTTTATTTCATGTAAACATCGATTGACTTGCAATAAAACAATTTATTGCAGCAAGTTTGTGCAATCAGCGCTGTCGTTTCGCTCGGCCTGTACGCGGCATCTTACTAAAGTAAGTAGGCAAGGTACTTGGGAGCTTCTAGTAAGTAGTTTACTGCAACGAGAGAAATTGAGACAAAGAGCTGCTCCAACGAGCGGGAGACAGACATGACGCTGGAGCAGACGACGGCGTTGCCGTCTGCTACGCCCTATAGTGCTTTGAAACTTATTTCGTTTTATACGCAGGTGTAAATATACATACAATAATATTATTTATTATTCGTTCAAAAATTATTTTAGTGCAAAATATAATAAAATGTTTCAGTTGTCAGTAAAACAATAATTTTCTAATTTTTGTACAACAGTTTCCAAAATCCAGACGGCGCTATCATCGCGTTAAATTTATTTTTGTTTTCAGTAGACGCGGTACAGCCGCTGTAGACGCGGTCTCTCTGCTGCGTTTGAAGCGAACCCCTCACCCTCGGACGTGCTGTCTCCTCCTCAGACCACTCTGAATTCAACATGGCGGCGCACATCATACAGGAGCTGGAAAGCTCCGCACAAATTCTTCTCGTATGTATAGTTTTAATTTTTCCCAGCGCATCCTGTGGAATAGGAAATGAATCTTACTTGTGTTAGACGCTCATCAGCATGCTCGCCTTCTCAGACTGAGCTGGCGGATACCGCTTTCAAGTCATCGTTTCTTGGCCCTATCCAAATGCTTGCCTCCTTGTTGTGTAAACAAAATTGAATGAGATATCAAATGATTCGCGTATTCTAGTACTTTTCGGTACTATAGGAACTGCGTGTTAGGGCTACGTGACTGATTAGACTTGTTCTAATATCGCCAGAACGGCGTTGTCATTTAAGCGCGCGGGCGGCCTAGTTTCAATGGGACCGGTCAAAATTGATTGCACGGCCAGCGCTTCATTTTTTCTCTGCGCTTTTGTGACCGCTTGCGGGTGCCTCGTGATATATCGCACTGCATACGCGAACGCTGCGTGAAATTATTGCGCTGGAACAAAACACTGCTCGTGTGAACGGGACAGGTTCTGCTTATTTATAGACGAATCACGTGCTTCGACGTCATTAGGATCAGCTGCCGTTGATATTCCACTGTTAAGATTTTTCGTTCCAAGGGTGTCGGTTGCGCCTTGCCCGGTTGTGGCAACGTCTATAGTATGGCGTTGTGCTTTGTGGTGCCTATGTAAAAACAGCTAGCATGTATGAGAATGACGAACAGCGGTCAAACATTACGCTTGTGTTGCGCATATTAATCTCATACCCACACCAATTTAAAGGTGCGATTGATCATTTTATTCTCAGCAGATGCTGAACAGAACGATGTTGTCTGCAAACTCTAGCTTGATGAGATATCTCCCGTTTGAGAACTGCACGATTGGTCGCTACTGTCTTCAAATGTTCTAGGACAGTGTTGTTAATCAACTAGTAGGGTTGTTTGTATCCTCTCACATCTGTTGCAGTTTTTAAGTGACAGTTATCTTACATTGTTCTATTAGTGCGCTCTTGGATGGTGCATTATGTTCAGCTCTCTAGGCAATGCTTGAATATAGAAACATGAGTTCATCGTGATTGTACTCTCCTGAATGTGCCGTAACAGTGGTGCACTGGTAGAGTGAGGCATTTAGGTGGAATATTTTAGGGAAAACAAATGACCCAACTGCCAGGTAAAAGTGTATTCTCCATTGAACAAGTTTGTTTGGGTCTGCTGCACAACTATATGTGACAAAATAGAAGTCCCTTTAATCGGCTTGATGCATTTTAACTTCATGAAGACAGAACAGTTTTGTGTGGTAATTGCAAATGAAGGGAACCTGATGGGAAACTGTGCTCTTGCTTATAATGCTTGTATACTGAACCTACGGTCGTAGTTGACATAAAAAGTTTATGCACAATGGTAATCAAACCATCTGCTCTTCTTGCTTTGCTTGCACTTTGCAATAAGTGTTTCTCTGAGCTATAAAGCGTTAAAGGAGGGGGTTTTGTTTCAATCATTTTGCACTCTTGCCCTTTGTATATTTTCACTCCAGGCTGCACCTAATCAAGTGACAGCTGAGCAACGACATGCAGCTGAGAGGACATTTCTCGACTTTCAAAATACTCGAGCTCCGTTCGAGCTTTGCAAATGCATCTTGGGTGAGTTCCGTCCTATTGGTGCAAAGTCCATGTAGAGATTCCTTGTTATCATGTGTTTGCAAGCTTGTGAGCCTTCTTTGCAGACTGTATCTGTCCGCCACATTCAACAGAACATTTCCTGTTCATTTCTCTGTCCCTGCAGAAAGCAGCGCTGTGGGTTACGTGCAATTCCAAGCAGCATGCCTACTCAAGCAGGGCCTCATACGCGAGTGGAAGCTCATGGAACCGGGACAGTGGCAGGCGCTGTGGCAACACCTGCTCCAGCTGCTGGCGTGCAGGCCGAAGTCCGTGATGTCCCAACATATCATTTGCAGGTTCTTGTGTTTAGCAGCATGGTAAATAGACCAAGGGTGCAAAAGCCGGACACAAGAGAGAAGTCTTGACCTCTCTCTTGCGTTCGTGATTGCACACCTTGTCTCTTTAACGTAAATACGTGTCATCCAGCTCGACTGTTCTTTCAGCAACAGGCTTCTATTCAGCAAATGAAAGGAGTTCCCTGGCAGTCTTGATTTCACTACGTTTGCCAAGTGCGGACTCCGGCAAACTTAGCCTGAACAATAGAAGCAAATGCTATGGCAGCTCAATAATGAACGAGGCTGTAAAACAGTATTCAGACATTGGACTAAGTTTCCTCTTAGCACCAAGAAAAGCACATTATCCATCCGCTACGTCATGCTGTAGAACTCCTCTGGGTCAACAGCACTCAACTAAGACACCCCATATGCTATTGTTCAGTTGCCATAATTCAAGTGTACCACTTTCTAATGTTCTAAGGCCTGCTGGTTATCGACACTTGTCAGACTTTCATTCCCTCTAAAGTATCTTATGCCATGTTATTGTACAGCATGGAGAACTACGTGCGCGAGGAACTGGCATTGGTGCTGGCCCTTGGCTCCAAGCGGGCCAGTGTTGAGAATGGTGCTGACGCCCTGAATGATATTCTCCAACAGTCGACGCAGATGGTGGCATCTGGAGACCAACACCTGGTCAGTGAGCTTCTTTCTCTTGCATGTATTGACTGGCTTTATGAAAGCTAATTTGTAAACACACTTCTGCAATACTTGCAGTCATGCCATTGTGGCCTACTTTAAAACGGTGAAGGAAGGTAAAAATGATCACGTCATTTGTGCAGTCGAGTGAGTGCTATCATGTACTGGGACGCAACACATCTTGCAGAAATTTTCGAATAGTGTGCTTCTCACAGTTTATACACATAACCACATTTGAACCCCAAATACCATGTCAGGTGTGTTGAGAAAAAGGCCAAGCCGCCATCCCCATGGGGATGTTCACCGTCGACCTTTTCTTCGCACTACACTGATCTCTGATACTAATGATGATAGTGACAGTCGTCGTCTACACAATATTCAACAAGGTGCATGTAAAGCAGGGTTTAAATGGTTTAATCGTAAGCTTCTGGCGAGTCTTTGCAAAAAAAAAATGACATTAACTTGATATAAGGTATTTATGCCCTCGCATTTGACAAAAAACAGCTGCGAAGTGCTTGAACGAGCATGAAAATTCGGGATGCAGTATCACTGTGGCAATTCACCACGCAACACTGCAAGTCGCATATCTGTGTTAATGCAAAGTAATGCAGCTTTAACTACATATTAAACAAAAGGAAATGGTTAGGTACCTTCTTCGACATGTATGCTTGGCAATCTTGTGACACGTAAGTAAAACACGAATACAAAATTTCATATTATACTAACCTGTCATGTAAATCAACTCGAAAAGCAATCCTCGAAACTGCTTTCATGCCTATGGAGTCTACAGAAACTTACACTGGTGTAATATTTTTCAGACATTACCATGCGATTTTATGCACAAAACTCCTTTGTAATGTCCAGACCTTTGGAACGGGACAATTCTTGCAAAGGTTCTTGCAAAAATTTGTAGAAAATCTGTTGCATTGAAAAATTCAGCAGTTAAAGCTTGCTATGCATGGACACGTAAACGCTGCCTTTGTACATTTCAAAAGCTTTGATCATTGCCTGGAAATTTCAAGATAAAAAGGCACAATGAACACTATTAACAGTGCAAGCACACTTAAAGCTACAAGCATAATTTGGCAACTTAAAAAACCCTTGACACCAAGTTTAGAAACTCAGCGTGCTTGTGTTGTTGGAGAGTCCTGCATGTGGGGGCACTGCCAACCGACTGTTAGTGACAAGTGTTGCCTATGAGATATTTAAATTTGCTTTTAAAGTAACGGTGAGCGCTCATTCGAATTGTTGGCGCTGATTGACATCTTCTCTGGTTTGACTTAGACAGAGGGCCTGTGTGAGGTTCCACGAGTAAGGCTAGTATTGGCAAGTACAGATGGGAGGTGTGCACAATAACCCGAATGGCACCTGGGGAGGGCTATTGTTTGTCACTCCTCTCGCTTTGTTGTCAGGCTGCTCTTAAGGTGGTTTTGGCTGCTTACACTGGGAATCATTTTCTTTTTTTTGTGAGGGGTACACACTCAAAACACTTGCATCGTTTCATTCTTCATTGCCCACAGGTCTCCCGATGTACCGTAAAAACCCGCGTATAGCCCGGGGTTTTTTTCTAGATTTTAGGGTGCGAAATTTCGGCCCCGTACTATATGCGGGTCCCAAGAATTTTCGGCCCAAATTCAGTTTCGGTTTCGGCATAGCGCGGTGCTATCATCATCATCAGCTGTCTGCGCGCTTCTGCGCTAGGTAGTGTTAGCGGCGTTAGTCTTAACTGGTCAGTTGGTCAGTGGCCTTTGCTTCAACTTGGTGCCCATAATGACGGCCTCGATTTTGCTCCTGTGATTTTACGCCATGTCAGGACCGCGCAGGCAGTACTCTGCTGCTTTTAAAAGAAAAGTTATCGCTGCTGCCGAAACCATCGGCAACTGTGCCGCGGAGCGGCAGTTCGGAGTCAACGAGCGGAGCATTCGCGGTTGGCGGAAGCAGAAGGAAGCCCTCTTTGCATGCAGCGGCCAGCGAAAAAGTTTCCGCGGACCAAAAAATGGAGCATTTCCTGACGTGGAACGAGAACTCACAGACTTTGTGCGGGAGCAGCGAGCTGCACATCTCGCTGTCAACATCGAGCTGCTACAAGCGAAGGCAAGGGAGATCGCTCGAGACAAAGGCATTCAGCCGGAGGATTTCAAAGCGAGCAAGCATTGGGTGTCTCGCTTCATGCGCCGCGCTGGGTTCTCCCTACGTCGGCGTACGTCGATCTCCCAGAAGCTACCAGAGAGCTACGAAGAGCACCTCGTGGCTTTTCAAAGGTACATAATTGCGTTGCGAAAGGCAGTCCCCTTTCAGCTGGGCCAGATCGGCAACGCGGATCAGACGCCGGTCTACCTGGATATGCCCTCGGCGCTGACGGTGCATCAAAAAGGCTCCAGGCAAGTTATCGTGCGGTCGACTGGAAACGAAAAAACGCGGGTGACTGTAATGTTATCCTGCACGGCTGACGGTCGCAAGCTGCCACCCTACGTGGTGTTCAAACGAAAGACGCTGCCGAAGGGGGAGAAGTTCCCGAAAAATGTCGTCGTCCGCTGCCAGGACAAGGGGTGGATGGACGAATCGTTAGTCCTTGACTGGATAAAGTCCGTGTGGTGTCGACGGCCCGGAGCACTGCTGGGGCTCCCTTCGATGCTTGTGCTCGACGCGTTTCGGTGTCACCTGGCCGACTCCGTAAAGCGACTGCTGCGCGACTCCCGCACCGAGCTCGTCGTCATCCCGGGAGGGATGACATCACAGCTGCAGCCGCTTGATGTGTGCCTTAATAAGCCATTTAAGGACCATGTCAAGCGCCTGTACGTGGAGTGGATGAGGTCCGGAGAACCAGAAGTGACCCCTGCCGGACGGCTGAAACGGGCCTCGCCAGCGATGCTCTGCTCGTGGATAGTCGAGGCTTGGGCCTGCATTCCAGAGGCGCTCGTTTGCCGCGCCTTCAAAAAGTGCTCCATCTCCAACGCGCTTGATGGCACTGAGGATGATGTGCTGTGGGAGAACATTTCCGACAAGGGAGCTTCGGAAGAGAGTGCGTCCGACGACGAGGATGAATGAAATGTCAATAAATGCATTTTTTCCATTTTCCTCGGACTATATTCGGGTGAAAACTTTTTTTCTCACGTTTGCTATCCCCGAATTACACCCCGGACTATATGCGGGTCCGAGCTATATGCGGGTTTTTACGGTATAAAACGGTGCATTCAGCGTCACCGAAGCTTTGATCGCATATGGTCTCAGGCCCTTCCCTACTGCAGAGCACCTGTTTCTAATCGTCTTTAGGCAGGCTTCTTGAACTGATGCAAAATTGTTCTGAATTAACGATGCTAGAATTAATTATATAATGATTTAGAGCGTCTATGATTCAATTTCAGAGTTACCAGACGCAAAGCTGCTAATTACGGTGAAAAAGTAGCAGACAAAACTTTCATTGTCAGGGGTCCTTTCATTTACTAGGCATCATTTCCATAGCTGAGTGCTTCTACTGCAACAGTTCACTTTGATAATTTTTAGTAGGAAGCTGTGCGGCCAGTACAAATCAGAAATACTACACCACTTCTGGCGTACAGCCAAGCTTTGAAGTACTGTTCGTTTCTTTCTTCTTTTTTTTTTTTCAGCAATCTCTTGGGTGTTCTCTGCTAAGTGCTCTGTTGGTTGAGTTCTCAAGTTCCACACGAGCAACAGATGTTGGCCTCACGTGGGAAGTTCATCTCAAAGCCAAGAAGTCGTTTGAAGTAAGTATTCAGCTTGTTTGTCTTTACTGTGTGCGAGTACAGTACTTAGCTTTTACAGTAGCGCTCCCATACAACATACTTTGGGATACAACAGATTGCACTAAAAGTTCAGTGTGTTCTACATATTCTGTACTTGCAAAATGTTTTGCATATCCCCCTTTCAGAACTCAGCTATGTGCCCCAGAACTTGCTTTTATTGCGATAGCAATTATATGAACAGTCTCGGCTGGTTTTTACCATTGACAACGCTGCCTTGATGAACCGTATATGTATACGTATCTGTATATAGGTAAACTCAAGAAAGACAAGAAGCCGCCCGCGCTCGGCACCCAGCTTGTCGTGACGTGCCAAAGCACGCTTATGATTGCGTTAGTAGTTGCCTGGACCACAAAGGTCAACTTCGCTCGCTGGGCAGGCCCCGTTTGCGAAAAGAGCGCGGTTTTCAAACACAGCGAAGTAACAACTGGGACACTCGTTAGTTTGCACTCATATCCGTGCCTGTTATTACGTTTCGTGCATTGTTTTTGCTGAAACAGTGCATTAAGCGTCGAGTTGTAAACATTGTTAGTTAGCTCTGGTCCTGTGTGTGTTTTTGTACGTGAGCAGCGCGCTGCACGTTTCGATCTGCTAGCCTTTTTCGGCGTTACATTCCTAGTTGTTGCTATCACATTCATTTCTTCGCCCTTGCGGCAAAACTGTGACTTTTTGTTGTTCTTGTTTACTTTAAATACTTTTAAAAATTTTTTGCTGTGTTAGCTTCTTCATTCCAATAATTATGCACTAAATACATAGCAGTACTGGTATTTGCAAAGGTCACAATTTTCCATGGCCTTACTCTTGCAGAGAACAGACTTTGGATTTAGCAGTACGTGCTTGTTGGATTGTCATGGTTCGTTGTAGTGAGCATTCACTGCACAGTACTGGCCATAGTACAGCCCAGTTTCAGTAGGTAGAAGGCACAAGCTATAATGTTTTGTGCCGCTGAACCCAGGCCAACCATCTGCGGAAGGTGTTCCAGTTCTGCCAACAGGGCCTTAGAGAAGCAGCCAGTCGCCTTGGCAATGGTCCTGTGCGACCCGAAGACCGCAACCTGCTGCGTCGCCTGCTCCTACTGTCAGAGCAGCTCTTATCGTGGAACTTTCAGTTCTCCATGCTTTGTATCCTTTGATTTAACTTGTAATGACTGGCTATAAGTGACTTAGATATTTGCAATGTTTAGAATTCTATTTCTGTGAAACTGGCATTGCATGAAAAAAGGAACATGTAAATTTGAAAGCTGTTAAGGATAGGGTAATAAAGGTATGTTATCAGCATTCATGATTAGGGGATTTTAGGGATGATATTTTCTTGTAGGTTTCGTGTAAGACTGTAAAATCACAGGAGGAAGAACTGCGAAACATTGCAAATGCTATGAGTGTTGCCATATTCTTTGTGTGCGGAAAACTGGTAACATCTTTCGTTGAGAGGGCGAATGCCATAACCGACCTTTTGTATTGCTCAATGAAAAGCACACAAGTGTCATCTCGATCAAATGTTCCTGCTGTCAAAGTAATGTAAATGCCCTTACTGCACTGCTGTTATGATGTAGAATGACCTATTTTTGTTCCTCCATGTTTCTGCGCTAAAGAAAAAAAAACACTAGCATCAATAGTCTCTACTTACGCTACTGTTACTTGGGGAATATCTGCACACCTTTAAAGTTTTCCCATCGAATTTGATCTCGGAAGCATTCTTCCGAAAATGGTGGCAGAATATGTATTAATTAGTAGTGAGAGAATCAAAAGACCAGGCTACAGGCAGCAAAATGTACATCAAAGACCCACCCACTTTAGAAACTTCCAAGATGCTTGTTTGAAACCTTGCACTGTGTATGGCAAACTGGTGGCGGTGGAGAGGAATGACGCAGAAGATATTTTGCACCAGTTAAATCATGTTATTCACTATGAAAGACAATTTTTTTTCCCCTTGACTAAATGGCATTCAGTGCCCCGAAAGCTTGTAGGTATATTTGAGGCACAGCAGACTCCGACACTGCGGCCTGGCCAAGACTGGAGAGGAGCATTTGATGAAACACCTCAGCTGTTACTGCAGGTAAGGTGTGCTGTCGCGTGGTACAATATTTTTAGTGCATTGGAATGAAGAGAAATTTGTAACTTGCAAATATTATGGGATACACATCAACATTGCCAATGTGTAAAACAAGGCAGCGTGACCAGCAAGAACGGGGTAGTAATAAATTTTTTAATATAATTTCATGTGAATCGGAAAAATGGTAACATGACTCTAGTATAAAGCGTGCACGTTGTGCACCTCTGTCGCACGTTCTCTCATCATAATCTGCGGCCAGCCCAAGGGCTTGACAAGCCAAGATGGCTGGTCACTTTTTGTGTGCCACCTGTCTGTGCTCCCACTGCAAGCAATCAAACTGCTATCTCAACCTGTTGAGACACAGCGAAGCAAAAGGCAACACGATGCAACTTTTCCTAAAAGTTGATCTTTGAAAGCAAAATCTTTGTAATTAATCATTCCACAGTTGCTGCAGCCTGAATCTGATTTTTCATCTTAATTTCATGGAACTGCTGGGTTTCTCATATTTGCTCGTGGCAGCATCATCCGCTTATCTATATAGTAATGAGAACCAGTATGCCGTTTACTGTTATATGGAGGTTTAGTGGATAAATTCTATGCATATTTTCTGGGTGGCAGATATTTGTTCAGTTTTCACAGAGCAGGATGCCTGTTTGGCCGAGTCTTTACCAAAGAATCTTCCAGTGCTTACGAAGGACAAGTGCAGACTATAGAAGCCTTGTTATGTCTTTTGTCTGCACCCAATCTTGAGAAACAAAGTGCTTTTAGCGATTTTTCATTAAGTGCAGTTGAACCTGGTTATAAGAGACATGCACTGGGAAGTAGTTCTTGCTTCCTCATGTGGAAAATCTCTTACAAGTAGAATATGATGTCATTTTCTGGTCAACCCTTGTTTCAATGTCGGCACACTGGTGTCTCTAACATCTAGTTGCCCGTTACATCAATGCCTTTCACAAAGGAGTTCAAATGTGTTCTTGCTTTGGCCAGGGTACTCTCCAGTTGCTAGTGTTGCAAGTCTGTAGCTGAGACAGGTGACTAAAGTGAAATGCAATGGATAAACCGATTGCAGCTCTACGGTGCCTTGAGCCAAGATGGAGAGCTGGCACACGTGGCGCTCCAGTGCCTGCTGCAGTTGGCCACCCTGAGCCACAGTGGAGAGCGACAGCAGCGGAACACCCACCTCAGGCGCTTCATCCAGGGCGGACTGCTCGAACTGATGGCCATCAGGCCTCCCCGCGCCGGCATAGCTCAATTGCTGGCCCGCCTCGCACTCTTCCATCCACCTAACCTGCTGTCCGCAGAGATGCACATCCCATACCTCGAGCGCCTCTGCGACCTGGCCTGCTGCGTGCTCCAGTCGCCGGTCAGTCTCGTCATAATCCCTTGGTCGGTCACATCACCCAACAACTTTTAGTGCCTAATGTAGACCAGGCTGTGTGATATAGCCAGGGACTTGTGAGTTCCTGCGGAAAGAAGGTAGACACTGGTTGTGTTCACTGATTGAATCAGCAGTAGCTCGTGGTACGAGAATGCAGATTCCATTTCAGTTTGTTTAACTTATTTTATCCTCAATTGCACAAAGCTTTACAAAGGGGAGTGGAGCACAAAAAAAAAAAAAAACAAAGGTGAACAAAATAACATCATACAATAACAACCATAATGTAGACAGTCAAGCCTTCTTATATCGAACCTCCATATAATGCATTCCTTATTATAGCAAACTTTTTCTATTCCCCGCCATTACTCCATAGAAGCACATATATTTGCGACCTCTATGTTACAATGTAACTGCGGGAGACACCCTTGATATAACGAATTTTCGCCACGGACAATCTATGAATTTTGTTCCGATTTTGTCATTTTGGCACGAGCATGCATCTTCCGGGGTTGCCCCGCTGGTAACGAAGCGCGAAACGGCGGCGTGCATGGCGCGCTCGTGGCGCCTGTGACTTCTATGGTAGAGAGAACGCTCAATTGCGCGCGGGTGTGTGCAAGGCGGGCAGGCAAGCCTGCACCCCTCGAGCCGATGTTGCCACCGTTCTTGTCGCCGCTGGCGCAGGTGCCCTCGCCCTCTCTCCAAGCAAACAAAACAAAAGAGAGGAAAAGAAAGCTACTTTTAGCATCACATATGTGGGGCGTCGCTGCACATGAAGGGCGCTTTACTGAATAGTTTTCCACAGTATCCGTGACGCTCGCTCATAGTTTTCGTCGCCATGTGCGCGTGCATTGGTTTCACTGCTTGCGCACGATATGGCCGCCGCCGACATTCAGCTTTACTTTTTCTTATTTTTGAAATGGGGACTACTGTGTCTCCATCGAGAGGGTGTTCAGATTAGGCGCTGAGGGAAACACTCTGGCACCACGGTGACTATGACGACTCTTCGGAAGTCAACTCGTCATGCACTTCCATCTTGCGCGCAGCCGCGAGTTTGAGGGACCGTAGCCATCGTTATTAGCTCTAGCGACAACACAACGGCTTGTTGAGTACAATGCAATAAATGCGATAGTAACAAATTTTAATGTTAAATGAAGTAAAGCTCGCAGCCAAGTCTTTTGGATGCAATATTGCGGAACTCCTACAAAACGTTGGTGTAAGCGAATGCGGCCGCTCCAGGTTGAAATGCTCTTTTTGCGTTGAAAGCGCTCTGATGCTTTTCGTGATGGCAGCGCTTCTTTTTACCGTGCTATTCCTTTTACTTCGTAAGCAGTTTGGAATTAAGTAGGTCTGGATAATAATACTCATAGTACAGTGGACTCCCAGTAAACGAAACTCGGTTAAACGAACAAGCCGCATAGACGAAGCTATCTAGGCTTATTTGGTTGGTCTTCTATATATTTAAGGATAAAAGGATAAAAATTTTCGGTTATTCGGAACATTTTTTTTCCGCTTACATTGGTTAAATGAAACTAATATGGGCAAAATCTATGAACGGCGGAAGTGGCCATGGTAGTCTAGTAACCTTGAAGCAAATGCCAAAGCTAGCCTAGTTAAGCCAATCCAGTGATTGCAGATGTTTGCTTACGCCAAGCAGCAATCGACGTCTTGTCTTGAACTTGAGGACAGCCTTGAGAAACCTATTGCTGAAGTTCATGATGAGAACCTGTGCTTAAGTGGTGATGAGATGTTGTGTGATCCCGAGCTCATTTCAGTGGCTCACAGTGCTGTAAGAGATTCTGTCATCCTGTTGCAGCGCTACTTTGGACACGATGGTGGCACAGAGTTTCTGCCCAGCCTTTCAGCAATTCACTGCTACTGTGTGAGAAAGTGCTTGAACAAGGCTAAGCATATTGCTATCACCTTCTTTTTTACAATTCAGCAATCTTAGCAACATTTTTCTTTCTAATCAGCTATAACAGTATTCTGTACTTCGAATTGTTTTTGTTCAGTCAGCCACAGTTGGTGTTTTCGAAATAGTCATATTTCATTCATTTTGTGGGCTTTGCTTAAATGAAACTTCTGATAAATGGAAGAAATTTTCTTGCCCCTTTGATTTCCGTTGAAGAGGAGTCCACTGTATACTCTAATTTTGAGGACTGGTATGCACAGCAGCATCAGACTACGTGACCATGCTCAGCTAAGTGATGGACTCCATATTTAAGGCTCTTCCGCTAGGCTGCGCAACAAAACTATTTTTAATAATTTTAAGCATGATTAGAAAATATAGACCCTAGCCTCTACGCCAGAAGAATGCTGGAATATGTCACTATATTTCATGCTCTCTTCATTTTTACTACGATCTAATCGCATGTTCTCGCCAATTGTCTGGCCCCGCCACGGTGGTCTAGTGGCTAATGTACTCGGCTGCTGACCCGCAGGTCGCGGGATCGAATTCCGGCTGCGGCGGCTGCATTTTCGATGGAGGCGGAAATGCTGTAGGCCCGTGTGCTCAGATTTGAGCGCACGTTAAAGAACCCCAGGTGGTCAAAATTTCCGGAGCCCTCCGCTACGGCATCTCTCATAATCATATGGTGGTTTTGGGACGTTAAACCCCACATATCAATCAATCAATCAGTTGCCAGTTGTCTGTCTCTTTATGGCACCAAGAAAATACGGTAGGTTTCATTTAGCAGATGCTCTATTTAGTGAGATATGAACAGGGGTGTAGAATTCGAGTATGAAACTGATCATATTAGTTGCAGTCCTTCAATTCAAGCAGAAATTTTGTTTAGAAGATTTCCGTTTACCAAGAGTCTATCATATTGGAGTGTTTTGTGCAGACTGACATAATGGCACTGAGGCTCTGGCCCAGAATTTTGATGTAGTGACCGTACCTTCATTTTCTCTTATGCACTGTATCATACAAAATTAATAAAACTGATGCTTATAATTGCAATGTTTTTGACAGCTTCAACTGATTCATTGCTTGCTTGCTGTGCGTCTACTGTGTGCCCTAAATTTATTTGCCATTTGGAAGTGGAGGGTCTAGGCACATTCTTACTGCCTGAACAAATATTGGAGGGGCACTTCAATCAATGCAAACACATGCAGGTTGGAGATGACGCTGAGCAGCAGCAGGAGGCACTTGACCACATTCTGGACGCGTGGGTCCCCTTGCTTCAGGAGCCGCAAACCTTTCCTGCAGAACCATTGAAGGTGGCCACCATGAGAGTCTTCGAGCTGTACCTGCGTAGCCGACTAGCAGCCCCTGATGGAACTCGGCCCCCGGTCCGTGTGTGATGTTTATTTTAGCATGTTCAGCTTGCAGCTTTTAATGTTGCTTTATACCCGCACCATAAAGTTTCTTATGGAACCACATTTCACATAGTAGAGTGAAATGTAGTGCCAATGTGTTCAGGGGTTTGTGCTTTATAGTGACGGTATATGTGTCGGCAAGGGGTTGGCTGGCGTTGATCTAGGCTTGGGCTAGAAAGTGGACACTACGCATATAGAGCTTCTGCAGCAAGGCTTATTCTGCAGCGTATTTAATGCAGTGATAAAGACATATTGAAAAATAAGAAGCTTCTCTAAAGAAAAGCCTTTATAAAAGGATCTGTTTTACTCATGTTATCTTACACACTCAAACCTCGCTATAACTTAATGGGATATAACAAAATAACGGATATAACGAAGTAAATGAAAGTCTCCTTGAAAGCTCCATTGAGAACCATGCATTTGTTAAGGCATTTATTAGTGCCTGTGTTTATTAGGCTTCACTAAACACTTGTTGTGATTAAGTAAAAATGACATAAATGGATATAACGAACTAAATTAGTCTATCAAATTGTCTATAAAAAAACGACTGTTTGGTGCAGGTATCTCAAGGTGTGGTCGCCATCCGCATTTTCTTTCCGTGCATTTTCTCGCTTGCTAAGCGTTGCGTTGCGGTAAGAGTGGTGTCTTCGCGATTATGAAATCGTACTTAATGGGAAAAATCGTTTCTTTAGTGCCCCTTCAAGTAAGCAGTAAATCGTTGCTTGTCATGGCCAAGTCTCAAACAACTGAAAACACAAGATGTTACTGAGAAGCTTTTGATCTGTAGCACATTCCTCATGTACATTTGCTGTGCATGCGCAGATCAGTGATGAAGAGGAAGTGGCTGAAGAGGATGAGGATGATCGGGTCCGTTATCGTGACCAGCTTGCTGTGGTGGGCATGTTAGGACGCCATGTCCTGCCGCACAGCTTGCCCCTGCTTTGCCGGTAAGACATGGATACAGTAGTACATTTCCCACCCTCTTTGTGGTATTTGCTAATGCTCAATCAGCCAGTGGTTCCTGCCAAAACTTGTGGGGTCTCGGAAGTGGCGAGCGCCATGCTCTTGGAATTAACGGACACAGCAGACACGGTTGGTACAAACCAAATCAAACACACACATTTATTTAACTGTTTTTTGATTGACGATATTGACAGCTGAATTATTATAACATCAACTGTGATCAACACGCTAGCACGTCCTTACAGAATAGTAAACAACACTCAAGAACATGACAAACGAGGTGGTCGCTAATGCCTGACTCACCTTGTGGGCCCACCGCAGACAGCCCATATTGCTGTCCACGGCAGACTCACCGCTGGAGACAACCGTTTGCGCCAACTGCCACCAGCCGAAGAGACGCGTTAAACTCTCTCCACCGCCACCAAGGCGTGCCTGCCGCCAGGGGTCACCACTGGCGCTAACGTTTTCCCAACCATGATGATTATGACAGTGGTGGTCAACTCTCGCGAACACAATGCCATCTACCTCCCAATAGCTGTGACCCCGAACAGCGGCTTTTGCGCGAGACACGTGCGTCACGCGGCGCAAACAACTTTACAGGGGTTGTCAGCACTCCCACAAGCTACACTAGTGAACCCTTGTGCTGTGATCGTTTCACTGCCATTGGAATGATGGGCATGGATACATCAAATCTTCACCTTTACTGCTTCACATGTTCTTTCCAGTTGATTTGTGGCTCACCACATTCATAAACTTCTAAGTGGTTGCAGTTTTGTCGACGCTTCAAGGCAACAAGTTTTGTGAACATACAAAGTCATTGGGAACTGTTGCAACCTAATGATGCAATATATTTTTTTTTATTTATTGATTCCTCAAAGGTCCCATAGGGACATTACATGAGGGGTGGGCATGACACGGCACTTGAAAGAAGGGCACTTGTTGAAAATTATTAGTTTGCAGTCAGAATATTGTTTGCAGCCAGTTCATCTTTACTGTCCTGCTTGCAACTCCGATATGGTTGTGCGGGATGGTTGTGCGAGTGGTTGCTTGAGCTCATTGCCATCACGTGGACGCATATGAAGTTTGGGCCTTGTGCTTCATAGCACCACTTCAATTTCATGTTAGCTAGCGCCCCATTTGTTGTTCACCTTTGTAATGTCCAAAAAACTGCGATAGTGTGCTGTAGATGCTTGCCTGTTAGCAGTTCCTAGTAGTGAGATGCTTGTGTTTCCCAGGTGATGCAGTATTCTTATTTCTATAGTCGCTTGGAATGAACTAATCGGTTGGACCTGCAGTGCGTGTCATGTGGGTACAAAAGGGGCGCTTCCTCCTTTTGCACCGCCCTATAGACGCCCAGACACATTTCATGTCGCTTTGTTCAACAGAACGTGTTGTTCTGTTGTAGTTCTGTTGTATGGCGTTTACGGCAGAGTGCAATAAATTCAATATTACAGGTATAAATTCAATTTAAGGGCCCTCCTCATGCAAAAGGGGCACTTGCTCCTTCTGCAAGAGCCACAAGCCTTTCCAGTACTTGCCTCCCACCCATGCCCCACCAGTGTGCCACCCCTTACCCACCGCGATGCAAGATGGATTTGCACCATCTCAGACAGAATCTTGCCGACGCTCTTGCTGCCTGGCACAGTTCTAGCGACTATCGGGTCCTGCTTTCTGTGTTAACTACATTGCACTTACAATCCACGTGTCTCGTCTACCCCTTACTTCTGTGATTGCATTGACAGTGTGTGCTTAGCGGGTGTGCTGTTCATTCTGCCAACAGAGTGATAGAGGACCGCACTCAGCGCCTGCAGGAGTTGCTGCAGGGTCAACCTCAAGCTGGCATTCCCATGACTGGTGCCCACAAAGAACTGTTGGAGGACCTCCACTGGATTGTGCTCATCACTGGTAATGTTATGACGAGCTGTAACCTCTTTGTCATATTTGGTTGCGTGTGTTTAACCTCAGATAGCCTGCATTTTTTTTTTTTTTGCCCAAATAGCATTTAAGCCTCTTGCCTGTCAACTAAGAAACTGCAATGTTACGCCCACTCCTTTTCACTAGTTCAAGTGCAATTTGTTAACGAGATTAAAAAGCTGGAACCGTCTTTCTAATTCGTGTTTAGTGTGCAAACTGATCTACTGGTTGCGGGAAACAGAACGACCGTTTGCTGAAACCGCCCCGCACAAAACCGCGGTCGTGGCGAAGCGATATTGATTTACGAGCTCCGAGGGCACGCGACTAATGAAGCAGTGGATTAAAGGCAATAAAGACGCAAAATAGGCTATATGCGTTTTGGCGTGCCTGTTGAACGGATCTATTAGTGAGAAAAGGTTTGGGCCACGCTTTTTTGGCAGCCAGCTGCGTCGTCCCGTTTGTTCTTGTGTGTCCCAGAAAGACATACGCGAGTTGTTTTGATGGAAATAGATTTTGCTAGCTGTTTTGATCCTTTGAGACTCTCACCTTCGTGGGAAACCCTACGCTCGTGTGTTCGACTACTCCAAGCCATTATAAGACCTCAACGCCGACGATGGCGCTTGCGATTGAGAGCCCCCATCACCTCTTGTTTTTCTCTGTTTTTTTTTCGTATGGTGTTAAAGAAAATGTGGGCAAATAATTAAGTGCAACCCCCACCCCTGTTGCGGAAATCTCCTGGATTCAGAATCCTTGAACTTGGCAGGTATGACTGTATGTGCAAGTATGTAGAAATTCCGCAAATTTGAAATTGTGCCATCCGTTTAGTATACTCAGCAGTAGCCCTTCTCACTGCAGGCCACCTGTTGACAACAGTGTGTGACGGCGAGACCCCACTAATTCCTAAGGAAGTGACGCGGTTCAGCTTGAACTCTGGGGCTGACACGGCAGCCACACTTTCCCTGCTGTCGCGACTAGGCCAAGCCGATGCAGCGTCTTCTGTTCAGGGAAACGTGGACCCAGTGGTTAGGTATGGACCATTTGTCAGGAAGCTGTCATGATTGCGATGTCTGGTGGACAAGTGTAGTAGTATTGTGGCTGGCCTCCTTTGACCAAAAATGGCCTTGCAATGAGGTCGCTGAACATGTTGCATATTATTTACGGTGTACTGGCCCTAATTTTAAAAGCTAAGCTCATTGTTCCATGCAGATCTCCTCGACACTGATGTGACGCCAGTCTACAGTGTCGATTCTGGTGGCCTCATGCACCAGTATAGCTTGTTGTGATGACGTCAGGTTCCAAAACATCCAAAATAGCCACTTGTGCACCACCAATAAAGCCACGTAGCAAAGTGGCTGTAAAAATGTCACTCTATCTTGCGCGAGTGTGCAACGAGAAGCTTGTACTGTGTCGCGATGTCATTGTACCGTAGGAACCAAAACTAGCTCTCAAAGAACTTGTCATACTTAATTTTCAGGGTGCGTTCACGCTTATTAGTGCATTTTCTGGAATCATCGCGACTTGGTCATCCACGTGGCAAAGAAGAAAAAGCAACTCAAAATGTTCATGTCAATAATTTTTTAGAAGACAGTGTCTCAAGGTGGTTCCTCCACCAAAATCTAAAGCATTTTGAGTCAGAGTGGAGTACTGACTCAAAATGGCAGAGTAGAGTACTAGGCAGAGTAGAGTAGAGAGTGGAAGTACTTCGTCCATGATTCTTCATGTGGAAAGGTGAAAAAAAGGAAGTACTAAAAACTATGGCGTTACTCGAAAGACCACGTCTGCTTATCCTTGTTTTGTGGGTAGAATGTCTGCCAAGAAATTTTAGTTTAGAACTGTTCTGTGAAGACATTTTGAGCTGTACACAGGGGCTTCAGTGACACGAATAGTCTTGTAAAACACGGAACAGTACAAGTCGAGATTGCTGTTACCCAATCTTGAGCGTGGAAGCGGTGAATGTGCGCAGACATCTTATCAAGACAAATTGGACCCTGTACTTTATGGCATTGCACTGTTGAGGTTTCACTTTGAGACTTCACTCATAAGTCGTCTCGTCGACGCAGACTGGTTGTTGCAGTTCTCCAGCTTTGCCACGTGGAGAGGGCAGCACTACAGGCAGGACTTGGTTCCCAGCTCAGCCCCGAAGTGGCCATAACGTTGGTTTGGTTTCTTCATCGTTGGGGGCTGACTTACCTGCTGCCAAACGAGACGTACTACACGCAGGTGGGTGACAGGTGGTGCTTTGGGGGCTTGTGTCAGGTGGTATTCTTTGACTCGACTACCCCTGCTTTTTTTTCTTCAACCGCTTCTCCCTTCCCCCACTTAGGAAAGCGGCATCATGCGGATTATCTTTAAGGGATCAATGGGAGACCTTGTACGGGAGCACGCGAGAAGGGATCCGTCAGCACCTGCTTGTCAGGTATTACACGCAAGCAAACCTAAGAGTGAACCGTCCTAGGCTGTTTTCACTTGTTGTGCTGTCTATATGCACAAATGTCCTCTTTCTCTTCTTTTGAGAGTTCAAATTCAATGTGCGTTAAGTGTTATAAGAAATAGCGTGCCTGCAAAACCTCTCATGCTTATATGTATAATAAATAAAAAAAAATTAACAGAGCAAATCAACAGTAAAATTATGTGTAGAGTGTCTTTAGCTCCTAAAAGTAAAAAAAAAAAAGATACTGAAAGCTGGTGAGAAGAATGTTTATTTTCCTAATAATAAGAATGCCGTTTGTAAGTCCATTGAGCAGGGTAGCTTTCAGTGATAAAAGTGCTGGGCCAACTATGCAAAAAAAAAAAAATCGTTTATTCTTGTCATGTCAAAAGACCTTGTTTCACATTTTTTGCATTTGTGCCATGCTACACACACCGACACTGATGTGACAAAACTACCTATTTGAAGTTCCTATTGGACCTGTTGTAGAGTGCAGCTGTTTCGTGTGTACTGTACTTCTGTATTTATGGTCTGTGTTCATCTGGAAAACTGTCTTGTGCATCGTTCTATGTCTCCTGCTTTCCTGCAGTTTTGGTAAAATTGCACTATACGTTTCTGTGCATCCCATCGTAGACATGTTCGAGACTTTGATCCCCTCAAACGTTGACATGTCATCGTTGCTTATTTCCCCTGTAGTGATATCTGACGAGTTGATTGCAAAATTGCACCCAAAGCCAGAAAACACTTTTGGAACCAACTTGGACTCAGTGCTGACTGCCATGTAGCGCTATAGGTTTCCTGGACAGGTTACGTTAGGGGAGGTCCTGCTTATTTTTTCTATTAGGGATTGTCTCGTCTTTTCAAGACAAGTTCAAGTGTGATAATTCATAACTTGCATACAGATGAGCCCGACGTTAGTTGCGGCGTTCGGGCGGGACTCGGAGGCTGGCCCTTGCGTGCTGGACTGGGTGCTCGGCAAGCTGTGCTCCAACCTGGAGTTGTGGCACAGCGAGACTGCGCTGACGCTGTCCACCTGCCAGGCGATGGTTTCGCTCCTCAACAATGTTGAGAGGTAGGCTCAATGCACTTACGGAAGAGTTGACTCTGTTTACATTTCTACCTTTGTGCTTGCACAATGACAACTTCATGACTCTCTGATGCACTGAGATATTGTTGAGATAAATCAGTATTTGGATGTAAAGAACATGGCAACATTAATCATGGATATGGGAAATCAGTCAGCATTGAACACTTATGGCATCCTCCTGGATGTTATAACTGTACAACCCTGTACTGCATATACAAATTGAATATCAATTCAATTTGGTACAGTCACATTCTCATGAGGGAATTAGTAAAAAGTTAGCACCTTATGGTACTGTGGGAGCATTCTGTGATTACTGCTGATTCTCTCATTATTTGGTATGGATCTTCGTGGACAAGCTGACAGTTCCTCCTCTTCGAACTGGAAGAGGTGTGTGGGCTGTCCAGTTTGGTGCACGTCCTCGAGGCCGAAATATTGATCTTTGAACTAAGTGCTTTAACCGATGTTTAAGGGCTAGTAAACAGGCTTCAACTTTTTTTTTACACCCCCCAAACGAGCTCGCCAATTTGTACTGTAGACCGCGGCGATCACATTCACCAAATATTACAGCGCTACACATCATACCGACCCTCCATTTTGAAGAACAATCCTGTGCCTGTTTCTCTCGCTTGACCAATCCCCCTCATACGCGCAGTCTGATGAAAGCTTGCCCATGGGCAACGTTACACACCACTGAGCTCGTCAATCGGTTCTTTGCCCTGTGAAATGGTGCCTTGGCCCCGCGGCAATGCAGTTTCAGCCGCACAGTCTGCATTCTCATTTTTCTGTGCGGCCCTCTGCTCTTTCGTAGAGGCAGAGACTCCGGGAGAAGCAGTATGGACAGAATGAAAGCCTCCGAGATAAAGAGGCGTCTCACTACTTTACCGTGAGGGAAAAAGTGCTTCTCACTCTTAGTTTTCTGCCCGCACCGCTGTGACACTTGCTCACTTGGGGGAGCCCCACGCGTTTGTTGGTTGCTCGCCGATGACGTATCACGAACGTTGTGTTATGTTGCCATAGTGGGCAAAGTGACAACTGGCTACTCTTTCCCCTCCCTATGACAGAGAAAGGTGGCAGGCAGCCCCGTGGAAATTCGAAACCGGCTGAAAATGGATGTTCTAACCCCTGTAACTTCCTTATTTATAACACTTATTTACAAAATTCTTGCAACAGTATGTTCACTTAGCAAAAGTTAAAATTTCCGGACCTCAGGGTTGTTTATTGGCCCTTTAAGCTGTCTTGAGGGTGGACGAGGCAACGAAAACTATTTTTGTTATTTATGGAGGTAAAGTGATGAAATTTGGCATGCAGATGTCATTTGTTGTACTGATATCATAACTGAAATCATTTGCGAGCATTCTGTTGATAGACTCTCATTCTATTTCTATAATTAATCAATTAGATGTAAGTTTGTTAATATTTTTGCATAAGGATATTCACAAGGGCCCATTTTGTGTTTTTTTTTAAATATTCAATTAGGCATGCAAAATGTTTTTCAAATGTCCCGGACATATTGTCTTACTAACAACTTTTACAAAATGCGAATTATAAAAATCTGTATAATGTGCACACAAATATGGACAGCTTTACAGCACTTGCCAATGTCTCAGGATCTAAGTGAAGAAAACCGAATGGCTATTCTTCATTTGTTATGAAATGGCACAGATATGACTAACAGCAACTGCTCGAAAAATGAAAGCTGAGAAAATACAGCTAAAAGAAATTGGAGCTAAAAGCTATGAAAATGGAACTCTGAGGAGAGCTGGCTTTATTTTTCGTGGGAGAATTGCAGCTCTGTAGCTATGTTGAGCTCGAATATGTCCTCTTTACAATGATGCCAATATGGTGGCACTGTGCCAAGGGAAAGCTGTGGATTTGCATTTTCTAAAGCTCCAATTTTCTCAGCTCCTAACGACATCCCACCTGTAATATGCGTTTTTCTCAAATTCTATTGCTTATTTCCGCCTAATCAAGAGCCGCGCAATCTGCATTTTCATTTTTCTGCATTGCTAGGATGTAAAACATGCTCTCAAGATTGCAAAAACAAAAACAAATTGAAAAAAATTTAACATTTCCAGATAATTTGCCATTCCCATTGCCACGTCCCCCCTTAATAGACATTGTTTCTTCTCCATACAATTTGCTAATCTCTCGAGCGCTATCTGAGGCTTTGGCACCTTGATTAAATGTACAAAGCAGAAGGCATCAAAAATGCTCTCTTTTCTTATCTGGACACACGATTTTAATGAACAGTAAGGACAAAAAGTACAGCGGCAGAAATAAACTAAATGTTTTCTAGTGCTCATAATTTTCTTTTGATTAACTTAAAATACAGCACAAACACATTTTTTGTGCATGCGGAATGTTCACTCAAAGAAAAAAAATGGTAGGGCTTCCGGACCATCTCAATATTCTTAGCAGTTACACGTTTGGTAAAGAGCTACCTGGCATAGAATTTCCTGCAATAGTACTTACTAAACGGAACAGTGGGGTAGCAGCCATTTAACCCCCATGAGAATGGTGGGTAGTACATGGATTTGCTTAACTCGTGGCTTTATTTATTACTGTGTTCGGACGTTAGCTTGGGATAAAAGAACAGTTTGCCATGAATTTTGTGAGCTGATTTAAATTTGTCAGCCTAAAGAAATTGAAGGTGATGAAGTGTGACTTAGAGCCTTAGCTGAACTTTGTTTTGTGACAAAGTGGCTGCAGGCCACATGGAGCCGAAGGAATGGAGCGAAGGCAAATCCATGTGCAGTTCAGACGACTTAACAAGCTAACCTACTATAGTCCAGGACCGGTTACAATGTAGTCTTTTCGACTCCCGTTTGCCCTGCCATAAAACCCCATGCATATAGACATAGTACCACTTATTGTGCAGTTCCCCAAAATGAAAGACCGGTTACAATGCAGTTGGTAAAAACTCGGTGGGAAATGGGCTTCTAAATAAAGGTGTGCTGCTGAGAAGAGACAGAAGACAAAAGCGCTACGAAAGAAGAAGTTATGGGGTGTGAACTATTGAAAGGCAAAAGGAGGCAAAGGGAAAAAGACCGTGTTGCGGGCACGCCAGCTGACAAAAGAGGGCCTGAGCTGACGGAGAAGCCTTCGCACCAGCGATGGTGTGACCCTAGTAGATTGCCGGCTGCATGCACTCCGCCTGGTACGTGCAATTGCGTCCGCATCAAGTGGGCTTTGAGTTTCTTGTCAGTAAAAGCATCGTCGTGGAGTGCAACAGATATTGAGCTCGCGATTTCATTTGAAAATTGAAAAGCTTTTACTTTGCTGCCAGTATACGGACTTACACAAGCTTGGCACGGTTGATCTCTCAGCTGGGAACCCGAACTTTGTATCATGTGTGCTTAAGTTATCTTCGTGTTATCTTGGGCAAACATATTGAGACAACATGCCTACCCACAGGCTAGGTTTAATCAATGTTGGTTGCCTTTTGGTAGCCGTCGTGGGTGATCAAAGTTGCAGTTTGGCACGAAATCGGCAAAACTCTTTGCAGTGGTTGATCTTAAAGGGAAGAGAATAATATCGTAAGTGGTTTGTGATTTCATTGCCATGCCTTCGGTATCGAGTGCACGCTTGTGAAATCGAATGATCACTACTGTTTAGTGCATGAAATTTCGGTCGTGATTCGACATAGTTTCTAAGAAAATGCGCATAATTTAGGTGACCTGAAATGTAGTCAGTGAATTTCCGCAACGAAACATTCTTTAGTCGATTTCTTTTCCCCCCTGCGTTCAGTTTGTTGCCAATGCACGTCCTCGGAGGTTAATTTTTTTAACATTCAGAAATTTAAAAATAGTTATAAGCACCCTGCATCACATGCCTCGATTCTCTGACACGCGAGGCTGTATGCGCACCACGTTTTGTGCAAGTGCAGCCTTTGAAAGAGGTTGTTTTGGTTATAGTGTGGTAGTGCGCACTATAACCAAAATATATTGTGCAGGTATTATAGTGCAGATACTGTACTTGCAACTCCGGTGCCTTATGTTGGTCTATGCTGTACTACCTATCATTCCTATACTGGCTGAAGTGCCAGTTGTTGCAGCTCCAATAGACTCTAGTGCATTATTTCCCTCTAGTGTGCCAATATGAAATTCTTTGCTGCCTTGAAGACCACATATATAAAGTGTTGTGGGACATGCTGCTTGTTTTCTTTACTATTTGATAAATCAGGTAGATTGTTGGGTTGTTTCTGCTGTTTCAATATTTTCAACAGATCAAGCTTGCTCAATCTCATTTCTTTGTCTTGTGGTTCACGCTGTTTCTCGTTTCCTTGAGCATGTACTAATCTGTTCATATAAGCACTCTAGCGCAAGCCTTATATGTGCCAGGTTACTGAGAGCACTACGTGAATTGAGAATCGACGAAGTTCAGGTCTAGTATATACACTGATGCCATTACTGTTTTATAGAGATTATTCCGTGTTCGCAGGATGTGATGTATGAGGAACATGATCTTCTCTTCCAACCCAGGGGTCACCGGGCTGCAGCATGTCCGAGCCTGCTGTCCCTCTTGCAACGTCAGTCACAGGGCCAGCTGGGTCCGCTCGCACCGGGCTCTCATCGAGCTCTGCTCAAGGCCCTGGTCATCGCGTGCACTGCCAACAGATTGCCTGACGCCCCCCAACTTTGGGAGGCCCTCCTAGGACCCCTCAAGACCCGATTTGAGGAATTCTTCAATTCTTGCGTTCAAACACGCTGCCGATTCACCGAGCCCCAGAAGTGAGTGTTTCTACTTGTTTTGGCGGCTTCATGAAAAAAGTTTGAAGGAGTATTCAGTATAGCGGTAATTACTGTTTCTTTGTGTCTGTGTGCTGAAATGAAGCTAAAACTTCAGTATGCAGAATTCGAAGTGTCACAAATTCATCTTAACTTCACACCTTAATACAACTAAACTAGTTTCTACTACCCTGTGGCTGCTGTACCTGAGCGTAGCTGGAAGAAACACAAAAGGGAAAAATTATTGTTGACCCATCTGTAGCACCAACCTACAATGGAGCCCATATGGCTTTCTCAGAAAAGAAGCTTTGCAGTTAAAAGAAAATCGCTGTGTTCTGGGGTAGGAATCTGGTATCAATGCATTTTCAGGCAGTCACTTTACCATCTGAATGTATGCTACTGTTATGTTCATTCTATGGTTAATCGGTAGGCAGTAGGCTTGTGCCAGTATTCGAGTACATACTTTGAATTTGATTCGAATGTAAATAAATTTTTAGAAACTTCGAGGTAGTATTTTTAGAAATTAACAAATAGGTGCAAATTAGTCCACTTGTGTCCCCTTTCCCTCCTTGTCTTTCTAAAGGGGGTTTCGCTGCAGTGGTAGGGTGCTGTACCCTGAAAACAGTTGTTCAGGGGACATCCGCATTGCCGCCAAGCCTCTTTTCAAGGCTAAATGAACATATTACCCTCACATCGATTCATCACTTTTTAAGTTTAACAGCTTGTCATACTGGCTTGTATGCTTTAAGTATAATGGGTTTTAAAATGCTATGTGCCTTATAGATTATCACTTGCATTCCACTGAAGGCCATATCCCGCTAATATTCAATGTTGCTCCCACTTTCTATTGAACCAAAAAGGATGTCATTTATTTGCACATGCCTTGTTTGAATTTAGAAAAAATATTGAGCAAGCTAGTTAGGTCATGACAAGTATGCTCATTTTTTCACATTTACTCATGTATTAGACACGCTTTTTGTAGAAAAAGTCAGTGCAAAGTTGAGAGTGCGTTTAATATGCGGGTCAAGTTTTATGCAAACTTTTACGGTATGAGCGAAAAAATGCGGCAATGCAAAAAAAAAAGTTAGTATGCTCAGCTTCGTTGCACTTCACTCGTCTTCTGTGGTGGAAGGCGCCATCTTCTGCAAGCTGTTCCTGCGCCGCCCATTTGTGCCATGAGAGCGTTTCGCGGCTATCTTTTCTTGCAATCGTTTAACCGCAACAGTGGTATCTGCTGTGATCTCGAGAGCTGTCGAGAAGCGTGCGCTACGACGCCAAGACGCACTTTGCCAACTTTGTGGCAAGCAACCAACATTGCAGCACACTACCGCTGAAACATCAAAACAAACCGTCCATAACAAGAATAACAACGAAATACGGAGGCCGCCTTGCTTGAAACTGAAGAGATAATCGGGGACCATGTTGCGGAAATAGTCACCATCTTTTCTGGGCGACAAGCGATTTATTTCTGGTTTTCCAGAAACCTGCAACGCGATGGTGACAAGTGGCCCTTCGAGAAAGTCATAGCGACAGCAAATCCTGTCGTCGTTGCTTGAAAATTGCGTGCATGTAGTTGGGCTTTGAAGTTTCGTATTTTCAGGAAGCGACTGTCGGTTGGCACGGGCAGTTCCGTGATTCTCGCTCGCTGTGTGCCTGTCTGCTGCCATGTCTCAACACTCGCACTGTTCGTGAACCTTGCTGTGGCGCATAGATAAATAAAAAAAAAAGACTGGGTGCGTGCCGTGCACAGATAGAAAGAAATACTATACGATGCGCGTCAGTGGGCGAAGGTGAGAAGGGAGCGAGTCGAGGTGGCCGAGGGTGGTTGGCAAAATTGGTGGACGTGCTGGGTTACGAAGCGCCATACAACGGAGCTCCGCAGTGGTCGGCTGATTGGAGTTTCCGTGATGGAACACGGAACTGATCCCACGGCCACCTCTCCATCGGCCTCGGCAGCGCCTGCACCATCCACGGCAACACCTCCACCGGCCCCACTCCCACCCACGTACGTGCTGACGCATCCAAAGCATCCAGGAACGTTCTGCGGTACGGTCGAAGTTGATGTCGACGACTGGATAGCCGACTACGAACGTACCAGCGCGCTCAACCGGTATGACCCGACTCTAATGCTGGCCAACGTGCTGTTTTACCTGAAAGGCACGGCCAAAGTCTGGTAGGAGAACCATGAGGAGGAGATCGCCAGTTAGGACACCTTCAAGGAGAAGCTTCGCGACTTATTTGGGAAGCCCATCGGTCGAAAGGCGTCTGCAAAGAAGGGGTTGTCTATACGTGCTCAAACGTCCTCAAAGCCATATATCTTGTACATACAGGACGAGCTGGCTCTATGTCGTAAAGTCGATAACGACATGTCAGAGTCTGATAAGGCTGGCTACGTTTTCAAGAGAATAGCGGACGATGGGTTCAACCTGCTAATGTGTCAGAACTGTGCAACCATCGAGGAAATTATTCAGAAATGCCGGCATTTTGAATTGGCCAAAAGTATGCGCATTTCAGGATCATTCACTCGACTGCCGAACACTGCTGCGACGTCCCCCTGCGAAGATGAACTCACCTCTCGTCGGCAGTCTTCACCGACGTCTGAAATTACGCGAATTGTCCGGCGAGAAACCGAAGCAATTACACCTGCTCTTCCCACCAATGGCCACATTGATTCGCAAGTACCTCAGGTTTGCTTGGTACCGTCGATTGTGCGGGAAGAACTCAGCAATTTGGGCTTTGATGTGTGCGCGATTGCTCAGCCTCGACCAAATGCCTTCCGTTCAAGGTCGCCGCCTCGCTCCAGGTGACCGCCCCAGGAACGGTCTTATCCGCGGTCTCGCAATCCGGCCAAATGGCGAACTGCGGATGATCGGCCGATCTGCTTTAACTGCCGCCGCATAGGCCACGTCGCACGGTATTGCCACAACCATTGGTTTTCGCCCCGAACCCAGTATAACGCTGCTCGCTGCACCAACAACTACCGCCTTTTCCAGCCTCCTGCGCAGATCGCTGACAACTACACCGCACCTCCACCAATTTGTTATGGGGATTTCAAACACACGGAAGCGAGAAATGAGTGTATTTTCAATATTTGCAAGTAGGTGAGAACCCTGAGGGCTGCCAGACTTTCACGCGCTGATTCCGCTTCTTCCGCATCGATTCGTCTACGACGGTGGAGCCATGCCCACTTCCTCGTAACAACAATAAAAAAAAAACGGAAGAGACCTACTGCCAAGAAGGTGCCAGGTATCGGTTAGCGGGACTGCAGCGGATGAATGTATTGTGTGCGTTTATTGTGCGAGTGAGTTTATTACGCGAGTAAATACAGTAATATGTGATAGTAGAATCTCGCTATGTACTACAGTATAATATAACCTCGTTACGACAGACTGCTTTAGCGAAGAGGATTTTGGTCTGTTGTAAAAGGAGTATGTAAAATCCAAGTACTTTTGCAAAAGACTTTATGGAAACACTGAATGAATCTGTTATAACCGGTGAGAAGTGCGAGTCATATGAATTTATTCTGAATGGGGCATGAAAAAAATTGATTTTTTGAAAACATCTTCAGCTTCTATAGCACAATTTCTGAATTCAAAATATCTTTACTGAAAACTATGTAGAAGGGCTGTAAAAAGTTTCTAGCATCTGCTGAGATAGTGAAAATCATTGTGAAAGTCGAAAAAAAAAAGCTGCGTTAAAAAAAATTATTTTGTTTGCAACGATACAGCTGCCCAGCACAATGTTGGGCTCTTCGTAAAGGTATTGTAAAAAACATCACATATTCAAAAATCAGATGTTTGAAATTCGTTTCGACGTCTTTAATTGGCTGCTTCTGCCGTGTTGCTCCAGTACGCCTCGATGGTCCTATGCTCGCTCCGGGATATCCTTCCAAGATACAGTTAAACCTGGGTATAACGAAATTGATAAATTCCCAGAAAAATTCGCTATAGAGAGGATTTTGTTATATGCAGGTTTGGTACGAAAAATTTAGAAAATAAACGTGCGAATTGAACAAAAGGGGGACTGCAGGCAGAGCTAACCCAGAACACTAATTTTACAGTAAAAATCTGCTTTATTATTGCAATAGCAATTATATGGACGCTCACGACGATTTTTTGCCATCGCCACCATGTTCCGTAACAAGTCCAAATTGATAAGGTGCTCCCGCGCATCGCAACTTTCGCGAGCGAGTAAAAGCGTGCGAGCGCTGCTGAAGCAGAGATCGAATCAGTCGGCCCATCCCTATCACCTGGAATGTGCATAATATAACATCTTCTGTGTGTTAGAACTGCCGTTGAATGGTCAAACAGAAAGTAAACCACCGATCTTGAATGAGCATGAAACAGCGCGGGGAGAGGGGAGGGGAGTTGTTCAAGTAGTTATAATGAACTTTGATTTTAAGGGAGGTGGCGATTGCTGGCACGCTTGTTATCTCGGCGAGTATCAGTGCGGTTTGAACACGAAGGGACTGTGTGAAAAGGGCACTTCTTCCTGGAGCGGCCGTATTTGCTCACACCAGCGTTTTGTAGCAGTTCTGCGATATTGGATCCAAAAGAGTTGGCTGCCAGCCTTACTTCTTATAACATTACAATTTTTTTTGATCGCGTTTAATGCATTCCATTCAGAACGCCGTCGTGTTGTTGCCAGAACTAATCGGCAAATCGCGAAAGCTACCACCCTGCGAAGTCGCGGCGAAAGACGGAAGCGTGTGATGAGTCGACCTGCGAATATCCGTCGTCGCCGTGGTCTCGGATCAGCCTAATCTGACATGCCCTCGAGGTTGACGACATGGTTGTCCGAAATTAACAAAAGTCACAGTTTCACCACAAGGGGCGAAGCAATGCGATTGCAACAACTTGGAATTAATGCTGAGAACGGCAAGCAGATCGAAACGCGCAGTGCACTGCTCGCGCACAAATGACACATGAAAAGAACACACACAGGACCAGAGTGAACTAACAATGTTTACTGCTCAACACTTAAGGTGCTGTTTAAACAAAAACGAGGCACGAAACGTAATAACAGGTGCAGATATGAGTGCGAACAAGTGCCCCAGTTGTTACTTTGCTGTGCTTGAAAAGCGCACTATTTCCGCAAACGGCGCCTTCCTGCGAGCGAAGTGATCTTTGTGTGCCCGGCAACCAAATGCAATCGTTCTGGTCAAAGTCGAAGGGCGTGCGATTCTCTTCACCGAAGATTAAACGCCGGCGCACAAGCATCTACCCCCCCTTTGCTGGCAAAGTACGCGTGGGAGGTAAGTGCGTGTCGGCGCATCGTGACGAAACGAACTGGGCGCCGTGCGCGGGCGCCTTTTTTTCTTTCTTTCTTACTTGAGTTTTCATATATGTGTGAATGGTGGTGGCAACGGCAAAAAACCAGCCGAGACTGTCCAAAAATCGCTATCGAAATAATAAAAATAAAAAGCAAAGCTGAACGTCGTCGGGGGCTGCACCATGCACGCAAGGCATCGAAAACGAAGAGCGAACGACATAGACACTGCGGAAAACTATTCAGTAAATGTGCAGCGCGGCCCCACGTATGTGATGCTGACTAAAAGCGTGGCACTGCCAATGCTCAAAAGTAGTTTTCTTTTTTTTATTTTGGTTTGGGGGGCACACACCCACGCATGCCGGCTCGTGGGGTGCAGGCTCGCCTCGCACTCACCCAGCTGCGTCCAATAACGAGCGATCGCTCTCGCCTCGTGCGCTGTGCACGCTGCCGCCGCTTCGCGCTTCGTCAGGGGCAGGGAAGTCTCGGGACATGCATGCTCATACCAAAATGCGGAGTAAAACTTCTAGATTGTTCGTGGGGAAAATTTTTTTATATCAAGGTTGTCTCCCACTGTTACTTTGTTATATAGAGGTTGCAAATACATGTGCTTCTATGGAGCAATGGCGGGGAATGTAAAAACTTCGTTATATCGAGGAATTCGTTATATCGAGGTTCGTTATTAGCAGGTTTAACTGTAGTGTCGTCTGCTTGTGCGTCGCGAGATCGCGGCTATCAAACATCGCGCTGCTTATTGACGTTTTTGCACTCGTTCTGTGTTCACATGTCAATGATAATTTCGGATACAATTACAGCTTAGTTAGGGCAGCAGCAAGCAAAAATTCTGTCATGAGATTACGATCGCGCACCGCACTCATAACGAGCACCGCACATGCGTGTCTCGGTTGACTTGTTGTTGGGAAGGTAGTGTTTGTCAGCGCTTTGGACTTTGTGATTAAGACCACCACGAAACAAATATTTGTACACGTCATCGAGCATGTCGTACTTTGAAACACCAGGCGCCACCACGATGCATTTCGCAGCCGTACTTTCTGCTCCAAGTCGTGCCTAGGCCTAATCTGAACTTGGCGGGCAAAACCGTTGCGCTTGCAGATTTGCGAAAGCGAAGAAGTCATAATGTGCTTTGTCGCAAGCAACGAATGACATCGGCGGTTGGCTACTTAGAACTACGAATAGGCATCTTGCACATTGGTAGCGTACCCCGTCTAAGTACGCCGCGCACCGACCGCTAGGAACAGTGGTGGCAGCAGTCGGCAATTTAGTGCATCAGCGTCTCAACACACAAAACCATGCACGCTGCGTGCCAATTTTTTGTTGCCTTAGCTAGGCTTAACTAATCATTAACAGACCTCAGATCGGCAGCCTTTGTTTTTAAATAGGTACGTAGATATGCCCCTAAAGTATGCCAAGTGCTGTTTGAAGTCGGGAGTTATAAAACTTAGGATGTCTGTGGTAGTGCCCATTGTGAAGGAGTCCTGACCACCTTGCTGACCTTCTAACCTCACATTTTAGTCAAATATATCACAATGTCCGTTGCACGAGAATTCTTAGTAAGCGGAGCTCAATCAATGGAACCAATAGGGAGGTCGGCAAAACGCCGCCAAGGAGTACGTAGTATCCGAATGTCTGTTGTAAGCAGATCCGTTGTAACAAGTATATACTGTATCCGTATTCGATTTGAAATGATTCCACCAAGTCACTATTTACTTCAAATTCGCTTTGAACTTAAGATTTAAGATTCGCGCAAACATAGTCGGCAGGTATGCGTTTACGTGGATACTAACTAGATTGTGGGGATACTGGACAGTATTGCAACCCATTGAATTGTGTATTCCTTACCAGTCACGATTTTTTTTTCTGTAATCTGGCTTTTCCTGATGGCATGTGCCGCGCTGAGCTCAGCCTATTGCTCGGCAATGCAAAAGAAGGCGTAAGTGTTTCTGCACTGGTGCCAGCTGACACCACGGTGCCAAGGATACAGGAGGGACTGTTTGCCTTCTCTTCGAGTTAGGACACTTAACTTCGTGCGCTTAATGGAAGCTCGGCAGAAATGTCAAACAAATGCCCTCCTTATCCATTGAATATGCTTCTGTGGGTGAAACTTAATCTATGTCGGCTTACAGTGCCGATTTTCCGAAGGTGCAATGCAATGCCAAACGAAAGGCCCATTCGCATGTTTTGCGCTTCTGCACACTGCGTTGCTTGTTAAAATGGTTCCACAGTGCCTACATCTGCAATGCCCTCCCACTTATAGGAGCAAAGCGCTGGATCTTTTGGAGAGCCTGTGCGGTGTTGCTGAGGGCACTACACCCAGCAACCTGGACACCATTCAGCCCATGCTGCTTCCCCTCCTGGTTCGACTCTCCTCCATCATTGCTGTGCTGCGTTCCGAGGCCACCCTGATCACTGCCACCACACAATTATTTCGAGCGGCGGCCCGGCGGTTGCTGTGCTTTGTGGGGCCCAGCGATTCCACGGCGCTCAGCCATTGCTGCTTGGAACTCGTGCGCCAGTTTGCCGAGCATAGCTCAGGTGCTGTTCCGCTCTGTCTCGTCTTTCTCTCTTTTCTGTGAGCTGAATGTTGTGTACGTCTACCGAGAAGCTGCCCAAATTGAACACGGCCGTTTAGTAAAGGTAAATTCTAGAGCTTTACGTGCCAAATTCACACTGTGGGACTGAAGATTGATTTTTGGCCATCTGATATTCTTTAACATGTGTTCTCGCTTGCATCAGCATTTATTCATACAACAATTATTGTGTGTAACAAAGTTTCTTTGTTATATGCAGCTTCATTAAAACAGGGCTTGTTCATAAGTGCAAAATGCCAGTCAGTTGCCGCTGTGTGCAAAACAAGCGCACGCACGAGTAATGGACTGCATAGTTATTAGTACTATGCAGAACTGAGTCTTGCGATGGGGACTTGAATTCAGGCGGTAGTATTAACATACACTTCTTTGTCAAAAGGAACCAGTATTCTAAAGGCCATAACATTGAGAGCAACCCTTTGTTCTCTTGAGCTAGATCAGCCCTGCTGCAAGGCTTATCAGGAGCTTGGTATTTATGCAGTGGCCTTGAAATCGCTGGGGTTATTTTACTGCGTATTTGTACTGACCCTGTTATACACTGTTGTCATGTGTCACTTTTCTTGCATCTTTGCCCACTTATACGGCTTCACTTTCTCACAGGCCTGTTTACGACTGAAGCGACTGCTGAGGATAGCCATGTTCGTGAATTGGGAGAGCTGCTTGAGCTATTAACTGAGCTCCTTTCCAAGGACTTCATGTACATGGGTGCCAGGGGACCTTCCAACAGCACTGGTACCGATGAAGCTGCGTCGGGATTTGATGTGCCTACTCCTGGCATTGCCATAGAAGGCTTGCGGTTTCTCATGCCCCTGCTCAATGCTCAGCTGCTGCAGGCAAGTCTTATCCGAAAAAGTTGATTGGCATTGTTTATGGGACTGTAGCTTTAAATATGTATGTTTGAAGGTGATGCAGTGAGGCACAGAAAATTTCACGCGAGGGCAAAAGCTGCATGTCTGCTTTGTCTTTGCAGCATTTGTGTAATTAAAGAAATAAATATTAAAATTAAATTTCACCATGCTGCAACAAAATGCCTAACCGACCTCAAAATTTTCTCAGGTGCGCTAATTTCAGCGAGAAATGGAGACCACATTGGCCATAGAGTTTCCTATTTATACACCAGAGAAAACTCTGGCGCTAGTGTCTATGAGAGTTGCAACGCATGGCACTTGAGCGAGCATGGGAATTATGGGTAGTACATGGATTTTCCTGATCTTTGTACATTACGCTCTGTTTGGCTTCACATGGCTTGAAGAAATTTTGTCACGAAACAATAATCGGCAATAGTTTAAGAGTTGCGTTTCACCAATTTAATTTTTTAGGTTCACAAATTCGAATCGTTTCACAAAGTTCAAAATGGTTCGTTCTTTCATTCGAAACAAAACTGAAACACTGCAATAAACGAAGCCGCAAGTGCATTTCGAGGCGCGCACGTACAAAGACCTAGCAAATCTATGTCTACCCATAATTCTCATGGTCACTAAACAGTTGCAGCGCCAGAGTCCCCTCTAGTTAATTTTAGGAAACTCTATGTCTGGCCACTTGCAGTGTGTCATCAATCAAAGCATGCAGACCCTAACCCTAAGCCGCGGTGTAAGATATATACTTAAGTGCGGACACTGGCGAGACGCAATTGACCAGATAAAGTAAGATCGCTGCTCGCCCATCGGTCCGCTGACTGCAGTGCATAGCTGTCGGCAGGACGACGGAACGTCAAGACCAAGATGTATTGCTCTAGCCACGAACGCTTGGCGAGAAAGTTTAATTTCCTAGCTTGAAAATGAGGTTATGGCATGTTAGGAAATGAAGATGGAAGCATATGCTGCGTTTCCCCTGTGGGAACAAACTCAACTTGCTATGAATGGCAGCATTGCCAGCAATCACGTTCATGGCCTTAGCAAATGCACATGAAAAATTTTTTTTTGTCTTGAAGTCGCATCGTCCCAGTCCCGGTCATGGCGATAGATATCCATCCGGTGCCATCGCCACGCCAACGAGCGCGAACGGTTGTTAGTACTTTACCTGGTCAAACGCATTTTGCAAGCGAGCGTAGGCATCGTGAAGGTGTAAAAAAAGAGTTGGGGGGGAGGTGTAGTGGTTTGAAAATTTCTTGGCTTTTTTTCTTGTTGGTTTGGTTGGAGAAATCCAGGATAAAATAAAAATGTCAAATGATCATAGCATGCAAAGTGCACTTGTTCATTTCAGTAGTTCATGAGTGAATACAGCACATTTCTACAGTCATTCAGGAAAATTCAACCTCAAGCCACCTTCTGGATAGTGGTGGCACGACAGAACTCATGAAGGTCTTTACTTTGGTCTCTCAAGGAAAAAGACCATGGGGTAGTGTAGGCCTAAAGGGGGCACACTCAGCTTAGAGGTTTCTTAAAAGATTAAGGTAAAAATTCAGCAGATCTCACATACCTTGGGAATTGATTATATACAGAGCATGCGGATGGAACATGAATGTGTTTTTTTATTGTTGAAAGAGACATTATAAAGTGGCTGTAAATATATGTACAAATCCACGCACATGCATACGTGAAGCAGCCGCGTATGCTTTATATTAGCAGTTTTCACTACTTTCCTTCTTCATATAGGTAGGTACACTTCTGCCAAAGCAGTGCTGAAAAATATATATATTTTAAGGATAAATATCTTAGGCTAGATTGTCTCGGCGCTCTTTTAATGGGTGGCTCTTTTCCACTTCGCAGTTCCCGTCCCTGTGTGTGCAATACTTCAAGCTGGTCGCTCTGCTCAGTGAACTGCATCCCGACAAGGTGTGCAGTATGCCTGAGGATTTACTTCAGGCACTACTAGGCTCCATTCGAGTAGGACTAACCAGGTTGGTGGCAGGACGTGGGGGACGCGTGAGGAGGGCTCAACACCACTCGCTGAAACGACAACCTGTGCTTGAACTCGTGTGAAACAACACAGCTATAATCACTTTTATTCAGCTGACTATGTTGCCTCCAGTCGGCGCCTTCATCATTTGGCGAGTTCACTTCATGGGTGCTTTCCAAAAGCTGGCCGTCCTCTATGCTATGAAAATTTCTCTCCTCCAATTAGCACATGCCAGATCACTGTGTGCCATTCTCAGGCTGTCATGCAGTGGCAGTGTTGTTTACAAATGGCAAGCTTTGCATGCCGTTCTGAAAATAAATAGAAGACCCGCTTTGGCAGCATCCCGTGCCAGCCTCACAGCGATGGAGGGGTGGTTGCTACAGGAACGCTTCAGTAGCGTCTCTGGCAGCTTCCACGCCGGTGATTGCTGGTTCAGGAATAGAAATTGTTGCTACGCCTTGCCAGTTTACAGCAGAATGCCGGTAAATGGAAATGGCTTGACTGGTACTGCTGCTATATGGAACTGCCTCTGATAAGGATGGTTTTGTATGGTGTTGCTCAAAGTGTGTGGATATTAAGGCAATAGCATTAAAAAGCTTGTTTCTCAGGTGTCATTGGTTGTGAGGAAAAAAAGAAAGAAAAACAACGAAGCAGCTCGCATGGTTTCATGGAAATATAATGGCACTGTCATTTCAGAGCAAATGAGTTGGGGGAAAACATGATAAGAATGTGTCGAAGAAGGTTTAGTGTAAATTGATTGAGTTAATAGTTGCGCGAATAGCAAAGTTTTGGGTGCAAAGCAAACTTGAATATTGAACTGTGAGTGTGAATCGAATAGCATATTTTCCCCATATTTCTGTAATATTTTTCCGGTACTGTGAAGCGAAATTGTAGAAAAAAAGGTTGTGGAGGATTCCTATGTATACTCTTATGAGATAGCAATGTGAAAGTGTTTCCTTTTGTTAGGCTGAGGAGGCCATGGTGGTATGGCATTTCATAGTTGTTTTATCAAATATGAGGCAATGGAGAGGCCGAATTTTATTTGTGTACACGATTTGGTGCAACCAAAGTTATTGCCAAGAATACTTTACGCGTGAAAGGCACTATTTCCTCAGCCTCTCTTTGAACTTCTGTGGAAGCCCAACCGTTAAATCTGCCTCTTAGATGTCAATATATAAGAATATCTAAAACACTGAATGCTAAATATCCTCGGCGACCGATTTTCCAGACTTCCTGCCACAATTTCTGATTTAAAACAGTATTAATTGAGCTCCCACCTCTGCCACACCCATCATCTTTATGTTCGAACAAGCGTTTTCCCGAGTCCATACATTTGCAACAGTAGTAGAGCTTGAAAGGCAGCTTTACCGCAATGCGTAAATGTGATGGTGTAAAGCGTATCAAGAATCTAAAGGGGCAACTACTAATCGTATGTTGACTGTATCTGTCCGCGTGAAGCTCGTATAGTTAAGTTCCATTGCGAACCGAGCGGAATAGCAAACAGTGTTAAAAAAAATAATCGTAATTTCAAATATTCCCACAGCCTTAATTTGAATGCTGGGACTTAAAGGGAAATATTAAGTCGATGTTGATTGCTGAAATAGCGGTCCGGAAACCTCGAGTGCTACTTTTGTGCCAAAGAAGTGCTTGTTTTGAAATAAAATCACGTTTTAGTGGTCCGTATTGTGTTAGCACACTTCTAATTATCCGCCTCAAATGGAACCTTTTACGTCATTGTTGCCGTGCACGACGTTGCCCAACTTTACTGCATGGCCGCCAACACTAGTAGCAGCAAAACGAAAGTAGTGGGAGCCACAGCAGCAACAACGTTGACTGAACAATTTCCTGCCATGTCCTCCTAAATATCCCGCTAGATGGTACAACCTGTCCAGTTTAACCAGGCGAAAATTTCTCTTTTGAACCACTCGCACCATTTCCTATGTCCGACAGTTTTTTTTTTTAACATAAATCAAACAAAAACAAACCAGCAGCATTTCATTACATCTCTTAATGCACGAAAGGTTTTTTTATTTGGTGGAGCTAGTTCGATTACTAGTGATTAATTGTGGGCGGCAAGTCCGACATTATTGGAATCATTTTGCGAATGTCCTACTTGTGGCGCTAGTGTTCTCATGCATTTGCATTAATTTCTCGATGAATAGAGGCCTGCTGTTGATAATACAGTCAAACCCCTTTATAAGAGACACAGATATAAGAGACAAATGGGCATTAGAGACACCACTGTGCCTACAGTAGAATATGGGTTAATGAGAAAATGCATACGAAGTACCCTACTTATAAAAGACATTTCATATAAAAGACAGGAATTATTGCCCGGAGCATGCCTCTTATAAAGGTGTTTAACTGTATTGTCGTTTTAGACGTCATTCATTGAGCTGTCACTCCAACTGAAATTATTCCAGTAGACTCCCATTAAACGAAACTCTCTTAAATGAAATAGCTGCCTAAATGGAATAACTGCTACTAATATGTTTGGTTTACTACTTGAATATTGTACCCCAGTTTTTCTCTCAGTAAACGAAACTCCTTTTAAAGGAAACACATTTTCCTGGTCCCTTCAGGTTCTGTTTAAGAGAAGTCTACTGTTAAAAGAAGCTACAAAAGGACTTGGAGTGTCCTTTTGTATCTGAATATAAAGTACTGTGCACGAGTGCTTCTGCATTTCGATCCCATTAATATGAGAGCTCAGCAGTGCAACACCATGGGCCATGTCCTGCATTCGACATTTATCTTCAAAAGAATTTGAAATCCCATAGGTGCCCCTTCCTCTCTGCAGCTACTCTTCGGAAGTGTCTGGACTTTGCTTAGACGTGGTGTCCGTGCTGGCACTGGAGGTTCGCCGACTGGGTCTTGAGACCACACCTGCTGGACGCGCCATCGAGCCGTTTCTGCAACTGCTCCTGGAGATGGTGCTACTGCAGCCGCTGGAAGCTGAGCTCACTCTTGCGGCTGGCAGTGCACTGTTTGCTCTCCTCTGTTGCTTCCGGGTGGGTGCATGACATCAGCTAGCACTATAGGTTGGCAAGCTCACCCAGTATTTGGATTGAGCCGCAAAGCTGAGCCACTGCGGTCAAGTACCTTATTTACTCTACTTAAAATGTGAGCACGGTGGTAATGCGAGAAGTGAGTTCCAGGAAGAAAAAGTAATACAAAAAAATAATTGTGTGCATCATTGCACTTTTCAGACTACTTGAGTTTGGGTGTTCGATTGTAATGTTAGGGTTTACTTTGCGTACCAAAAATCAAGGAAAAACAAAACAAGAAACCCACACAACGTTTGTTACATTCGAGTAAATACGGCAATATTTTGGCAAGCGTGGGTCTGAGCGAGTCCAGCTGAGAAAATTTTGTTGAGACAGAGGCCGAGTGAGTCTGCTTGAAGTTCGAATGAGCCCAAAGCGCAAAATACATTTCTTGAGTAGTCCGAGTGAGCTCCACAGTTCTTGCTGACCTATGGCTAGCACTATCTCATATATCTTGCGGGGAGGAGAAGGCCAGTCGGAGATATCTACTAGGGCTTTTTATCTACATTTCTAAATAGACTGACAATTGATGATGCATTATTTCTACATTATTGCTGTAATGTTATCTACCAAGAAGCTCTAGCTGCTGTTTAAGAGGTGCATTATTTGGAAGCTCCATCTCATTTCTGCGTGGTGTAACTGATCTCACGTGATGTGGGAATGTAATGCTAAACATATTCACTGTTCAAATATGCATGTTTGTTGGCGTCCCTGCATTTGTCAGTTTGCCAATTCACCTGAACGAATTTAAATAGGGTGGTCTGATTTGTATAGGGTAACAGCAATGTAGATAGCACAGCGTACTTCTGGAAGCAGACATAGTTTCTTGGGCACGATTTGAAGGACTGAGGGAAATGCCCAGGACTGAATTTTTTTTCACAGTGCATAGTGTCTTCTTTTAACTAACTGCCTGGTAATTTTATTCTGCCTGATTATTTACCATTAGTGCATTACTAAATGTGTCTTTGAAAAAAAGTACGCAGTATAATGGCATGCAGTATAGGTTATTAAAACGGTAATAAAAAGCTCGCGTTACTTCTCATTGAGCAACTTTTCATTGGTGAATACTATGTGGTCAAAGTAGGCAAAGGTGGAGGTTGACACATTAAAAAATTAGGAGGCATAAAACAGAATTTGCTTGTGCAGAAAAGGGGAGTTTGAGGTTGCTGTGCGAGACCTTCATCTTGCACAGGCCAAAAGTTAGGCTGCTGGTGATGACTTTTATTTTATTTGGTATTTGCCTTACTTGCATCTTAAAATTTCAGGATTTCTACACCCCTAATGCTACACAGGCATCGATTTATCCACACATTAGAATGTTTATAATTTTAAGTATCCTTAGAGAAAATGGTGCCTAGAAAAATGCCACGGAGAAATGAGGATATTAATGCAGGGTACCTTTGTAGTAAAATATATTGGACACTGCCATGCAGGGATCTAGACAGTTGCAACATTTTTTTTAGTGTCTCACAAAGTATGTGTAGCAGAAATACTGATACTGCTAGTACTGTATGGGAAAGAGTCGAGACTTTCGCTTCGAATGTCCGATGACTTGTGGCCGACTGCGCTAAATGCCCTTTCTTTAGACCTAGCAATAGTCTCACCATGGCTTTGATTTTTTTTTGCAGGAAAGCTTTGCGCAGCTTGCCCAAGCTCTCGTGGCAAGCCAACAGGATGCCGCAGTCGGGCAGCGGCTCGCCCAATCCCTGCAGACTCTCACTCAAGCTACACCGCTGACCCCCGAGCGACCCCACCGACTTCGCTTCAGAAACTCCTTCGAGGCTTTTGTCACCGAAGTTCGGGGATTCCTGTGTGTTAAATGACAGCTTTCGATGGTGTATCACTGCCCCGTCCTCAATCATCCCTCTCCATCCTGCGCCTTCTTCATTCTTACGACAAAAATTTGTGCACTCATCTGGAACGAGTAAAATGGCTTTATTTCTCTACAACTGTAATCATCGGTTTCCGAGGTGACATCATTTCTCTGTACAGGCCACACGTTCACTCTCTTATTGCTCCTAATAGTGGAAGACAGTGCTAGGTATCTTGATCTACTTCTGGGGGCTTGTTAAGTACCTGAAAGAAGATTTGAAGCTTTCACTTCATCAAATCACTAAACATGCAGTACCACTTTGCTTTACTGCTACTTTTACTTCACGCCGTTCACAATACATCTTTGTTTTTTTTGTTCTCGTGGCAAAAATTTAGTTGGCTGCAGAAGTACTACATCACTATATTTCATAATGAATTACATAGAGTGACATTGCGAAATAAGTGACCCGGGGGTAGTGTGCTCCTGGGCATCTTGTCTAATGTAGTTGCTACGAAGAATGTGGAATAAATGTCACCATATTGCTAATCTGTGCTACTCTGTCATCAGAAGTCCTAACTCATATTATCCTATGCATTGGTTGAAATGTATTTAGATACTTGGTTTTTCAATGGTACAGCTAATGATGTGAAGTTTTCTTGATTATGTGATTGAGTGAAAGAGGAGGTGGTTTCCATTCATGCAATAGCCATTTTCTTTTCTCTCACGGCAGCTTGCTTTAAAGAAATGTGCCAGGGTTAATTACAGCAGCCGTTTAACGCCACGCTTGTTGTTGCATTGACATTTGACAGAGTTTAAGCAACAGAAAGACCCTTGTCCATATCCATTATGAAGAGATGCTAACAATTTATTCACAAGAGTTGGGGAGGGGGTGAATTAAGGTTGGCCAACCCATGTCAGTCAACCCACATTCCAGTAAAGTGCTGGCAATAACTGCACATTTATGTTCACATAATAATGCCATGTTCAACATCTCTAAACTTATATGAACGCTTTCAGCACTCTTTCATTGCACTTATTTCTTTTCATCGACACTGTAGCATGATTCTTTTGGAACACAGCAAAAATTTAAAACTTGTAAATCAATAAGTGGAGTCGCAAACGTACTTACTCGTGTTTGATAAGCCGGCATCCTTGAACAATTTGAGCAGCCTCGTTTGTGAAATGGCAAGCAAAAAGGAGCATGTTTCTTGGCTGCACTTTGAGTGCGAATCTCATAAATAGCAGGGAGTATATGCACAATGCTGAAAAAGAATAAACTGATAATTAAAAAAAAAAAAGCTGTGCTGGAGACCTAGCCGTTCCCCAACTCGCATGTGCGAGATCACAATTTGCTTGCTTTCCTAGAATCTGGCAGTTGCCAACATTGTTGACAATTCTGTTCGAAGTTTCTGAAGCGTACAACCAATCACGAATGCTTCCAAATTTTATGACTGCGACCAGACAATGCTTCCTGACTTACATCGAAACGGTGCATTTATATCTAAATCGATACAGCATGCACTATTGGTCGTGTGCACACAGTTACGAGCAGAAATGCGTGATCAATGGGCCATCACTGCAACTTTTAAGAACCCCCCCGCCCCGGAGAAATGCGCAAGTAAAATTTTCACGCGTAATTTAAAACATTAGGTAAGCGTTCGGTAAGAAGATTCAGAACTCGCGTATTGTCACCGGCAGCTGCATATACTAACGAATACCGAAGTTTCTGCTTATGCTAGCTTGATACTCACCGGTAGTCATCTTGCCACTAATAATACTCGGGTCCTTCTTGATATCAGCGATAGCAGCCAGGGGAATTCCCCAATTGGCAACTAGGCGGGTAAAGAAAGACGGGAAAAAGCGTTAGGTGGGCAGGGTCGACCCGCGCTTACAGAATGAATGACGCCGAAACCACTACATACCGGGTCCCCAGAAATGCTGCAGGCAGGCAAGGAAAAAGACAAGAAAATAAACTTAATACCACTGAGCGTGCGCCGCACGAGCGAAATAAGAGGTAAACAGTTCGGAAACTCACAGTACTGCAAGGTCAGATGAGATGGCACGATTCGGGAAAGCGCGCGCCACGGAATGCATGGACAAAACACACGAAACAATTTAGTCCTCGCTTCTAACAAGGTACGAAATGTTCAGCTTACCTGCACAGGTATTCTCTGAACTCCTTACTTCCCAGCTGCTTCACAAATTGACTAGCGTATCGAGACATTTTTTTTATCAATGTCGCAGAGTGTCAGGTACGGGGAAGTTTCTCTTCGGGGAGCCGGAGAGCCCTCTTTAAAGAGAGGACTAGCGATCAAAAAATAAAAACAATCTCTTCCGTCCGATCGTGGGTACCCTGAACAGAAACAGTCTACTGGGACACTACGTACTTAATATACACTTTTCGCAGTGATAATCAAAGGTCTTTGCTGCAAGCAGACCGCTGCAGCTACTACGACACTACGCAAGCGTAACTAGAGGCCGAAACGGCATGAACTAGCCAAGTTGCGGTCAATTTTTAATCCAGCCGGAGCCCAACTATGGATTTCGGCTTTGTCCGCCAAAGCAGCGGTCTACAAGCTTGACCTCCCTTGAAGAAATTTATCAAATATTACGTTCTTACTTATTTTTTCCATTGATACCGTCACAGCGGAAGCGACGCACATCTCCAGATAAGCAACGTATGCTCATTGATACAAACTGAGCAGCTCTATTTATTCGACAATGGAGGTAAGTGTGCGTGGGTTCGCTTGCCACGGGCCCAGTTTCTGATTGTGGTCATCGGTGGTTACGTGTTGCGCCGGAGATACATTTCTTTTCTGAGGCACGTATTAAAATTTTTGCAGGGCACATTCGTAGTAGATGAAGTCAGCGCCATAATCAAGGAGGTATGTGAAGTTCTCTGAATATCCCGAAGAGATTGCGTACCGGTTTGACTCGCTGTATTAGTGGTGGAGCTTCCTTACATTTTTAATTATGAAATGTTGCCTGGGTGCATTGAAGCCTCGCTGTAAGTTACCGCAGTTTGTTTGCATACAGCTGGCCTTGACCGGTGATTTTTTTTTCTAAAATCACGCGGCTGTGATTCAGTCCAAAGCTGTTTTGACAACCTTCGCGGTTGTGATAAATACGTGTTTTATGTTCCAGGCAATGGAAACTATTATCGGTGGAAACGTTTACCAGCATAGCAAGGTGCCCCAGTGGACGAACACGACTGTGGAGCACATACTGGGCCAACTAACAAAAATGAACAAGCCATTCAAGTACATTGGTAGTGGTTCCTTTACGTTTATTAACGCGTGTTGTACTCGCACACAGCTACCATAGCGTAGTTTAGAATAAGCAAAGCATGACTCTTAGAACTTTATTACCAACGGGTGCCAGTTGATTGACATATCTGTCATTACATGTAGTTAATGTTTATCAAGTGAATATTAAAATGAAATCTGCCTATATACTTTGACATTTTAAATACCAGCGTCCAGCTCTCCATCAGTTTATCGAGCCACGATTCTTGTCTTCCTCTGTAGTACCAGGAACTGCTTGTTACCAGACTAGCCCGAGAAACTTGTTCACCTTTAATTATAGTTTGTTCAAACTTTTTTTTTTTTGGTCTGAGTATCATGTGCTTCTAAAAGCCCTGACAGGAAAAGAATGATGATGGGACAGTTACTAACATAGGAACTACAAAATGGGCAAGGAGCACCAAAAATGAATATGCTGCAAAATGTGAACCTAGCTTTTTTTTTTATTTCGAAAGTCTGCCCCTAGGCATAATAATAACATTGAATACACTGCATTGCACTTTTTTATTGATCACAGAATTTTCAAGGATAATTACGCGCACTTACGAAACAACATAGATTTTATGCCTTCTTTTCCTTTTTTTTTTCTAGTGACATGCGTTATTATGGAAAAGAATGGTGCTGGTCTTCACACGGCAACCTCTTGCTACTGGGACAACACCACTGACGGTGAGATAGCCAATTTACTTCGTGCAGCGCTTTGTAGGGCGTGTCAGAAAGTACGTGCAGCAGGCCATGCACATGTCATTGCATTTGGCAGGGAGCAATGTTGGTAATTTATTTTGGTCAATTTCATCAGGTTGCGATCGAAAACATTCACTATTTAGTTCGAAATCAGCTGGAAGTTTGAGCCCTTAATATTTTGTTTCTTTCATGACTTGCTTATTATTGTACAAACTGTTATCTCTGGATCACCTCCTGCGGTGATGAGCTAATGGTACATATGTGAAAAAGATAGGGGGACACCTGATCTTCTAAAATAGCACTAAATCTTGAAGTTGCGTTTTTTTTTTTCTGAAAAAGCAGTTTTGATGTACCCAGATGGCTCATAAGCGAGTGCTTTGATTTGCCTTCACAAGCAGTAACAGATTGTAGACATATGTAACCTCTTTGAGATAAGATAGAGCCATGACATTTGATTTTAGCCGGTGTCCCTTAAGGAACATCATAAGATTAATTTACTTGCTTATATAAAAAGAAAAGTCACTAACAGTCCTAAACATAGAGCTGCTGTTAAAGCGACTAAATTAAAACTTGCTAAATTTAGAAGCTGAACTGGCCTACACTGTCGGGGGTCAAGCTTGTGAAGTTTCTTCCATACACTCAAGGCCAGACGAAAAGTCAATGGCCAAGCTGGACAGCAGCGCCTCCCATTGTTCCTCTATGAACAACACAGAGGAACAATGGGAGGCGCTGCTGTCCAGCTCGGCCATTGTTGATCAGCGCTGGCTGGTCCAACGAGTAGAGATGATGGCTAGGGCCAGCGGAGCCCTGGAATAGGGGCCCGACCATTTGGAATGCTCCGCGTTATGCGCAAATAAAGTTTTCTCTCTCGAGTGAGTAATATCTGGGCAAAACTCAAGTGAAGTTAAAATTATGAAGCTTGTTTCTGTCTAAACTGTGCTTGAATGGGTTTGTACGAAACGTCAATAGACACTGTTCAGTGTATAAATAGAAGGCGCAGTAGTATAGAGACATCATTTTGTGGCCTGTGCTGTACCCTCATAATGAGATACAACAGTGTCTCTTACGAGCCACATTTCCCTAAGTGTATGAGTTTTATATCTGTGAGCTTAGTAATATCTTCATAGATAATGACATCGAAGGCAGTTCACCTAAAAACAGAGAACTGTGTACTTCTTATGAACACACGTGTGTGGCTCCATCTGAAAATAGATTTCTTGCTCGTGTATTCATGTATGTATTCATTGCATTAAAAGATGAAATGATTGTTTTTTTGTTATTTCATAGAGAGAATCACGTGGTCACACGTGGATATGTATATTGCAGCTTGATGGAGCTCTTACCTTATACGTGCAAATGACACTAGCAACATTGCTTGATCAACCATGAATCAATTATTTGGTGACCGGCATCAGCACCACATTGAGAATTCTTTTTTTGTTATCTACATTATAAGTCCAATCAAGCGAGTGATTCGTCTGATAACATTCCCGAGGCCTCAGGTATGTTCTTGACCATGGCAGCCGCACTCCAGTGAAAGCAATGCTAATGCTTGTGGATGTACATTAAAAGTATATGTGCAGTGAAAGTTCATCAAAAAGACTTCCACTGTGGTGTGCTTTATGACTATATATAATAAAGAACGAAACTGGTGTTCAGATTTGTATTAACCAATGACAGATGTAAAAAAAAAAAAACAAGAAATAGGAAGTTATATAAATTATAATTTCAGCTGCTTCCCAGTAGGATATCGAGACGCTGTTTCTGTAGCAGTAGCTTTAAAATAGTACTAGTCATATCTGTTGTGAATCGTGATATGTTGTTTACTGTTGCTTTTCAGGAAGCTGCACTGTACGTTGGGAAAACAAGACGATGTATTGCATTGTATCTGTGTTTGGCCTGGCCATATGAGGACTTCTTGTGTCTGCTGTGTGACAGTATGTGTGCATTCCATGGGCCTGGAAACGAACCCTTTCAGTACCGTGCTGCATGCATTAAAAACGAGAAAAAGGTTGCCTACGCTAGTTTCGTTGCGGAAGTTGTTGACCAATATTTTTTTACTTTTGCTGAACGAAAGCTTGCTGCTGGATGCGCATTGTTGGGTTTTGTAAAACACGCTTGTATGTGAATAACAGCTCATGAAATAAATACCATTTATTTATTGCATTTGCCTCTTACCTTTTCTAATGATGGGCACAGTGTGATGGACTGGATAGCAAGTATCTAGGTGTGGACTAGCTGCTAGTGAAATGCAAGATATTAAAAGCTTGGAATGGAGGTGTAGCTGTGCAACCCAGCAGCACACAGTCGCGACGAGGACACGATGGAACAAACTGCTGCGCTGAAAGCCACGAGATGAAAGCATCGAGAAGTGAAATGTCCTTTATTGTCAATTTCACTAAAGTCAGCATAAATTATCAAGTCATTAAATTATATTTTTGTTTATTTTGAATTAAGTTGACAATTACCAACAATAATATGAATGCTCTTCATATTAAGTTGAATAGTGCTTTTATTAAGTTCATGTTTTCTCATTGTACAAACACTCACTCGGGAGGCAAATACGTCTCGTCTTGCGGCAGCCTGTATAGAACAGTCAGCATTGCAGAAGTGACATCTGTGATCTGAGCACACGAATGGATGAAAGCTTGTGAGCTTCGTTGGAGTGCCAAGTCCTATAAGAATCTCCAATACTGATGCATGATTTTCTATTTGATAGATGGCGACATGCTCACTGTTAGACAACTTGAAACATTGAAACCTAGTCTTCCCTCACTTAAGCTCCCCACTTTTGTATTAGGAACTCGGACACAGTGCCTTGTTAAACTGCGACGAGCTCGCACAAGTGAACGGACAAAAGTCACATCGTTTACTGACAATCTCAAAAGGGGCCACCCCACGGTGACTGCTGTTCGCTTGCCCTGCGTGCTTCGGCTAGCCTCTGAGCGATCATGTCTTCGAAGGCAGAGCTCTGCAGGTGCCTTGGTTGTGAGGCCTGCTCGGTTTCTTGAAAATCACTGGTGTCCATATTGGCTCCAAACTGCGTCTGCCCCTTAGTGAAGTTGGAGTACTTTGGCCTTTTGGGACCAGGAGCCGGGCGGTATGCAGATGGAGGGGCAAACTCCGTCGGCCTTTCTTGCCTCTGACGCTCCACCCAGTCCTCTTGCGACACTGGAAATGAACCATACATGCCTTAAACCAGGATCAGAAGTACCAAAGCTTATCACCAGAAGTGCTAGCTGATATGTGTTGCCTCTGTCAGCAAACATATTGCGGCCTGCTCAACGCAGATGACTAAGACGATGTATGCTCTAGTGAGCCCTGTATAGCAGAACAATCCATCTATGCCTTTTTCCTACAGTGGTGTACAAAACGGACTGTCTGCTGTTATAGTGCGCTTAATTGTTTTCCCATTTATGGCATAGAACATTGCCAATGGTGAAAGTAAAGTCAGTGCAGCTTATTATTACTGATGTCATTATTATAATTATTAGTAACTTCACTGTACTATATTCACAAAATGCACCATGCTGTCTAACTAAAGTGAACACCTCTGCTTCCACAATGTGAAGTTCGTGTGACATAATTTCGGCTTAGAGTTTCACTTGAGAGCCTGCAACATCTTTCGTGGTCAGATTCGTAGCAATATGACATGCCTGTATTAAAAGCATATAACGGCAGGTTTAAGTAATAAGTTTCATTGTCGAGTTTTATTCCAGGAGAAAAGTGTGTATGCATTGCAACATTTCGGTGGTGAACCTCTGATTAGTGTGTGCACGTGTACATAGTAATGTTGCACTAAACCTTAGCTGCAAGTTACTATTTTCATGTGGTGTATGCACATAAATTTTGATCTCGCTGGTTCTATTGGGGCAAAAACTTTAGAATACGCTACAATCTTGGCGAAATTTACTTCTCATTTGGTTATCTCAGTACTTTGCAAGGAAACCTCTGTGCAATATGAGCTGGACATTCACATGTATTTAACGCATCAATAATTACACAGAAAAACCGAGAGCACATGTCTGTCTTACATATTCACGAGCAATAAACCAAAAGAAGTGCTCCTCAGCCACTGCAGTTTTTAAAAGAGCGCTAGCTTCAGTGGCATGTTTAGACTATATACTGCTGTACAACCTACTAGGTGTTTCTTTTCTGTTTTATATTTAAACTCATTGCAGGTTAGCAAACCACATACTTAGATGATAGGCCTCCTATCTTTGCTATTCCATCTCGCTCTCCATGCAAAATTTTACGATGCACGATGAAAATCTAGCAAGAATAGATGCTTTTTGATATTGCAAGTAATGAAACATCACCATTAACACTTAATTTTACTGCAACCAGAAACAATTAGAATCTGTACGGCATACACAAAAAGCCATCTTCTGTAATCTATGGTGTCCCATGGATAAGCTCACTTCACCTGATGCGGTTACATTGGTAACACAAAAAAATAATTGACAAATTAATCCTGTATTTTTTAACCAAATTCTCTTCAGTAGTGTATAACACTCATTCATAACCACTTGAGACAAAGTGTCATTTTTGCAGTTGACCCTATTTGAAGTTTATGCAACGTAGTACAAACTCACATTTCTTCTTTCGGAAAAGTGGATCGTTCACCATGTCTGCCAGATTCTTTCCTTCATCCCACGGCCTCATTTCAGGAACTTCCAGGGTGTCAGAATCACCAGCAATTTTTGGCCGGTCAGGCACACTGCTGCTGGCGTCCGCTTGTTCAGTTTCATCTTCTGATGAATCTGTGTTAGGCAGGCAATCGAGATGGGTCAACAGGGAAAAAAACAATGCTGCTTGTGGAATTTCTAAACCAACAGTGAACTAGGAAAAAGAACAGGTATTAACGGCCACTGTGATCCAATTCAGCACTGTTAGGAAGTTGCAAGAAAGTTGCAGAGAAAACCGGCTTCTGTCAAGTCTGCAAGGAGGCACATTTATGTGCCGCTGAAAGTTTTGACTTCATTTCACTCTCGCAGCAATGCTGAGTTTATCAGTAGAGTATTAGGCTGGGCTTGCAAATGTGTGCAGCAGCCTGAAGCACTCCCACTGCAAACACTTGCAGGGTGTCATTTTTAGAGGTGCTGCAACAGCAATGATTACCAGTAAAGTGATGCCTCAGACTTTTGTCATTGAGTAGTGCTCAACAAGTATCCATGAATATCAAGGGCTACGAGTAGTTCAAGTACATCATTAGTTGTCGAGTATTAGCACACTTGGCAGCACAGATGCGCACAGAAAGCGTCTCCTCTGTAAAGATGCCTGCGACATCGCACGCTTTCCCGTGGGGACGCGAGGTTCCTCGCAGTTCGATGCTTTCCTCGCAAGGAGCGCTTGCAGCCCACACTACTACTTCCGCTGGATTCGGAAGTTACGCCATCACAGAGACATGACCGTGTTGCCTCCGAGACGGCAGTAGACATTGCTTTCATCTCAGAGGCTGCAAGGTTTAAAGCGGCCGCCGCAGCGTGTGCTCGCAGCCGACACTGTTTAGGGGAGCGGAGGAAGAGAGAATGGGAGAGGGCCGGGAACCAGCTCTCCGGCTCATGTCGCAGGCATCTCCACTGTTCAAGCACTTTCCTTTTGTCATTTGTACATTACTGTACAATACACAAACAAGGGTAACGGTTTTGTATAGCAGCTAGTAGGCATGTTCATATTAGTTCCCACACCGAACTTTTGCATCAGATCTAGCCGACTTGACTTGCAACACGCCATATTTGTCATGCCACATTTGCACAAATTCACATCTTAAGCTGGTAATCCTGTGCTTAGTTGCAGTATCTGGTGTGTAAATAGTTTCGGAAACACGTGATCTGCAAAAAAAAGTTAAATTTTCCAATGCCAGACACACTACCCAAAGAGGATACCATGTTGAGCCATATTAGAATTAAAATTCTCTTTGTGCTTATTTATACAACCCCTTTTAGACAAAGCAGTACTTTTCTTATAAAATATGAACATGAGGCCCTACATACCTTTATCTTTTTCCTCCTGCTTGTTGTCTGGTATGTTCTTTTTCTGACGAATCCTAGCCAAGCGTGCTTCAAGCATGGCCTTTCTCTTCTCTTTCATTCTCTTCGATATCTCCTTCTGTCTCTCAGTCTGAAATATAACATCAATACCTCTGGCAGTGAGAAAAACAGACTTCTGGAAATATGGACGCTGCTCAAAAGAAGATGCAGGCAAGTAGCTTGACTGCAACATCATGAGTCATTACACAGCAACAATAAAAGGCGTATAATGTTCCAGACTGTTTCTTTACAATTATATTATGTATGCTATCAAGTTAATAAAACAACACTTACACACCACAACAATAATCTGTAACGTTAAGTTATCGCATACACAAAGGCATTAATTTGAAGTTTTTTCTTCAAATAAACCCATAGCTGATGCACTGTGAAACATTTGTTTTCTATTATTAACACAAGAGAAAAAGGAAAGAACAATAGAGGCTGAAAAATTAAAGGGAAACTAAAGTCAAATCAGAATTTATGTCAGAGTGAAAGCTCAATGTATGACATCTAAAACTACAATATTTCTACAGCTGTGCCCTACTTATTCAGAAATTAAGGCAAATGCACAAGAATACAAGCGCTGCAGTATGAAATTTTTAAAATGATCTTGATGACATCAGACGAACTGCCTACAATTAATCACTAGTAATCAATCTAGCTGCACTAAATAAAGAACCTTTAGGGCATCGAAACGCAATAAAATGCTGCTTGTTCGTTTGTTTGATTCATGGAAAATAGAACCATTAAATGTTATGATGAGTAATGACGCAAGTGGTTGAAAAATTCATTTTTCGCATGGTTAAACTAGACAGACTGTGCTTTCTAGCAGGGCACAGTTGAATCAAAACACGTCTGCCATCTCGGAGCCAATGGCAGGAAATTGATCGATGGCCATTGCTCCTGCTGTGGCTCTCACTGCTCTCGTTCTGCTGCTTCTAGTGTCGGCGGTCACGCAGTAAAGCCGGGCAACGTTGTGCACGGCAACAGCGACGCGATACGTTCCGCTTCTTGAGGCGAGTACTTTGAAGTGCGCTAACCCAATGCGGAGCACTAAAACATGATTTTATTTCCAAATGAGCCTTTCCTTGGCATGAAAGTAACACTACGAGGTTTCTGGACCACTATTTCAACAATCAACGTCGACTTAATAGTTACCTTGAGTGTCCCTTTAAGAAATAGAACAAAAAAAAATGAAGTTGCAAAAATACTGACTTGTTCTCTGAGCTTGTTCAGCAGCTCCAATTGTTTCTGGCGCTCCACAGAATCACCAGAAAGGTCATAGAAGCCAACACCATGCTCTCTGGCCTCTGAATTAAAGAAACACAATACATAAAAATGTCCATTGAACTTACAAAAAGAATACATAAGAATTGTTGGTTGACTCGGTATTTATCCACTGGCCTCTGCCAAACTAATGATTGTTGGGGTTTTATGTCCCAAAGGCACGACATTATTATGAGGGACATCACTGTAAAGGGCACAGAAAATTTTGACAATCTAGCATTCTTCAACATACACCTAAATCTAAGTCTATAGGCTTCTAGAATTTCACCTCCATAAAAATGTGACCATGATTTGGTCTTGTGACCTTCGGATCGGCAGTCAAGAACCATAATAACTAGACCGCCATGATGGGTCCACTGCCAAACATGCGAAAAAAAGGTAAAAGATATTTGTACTCTTGTCTCTACTTTTTAATTGTTATTACTTTTTTTTTTCATTAGAAATCCCACAAATAGATTGTATTTAAACATTTGGTTCCATATTTTTGTAATCACCATGATCATCAGTAAAGTAACTTCGTAATGACTGCTGTGTCATTGCATGTAACTGGCCTTTTCATCCACCTAGCACAGATTATGACGACAAATTCACGGGTCGTTTCAAAACGTGTAGTACCCATCTGCTCAATAATTGATAGATATCAAGAAAATGATATAGCTTTACGCAGCATAAATTCTTTCACATGAGGTCAATCGCTGAGATTCTGCATAAAGTGAGACACGAACCTTGGAAGCGCACGTCGCCGTAGTGCAACGACTCTTTGTACGCATTCTCGGCTTCTTGATCTTGCCACTGCTGTCTTAGCTGCTCGCGTGTGCGTTCATGCGCCAGGAACTGTGCCGTGCGTTCAGGAATGTCTGCTTCGACAACACTGAAAGGTACAAAAGTATAACCAGAGAATATCGGTATCCCTTGTCTAACACAGCAAAAGCATTTATGTTTGCATAAACATCTGTTCTAGTAAATACAAATAAAATACATACACTAAATTTCACCTGGTGCAGAATAATAGTCCTTTCAATCACAATGTTGGTGTACAAGGACAAATGTTGTGCATTTTAAAAGGCGTACTACCACCACAATTGACATGAAATGCAAAATATTGCCCCATATTGCTATTGTTGATTTGTGTTCATTCCAGCACTAGAAGGCCTTGAACTTTATAAAAACTCAGTGCTACTTCTTGCAGCAAATATGTCATCTGCTTTAAACCCGCTTTTGTAATCTGCTTCTATAAAGCCCAATCTTTACTCTATTCTGCCTACATTAATTAGAACTGTTATTGTTTCTTACACCTCAGTACCTGCGAAATTCAGGATATCAGGTCTTGCTTATCAAGAATATCGCTAAGCTATCCGTGGCTCGTAAGTGGCTACATGACTATAACAGCCTAGTTCCTTGGATTTGCACAGAGTTGCTATTTATTTCTTTTATTAACATCTATGCTAGGATATATTGGCGTAAAATATTGCCACAGACATGAACAAGAAAGAGAGAGAGCTAATTATTGCCTATTTCACACTATTTTTTCATTATTGTGCAGTAACAAAACCTAGTCGAAACATAGGACCAATGCCCTGCCACGGTGGTCCCGGCTGTGGGGGCTCCATTTTGGATGGAGGCCAAAATGCTGTAGGCCCGTGTGCTCAGATTTGGGTGCACGTTAAAGAACCCCAGGTGGTCGAAATATCCGGAGCCCTCCACTACGACGTCTCTCATAATCATATGGTGGTTTTGGGACGTTTAACCCCACATATCAATCAAACATAGGACCAATTAACAAAAAAAAAAACTTTCGCAGTAAGGTATGAGAGGTGTATTCACAATGCAAGGCTTTCTGTGTATTTGTTTTTTATTCTTGAAAGTCTGTCCGAAGGCATAATAATTTTTGGTTAAAAAATACACATGCGAATTCGCTGAATGTGTTTGTAAACCCTAGCCAGCCACCAGTGTTCAATATATGTAGCAGTAACCTTACCCAGCCTTTCCTGTAAGTTCCTTGTCACTGTCAATGAGAGCAGGCAGGTCTTTTCGCATGCATCTCCGGGATCTTCCGAGAGCATCGGTGTAGTCCACCCTAAATGGAAATATGATGCGCATAAGTCTAGTGCAATGCAGGCCTAACAGGAACTCAGAGTTTAGCAATCATTTCCACTTTAAAATCATCACTATAAACACCAACATAATGGTGAACTATCAGTTAGCTACAAAAAAGGCAGGCGCATACCTCCGTTGCCACGCTAAATTTTAATGGCACGCCTTCCTGCATGTAGCACAATTTAAACCAGAGATCTGGTACAGTATCATTTGCACGAAAGTTTTTCTTGCCTGCAACTGAAAGTGATGTGGCCAAGGGCCGTCAAGAAAACAGTGCATATTAATCACTTGTAGAACTACCGCATAATCTTCTTTTAATGAATTTGTTCATACTTGCCAACTTGCATTCATTCCACCACTAATACTCCCCATGATGCAAACTAACCATCTTTTATTGGTTTATACATGACTTGGAACAAAAGCACCCAGCACAAGCAAAAGAAAGGTAAATTGCCAATCGTTCATTTGAACCATGAAGCCACATGAAAATCCATGCGGATGTCTCAGCAAAAAAGCTTCATAGTTTCTGGAAAATCTGTCCTGGTTCAGGGATTGAACCCGGGACCAATGCCTGTTCGGCTCTACCAATCAAGCTAACCAGGAATCTAGCAAGTGGCAGCACAAGGGTGAATTATCAATGATGCAAGTGCACGGACACAAAATAGTGCAAATCAGTTCTGCAGGAACTCGCTAATTCTGCAGTTGTACTGACTGGCAAAACCAATCCACAAATACTACAAAACCATATAATGTAAAAACTAGAAGAAGAGAATGGAAAAAGGAAGTATGCAGTTCCGACACAAATGCTGCCTTCTACATAGTGTCAATCTGACTAAACAAAGAGAAACTACGAGATGAAATTGAACTCATCTCGGCTCAGAGAAGGCATATTCAATCTTGGAAACTAATCGTAACAATATGTGTTCGTGGTGATAAATCATTGAATTAAAAGTCGGTTAAAGCAAAGAGCTTTTGAGGTGGCTTCATAACCAGCGATCACTGGCACATACCACTCTTCTTCTGTACCCGCAAGGCTCTTGTCCAAGGCATCATGGTCTGCACTTGGCACATTATCATCTGCGTCGAGATCGTCCTTACTGCACACTGCAGCAGCTTCTTCCCTTGTGGGCACAGTGGGCGTCTCTCGCCGCTCCCTCTCTTCGACCGCTGCGTCCATTGCCTTTCTCTGGAAGTTCACAACATACTGGCTTGCTTCTTCATCTCCTGGTGGTACAATAGGACCAAATATACAAGGTGAGGAAATGCCCTTTGTTCAGTCCCTAACAAAATTGATGCATTTAGGACAACAATAGAGCCTCCAAACTTGCTAAATTATTGAAAATGGAGCTTTGACACAATCATGTATCAATCTTTTTAAAACACAATGTGACATCAAAAACAAAGTTCTGAATTGAGGCAGTTAAGGAAGAGGCATAGCCAAGATCTTATGTTGAGGGAGCTTCTGTCTTAGTGTGTGTGTGTGTGCACATGTGTGACATATGTTGTGTGCAATATGAGCTGTAACACAATGCTTATCATCAAAGTGGCACGAATACCACACAGTGGCACCACCATAAGAAAACTTGGCAAAGTAAACACTTGTTTCACTGATAGCATTCTGTTAACCAACGTAAGATTTGGTGTTGTCGTCTTGACAGCTCACGCCCTCTACAGTTGGTGCCAAAAAATTATGAAGGGGGAGGGAAGGGCATTCGGATGTCAGCAGAGAACACAAGAAGACTTGATAAGAAGCCACACCTGGAATAACTTTGCCAGAGCTGAGCTTCTCATAAAGTTTAGCTTTCCGTTGTAATGCAGCCCTGAAAAATGAAGTGGCAAACAACATGACATGTCAGACGTGGCATAGGCAGTGTTCTATATTTTGCTTTTATAACATACCAGAAAATAAAACACGATGAATAAGTAATAATATAGAACATGCACCACAGCATGCGAACAATATATCAAGCCTTCGCCAGTGCACGTGTGGACTGGTGCATCAAGTGTAAGCTTCATGTGTTTCATACAGACTCGTAGAAATTGCAGAAAATAAGTAACCAATTAAAGTTACTGCTTTAAAACTGTAATTGATTACAGTAGAAAATTACAGCCCCAGGAAAGTAACTAAGCAATTACCGAAATGTAATAGATTACATTTGAGTTACTTTTCTTCAAAAAATATTGCCATAATACAAGTTTACTTCAACTAAAACAAACTACTGTGGCTTGCATAATAGAGAGAAAGATGGGAAAGCTTGTTGTGGCTTTTGTAATATTATGCTACACTGAACACTCTCAAAGGGAAGGGTGCCATCGTGACATAGGAACACCTTGCAGATCAGCTGGTAATTGTGCAATGCTTTGGGGCTTTATGCATGTCCTCTATGAAGTGTCAAAGCTTCACCGTGCATGGCACTCTGATGAGGCTGTCGAAAAGTGGCAAAAGTAGGCTCTGTAGGGACCCCCCGTTGGGAATTAAAGTAAGTGATTACCAGTGACCAATTACAAAAAATGTAATTGATTTACCGGAGCATTACAGGTCCAAAAAGATTAACGATTATATTACAAACCTACAAAATATGCAAATGATTACAAGTAATCAATTACTTGACATGCATCATGTAAAATGCTAGTTAAATATCCTTGCCTTTTTTGTTTCTGCAAGTTTTTTCTTCACACATAGGATGTGTAATAATACAACTTACTGTACTGAAGAGACAGCATACACAATAAATAAAAACAAAGCTTTGCTTTCTTTTCTGACACCTTTGCTGCAATGGAGTTGATTCGTTATATCAACAATCCGCCTCAAAGGCTTCATGATATAATATTTTTAACCCTGATTTCCCACATTAAATGATTGGGCCACACCTACACTAGATGAAGTAGAGACTATTTTGTATGTGATGTAAAAACAGGTCAGTTTATATATATTTCACTGCACAAGCTTGTACAATAGCCGTGGCCGCACAGCAATCTATAAATTGGGTGAGCAGTTACGTAATCAAAGTTCACTTTCAAAGAGAGCGCTCAAATGAACAGCGATCACCTTGATCTCTTCAGATCTGCGTCCTCTTCTGCAATGTCCGGAGCCGCGGGAGCCTTTTTCGGCGGTTCCTTCTTAGTAGCAGCACCGGAGTCGCTTCCAAGAATAAGCTGTATAAGTAAACCTTCATAAGCACTCCTACAGTAAACCCATTCGTTAGCATCCACTACACGTCGCGCGATACGCACGCAAATCCTTACTACAAGTTTGGTGCTCACCTTCTGTTTCACATAACCGTCTTCAGGATGGAACTGTTTTAGCTTTTGAACCTTTAAAGCTTCCCTTTTCCTGAGTAGTTCCGCCTTTAGATCAATAAGCTGGAATATTCGAATAACGAAATGTTAGCCGCACATCGTCTTCGAGATGTCAGTGAAAATACTTACCGAGGACACACTTGCTCCTAAGGACACCTTCCCGAACGTGCCTTTCTTGTTAGATCCTTCCATCTCGAAAAGCGCCAGTAACAATTTGTCGGTACGTCGAGACGCTCTACTATGACTTCACACGATTCTCGACGCTGTCATGTTTCACACGATCTCCCTATGCCCATATGATCAGAAACTGCGCCGACTGCGTTGCTTTACTTAAAAACGTAAACATAACACGCAGTGGCTTGGCTAGACTTGGCCTGGCTTGAAACAGTTGTGCACGCTAGCATGACCTCAAAAGACAAATTTGTGGTCACAGCAAATTGCAATTAGTCGTCAAAAATTAAAATAATTGGTTAAATATTTATTGTTGCTTATAGTAATAAAGCGATTAGCTAAACAATATTTGAAGATATGAAACTCCTTGGGAGCGATTAGGTCGCTGGGTTGAAGAGTATTTTCAGCGGCCGTGTTTGTGTTTGTGGTTGCCTGTTGCTGTCGCTTGGATCTTGCGTTGCAGTTGTGTGTAATTCCTTCACAAGTGAAGCGATATGTCGTGAGCAACTTTTCTGAATCTAGAGGAAAGGAGGATGTTTTTCTAAGGCAGCCGCTAGCTTGCGTGCATTGGTGGGTCACTAGTTGAGAACGCGAGCGCCGACTGCGTGCGGCGTTTCAATGTGCGCTAGCGAATGAACGACATTTTTTGGAGGGGGGCTAGATCCATTTTTTGCCAGGCCTCTCGGACATGTAGTATCCGAAACCTTAAACTGCAACTAGTTCAATAGCGGTATTCTCAAGAAGTGACGCGTATATGGTACGGATACCTTGTTCACGCACGAATGTTGTGCAAGTTACGTGGCCAAAATCGCTGTGTGTGTATTATTCCAGGCTGACGCCATAGGTGTACGACAGTAGTGCGCTGCTTCACAGCAGCAGAAATGGCCACTATTCCTACGAGCGTAGTGGCCACGACGAGCATCTACACGACTACGGTGCCGCTGTGCCAAGGCACGACTGTGCCACTCTGTCAAGGCACGGTTGAGAACCACCAGCTGTGTGCGACTTCGACGGTCACTTTGCCCATACAAGTGACCATACCTCCTGTGGTAGCTGTAAGTATTCAATTGCTCTTCGTAAGCATAGTTTTCTCCTTCAAGTTGTTTCGACCGCCAAGACATTTCATTAGGTGTATCGCGCCGTCTTGTTCTGTGCAGTTAGAAAAATTAACAACAGAGCCAGTAACGGAGAGAGTGGAGCGTTTAGAAAATATTTTAACTTGCAGCACTGCCATGTTGATAAATCAAATTGCGTTAGGATCAAAATAGGGGAGAACGTTTAGCTGTCTGTCAGTAAAGTTGTTACCGCCACCATTTCTTTACCGATTCTAAGTGCTATCCTCGATACCGAAGTACTTGGCTTGTTAGCCAAAGCCCAACAGTTTGGACCGACTGCTGAGCTTTGGAAACAGAAAATTTGATGTTGTAACGATTTTGTAAAATGGTTTTACCAAAAAGGTGCATTTTTGCTATGTTTTTTCTTTCTTTCCTGTTGCCCTCAGCACACTGTTGTCCAGCCGACGCCAGCCTTGTCTGGCACAATTACGGTGCCTGCAGTTACGCCCACAGTGACGCCCATAACGTCCTCGTCAAACATGGTAGCCGCTTCTAGCGTTGGCGCAGCCGCAGCATGTGCCCCTTCCATGACTACCACCTTAGTCAAGACTGTTGTGCCCACAAGCCTTCCCGAGAGGCATGTGAACATGGGCGATGGTGTTCAGGTTAGTTTGTCTGTGGTCCTCATCTTGCACGTTGTCTAGTGGACATTGCATGCGTTTCGTGAAGCTGCGTAACTGTGGCGTTAGGTGTTTTAGATAAATGTGAATACAAGCTGTGCATTGTCAGGACCGAGTAGACAAGCTTTGGCTCACTGTGATGATGTTTTCCCGAGTTGGCTGTTAATGAAGGTGTGCCGACACATTGCTGCAGTGCTGAAATGCGCTTCTTCGATCTCCCCGAAATCTTTGTTAACACCAGGTGCAAGCAACTTGGTGTCGTGGAAGTACACGGCAGCAATGTGGCTGTCTCCTTGCAATTAATGTGTACCACTCATAAAATATGATTATTACCACTCATAAAATATGAAATATGAAAGGGCTGTGCAGGGGTCCTGTCAGTCCCCGTGCACAAGAAAACCTTACGTTATAATTTACTCTAATTATGGTTTATTAATTACTTAGGTTCTGAACAAGCAGCGCCTTCAAGACCTGGTCAAAGAAGTGGACCCGAATGAGCAGCTGGATGATGATGTTGAAGAAGTAAGTAAGAAATAGGACTGAATGAGCTGAAATTGAACTTGCACATTTTACCTCCACTACCCTGCTCAATGAAGTAAGTAGGTGCAATATGTGGCTACTTATGAAGTAAGTATGCACATGTTGCCACTGAACCTGACTTCACAAACTATCAAAAATTGTTGCAGTAAACAGACTATGTTATGCACACATACACTGGTGGTATTTACATGTGCCTTTATTTATCATATTATCCATTGTATAAATGGAATCTTGATACCTTGACACTGCATATTTGTTTTACTGCAGTCCTGTAAACAATTCTCCTTATTTGGTTAAGCGAGCAAAAAGTGATTGTGTGTGGTACAGTGTCATAATCAAAAAAATGAAACACTGGAATCGGTGTTCGCTCAGTGTTTTAGAAAAAACTATTGTCATTTAAGGGGCAAAATGTAATATTATAGCATGATGCATCACGTCGACGCATGTAAACCTGGTGGGAATGTGTGACTAAACGGCATTACCGAAATCTAGAAAACAACTTCGTAGGCTGCCTGCAGTGTACTGTGTCGCCTTTATCGCATGCCTGGAAATCTTGTTGGTGTTTCCGTGTGTTTGCCGAGCACTTCGAATATTTCTACAACAACCACAAGTTCCTTGCAGCAGAATCATTCTGGGGTTCAGAACATTTACTGCATGGTTTTGTCTTTCTATGCAGAATTTTTATGGTCTTTGAACTTGAATGAAGTCAAAAATTGTTAACTCTGATTTAATCAAATGTGAATTGAGCTGCTGTGATGTTTAGTTGGCTACGGTGTTCCACTGCCGAGCACAAAGTTGTGGGTTTGATTTTTTGGCACATTTTGACGGGGTTGAAAATTTCAGACACTTCGATTAGTTGTGAAAAATTGATGTAAGAGACTTCATTACATCTCATAAGCCCGGTGTTGCTTGGGGCTCCTTGACCTTAGAATTGAGACGTATGACATAGCGTGAGCTGTTTCGTTCTTATTTGAACTTTAGGATATATGTAAAACCTTATTAATAGTGTAACGAGGTTTATTGGGCGAACCAAACGGGCAGGTGGGAGATTGGAGATAGCGACAGGACGAGGAAGATGGAGGAGCTCGAGCGCCGATCTCGTGGTGCCATACTCTGCGATGATGCTTGCTGTTCCCTCTTGTTGTCATCATTCCTTCACTATAGCTACCCCAGTCGAGAAAGATCAAGCCATCCTGGCGATCTAACAAGTAGGAACGAGCGAGTCGAAGTACGGCTTCAAGCGGTCCACGTGAACAATATCGTGTCCACGCTGACGATGGTCACCGGGTGGCGTAAGCGGTTCAATGGCGTAATTGACGGGCGATGTGCGCTCTACCACGCGGTATGGGCCATGGTAATTTGAAAGTAGCTTGGTAGACAAACCAGGTGCACAGGGTGGTACATACAGCCATACAAGGGTTCCAGGGGCGAACTTGGCGGCAGGAGGGTGGTCGTCATCGCGGGCCTTTTTCTGGTGTTGCTGGTCAGCCGTAGTAAACTGCTTCGCTAGTTGGCGGCATTCTTCGGCGTGACGGGCGGCTTCAGACACGGTCGTGCACTCAGATACATCTGGTGCGTATGGCAGCAAAGTGTCAATTGTGTGCAATGGTTGACGTCCGTATAGAAGGTAGAATGGAGAAAAGCCGGTGGTGACTTGGGTAGCGGTGTTGTACGCGTAGGTCGCAAACGGAAGAACCAGGTCCCAGTTCGTTTGGTCAGATGCCACATGCGTCGCGAGCATGTCACCCAGGGTCCGATTAAACCGCTCAGTCAGGCCATTCGTCTGGGGGTGGTAAGCAGTACTCATCCGGTGTACAATATGGCACTGACGGAGAAGTGCTTGGATTACGTCGGATAGAAATACACGGCCCCGATCACTGAGGAGCTCGCGAGGAGGGCCGTGACGCAACACAAACCGATGGAGGATGAAAGATGCGACGTCCTGAGCGGTCGCCGTAGGAAGAGCAGCGGTTTCGGCGTACCGTGTCAGGTGATCTACAGCAACGATGGCCCACCGGTTACCTGCTGTGGTCAATGGCAGTGGTCCATAAAGGTCGATTCCGACGCGATCGAATGGGCGGTCAGGGCACGCAAGCGGCTGTAGTGGAGCTGCCCCTGCATTCGGTGGCTGTTTTCGTCGCTGACACTCGTGGCAGCCGCGAATAAACTGTCGAACAAAAGTAAACATCCCACGCCAGTAGTACCGCTTCCTTAAACGCTCGTAGGTCTTGAAGACACCGGCGTGAGCGCATTGCGGGTCGGAGTGAAATGATGCACAGATTGTAGAGCGCAGCTTTCGGGGAATAACGAGCAGCCACTTCCTGCCGTCTGGTGAGTAATTGCGCCGGTACAAGAGGCCACCTCGAATGGTGAAGTGCGAAGCCTGGCGTCGCAATGCTCGAGTGATGGGAAGTGTCGGTACCCCAGATAAGACGTCCAGAAGCGAAGTTATCCATGGATCGTCGCGCTGTGCAGAGGTCATTGTGTCGATGTCAAGAGCGGACAGCGCGTGTTCCATAGAAGATATAGAGGCAGCCTCAGTCGACAGTGGTGATCGCGAGAGCGCATCAGCATCGGCATGTTGGCGGCCGGAACGGTACACGACGCGGATGTCATACTCTTGAAGTCGCAGAGCCCAACGAGCAAGGCGACCTGATGGATCCTTCAGCGACGACAACCAACATAAGGCATGATGGTCTGTAACTACAGCAAAGGTGCGGCCATATAAGTATGGGCGAAATTTCCCAATTGCCCAAAGTATGGCTAAGCACTCTTTTTCGGTAACACTGTAGTTTACCTCAGCCTTGTTGAGCGTTCTGCTGGCGTAGGCGACGACATACTCAGGGGATCCAGGCTTGCGTTGAGCGAGAACTGCACCGAGACCGACACCGCTGGCGTCTGTATGGATTTCAGTTGCTGCCGTGGGATCATAGTGGCGCAATATAGGCGGTGATGTCAGGAGACGGCGAAGAGTGGTAAATGCGTGATCACATTCGGAAGACCATGATGAGATGTCGTTGGCACTGCTTAAAAGTTGGGTCAAAGGGGCAATTATGGAGGCAAAGTTGTGCACAAACCGACGAAAGTAGGAGCACAATCCTACGAAGCTGCGTAACTGTTTTACAGTCGTTGGTTTGGGGAATTCAGCAACAGCGCGTAGTTTAGCCGGGTCGGGAAGAACACCATCCTTTGATACGACGTGACCAAGAATGGTGAGCGTCCGAGCAGCGAAGTGGCATTTCTTGAGGTTCAGTTGGAGATGCGCATTCTTCAGACACGTGAGGACATGTTTGAGGCGTACAAGGTGTGTTGCGAAATCGGGTGCAAAGACGACGATATCGTCGAGGTAGCAGAGGCATATGTTCCATTTCAAACCCCGCAGAACCGAGTCTATCATGCGCTCGAATGTGGCCGGCGCATTGCAGAGGCCGAAGGGCATGACATTGAACTCATATAGCCCGTCCGGTGTCACGAATGCTGTTTTTGGACGATCACCATCTGCTAAGGGCACCTGCCAATACCCCGAACGCAAATCTAACGACGAAAAAAACTCGGCACCTTGTAAGCAATCAAGGGCGTCATCAATCCTGGGCAAAGGGTATACGTCTTTGCGAGTGATCTTATTTAAGCGCCTGTAGTCAAGGCAGAAGCGAATTGTACCATCCTTCTTCTTAACAAGAACGACAGGTGATGCCCATGGACTTTGGGAAGGTCGGATAACGTCGCGCTTGAGCATATCGTCAACGTGTTCGGTGATAACCTGACGTTCCGTGGCGGAAACGCGGTATGGTCGCTGTCGTACTGGCGCGTTGGAACCTGTGTCGATGCGGTGGGAAAAACTGGGAGTTCGGCCAAGGGTAGGTTGAGCAACGTCAAAGGATTCACGGAACTGGTAGAGCAGCTGAAGGAGTTCAGAGCGTTCAGATGGCGATAGTCCGTCGGCAATCGATGAATAGAAAAGCTCGCAAGGTGGTATATTGGAAGGGTTGAGGGCACTGATGGCGTCGTAGTCACCGGAACAATCTGGCGGCATGATAAAAATTTGTTCTTTATCAATGGCATGCACGTGTCCAAGAGATTCACCTTGAAACAGTTCAACGGGATACGGAAATGGATTGATGAGGCAAAGAGCACTGTTTCCTTCAGAAATAGAGAGGGTTGAATAAGGCAGAAGAAGTGATCTTCGACTAAGGAAGAGGCTTGATGGCTCAAAGAATGCAGCTTCGTTCCTAATGCCGTCACAGAACACGGGGAGCAACACAGCTGCTGTCGGAGGAATTTCAGTGCCTTCTTTGACGACGAGCTTGTGTACGGCGGGCTGAATGCGGCTGGTTGGTTGGTCGTAAAACGGGAAAAGTTCAAGCTCCGACCTTGCACAATCAATAACGGCATGGTTACGCGATAAAAAATCCCATCCAAGTATGATGTCGTGTGAGCACGACGACAGGACAATAAACTCAACAGTGTAGTGGTCCTTCGCGATCATCAGTCGGACAGTACAGGCGGCTACAGGCTGAACCGGGTCCCCATTCGCTGTTTGCAAGGACATCATATTAAGAGGCGTCGTCACTTTTCGGAGCTTGCGGCAAAGTTTAGCGTCTATCACGGAAACGGCAGCACCAGTATCCACTAGAGCATATGCTCGAGTACCTTCTACAAAAACTTCGACAATATTCGACGGCAATGTCCGAGGACTTGAGCATTTCGACAGCGCAGTTCTTGCCTCCTGAACTGCGGCGGTTAGTTTCCCTCGTGTTCAGGAGCTGGCCGACGACGCATGGGTGACAGGGAGCGACGACGGGGTGAAGGTGAGCGACCAGACATAGTACGCGGACATTCCCGTGAAGACGAGCTTGACTGAGGGTCAGAATTTTCCAGACGGGATGGAGAAAGGTCCATGAAGCTGTTCTGTGTCCGGCCGTCTGTGTATCCCGGCACGCGACGACGGCAGTAACGGGCGATATGGCCAGGGCCGCCGCACGCAAAACAGATGGGCCGGTTATCGCGCGTTCTCCAAGTATTGGCGACGAGGAGACCAGTCCATGCGGCAGACGGGTGAGTCGAGGCTGTGGTGGCAATGGGAGGAACCCAGGCGGTGGACGGCTAAATCGGGGCTGAGGTATACGGCAGTCCCTGGAACGACGGGGGGTGGTGTCGCTGCTGCCGCTTTAGTGCCTCAGCGTAAGTAAGAGGCGCGGTGACGGGGGGCTGCTGCAAGGGCACCGGCATAGCCTCGGAAATCTGCTCCTGGACCACATGTCGGAGCATGGGAGCCAATGGTGGTGGGTGTCGCAGTGGCTGTTGGTGCGAGAGCTCCTGGCGTTGAGCAAAAGGTAGCAGAGAAAGCTGCCGAGCCACTTCCTCTCGCACGAAGTCTTTCATTTGTGCGAGAAGGTTTGTCTGGTCAGACATAGCGTCCAGTGCGGTCACTGGTTGGATTGTCTGGAATGAGCGTCGCGTCTGAGCTCGTTGCCTCCGCAATTCATCATAGCTTTGACACAAAGTCACTACTTCTGCCACTGTGCTTGGAGACTTCGCGAGAAGCATCTGGAAAACGTCATCGTCGACGCCCTTCATAATGTGCTGTACCTTCGCACTCTCGCTCATGAAGCATCGACGCGCCGGCAGAGATCAATCACATCTTCTATATATGATGTGAAAGTTTCACCTGGCTCCTGTGCCCGTGTGCGCAGACGTTCGGCGCGTAGCTTCCGTAAGGCAGGACGACCAAAAACGGCACGTATTGCCTCCTTGAAGGCGGACCAATTCGCGAACTCGGTTTCGTGGTTCGTATACCACAGCTTGGCCACGTCGGTGAGATAAAAATTGACAGTGCCTAACTTAGCAGCGTCATCCCACCTGTTGGGTCCACTGACTTTCTCGTATGAAGACAGCCAGTCCTCGACGTCCTGGTCTTCGGTTCCGGCAAAGATCGGGGGGTCTCGCTGGTGAACCGGGCCGGGGCAAGTAGGAGCCGCGAGAGGGGCTGTCTGTTGGGCAGCGTCAACGTGCATGGTCGATGGCAGGGTGCGAGATCGGAGTTCCAGCTTGTAGGCGATGTGGTTACCCAGCACGATCCACCAAATGTAACGAGGTTTATTGGGCGAACCAAACGGGCAGGTGGGAGATTGGAGATAGCGACAGGACGAGGAAGATGGAGGAGCTCGAGCGCCGATCTCGTGGTGCCATACTCTGCGATGATGCTTGCTGTTCCCTCTTGTTGTCATCATTCCTTCACTATAATAGTAATAACAGTAGTTGCAGTAGTATGTAGATGGAGTTTGTTTCAAAGCCACAGTTTCGCTGTGAAGACCACCACAAATGAAAGACTCGGAAAAAATATAAATTAGCTGTCTATCAAAAGTAAAGTGTGTAAACGCTCTTGGGTTCAACCTTGATCAGAATACAGCTTTTGCATGTTCCAATTGCTCTATAATCACTCTCAATTTCTCAAAATGGAATACAAACTAGCCCGTACCCACACTTTGCGGGTGGACAGCAGAGCTGAAACCTTCATCTCAATGGCAAAATGACTTTGCCTCTTGCCCATCATAGCGGGTCACCTTGATTTTAGCAGTGCACTGAAGGACGAGGACTAGGAAAAGAACTGTTGCACAAGGAAAAGAAGGTGTTGTGCGCTGTTGAAATGAAGATGAATCCACCCCCAACTTGCTCAAGTTTTCATTTGCATAGCATGTCACGCTCTCTTTACATCGGTCTGCTTTTTGCTAGACCTAGCTTCGCGCTTGTGATGTGTGTGATTTCAATAAGTAGGAAATGGTCATTGCAAGGAATGTGAAGTAGTGTGGAAAAACACGCTGTGCTTGTTGCGCACATGTCTCCTAATGTAAAGGTTTCCTGTGTGGTTCCGCTTGCAGCTCCTCCTGCAAATCGCCGACGAATTCATCGAGAATGTAGTGACATCATCCTGCCGTATCGCTAAGCACCGTAAATCTAACGTTCTGGAAGCCAAAGATGTTCAGCTGAGCCTTGGTGAGTTTGAAATGAACAATCCTTTGCATGAAGGAATCATTGATAACTAAACCATCAAAATCGGAGTTGAATTTTGTGAGTGTGTAAACAATAATCACTGTCATACTTGGAGTGAAGAAGTGTAAAAACAGATAGCCCAGTTGCTAAAAATAATTTCGTGCAAGTGATGAAAGAGGTTTATGGTACACTCTTGAATTCACTTTTGTTTGAAACTTTGTTGCAGAGAAAAACTGGAACATGTGGATTCCTGGTTTTGGTGCAGAAGAGGTGCAGCCATACAAAAAGGCAAGCAGCACAGAAGCACACAAGCAGGTGAGTGATTTCATGCACTGGCTGCTTTTCAATATGTATTGGCACTAGTCTTGTTGTCCAATGGTCGTTTTTGACCATTGTAGATATGGGTGCTTGAAGAAAGTTGAATGAGAATTATGAAAAAGCAGAGTAAAACTTGTTGGTTTTTAGAATAGGTTTGAGTGTTTAAAGGCATGTTCCACTCAGAACAGGTTGTCTTTTTATGAAGGCATGTGTTAGTTTTGACATTCGAGCTCCAGTTGCATAAGCATCCCAAAAGTGGCTTACTGTTCATTGCATCTGGCTGTCACAAAGTTGTAATGTTATGTACAGCTTTGCTGGTAGTCAAATAATTGAAGAAATTGAAGTGCAGCAACTGTTTTTTTTAGACAGTTTTATTAATGGCACATCTTATGTGATGATTTGGTATCCTGCATCTATGCTGCCCTCAAATGTAGTTGGGCTTTTCTGTTCTGACTTATTTTACCGTGAATTCTTTTCCAGCGCATGGCTCTCATCAGAAAGACTCTGAAGAAATACTAGCTACGTCTATTGTCGTAATGCTTATTATTATTTTTAACATGTTCTGTGAATAAAAGTACATTTTCTGTGGTTTTTTTTTGGTACTGGCTGCATTGATTAAATGAGTGCTTTGCACTTCACGTTTAATTTTGCACATCCGGATGAAATGTCGGTGTAAATTTTGCAATCATTAATAAACAAGTTATCCACCAATGTGACGCATGTTGAACTCTTACTAGATGTTGAATTCCTCTTCACCTTTACATCTGATACGGCGTTTTCTCTGCAAAATTTTGAGAGGTAGACATGTGGGTTCCAGGAAGGGGAAGGCACTGCCGCACATTCTTCCTAGAGCCCCAGTGTAAACGAACACCTGATACTTTGAATGCAGGGTTTTTGGCATCCTGCTTTTCTTGAAGTATACTTTGACTGCAGGTCCGAAATGTCGTTATTTGAAGCCACCGCCGCTATCACGTTATTTTTTTCGGAATAAAGCCAGTGCTCTTGTATACCGGATTGTTGGCGTATTATATTTGCGCTGGCGAAACAAACCTTTGCAACAGTTTCCGGAAGTCAGCTTCGCCGCAGTACATGTGTTTGATGCACTTAATCTAGCGAGGCTCTAAATGGATCTCGTACCAATGGTTAAACGTGCAGTTAGGACGAATAACCGACGCAGTTTACATGTATTCGCCGACAGTACGGCAGTTACTTGTACTCTGTGCCGTTGAGTGCAAATCGTGATCGCCTTTATTTGCTTAAATGAGAATTAAGAAAGCATTTTTCTCTAGTGCTTAGCGCTTTAGGGACCTGGCTTCCTGCGCATCTACTGTGGCATGTCGCATGGTTACGCAGTTGTAAATACATGAGTAAGACGAGGCTAACAGTGACCAAAACTAGTTCAAAATAAACAAGGCCTAAAATAATGTAAACTCTGGAAATAATCGAAAATTATTTGCAATAGTTTACCTCAAATCATGAAAAACGCTTGTGAAATATCTTGCTGATACCTGTGCCATGCAGGAGAGGGTGCCTCCGTATCACAAGCGGGCAATCAGTTAGTGACGGGGAGATTTGTAACTGCTTCTACCCCTGCAGCTACAAACGCAGTTAATTGTGGTTGCTACCCTTCTCGTTGCTAACTAATAAAATACAGGTAGCAATGGTTACTATCAAATGTTAACAACCATGATATGATTTCGCCTCGCCAATTCCTTGTTTCAACTATGGGCGAATTCGTGAACCTCAGCATTGTGATGTATCTTTGGATAATTCGCATAGAATGTCATGAATGAAAACAGCACTCGCCCACAACTACAAGACTATGTGGCACTTTTTTTTAGTATTTCACAGAGACAATTGAAAGTCCCATTTCACTCGAAAAACGACCACACATATTTTTATTTATGCACAAATTGTTCGTTTTTTAACATGTAATAAAGTTAAATTTTTTCATGCATTATTCACTATCATAGGGCTATAGGAGAAGGAAACACATTCATTGCAGACAACTTTTCTGCTGTTCCAGCAGGAGGGTTAAATTTTTTCAAACAAAACAATAAGTTGGCCATTTTTTCTGGCCTTTGGGAAGTGGCGGGGCCTGAAACCGGAGGGCCTGGTTCATTTGAACCCTGGATAATTCTCCCCTGCAAGCCGCAGGTCAAGGGATCGAACCCCGGCTGCGGCGGTTGCATTTTCGATGGACGCCAAAATGCTTTAGGCCCGTGTGCTAAGATTTGGGTGCACGTCAAAAAACCCGAGGTGGTCAAAATTTCTGGAGCGCTCCACTACGGCGTCTCATCATCGTATAGTGGTTTTCGAACATTAAATCCCACAGACATATCAATCCATAAATCAAATAAATCAACTGTGCAAGTGAACCTCGGCCTTAGTTACAATTGCTAATTGCATAATTGGAAGTATTCATAGCGCACTGATGTAACAGTCTCGCCAATTGCGCCTATCTGATGCCATGTCTTACTTTTGGGCAGAGTTGAACCAGAACTGAGAAATTTGTTGAAATTGCATCAGTACAGCCGACCACTCTCAGTACTGCTGATTCAGTACAGCCTCAGCGCGGCTAAATTTAGAAAAAAAAATAGAATGGGCTAATCAGCTGCAGTTAGCTCGTCATCATCTTATCCAGATGTGCAGACCATAACACAAACTACTATATATAGTACTTTGGGTTATGGCATATATAGACTGGGTAAGGCTATATATGCCGTATAGCCTTACCCAAAAAGAAAACAAAGAAAAAAACGTGTGCGGTATTACGTGTGCGTCGGGAAGCATAGTCATTCCTTTTATATTAAGATGAAGAAAAAAAAAAGACTGTGGTTCTAAATTTTGGTGGCCTTGTGAAATGAAAAAGTAGAACACCGGAAGTAGAAAAAAAAGTCATGCCTATATAAGAAATAATAGCATACATAATAGGAAATATAGTTCAGCATTCAAGATGGCGACTATTATCTTTTTGAACACCAGCACGTCATCGTCGACTTTCCTCACCATACTATAGTAGCAGCTGTAACACCGAAACTGTAGGACCGCGGTAGGATGTGGCTGGGGGGCAGTTTTAGGGGCGAAGCTTTTTATAGTGACACCTGTTCGTCCCTCATAGCCGGTGTAGTAGTGTGTAACAATTATAACATTTTGACCTCCAAGGTCGTGCCAGTGAGAGATTTCTTCTGTGCGTTGTTGAACAATAAAAGATAGTGCTCAATGTACATGCCAATGGCTGCTAAAGGGGAATGAGAGACAGGAGAATTCGGCTTTTAGTTAACGTGCACGCTGCGAATTTTTTATTGTTCAACAACGCACAGAAGACAAGAAAGGGTAGCTACGTTATACTCGCTGGGCGTAACCTCCTAGGTTTTAGAAAGGTTTAGCAAGCGTTGGGCCGTAGTGCCATGAATACAGTGCACTAGTATATACCATGAACTTGAGGTGGTTAAAGGTGGGAAGTAGACATGAAGTGCAAGCCATAAGAAAGTGTGCGTGTGCCTCCTCTCGTTCAGTCCTTGGAATCTCTGCTGGATAGCGGTGCTTCTATATGAGGAATATATGATAAAAAGATGCGAGATGGTGGTACTTGGAGTGTTGAATAGGTGGACGAGCGGACACACATACAGATGCATGGATGGACGCATGGATGGCTGCACGGACGCATGGACTGACGCAGGAGCGCATGCATGAACGAAAACAGGGACGGACGCACAGATTAACGAACAGATGCACGCACAGGTGGCCACACAGACGCACGCATGGATGGACGGAAGCAAGAACGAATGGACAGATGGATGCTTCGTCCCACTATCCATCATTCACTCTGTGGATATGTTGCCATTTTTTTTTGGTTTACTTTTACTTTGTGCGGAAAGCTTGGGGAGGCATGTAAGACGTTGCGCTGTAGTTGCTCCGGCTCGCAGTATCGCTTTGATGACACTCAGTCAAACCAGGTGTTCTGCGGTGGAACCGTGTCCGAACGGATTAGCCCTGACCGCACAGACACTGCGGCGCCCGCATGGCACCCCATGAAGTTCTGCAATGCCTCAGACGTACTACCGAGTATTTTGAGTTCCTGTTCGCTCAACTAAAAAGGAACTAACTGCCAGGTGGGCGACGGTGGAGCATCGCTTCATTTTCTAGTGGCTCTCGGAAGTGGGAGGGATTGTGGCACGTGAAAGCGTGGCCGATGCCGCGGCAATCGAGAGCCCGGTCGGCGATTTGGTGCGTATTGTCACATTGGCATTTCTTCGATGGCTTCCACGTTAATCCTTGCAAGTGAGCTGGTAAGTAGAACCACGTGCGGTCAGCGAGAGGTTCTTACTACGCACAGGGGTCAGGCGGACTATTGCTCCGTCGTCAAGAAGTTGACGTGTTACAGGGTAGCCGTTCTATGGCCACTAGCGCCAGTACATGTAGTTCTAAATAATTGTGCATTGCTGAGCTGGCCCTTGCCTCCATAACTGTTTATAGTTTCGTTTTATTTATATTTTGGTTGTATTAGGGGAAAAGGCATGATCCTTCACGTGCACGAAGGTGGCGTCCTTGTGGTGGGTTTTTGATTGCACGGTCCTATCAGAGGACAAATGGGTAACGATTCGCTGACCATTTTAAGTTCGGAGCACCGAGGGAATAAGAAAAGGCCTTGGAGTTCTGCCAGGCGTTCTGAACTGGGCTTAAGGTGTTAGGCACCATCGGCTCTGCTAAATCCCGTAGGGTCATCTTCAAGCGATCAGGAAGTCAATCGCCGCGTTTGTATGATCGGGCTCGACAAGTCCAGTGCAGGGTCCTGAGCGGACGTGAGAAGAGCATACCGGAACAAGCATTGCTGCCCGACCAGGGATCGTTACATCTTCAGACAACGAAAGCGCATCGGTGGGGAGAGTTGGAAAATCGTCAACTATGGCAGCGGGCAACGTACTTTGTGAAAGAATCTCTCCAGTTCCACAGTCAAGCGTAGCGCCGCATTTATTAAGATCTATCGCAAAAATGACGTCATGAGTTGCGCGAGCCAGTATAGTGAATTGAACTCGGTAATTTTGTCCACCAATCGTGAGTACAATTGAGAAAATACTAACAGGGCATAACGCTTCGCCTCCAACTCCACGAAAAGTTTCTTCACGATTCCACGCGAATGATTACTTTGTGGCCCAAAAAACAATGCTTGAAACGAAGAGTCATAACTGAAATAGCAGCATCAGTGTCTACAAGAGCAAGAGTGTCTACGCCGTCTATATACACACGCACTTTGTTCATGAACATCACAGCAGAAGGAGGAATAGACGGAACTGACCATCCCGCGACCGCACCTCGTTCGGCCGCACCAGCTAGTTTCCCTGATGCGGGGAAGGCGACGGACGACGCTGAGACTGCGGCCGGCGGGAACGTGTCGAAGGTGGCGTCAGGCTTCGCTCGGAGGCGGGGACTCGCTGCGAAATTTGTTAGGCTATTGCTGTCGGGAACGGTGGTCGGCCGGGTGAGCGGTCCAGGTTTCGTGCATACGAGCCGGGTACGACGAAAAACATGGTGGCACAGGCGTTTCGTGCATACGAGCTGGGTACGTCGAAAAACGTGGCGGCGCAGGCGGCCGGCTGGGATATGCCCTGGGAGACCGCATGTGTAGCGAACGGGGACTTGTCGGCTTACATTAGCAGGTGAAGAGGTGGCAGAAGTACGCGGAGACAGTTCGTGCTCTGCAGGAATATTTCGTGATGACGCATACAAGTCTTTGGTAGAGGCCTGGTTGACGATGGTCGGAGGTCTGCAGCGGCATGTCGAGATGATGACATCAGGTTGTGGCCGTGACCCGTCGGGGAAAACGGAAGCCGCGGGGTGAAATCCGCAGTTTCTGTGCGTGGTCGGTTTTCGACGTGGAGCTCTCTCATCCAGTAGGGAGGTGGTTCGGGGCACGCGGCAAACGAGCATTGGTGGTGAGCATCACCTGCTTGAAGCCGTACGAGCTCTTCTTGAACTTCCCGACGTACGAAGAAGGCAATGTTGATCTTCGCAGGCGGCGACGTCCATACTTACAACAGTGGGAACATTGTCCAAGCGCCCGAACTTGGGTAAAATTCTCCGGGTCTTCAACGCCTCGAATGCGCGACACTGCTGCCTGAAAATCGAAGGAGTGTTCAAGTTCTTTTTCGTTATGAGAAAATTGTACACGTCCTCGGCGATGCCTTTCAACAAATGACCGACTTTGTCCTCATCAGACATATTTGCGTTGACAATCCGGCAAAGCTTCAATACCTCTTCAATGTAGGTTGTGCATGTTTCGCCGGGCAACTGAGCCCTACGTGACAGCGTTTGCTCAGCTTTCTTTTTCATAGAACGCGTATCCCCAAAGCAGGCCTTCAGTTCCTCAACAAATATATCCCTAGTGACGAAGACATGTTTGCTGTGTTGGGGGCTGGCTGGTCCCGACGGAGCAGAAGAAGACGACGGAGACGTACGCCGCCGGCGGGGACACCGACCAGTCGAACACGCGGGTTGGCGCGAAGCGCTGAAAGAAAGCACAACAACCGCACTCCACGGTTACCTAACACACACTGCCTTTATTTTACAGTCGCCTTGAAATCCTAGATGCCAGAGCGGCGCCCCTTGGCATCCTCACATGTCAATCCGAAACCCAGAACACAACAACCATCCCCTCCTCGAAAAAAGCACACCTATACACTGTTTATATTTATACATGCTCGATACCAACATATTTTACAAGGTATGTACATTAGAATACATGAAAATTCAGAGCACGGCACACCGAACTCACACACTACAAGTCCTGAAAATGCACTGACAAGAAAAATGTACACAACTGTTCGGAACAAGAGTTCTACATCACGTAGTCTTCGAACCGACGCGGCTTCTGCCGCTTCCGCTTAGGGAGGGTCCTTTTGGGTGTAGAATCAGGTGTGTCTGCACCTTGGTCACTTGTGATCTGATGTGACACATCAAGAGCAGTGGAAGATTGTGAAGGCTCTGAACGAGCGTTGCAATTCGTGGTCCCATCAGAGCTCGCAGCATGAGCTTCAGAAGAATTTTGCAGACCGGAGTCTGGTTCAACGGTCTCAGCCGTACTTAAAGGTTCGAAGTGAACCGTATGACTTGGTGTACTTGAACCAGCGACACCGACTGGTAACTCCTCCCCCATTGAAGAAGAAATGCCTGTACATGGAGGCCACATGTAATAATCTGATGGATAGTTGAAAGGCGCGGACTGAACGTGATGGGGAAGACTTTTAGGTGTTGAAGGCGAATCCGTATGAAAAATAACAAGGCGCGAAGTATTCCAGATGTTACCATCACTTAAGCGAAACGAAGTGGGGCTAACCTGGCCCAAGACTTTGTAAGGACCCCGATACTTGGGGCGCTTGCCTGGCACACGAACCTTGACTAGATCGCCAGTGCGAACTTTGGACTGCTTTGCACCTCGACGGGTGTCGACATACTTTTTCATTGCTTGTTGACTAGAAAAAACCCTGGTACGAATTTGATCAGGAGAAGACACTGCTATGTTACGAAGCAAAGAGACTATGTCGAGAGCAACTCGCGGTTGCCTACCGTGGAGAAGTTGAGCAGGAGACACTCCAGTGGTGCCTTGTGGTGTGAACCTGTACGAAGCTAAACATTTAGTCAAGACTTGCTTGAGGGGACGGTGCTCTAATTGGGCGATCTGGATATGTTCCTTCAGAACGCGATTAAAGCACTCGATTTGGCCATTTGATTGGGGATAGAAAACTGATGACCTCAAGTGCTGAATTCCTCGTTGTGAAAGAAAAGCCTCGAAATGTTGGGACTGAAACTGTGGACCATTGTCCGTAACTACGGCATCAAGAAAACCTTCCCGGCTGAAGATTGAAGACAGAAATTCAATGATGACCTCAGAAGTAACCGTATGTGTGAAACAAATTTCTGGCCATTTGGAATGGTAATCGATGAGAGAAACAATGAACCGGGCATTTTGCGGAACATTATGCAAAGGACCGATGATGTCCATGCCGAGTTTCTGCCAAGGCCGGTCAGGCCACTGGACTGGGTGCAACGGAGAAAATGCTGGTTTGGCAGACTTGTCAGCTGCCTGACATATATGGCAGATGTAAACTGCATGCTCGACCTGCTTGTCTAAGGCTGGCCACCAGTACCTGTCTCGGAGATTCTGTTTGGTGCGGACAATGCCTGGATGGGTCTCATGGGCAAGCTGTAAGCTTGTTACGGAAAGAAGCAGGGGGAATCACGCGTTCATCGCGGAAAAGCAAGTCCTCGACACAAGACAGTTCCTGTCGGACTGCGAAGTAAGGCAAGAATTCAGAAGCAAGAGCACCTTTGGAAGGCCATCCTTCACGTAAATATTTGGGAACTTGAGACAAAGTGGAATCTGCAGCTGTAGCTGCCTGAAGCTCAGCTTTAGTAATGCAGGAAGTAACTAATGAAACAACTTCCTCATCCCGCTCTTCAGTAACCGGTATCTGAAGAGGAAGGCGCGACAGTGCATCAGCAACCACGTTATTAGAACCTTTACAATATTGAACACTGAAATTATAATACATGAGTTTGGCACACCAACGGGAAATGCGAATGGGGCGGCGGCCTTCGTATCCTGCAGAAAGAAGAGCAACTAGTGCTTGGTGATCTGTACGTAATGTGAAGTGCCAGCCCCACAAGTAAACATGCCATTTCTCACAGGCAAAAAGACAAGCGAGAGCTTCACGCTCTCCTACTGAATACCTGCGTTCAGCAGGGGTCGATGTACGAGATGCAAAAGCAATAGTGATCAGCTGATCATCTCTGAGTTGTTGAAACACTGCTCCCAGTCCAACATTGGACGCATCCGTCGTGATGACGATGGGAAGCTTCTCATTGAAAATACTAACAGCTGGCTTTGAGGCCAGTATTGACTTAACTTGAATGAAGCTCTGCTCAGCTTCAGCTGACCAGTTAAAAGGCTGTGCTTGACGAAGTAGAGTACGCAGTGGTTCAACAACATCAGCATAGTGAGGAACAAACTTGGCATAATAACCAACAAGACCTAAAAAATATTGCAAGGTTTTAACATCAGTAGGCCGTGGGGCATTGACAATGGCCTGAACTTTAGATTCAACAGGTGTCAAGCCGCGGGAACTGACATTATGTCCTAGAAATTGTAACTCATTCACAGAAAAAATGCACTTGTTATTAAGTTTCATACCACATTCACTGATGCGGTTGAGAACAGTATGCAAGTTAGCATCGTGCTCTTCGCGAGTACGTCCCCACACCAAAATATCATCCAAGTAACAAAGGGCGCCATTACAACCCTTAAGAATAATTGACATCATTTTCTGAAACACTGCAGGGGCAGATGCAAGCCCGAAACACACGCGGCGAAACCGAAACAAGCCTTCGTGCGATACAAATGTGGTCAAGTCTCTACTGCACTCAGAAAGTTCAACTTGGTGATAAGCGGACGCGAGGTCCAGCTTGGAGAAACATACCGCTCCGGAGAGCTGATGAAGCAGTTCTTCACTGTGAGGAAGTGGAAACCCGTCTACGACGATTGCCTTGTTCGGTTCTCGTAAGTCGACGCATAGCCGAAGGGATCCATCTTTTTTCTTGATGACGACCAGTGGAGAAACCTAGTCGGAAGCACAGACAGGCTCGATGATTCCGCTGGCTTGAAGGCGAGACAGTTCCGCAGAGACTTGCTCACGGAGAAGAAGAGGAATGCGGCGCAGCTTGGCACGCACAGGGCACACACCTGGTCGACGCATCACTTTATGCACAAAACCACGCACACAACCCAGTTCACGGGTGAACAGGTGGTGGAATTCAGAAGGCGCGTTGGCCGGAAGATCATCTTGGACGTCGACTTGAGCACACGTCATAGACGCACCGTCGGTGTTGATGGACAAAGCCCTAATGGCATCACGTCCCAAAAGTGAGCTGCCATTGGCTGCTACATAAAAAGTAATGGAAGCAGTGCGACTGCAATAGGAGACCTGAGCTGTAAATTGACCTAAATTATCAATCATTCCCTTGGAATATGTTTGTAGAACGACGTGTGAAGGCAAAAGCCGAATGTTGGAAAAATGACTGTGAAAGTCAGAGGCACTGATTAAAGAGACTGAGGCACCAGTGTCCACGAGAAATGACAAGGGCACATGGCCCACTGAAGTTACGATGCTGGGCTCGGACGTAGTGTGTAGGCCATACACATTTAATACAGTGACCGTATTGGTTTGTGCAGTGCTCGAAGGAGCGGACGAAGAAACTGGTTCCGGAAGATTTGCTGGACGGGAATGCGGCCTGAAAATGTCCGATTTTTCCGCACGCAAGACAAGTGCGGTTTCTCGCGGGACACAGCGCAAAATTGGCTAAATGCCGAGCCGATCCACAACGAAAGCAATGCGCGGTTGCGCTTGGAGAAGAAAATTGCGAACGCAAATTAGGAGCTCGGTGCTGTTCCTGAAAACCAGAATTTGGCGGAATGGGGTCGCCATATTGTCGGCTTCCTCGCCCCCGTGACGCAGAGGGGCCGCCATGTTGGCCGCCGCGTCGAGACGAAGATGAAGGGCCGCCATGTTGACGCGTCCCGTGAAACGAAGAGCCGCCGCTTTGGCCCCCCGCAGCAGAAAATTGCTGCACTGAATGCGAAGCGAATTGCTCCAACTGGGAGCGAATAAGCTCGTCCTCTCGCGCAATCGAGAGGGCTTCGAATAATGAAATCGAGGAGCCCTTTTGAAGCATGCGGCAGCGGACGTTTTGCGAGGCTACCCCGGTGAAAAGCTGATGGCGGATCATATCGTCCTCGAGCGCGCCGAAGCCGCACGACGCGGCGAGCGTTCGAAGAGAAGTAATGAATTCGGCGACTGGCTCACCAGGCAATTGTCGCTTTTCTTGGAATTTTACGCGTGCGAGATAATCGCACGAGACATCTTTAAAATGCTCATCGAAAAGAGCAACAGCATTCTTGAAGGCATCGCCCTACGCTGGCGTCGGCGACGCGTTGGTGGCTTCCAAAGTATAAAAGAGCTTTAACCCGGCAGGGCCCAACGCGTTGAGCAGCAGAGCCCTGCGACGCTCGGGCTTGCTGGCGTCCTCCCCGACCGCGTCTGCGTAGGCCTGAAAGACCAATTTCCAGTCCGCCCACGGAAGTGGCGGGTCTCCGGGCGAATGAAGAAATAGGGGAGGTGGAATAGGAGATGCCATTTCAAATAAGAAGAATGGAGAGGTGCAGTCGAGAAGAAAATGACGCCAGTTCACTGTTTGAAGAAGAATGCAGAGGCGGCGTAGTTGAATGAAGAAGGAATGAAGCGACGCAGCACGCAGTAGCCACCCTGCTGGGAACAAAGAGCATCTAGGGTTAGCACGAACACGGAGAACGAAACAGGTTCTTACAGGTCCTCGTCGCCATTGCTGTGTTGGGGGCTGGCTGGTCCCGACGAAGCCGAAGAAGAGAAGAAGACGGCCGACGGAGACGTACGCGGCCAGCGGGGACACGGACCAGCCCGAACACGCGGGTTGGCGCGAAGCGCCGAAAGAAAGCACAACGACCGCACTCCACGGTTACCTAACACACACTGCCTTTATTTTACAGTCCCATCCTCGTCGCCATTGCTGTGTTGGGGGCTGGCTGGTCCCGACGAAGCAGAAGAAGACGGCCGACGGAGACGTACGCGGCCAGCGGGGACACCGACCAGCCCGAACACGCGGGTTGGCGCGAAGCGCCGAAAGAAAGCACAACAACCGCACTCCACGGTTACCTAACACACACTGCCTTTATTTTACAGTCGCCTTGAAATCCTAGATTAAGGTCCCTAGATGAAACAAGTTTCCACTAGGGACCTTATCCTAGATGCCAGAGCGGCGCCCCCTGGCATCCTCACATGTCAATCCGAAACCGAAACCCAGAACACAACAATGTTCATGGTTCTTAAACCATGCAAAGCAAAGTGGTCTTGGCAAGGAAGAATACTACGTTCACGAGCTTCGCTGGCGAGCCCCATTCGTAGTGGCGGCTCACTCTTTCGTAGTGTTTTAGCCAAGCATTCACGTCTTCCCCGTGTACTCAGATTTGGGTGCACGTTAAAGAACCCTAGGTGGTCAAAATTTCCGGAGCCCTCCACTACGGCGTCTCTCATAATCAAATGGTGGTTTTGGGACGTTAAACTCCACAAATCAATCAATCAAGCATTCACGTCTTCGTCAGTTTTACCTGAGAATATACGTGGTTCAGGCGCCCAGTAGTCTGGTTGTTGAGGTCGATGGCCACCTCGTGCCATGTGGGTGGCACTCACGGATGCAGCAGCGTAGTACGTCAATGGGATTGCTGTGTCGTCGTTCATGCTGATGGTGTCTGGGGGTAGGCCAGCTAAGCGTCTGCTTCTCCGAAGAACTTCTGCTGCGGGATCCAGGACGGCGAATTACCCAGCACCACTCCACCAAAGCTGTTACGGACGCTCGAGAGCGTCCGGTAACAGCTTCCGTAACAGAAAGAGGAAGAGGTAGGACGCTCGAGAGCGTCCTACCTCTTCCTCTTTCTCGCTTTTTCAGTCCGCGTTACAATATGACCTTTGGTGGTTCGTTTCGGGCGCCGAGTGGTGAGAGTTGGTTTTTAGAACAGCGAAAGAACCTGAATTTTACTGCAACAATATAAACTTTGGAACTTGCTCTTCTAGTGGTTTCTTTTTTATTTAAACATTCAGCTTGTCAAAAAGAAGTGATTCAGTAATTAACTCTCATTGTCATTACAAATAAGGCATAATTAATGGTGGCAGAGCCAGACCAGACCTGCAAAGGTTAAAGTTCAGTGGGAGGACTCGACATCGTAGCCTTGTAATTGATACTGCTTTCTGTTTAGAGGAGCAGTATCTGCATGCTTTTCCGAGAAAATACACTGACGTATAGGCACTTTACAAATTAGGCGCACTTAAGTAAATACCGACAGAGAGGCAATCTGTTATAATAACAATTGTTTACAGACATCGAGGCAATCTGCGTAATGCAAAGAAGATTGCCAGAAATTGAGCCTAGTAAATGCATGATGATGATATGATGACCTGATATGAACGCCGCTTGCCTGCAAAGGAGGATGATCCAAGAACCAGGCAGCAGGATGCCTAAAGCAATGAAACTAAAAGCAATCGGCAAAATTAGTTTTTAGGTAAAGCTTGGAATAAATGAAAATGCTTACTTAGCAAGCGGCCAGACCATCTCTGTTGCACGATAAAAATAACTACGAATCATATGTTAAGGATATCATAGCTGAAATCAAGAAGAAGAAATGGACATGGGCAGGGCATGTAGCGCGTAGACAGGATAATTGCTGGTCATTAAGGGTAACTGACTGGATTCCCAGAGAAGGGAAGCGGGTTAGGGGGAGACAGAAGGTTAGGTGGGCAGATGAGATTAAGAAGTTTGCGGGTATAAATTGGCAGCAGCAAGCACAGGACCGGGTTAACTGGCGGAACATGGGAGAGGCCTTTGTCCTGCAGTGGACGTAGTAAGCTGATGATGATGATGATGATGTACTAAGAACCTGCAAAAGTAAGAATAGGCTACCTCTGTAATAATTTGTTGCTTTGATGTAGTCAAGTACTGTAGGGCATAAATACTTGTGGTAGCAAAGGAAGTGCCGCCAAGTGATAAAATTATTGTAACATTGATCTCGATCGATACTTTCGTCATCTTCACTTTCGTTATCTTTTTCTTCTTGCCTTTGTGTCAAGACCGATTTCCCGCGCGGTTATTGTTGGAGTCCGTTCAACAATCCTGCCTGTGGAAAAGTATATTCAAATTTAGGCAAGTGTTTACGACATACACGTGGAAGGAACACCGACAAAAGAAAAAGAAACGTGACCCCTCGTGAGCAGGCGAGTGCCAGCAAAGCTAAAGGCTCATCATCATCATCATCAGACAAAGCACGCGGTCAGCTTTCGCGAACTGCAACCGTACCGGTATTGTTCCAACGGTTCTCGGCGGCCGCTTACAGCTCGCTGGACCAAGAATCTGCGCGTACTGTCGTGATGTCTGCATCCGAAACCAGCGACGACAAGATGAAGGACTACGTTATCATGGAGAAGATTGGCGAAGGCACGTACGGCGTCGTCTACAAGGGAAAGTGCAAGGCGTCCAACAAGATGGTGGCCATCAAAAAGATCCGAGTCGAGGGTGGAGGCGAAGGTGTTCCAGCCACGACGATACGAGAGGTGGCCCTCCTTTGGTAGTTAACGCACGTGAACATAGTGCGTCTCATAGATGTCATCATGCCACCGTCCAAGGCCATACACTTGGTCTTCGAGCACATGACCATGGATCTTAGGAAGCTCTTGGATACTCAGCCCAAGAACAAGACCTTGGATGGCGCCGTCGTTAAGAAGTACCTCGGTCAGATAGTAGACGCCATCCTCTTCTGCCACCGACGCAGAGTTCTGCACCGCGACCTCAAGCCAGCCAACGTGCTTATCGACGACAACGGCGGCCTCAAGGTGGCCGACTTCGGCTTGTGCCGTGCCTTCACGCTACCCGTGGGCATCTTCACCCACGAGGTGGTCACCCTCTGGTACCGGGCGCCGGAGATTCTCCTGGGTGCCAGTCGTTACTCGACACCTGTGGACGTGTGGAGTATCGGGTGCATCTTCTTCGAGCTGCTCACTGGGAAAACTCTCTTTCGCGGAGATTCGGAGATCAACCAGCTGTTCCGGATATTCCGCGTCCTGGGTACACCTACAGGAGACACGTGGCCCGCAGTGATGCAGCTACCACACTACAAGCCGACCTTTCCGATGTGGAGAAAAAACATCGTGGCCGAGTTGCTTCCAGAGGTGGACTGCGAGGCGGTAGATCTGCTTCAGAAGATGCTTATCTACAGCCCTGGCGAGAGAATCTCGGCCAAAGGCGCCGCCGCACACCCCTACCTGGCCGGATCGACCGATTTCAAGCAAGCGGCGGGCACCACCGAGAAAAAATAGCTTAGCGGCCTTCAATGTAGGAGGAAATGTCAATTTCATCAGGCAGCTCGGAGATGTTGACGTCAAACCTGTCTTGCACTTCATTCATGGTTTTTGCATCCTGCTCATCAGAGACAAATGTCACTGCCAACCCCTTGGTGCCGAAGCGTCCAGCTCGAGCAACCCTGTGCAAGTAGGTGTCCGAGTCTTCAGGCATATTATAGTTGAAAATTATGTTGACCCTCTCAATGTCCATCCCTCGTCCAAACAAGTTTGTGGCCACAAGGATTCGCTTCTGGAAGTCCTTGAATTGCTGAGAGCGAGATAATCTTTCCTCCTGGGTCATGGCCCGATGGATGGCAATGGCAGGAAAGTTTTGTTCTACCAGCAGCTGGGCGAGCGCCATGCAACGCTGAACTGTTTTCACAAAGATGACCACCTGGTTGAACTCAAGGAGGTCGAGCAGCTCAACAGTTTGCGGTTCTTTTCGTTGTCCTTCAGTTTCACGTAGTACTGCTGGAGACCAGCAGTACTACTACATGAAACTGAAGAAAAAATAGCAATGAGACTTTGCCTTGCACGTAGTACTGCTGGAGACCAGCAGTGCTACTACATGAAACTGAAGAAAAAATAGCAATGAGACTTTGCCTTCGTAGCTCGAACATGGCGTGCAACCCAGAAGCCATCCATCGCGGAATACGGGCTGCGAAAAGTGAGGAGGATGGCTTTGTGACAGGGCAGCGTCGCGCTTCCCAATTGCTGTAAATAAAGCCAGAAAGTTAAAACTCATGCTGTGTACAGTATGCTTGATGAAAGGGACACTAAAGTCAAATAATTTACGTCTGAGTGAAAGCTCAATGTATGGCAACACCTAAAACGACAATATTATTAACAACAGTGTCCTATACTTATCGAGAAATTAAGGCAAATGCACAAGAACACAAGCGCCGCAGTAAACATTTTCAAAATGATCCCGATGATATCAGGCCTACAATGAATCACCAGTAATCGATTTAGCTGCACTAAACAAAGAACTCTCCGTGCATCAAGAGACGCAATAAAATGCTGCTTGTTCGTTTCTGTTTGATTCATGGAAAAAAGAATCACCGAACGTTACTATGGGGAATGACGCGAGTGGTTCAAAAATTCAACTTTTTTGTTGTTACACGGGACAGGTAGTGCCGTCTAGCGGGCCGCAGTTGAAACAAACTGCAATTTCGAAGCTAATGACAGGAAATCGTCAATTGTTGCTGCTGTGGCTCCCGCTGCTTTCGGGATGCTGCTTCTAGCGCAGTAAAGCTTGGCAACGTTGTGCACGGCAACAGTGACGTGAGACAGACTGGTCGGTCTGCTTCTTGAGGCGGGTAATCTGAAGCGCGCTAATCCGTTGCGGACCACTAAAACGTGATTTCATTTCAAAATATGCCATTCCTTGACACAAAAGTAACGCTACGAGGTATCTGGACTGCCATTTCGACAATCAACGTTGACTTAATAGTTGACTTTAGGATCCCTTTAAGGCTGTCCTGAAGGTTAATGTCACGTAGTTGAGATTGGAGGAAGGCTTCAGTTAAATCGGGAAAAGATAAAATATTAGAATTATTAGGAGAATGTGTGGAGACGATTTTAATATGTAATTTTAGAAGACTCAACGAAGCGTACTGATATGCTAAGAATAATTATTCAGCAGTGTTTGCTATTTTAATTTTCTTTTAAAACCTTTTTTCTCATACGTTTGGTTCTTGCGCATTTCTAGGTAAGGTATTCTCGGCCCTTGGTACACAATGCTGTAAAAAAAAAAAAGCAAAGCCTGTGCGGAACGCGCAGTACAGTCACAGCGAAAGCCAATGTTGGCGAAAGCTAGAAGAGCGGCCTTTCAGAGCCTTTCAAAACACTTATTGGGTAACTAGTGCAAGCGCACTTCCTTGATACCCGCTACAGCATTAATAATAAAATAAGTGCGCGGTCGACCCATATATGCCCCGCGAAGCGGCTCCTAGACACGACTGATGTGACGAAACACCTGCGAAAGACGTACCGCTCCACAGAAGATTTCCACACCTCAGCAGTTGTTGCTCTGTCACCGAAATCGGCACACCTTTGACTGATTGACGGCGTCGATTGCTGACATCATCATGTGGCGTGGCGTTGCAGTGATGTCACTGTATGACACCTCAAATACGTAGTAATGACGTCACAAATTTAAGAGATACGCCACCTCATAATAGCGTACAAGCGCCTCGAAGGAGCTGACGTGGGGTTATTGTACGTTAATGGATGCCGCGAAAATAAGGAGGAGTGCAATATTCAGCTCTGCTGTAAAACAAACGATTTTTCGCCCCCTGTGCTATGGTATCCGTTCCTAACCAGTGTATTTAGAGGGTCACTCCTTGCTCTGCCGTGTGCTTTATATTGCGGCCTACTTCATACCCGAGTACAAGGGAATTACAACTCGTATCTTGTTTGGAAACGACAAATTTGCAAACGACTATACACATGGGACAAGGGCGGCTTTTAACCCGAATTTTTGTACTTTCGCCTAGCAGTCTCTATATCGTTTCTTTTTATATTTAAGCAAATTTACGCCTTATCTAAGTCAAAATAAAGTTCGAGTTATTAATTTATTGGCCTTTCCAAAGCGCTAGATTATACTTCATGAAAATCTATAGTATAATATGTTGGCACGAAGCAGGGGCGGATCCAGGGACTCATTTTAGGGGGGCCGGTCGCTTGAAAAAGTAACACCGAAGGAAGTGGAGGCGGGGTCCTGACTTTTCTTTTTAGTAGCATGAAAACCCTGTCAAAGCATAAATACTGTTAATATGTGTTCGTAGTAGTCCCACTCGTTTGATCTAATAGAAGGTGGACGACAAGAAGGTAATAGAAGGTGGACGACAAGCACTGAAGAGAGGGAGGGGGTCGCCCCTCCACCCATTCTGGATCCACCACTGGCACGAAAGCATTTTTGCAAGAGATACTAGGAAGGGGACAAACTCGAGCACTGACTTGTTCTCGGTGTCTTAAGCGCTATATTAAACTTTGGTAATGTCTTCGGTAATATTGTCGCAGTACAACGCGAACAAAGCACAAGTACGCCTTGAGGCAGCGAAAGCAGCGTGTTCTCAACAGCTGAGCCACAAGATCTTCTTTGTTGTTGAGTCAAGCCCGAGGCCCACTACTTGGTGTCTGCTGAATCCCCACATCATCGTTGTCGTTCACACGCAGACACGGGTCATTTGCCTCCCTCTCAAAGAGCATCGACCCGATGCGAAGTCAATAATGCAGTTTTTTTTTAAGAAAAGTCTCACGCAATCACTCGCTGACGTAAGGCTTCATGCGCACTACGTGAACGAGTTCTGGATGGTGCTGGCGACGATTGGTACTACACGAACTGTCGGGAACAACTTCGTAAGTAACCTCACTCAGTTGTCGCAGCACTCGGTAAGGCCCAAAGTATCTTCTTAAAAGCTTTTCGGAAAGTCCTCGTTTCCGTACGGGTGTCCAAACCCATACTTTGTCGCCAGTTTGGTAGACGACTGTTCTGCGGTGAGCATTGTAGCGGCCTGCATCGTACTCTTGTTGTTGGCGGATCCGTAAACGTGCAAGTTGCCTAGCTTCCTCCGCGCGTTCCGTAAACGTGTTGGCGTATGGGTCGATGCCGTCACCTTCGTGCGGTAGCATCGCATCTAACATAGTTCGTACTTCTCGTCCATGAACGAGGCTGAACGGGGTCAGGCGCGTCGTTTCTTGTTTTGCCGTATTGTACGCAAACGTTATGTACGGCAAGATTTCATCCCAATTTTTGTGTTCAACGTCTACGTACATCGAAAGCATGTCTTCAATGGTTTTGTTTAGACGCTCTGTCAGCCCATTCGTTTGTGGGTGGTAGGCGGTGGTCTTACGATGCGCTGTTCCACTCAGCATGAGGACGTGATCCAAAAGAGCTGCCATAAATGCGGCTCCTCTGTCTGTGATCACGACGGATGGTGCACCATGCCTCAGTACAATGTTCTCGATGGAAAATGTTGCCACCTCTGCTGCTGTACCTCTCTGGATAGCCTTTGTCTCGGCATAACGGGTCAGATAATCCGTCGCGACGATAACCCAGCGGTTCCCTGCTGTAGAAGTAGGCAGTGGGCCCAAAATGTCCATGCCGATCTGGTAGAATGGAGCTGTTGGGACCTGTACGGGTTGCAGGAGGCCAGCTGGTTTAGTCGGTGGTGACTTGCGTCGCTGGCAGTCGAGACAGGCACGGACGTGGTGCTTCACGGCTGTGGTTAGTCTCGGCCAGTAATACTTTTGCTGTATTCTGGCCAACGTTCTCGTGTAACCCAAATGGCCAGAGCTCACCTCGTTGTGGCATGCTTGGAGTACTTCGGTACGAAGGGCTGCCGGGATGACGAGCAGATAGGCAGATCCCGTCGGCGAAAAGTTTCTTTTGTAGAGTACTCCGTCCCGTAAACAAAATGATGACAACACTCTTGCGAAAACTCTTGGCGCCTTCTGAGATCTGCCGTCCAAGTAGTTAATTAGGCCAAGCAACTCAGCGTCGTCACGTTGTTGCTGCGCAATGGCGGTCGTGTCGAGGACACCGAGAAATGCCATTTCCTCCTCTTCAGGTAGAGTTGCCGACTCAATGGGTGAACGGGACAGACAGTCGGCGTCCATATGTCGCTTGCCTGACTTGTGTACGACTACAATATCGAATTCTTGCAGCCTGAGACTCCAACGTGCTAATCGCCCGGTAGGGTCTTTTAGACTTGTTAACCAGCACAATGAGTGGTGGTCGCTAATTACTTTGAAGGGGCGGCCATATAAATACGGGCGAAATTTTAAAACCGCCCATACCACGGCGAGACATTCCTTCTCAGTTGTAGAGTAATTGGCCTCAGCACGTGTTAATGTTCTGCTTGCGTAAGCGATTACCCTCTCTGTGCCTTCTTGCTGCTGCACAAGCACAGCTCCCAGACCAACATTGCTCGCGTCTGTGTGAAGCATCGTCGGGGCTTCTTCATCGAAGTGGGCAAGCACTGGGGGCGTTTGAAGACGTTGACGCAGGTCATTAAAGGCAGCCTCCTGTTCTTCGTTCCACTCAAAGGCAACGTCGTCTCTTGTGAGACGAGTTAGTGGCGACGCGATGCGGGCAAAGTCTGCGATAAATCGGCGATAATAGGCACAAAGGCCCAGGAAGCGTCTGACAGCCTTCTTATTGGAGGGTACTGGGAACCGTGCGACAGCGGCAATTTTTCCAGGATCGGGTCGGATGCCTGCGTTACTGACGACGTGACCGAGAAACTGAAGTTCGTGGAAACAGAAATGACACTTTTCCGGTTTCAATGTTAGGCCCCCAGACCGTATGGCACGTAACACCACTTCCAGCCTTTGGAGATGCTCGTCAAAAGTCGTTGAAGATACTACAACGTCGTCCAGATAGACTAGGCACGTCTTCCACTTCAATCCCGAAAGTACCGTGTCCATAAGCCTTTGAAATGTCGCGGGCGCGGAGCACAAACCGAAAGGCAAGACTTTAAACTCGTATAAACCATCTGGCGTCACAAAAGCGGTTTTCTCTCGGTCTCTTGGGTCTACCTCGATCTGCCAGTATCCACTCCTCAAGTCCATGGAAGAAAAGTAGCGAGCGTGCCGAAGTCTGTCAAGGGAGTCATCAATACGTGGGAGCGGGTACACATCTTTTTTGGTCACCCGATTCAGCTTCCTGTAGTCCACGCAAAAACGTAGCGTGCCGTCCTTTTTCTTTACTAGCACTACAGGCGATGCCCAGGGGCTCTGTGACGGTTGAATTACATCATCTTCAAGCATTTTCGCGACTTGTTGTTGTATGGCTTCGCGTTCCTTTAAAGCTACACGATAAGGGTTCTGGTGAATAGGTCTCGCCGTGTCCTCGGTGATTATTCGATGCTTTGTCAAAGGTGTTCGACCAACTCGTGAGGTCGATGAAAAGCAGTCGTGGAATTCGGGTAGTAGCTGAAGAAGTCTCTGTCGGTCATCCTCTGACAGAGTGGGGCTAACATCGAGAACGGGTTCTGGTTCTTGATTAGGCGCTTCATCTAATACCGATAAACATAAACTGCTTCGCATGTCTACGATATTGTCGTAAGAAGCGATAGCTGTGCCCTTCGGAAGGTGCCGGCGCTCAGTACTGAAGTTGGTCAAAAGTAAATTCGTGCGCCCACCAGTGAGACGGACGATACCTCGTGCGACCGAAATGCCATGGCTAAACAGCAGCGAGCCAGTTTGGTCGGCAATGCCTTCGCCATCAAACGGTTCGTGCCCTTCCACCGAAACAAGAGTGTATGACCGTGGCGGGACGACCACATCATCATCAATTATACGTAAAGTGTTACGTATTGTGTCTGAACAGTCAACCAAACCAGGGCTGTTGCGGAACGTAATTGAACGGTCCGGGATGTTGATGACGGCACCATATTCTCTTAAGAAGTCCATCCCTATGATCAGGTCCTTGCAACATGAGGTGAGGATGACAAACGTCGCCACGAAAGAAGAGCTGCCGATGCCCAGTCTCGCTGTACACCTTCCGACAGGCATCAACAGCTGGCCGCCTGCTGTCCTCAGGTGAGGTCCCGTCCACGTAGTCTTCACTTTTTTTAGGCGCACGGCAAGGTTTTCACTTATGATAGAGAAGTCGGCACCGGTGTCAACTAAGGCTGTTACTTGCTGTCCGTTTACAAAAACGGTAAGATCTGTGGTCACAGTTTCGTCAACGTTACAACTAGTCGGCTTTACGGCGTCCTGTGGTAAGAGTAACGGGGGCCTTTTTTCGTCGCCTTGGCGGCCTGCAACCTCACCCCCGGAGGTCGCCGCCTTCAGTTTCCCCGGCGTGGACTTGGTGACCTCCTTCCGCTGGCGTCGGCTGTAGTGCGGTGGCGCGACGAAGGCGAATATGCCGGAGACGGAGAACGTGGTCGACGTCCCAAACCTGGCTGGTAATTAGGCTCACCGTCGTCATTGTTGGCTCGGCGGTTGTCAAAATGGAACCGAGACAAGGAAGGTCGTTGAGAATCAGCGTCCCGGCGTGGTGGGTAGTCGTCATTGGGGCGTCGATCGTCAGACCATTGCCGAAGAGGTCGAAACGTGTCGGCGCGGTGCCAGCAATGACGAGAAATGTGGCCGACACCTCCGCAAGTAAAACAAAGCGGACGTCTATCCACGGTGCGCCATACGTCTGTTTTACGAAGCTGTGGACGTCTCAACGGCTCATAATGTTGTAAATGCCGTGTCTCGTTGGGAGACGGCTCTTCGTACGGCAGCATTTCATACGGTGGCACGACGGAAGGGCGCCGCGGTGTCTGTTCTTGCGGTGGCGACCAAGGAACGGCTGTCGATGGCTGGCGGTACGACGGCGGAACGGGCGGCGGGCGGCGAAGCGCGGCTGCGTAGCTCATAGGTCGCTGATCGTGAGTAGAATCAGCTGCCGAAAACGCTTGGCGTATTTCTTCGCGGACGACTTCAGCGACAGACGCCGTGGGTGGTTCCGTGACCAGAGTCCGCAGCTTCAGCAGCTCTTCGCGAACAATCTCTCGTATTAAGTCGCGCAACGAGCTTTGATTGTCAGATGTCGTAGCGGCGACTTGCATGTGGGCGTTGCTGGACAAGCGATCGTATTGTCGGCATCGCAGGTGAAGCGCCCGTTCGATAGCTGTTGCTTCTTTGATGAAGTCTGTCACGGTGCTTGGCGGGTTCCGCAAAAGTCCGGCGAACAATTGCTCTTTAACGCCGCGCATGAGGTAGCGCAGCTTTTTGTCGTCGGTCATGTGCGGGTCAGCTTTACGGAAGAGACGGACCATGTCCTCTGTGAACATTGCGACCGTTTCATTGGGTTTCTGAACGCGTAGCTCGAGTAAATGCTGCGCACGTTCGCGCCGGTCGACATCGGCAAATGTGTCAATCATCGCTCTTTTAAAGTCACTCCATGTTGACAAACTGCCTTCTCTGTTCTCGTACCAAGTACGAGCACTGTCGTCGAGATAGAAATAGGCGCGGGAAAGCCTTTGTTCAAGAGACCACTGGTTGGTGTTGGCGACACGTTCATAGTGATCAAGCCATTCGTCGACGTCTTCATGTGCTCCACCACCAAAGCGATCAGGCACCAGCGGTGAAAAAAGGGTTACCTGAGATGGGGTCGGCAAACTACTGTCTCGTAGTAACTGTTGTGGGCTGGCGGTGGCCATTGGTAGATGTGAGTGGTGCGTCGTAGAGTGTTCCTGTGAGAGGGTGAACTCTGGACGGAGGCCTCGCAAGCGACGACTGAAGCGATGCACGGGAGTGTCGACAAGAGCTTCTGGGCTGGATGAACGGCTCCCCGTGGGAGTGTAGAGCATCAGGCGGGGTCGCGGGCCAGCACCTCCACCAGTGTCGCAGTACAACGCGAACAAAGCACAAGTACGCCTTGAGGCAGCGAAAGCAGCGTGTTCTCAACAGCTGATTGTTGTTGTTGTTGTTGCCCCTTCGCACTGGCACATACCCACTATGGGGGATTGGCCATGAAATCTAGAAGTAGCCTGTATGAGATCTACTAAAAGGTTTATCCTAAATGAAAAACTAATGATATAATAGAAAAGAATAATTAACTAGAAAAAGAATATTAAACTAAACAAATAATTGAAGATTGAATCAAGAAGAGTAAAGGGGAGGTAATACTACAGTGTAAGACAGAAATTTTGAGTAGACCAGACAATCGAGCTTATCTCACCCGGTCACAATCAAATGAATATGCAAATTTCATTCAAAATTAGACAAGTGTCGTCAGAAATATATTTAAGCAGGCATTATTATGACATGCGCTTTGATTCTCGAATGAAATTGCATACAGCATCGAATACGCTCCTGTGGCAATGTCCCAAGCTAAAGGCACCGAAACTTAGAACATTATCTGCAGTTAAATTTAATCCTACTGCGTGAAACGGAACAATTAAAAGTCTTTTCCTAATTAATGAATAGTTTTTACATGTTATAAAGTAATGCTCTATTGTTTCCGTTTCTTCACAAAATGGACACAGGGGGGATATCGCCAGACCAGCTCTGTGCAAGTAAAAGTTTAATGGAGGGACACGACATCGAAATTTGGTTAAAATAACTTCTAACTTTTTAGATTGACTCCACTGAGGTTTCCAGGGATATGTAAGGTGCTGATAGTCCGTATATTTAGTAATATTTTCCATCATATCCGTATAAATAGCCAATTTTCTATATCTGATCGACACTATGTGTTCCGATTCTGGTAGTACCGAGATCACAGGGCCATCAAGTGTGGCTCGAGATAGTGAATCGGCCATTTCATTCAACCGTATGCCACAGTGTCCCGGGACCCAGACTAACTTCAGGAACTTCACATGAGGTGGAACTAATGTTTGTAATGTCGCTAGAGCTCTTGATTGTTCTGAAGCTGTGAGAGTAGTACACAGCGAAAGAGAATCAGTAATTATCATTGCACTCTCTTCGTTTGAAGGAAGTTTTCGTAGCGCTAAAATAATAGCCAAGAGCTCAGCTTCGAAAACCGGAGTGAAGTCTGGTAGTCTTACCGAGAATGACCAACCGAGGTAATCTGAGACGATTCCTACTGCTGCCTTTTCTTTATTCACAGAAGCGTCTGTGGCTATTATGTTCTTTATTTCCGCATGAGCTATGTAATCTTCTAACCTGTCATTTAAGTAACTCGAAGATTGAAACTTAGATAGTGGGGGAAAAATTTCATCACATTCTATCGTAATATTGTGATTTAATGCTTTGGTTCCAATTACCGATCTGATATCCACCTTTATGCTTTCCAGTTTCTTTTGTACAAAAATAATCTGGGGAGTACGAAAGCGTGGCCAGTGAGCGAGGAAGAAGGCGTCGGGTTCACTAATAAAGGCATATGCAGACCGTCTCGCTGATAAGCCGTAAAATTTCAAGTATGTTTGTACAGTTAGGATACGGAATCGGCAAAGAATAGTTGGTATGCGAGCTTCCTGATATAGTACATTAATAGCGACATACCTGGGGAGTCGCAAACACAAACGTAACGCTTCTCGCTCTAATAGAACTAACGGTTTAATTTTGTACGTAGGGCCACCCGAAAATAATATACACCCAAATTCTAGTATTGGGCGCATGTACATTTTATATATCATTAATAAGGTGTGTCTACGTAACCCATATTTTCTGTTGCTCAACCTTCGCAATAAGCCTGATGCTCGTTGTGCCTTTGCCACGATATAGTCTATGTGAGGGCTCCAGTTAAGTTTCTCGTTATAAATAATGCCCAAATATTTGATAGACTCTACTTGTGGAATCGGTTCCTGATTATAAAGTACTGAAATTTGAATAGAATCTGCTATAGGGAACACCAGGAGCGCACTTTTACTGATGTTTAGAGACAATGAAATTGAATGCAGCCAAATTTCAAGAGAATACATGTACTTTTGCAATTTTTGATGCAAAGAATAAATGTCACTGTCTGCAACGAAAAATGCAATGTCGTCTGCATAAATGTAGACAGTGATATCTCGTTCAATGGGAATTGAGCTCATCAACACATTGAATAACAGCGGAGATAGGACCGCCCCTTGAGGTACTCCACGTTGCTGTTTGAATTTAGATGAGTGACATCCATCCTTTGCACAATAAAATTCTCTCGATTTTAGAAACTCTGCTACCCAATCAACAATATATCGCGGAAAGTCACATTCGTGTAACGAGTTCAATAAAATTGAGTGCTCAACGCTATCATAAGCTTTAGCTATGTCTAGTGTTACTAGTACCGCGTATTGTCGTCTTTTTCGGGCAAGCTGTATTCGGCTCTCTAAGTCGGCATGAGCACACCAAATTGAGCATTCGCTACGAAAACCTATTTGAAATGGTTTCAATATTAGCTTGTCAGCCATCCAAACTTTTATTCTATTATTGAGAACTCTCTCTATAATTTTGATCAGGTGAGATGTTAGAGAGATTGGTCTGATGTTGTCAATGTTAAAACCTGACCCTTGTTTTTTTAATATGGGAATCACTCTAGCTATTTTCCAGTCATGTGGTATCCAGGCATTGCTTAAGGAATAGTTTATAAGGTTGAGGACGTCGCCGGGTGATATCTGGAATAAAATTTTAATCATAGGAACTGTTATACCGTCAGGACCAGGAGCCGAAGAGGGTAAGTTTCTAATTACGCTTGACATTTCGGACAATGTCACTTTTTCGTAGTCAGTCTTTATAGAGGACTTTTGCCAGTTGATTGTCAAAGTCGACGAAAATCTGTTAGCTAGACCTCTTCCGATTGTCTCCAACGAATTAGTCATTTCTTCCGTCGATAACCTGTCATAATCAGAGTTAGCTAGAGACGGCAGAATTTTGCGCGATCTCATATATCGGAATAACGCTTTCTTATTTCTAGGTTTGGAAAGAAAGTCGAAATGTTTTTTGTCATAGTCTTCTTTAGCTTTAGCCACGGTGCGCTTAAATGTAGCAGCAATAAACTTGTAATCTGCCCAATTTTTGGGGGACTGATTATGAATTAGCTGCTTCCAAGCTGCTTGTCGTCGTCTATGATCACGAGAGCACTCAGAATTCCACCACTGGCTACAAGGCTTTCTCGTATCAGACTCAATAGAAAATTCTGCTTTTTTGAACGTTCTTTTAATTACCGCACTTAATTTCATGGCTTTATTTTCATCGTTGTCTTCAGTGGGAGTAGTCAAAGCAACTTCTAGGTCATTTTTAAATTTGGAATAATTGATAAAGGTTCGAGCTTGGGAGCAAGATGGAATAATGGGGCAAGAAATTTCAAACAGTACTGGTAAATGGTCACTGTTGGTGGCGCAGTCTAGAGTAGTCCAAGATACGCTAGAAATACCCGAGCTTATAAAACTCAAATCTAAGGCAGAGCGGGATCGGTCTCGGATAAATGTGGGAGTTCTAGCGTTGAGGCATGATAAATTATGGTCTATAGACCAGTCCCACAAGCGTTGTCCACATTGATCAGTCCTAAAACCCCAACTAGTGTGGTGAGAATTAAAATCTCCAACCATAATTTTTTCTGTGCACCACGAATTAACAGCCATGTCTAAACATCGCGTGTCTTGTACACCCAGAGGAAAGTAAAGATTTACTAGAGAGAAGGGAGAGCATCCAGGCAAGGTGATGTCTAAGGCGAAAATTTCACATTCGGGGGATATACGTTTGTACGAAGTTTTGATCTTTGAACTAATGTTATTATTGACAAAGAACGCTAAACCTCCACCTTTGGATGGGCGATCCAGGCGAAAAGACCGGAAATTAGGTAGGTAAAACGAATTATGTGCTGACAGCCACGTTTCTTGCAGTGCAATAATGTCTGGATTGAATTTACAAGATAAATACAATAAATCTGTACTAGCTGAATGAATAGATCGGCAGTTCCAATGAAGAATTTTGATAGAACCTATCATTTTGACAGAATTGTTTCGGCAACTACCTTATCTAAAATGCTGTCTTTAAGAAAATCGCTCTTCGATAGGTTCTCCTTCTGGTATTTTTTGTTTTTTGAATGTTTTGAAGAGCCAGTGTTTTTGGAGACAGGTGATCGAGTGCGCTTTAGGGATTTGATGTCCATGTCCATATCTTCAGAATCCTGACCATCCTCTAGTATGTCTTCACTTATCCTCTGGTTGTCTGTACAAGAGGGCCCTGCAGCCTGTACTTCTGAAGGAGATGACTCTGCGTCTGCTTCACTTGGTGGGAGAGTTACGTTGTCTTGGGAAGTATCCTTCATATCTCTTTGTGGCCCATATATTTGCGTCAACTGAGTGGCTACAATATGAGATAAGGAGTCAACAGCTGAGCCACAAGATCTTCTTTGTTGTTGAGTCAAGCCCGAGGCCCACTACTTGGTGTCTGCTAAATCCCCACATCATCGTTGTCGTTCACACGCAGACACGGGTCAATATGACAATAATTTATCACTGGCGTATTGTACTTTGATTCGACTGATGTAAACTTCTATACGCACGGGTGATTTCATAACTAATATACGTACTTGTTTTACCTAGCTATATGCGTAAAATCCTTTATTACGAAGGACAAAAATTACTGAATTTGTTGTTACGGTCCAAGTAACGGATCGTTCTCATGAAGAAAACTTTCGCCACTGCAGGCGATGGGGTCACACAACGAAAGACAAAGAAAAGTGAAAGCAGTCTGCAGTTCAACTGTTCTTTTTCACGTGTTGGCTACGGTTTAGGCTATCCACATTGGGGGATTGACCAATAATTGAGTGGCTTAATAAGTTTACGTAAAACTTAAACGTTGCCTGAATCTGCGGGCTTTTCTGTTTTCCTTCACCGCTGCAGTTTCTTTGTCAATCACCTGTAATGGGTAAGTGCCTTTGACGAGCCAGCAAGGATTCGCGCGCCGATAGACCTGAGCCCGACCGCGGCTCCCGCATGAAGCGGTCACCTCGACTCTTCGAAAACCTCGACAAAAATTTCGCGCTTCTCGCCGAAATAGATTTATATTCTCGAGTCGCAAGCGTTATACCGACCGCGTTAAGTGACCGAGGCCTTGCCTGCTATAGTGGCTTTGCCGCTGCTGTTATATGCGAACTGCCGGTAAGCAGACTTCTCAGTTGAGGGGGCACCCATAGCGGCGGCTCCTCTAAGATTGGTGCTATACCGAAAGTCATTCCTGGAGTCATGAGCGATGTTGCCTTCACTTCGCTGGCCACCCTCCGAACCTCCGATGGCGGAAGCATCGCGGTCTTCAAGGACGAGCTCAGCGCCTGCAGCGCGTACTTCAATTCGCTTTTCAACGGGCCGCTATCCAGGGCGAATCAAGGCGACTTCCTCATCCACGGGGTCACCAGGGAAGAACTGCGGACTATCGTTGCGTACGCCAGCACGGGAGAAGGGGCCATAACGGCCGACAACGTCGAGCGACTGATCGTCGCAACGGATCAGCTGCTGGTCGACGGCCTTCTGGACGAGTGCTGCGCGTTCATGTCGCGAAATGTCGACCTCAGCAACTGCGTCAGAGTCGTAGAGATGGCCCGCTTCTTTCACCTGGAACCACTGGGCAAGCAAGTGTTCCGCTTCCTGCTCGACAACTTCGAACTGGTGTACTCGGAAAATTGCCACTTTCACGATCTGGGCCTGCAGACCTTGGTCGACCTGCTGGCGTCGGACGAACTCAAGGTGCGTCGCGAAGAGACCGTATGGGAGGCGGTCGTGTTTTGGATCAAGGCCGATCCCAGTGAACGCTCTGTCTGTCTTGACAAGCTGCTGCCGCACGTTCGTTTCTGCCTTATGAAGGGCAGCTATCTGAAAAAGGTGGTGATGCGCAACGCACTCGTCTCCAAAAACGCGCTCTGCAAGACGATGGTCAAGCGTTGTTACAAAATCCAGCACTCCGGGCTCGACGCGTGCCTCCTAAATCCCACCCGCAGCTTGTTCGTGCAGCGGGTGCCTTCCGAGATCATGTTCGTGTACGGTGGCATACACCGCGGCTACAAGAGCAACACCTGGGAGGTATACGACCACAAGACCAACGAATGGAACACCGTAAAGACGGACTTCAGACAGGACCAGGTATTTGGCCTGCAGTGCGTCTCGGTGGGTTTCAAAATATACGTCTTGGGCACGGACATATCGAAGTTGTGCCCTTTCTGTTACTGTTTTGATGCGGTCGCCATGGAGTGGTCGGCCATAAAGCCGATGGTTCAACGGCGGGCTTTCTTCGGAGTAGCCGTTCTGGGTGATTACGTGTATTGCATTGGTGGTTCGCCGAACGGCGTTGTCGTGCTGGACACCGCCGAAAAGTACGACACCATCACGGACACTTGGCGGCCCGTGGGCCGCATTAACGAACCTCGACTGGGCGCCAGCGCAGCCTGTTGCGCCGGCCGCGTCTACATCGTTGGCGGCTTGTCTACGAACGGGCCGCTTCGCTCGGCCGAAGCGTACGATCCCGAGACTGACAAGTGGACGCTCATAGCGCCCATGAAGAGCGAGCGCATCTTTCACGGCGTCGTTTCGTATAGGAACAAAATCTACGTCATTGGCGGACTCTCGAGAAAGTCCAGCTCGTGCGAGATCTACGACCCGAAGAAGGGCAAGTGGTCCAAGGGCTGCAAGACCAAGACCTTCACGGGCAAGGTTGTGACTGTGGTTTTGGACGACAAGATTTACGCCATAGGCGAGGCCAGCCAGAAGGACTACAAGCGGTGCCTCGAGTACTTCTCGGGTGACGACCGGAAGTGGCGCGCACTCCCGGGTTACGCGCCGCCGCGCTGGTTCTACACAGCCTGCGTGATCAAGAATCTGCCTAACGCTTTGGACTACATCAACAGACCCAAGGAAATCGACTACAAATTTTCCTGTGCAGTGTGCTGTAAGGGTGTATAAGGTTCGGGAACCGGAACGCAAGCTTAGATATGTTGTTTTTCATTTTTTGAGAGAATACCAGGTATTTTGTTTTTGTTGTGAAGTCTAGAAGGACAAGAATTGGAATTTTATTACTGGTGTCCGTTGGGGTTTATTTCATTTGAGCTTGAATCTTTGTAGAAAGGAATACCGACCGTGGACACTAGATAAGTACATGGTGAAGCGTGCTGAAATATGCATCCCTCTTCGTACACATTTATGGAATAAGTTCTGGGTTTTTATATGCCGTTGTTATTTTTGTTGTTGTTGTTGAAGCCGTCGTATATAGTTGTTCTTTAGATGGCGCAATTCACTCTGGGGGATAGGTCATGAATAGGAGGTTGCATTGTTTCACTAATCAATTCACTTGCTGGAGGATAGGGGTACAAAATGAATAGCTTAGCCATTACACATTAAAATGGTATAACTATGTATAAAGTAAAAAAAGCAAAGAAAGAAACACTGCTGAAATTGTTATATTACATAAATGAACAGCTGTGATGTTGGAAAAAGAGACCAATTCCAGTTGCAACTGCATACAGCGTCGAAAGCTCTCTTGCGGCTAAAATCGAGTATATTAGCACAAGTGAAAGAAACACCGGAAGTGACTGAGGGGAACAACTTTATTCGGTTCACAATAGACGCGAGTAAACTATAAGTCACCTGGCTATGGGCCTTCTCAGGAATCATCAGGCTAAACCTGACGGCCCTCGCGTGGTCCCTCGGGAGGGTAGTGATTTGAGAGGACTGGTCCACTGGAAGTGAACAATTCTTGCGTATCTTTTGAGGCTGTTCTTCCATACTAGTCTTTTTTTTAAGCTTTAAACCTTGATCGTAATGTCAAAAAAAAGTGAACCAATGATTCTTTCTCAAGGCATAAATGTGAGTGAGCCCAACCATACTTGTGAAGGTAAAAGTTAAGTGGGGGACTCGACATCATGGCCCCAATTGATATTTATTTCCTTCTAGAGGGTCATCATCTGCTCTTCCAAGAAAATTTGGGTGAAATCAAAACGAAACAAAGGAGAATTATCGATGGTATAGGACGTGATTTGCATTTCAAGTCATGCTGCTGTGACAAACCGACGTTGTAAAACAACCACAACATGACCTCCGTGGAAAGATACTGCGAGTGCATACGCATGTATACGTTAACTATTAAACTTTTATTACCGGTTGCCCACAATAATAGAATAAGACTTATACCTGTCTTAGAATAGAAGAATAGAGGTACTTGACAAATTAGGTGCGCTTAAAAAAGAAGAAACGAAAGGACAGTCTGCTAGAATAACCACTGCTGACAGACACTGAGGCAAATCGCGTAATGCTGGGATGTTTGCCAGCAATTGAGCCTGGTAAATGTCATGATTGGTTAGTTGGTTCCTTAACATCTTGGCGCAACCCACTCTGGGGTCGGACGGTGCCTTGCTTAATAAACTGACTTCTTGAAGGAAAGGGTTGAAAATGAATTCATTAGACTTTACGAGTAATAATTTAAACTTGTAGGACTAAAAAACGAACATTAAAGCAATAACAAAAAATTATGGACCATCTCCCTAAAGAGAACCCTGAGAGGATGCGAAGCAGCAGCAGTGCGAACGGCGTTGCCACGGTTAAAACGGGCGTCGACGCGAGTACTGAAAGAATGGTTTGAAGCGAAACTTGGTGTAGCGTTTACTCGAGTAAACGTTTGTTTGAAACGCAAAGACACGGAAGGCGGGATGGGTTTCGTGTATGTGGTGGTGGTTGGTTGGTTGGTTGGTTGCGAAACTTTATTGAGGTCCTGCAAGGCGCGCGTCAGCGCGCAGTGGGCGACTCCCACGTCGGGACCGTTAGGCCAAGCCTATCGGCCGCTCCGCGGGCCTGCTGGACGGCCCAAAGTTGGTCGGCCAGGAGGGAGCTGCGTAGGGCCGCCTCCCACCTGACCAATGTAGTGTTGGGGTTAGTGTACATTGCCTTGCACTTCCAAAGCATGTGCGCCAGCGTGGATACATCCCCACATGCGGGGCAAGCGTCATTGGGAAACACGTCAGGATAAATAGCGTGAAGGGATCTCAGGTTAGGGTACGTGTCGGTCTGCAATAGTCTGAGCGTAAGGGCCTGTGGCCTATTAAGATTTGGATGAGGGAGTGGATATAGTCTCCGCGCGAGGTAAAAATATTTTGTTTTTTCGTTGTACGTGACAGGCGCGTCCCTGTTTTCCGCAACCCCGTTGGCCCCGAATTGTTGCCCGGAACCAGCGCGGTCGGTTAGTGCGCGCGCGGCCTCGTGGGCAGACTCGTTGAGGTTGGGGGGAGCGCCTTGGACCTGTCCAACATGTGCAGGAAACCAAATCAGTACGTGGTGCTTGACGCCGTCGCGGCCACCACTTTGGAGCACGCGCAGGGCTTTCTTGGAAATTACACCGCGCTCGAAAGCGCGAATAGCTGACCTAGAGTCACTATAGATGACCTCCCTTTCACCTTCCAGGATGGCCACTTGCTCGGCAATCGTCGGATCGTCAGTGTGAACCGATGCGCAGTTGGTGATTTATTGTTTGGAATCGACGACGACTGCGGAGAAGGCGCGGCTCCCACGGTACGCTGCCGCGTCGACAAAGCTGACGCCGTGCTCCTCACTGTGAATCTGCTTGAGAAGAGTGGCAGCTCTAGCCCGTCACCTACCACGATTGTGCTCGGGATGGACATTCCTCGGTATCGGTGCCACGGTGATGAGGTCACGAATCTCACGGGGCACCTGTCTCATCTTCTCGTCCACTTCAGCCGGAGAGTGACCGAGCTCTCGGAGTATATGTCTACCGGTCTGGGAGCTCGAAAGGCGCGCGAGCTGGGCCCGCTCCTGCGCTTCGGCAATCTCCTCCAACGTATTGTGTACTCCGAGCTGGAGCAGGCGCTCGGTGCGCGTCCTGATCGGGATACCGAGGGCCCGCTTGGTAATCTTTCTGAGCAAGACGTTGATCTTGTCACGCTCGGCACGCTGCCAATTATGCATGGCCGCGACATATGAAAAGTGGTAGAGCACAAAGGCATTGACCTGGCGGATTAGGTTGTCTTCCTTGAGGCCTTGGTAGCGGTTGGCCACCAGGCGAACCGCGTTATCCGTCTTGGCGGCGAGCTTGAGTATAGTCTTGCCGTTGGAACCATTGGACTCGATGGTCATGCCGAGGACCCGAATGAAGTCGACTCTGGGTATTGCGCTGCCATCTCCGGTGTAGAGCTTGATATCACTCTTCGAGATCGGCTGCCAGTTTTTGGGCTTGGGCCCTCGCCTAGTGGGTTGGTAAAGGAGGAGCTCCGACTTGCTTGGGGAACACCTCAGGCCTGTGGGACGGAGGTAATCTTCCTTGGTGTCTATGGCCTCCTGCAGGGAGCGCTCGGCTTGCCCGTCGCTGCCACCTGTGCACCAAATGGTAATATCATCCGCGTAAATTGTGTGGTTAATGCCTTCGATACATGAGAGCCTCTTGGACAACCCGACCATGACAAGATTGAACAGGGTGGGCGATATCACTGTGTCTTGTGGCGTGCCGCGTGATCCCAGCTCTATCTCCTCAGAGACAAGGTCTCCCACACTGAGGGTGGCTCTCCTACGGGTCAAGAACGATTTGACATATTTGTAGAATCTGACTCCAAGGCCGAGCTCAGCAATCGACCGCAACACGAAAGAGTGAGTAACATTGTCGAAGGCTTTCTCTAAGTCGAGGCCGAGAATGGCCCGCATTTCTCGAGTGTTGCAGTCGATGACTTGGTGCTTGAGCAGCTTCATAGCGTCTTGCGTCGAAAGCTTGGCCCGAAAACCAATCATGGTGTACGGGTAGAGCCCATTGTTTTCCAGGTACCGAGTCAACCTATTGAGGACCACATGCTCGGCTACCTTTCCCACGCAGGATGTGAGCGAAATGGGGCGCATGTTGTCCAAGTTGGGTGACCTCCCCGGCTTAGGAATGAGCACGGTGCGTGCGACCTTCCACGGGTCGGGGACCTCGCCGCTCTTCCATGCCTCGTTGATGACCTCGGTGAGGTAGTCGATTTACCGGTCGTCCAGGTTTCGCAGGGTCTTATTAGTTATGCCGTCGGGGCTCGCGGCAGACCTCCCATTGAGCCCGTAAAGCGCCTGCTGAACCTCTTCGTGGCATATCTCGGCGTCCAGTTCAGTGTTGGCCGGTCCTGAGTACTCGGGGTACGTTGTTGCGGGGTTCGAGTCGACAGGGAGGCACTTTTGCACCAGCTGCTTCAAAACCTCCTCTTCTGAAGAGGACTGCTTGGCTTCGTGCATGGCTCGCGCTAGTACGTTCCGCTGGTTAGTTTTTGTGTTAGTCTCGCTGAGCAGGTGCTTGAGCAGGTCCCATATCTTGCCATTACGCATCTGGCCATCTACCGAGTTGCACACCTCGTCCCACTGCTGCTTGGAGAGGACGCGACAGTGCTCCTCGATGGTCTTGTTTAGGTCGGAGATTTTCTTGCGCAACCTGCGATTGAGGCGCTGGCCTTTCCAGCGGGCGAGAAGTGACTGCTTGGCCTCGAGCAGGTGGGCAAGGCGGCTATCCATTTTTTCAACCGGAAGGTCAGTACTAATATTTTTCGTGGTACTTATGACGTCCTCTATGAGCTGGCTAATCCACTCCTGTAGGCTTGGCCTGGTTTCAGGTAGGGGTCGGTCGTTGCGGACTTTGCGAAACTGGTCCCAGTTTGTTCAAGAAAACTCCCGTGTGGTGGTGGTAATGGAAAACTTTATTATAAAAGAGAGCGTATGAGCCCCCGATCCGTGTAAGTTTCATCGCTGGTAAGCGAGCCGAAAGAGTAAACAGATTTAGTCACACGTCCGCAGCCTGCTAGCCATTTGCAATGGCAGGCCACATCCGTACGGCTGCTGTGGACGCGCAACTAATTCTCTTTTACCACTTTGGTTCAGTACTACCAAAGCTACGAGGTGCAAGGAAGCCAGACACTTGCGCAGCGAAACGTAATCGTCCTTCAGCGGAAACAAAAAAGAGAGAAAAGGAGCGTTGCAGTGGGAGACGCGAAAGAACGCGTCGATGGAGACAAGACACACGTGAGCCACGTACAGTGTCAGAGAAAACAGCCAGAAAGTGAAGTTATCCGCCGGCACGAGATTCTAGCAGAGCAACAAATTCACGCTTCTGCAAATTACCGGTCTAGTTGCTTGTTTATTAGCTTTACTGCATTTTTAAGTTAATAAGATAGCCATAATAACTATATTCATATATTTAAGCAGAAGCCGTGAATACGGTGGGCAGACGACACGGCGCGAACGAATACATGTGGAGGGGCTAAGCACTTAGCCTAAGGAAGGGCACTTAGCCTAAGTGCCCTTCCTATTTGCTGAGGGACCTGTATAGGAACTTTTGAAACTATAGTGTTTCCACTCGACGTGTGGTCCAGCGTTGGGGGCGGTGGAGAGGGTCAAGCGAGAGAAGTGTGTTGCGAGCTGACTGAAGAGCCTGCTGCGGGTGAGGGAAAGAGTGACGTCAACGCGCAGCTGCGACTTGACCTACTTAGCATCATTCCAGCAACTGCGGCGAGGGGAGCGTGGTGCGGCATGGAGACACGAACGGACAGCGTTATACAGGCTAGTAAAAAGCTGCTTCGCACCTAAAAATTCCCAGCATATCGACGGACTGAATGACAATGAGTGGGGCGAAGTTTTGCGGGATTTCATTTTGGTATCCGCCGATCTTTGTGCGCGTTTCACCGTGGCATCCCTGGCACGCGTCACCGACGTGTCTGTCTGTCTGTCTGTCTATGTATGTATGTATGTATGTATGTATGTATGTATGTATGTATGTATGTATGTATGTATGTATGTATGTATGTATGTATGTATGTATGTATGTATGTATGTATGTATGTATGTATGTATGTATGTATGTATGTATGTATGTATGTATGTATGTATGTATGTATGTATGTATGTATGTATGTATGTATGTACGTCCGCCCGTCTGGATGGATGGATGGATGTGGCTGTACCCTTTAGATCGGGCGGTGGCTAACGCCACCTAGCCGCAATACTTGATGAACTAACCACTAGATTTATCTTGTTTTTTTTCTTTAAATAGTGAAGTTGAGGATTGGTACGTTGCAGTGAAAGGTTTAATTTTCACTCGTGCCTTGACTTCAGCCACCAATCAGGTAACCTTCTTCTAGTTAATTATACCCGCTTGAAGTCTATTTTGCCCTCCCTGTGCCTAAACCCCAGTGCTTTGAAAAACTCTGCACCATCATCCTTAACTGTAAGATGAAGTCCTTTACAGAACATTATAAAGTGTTCGTCTGTTAGTTGGAGCGCCATCTAGTGATCATTCTGAGTACTAGGGGCGACTACGATGGATGAAGCGAGCGCCCCGACACCTGTAGTAGAGTACCCTCAGCGCCATATAGTGAACACTCCAAGAAGTAGAGGTAGCTACAACGAAGGACGCGGGAATAACCCACACCCTGGAATTCTTCGCCCCTAAAACACAAACACACATGGGAAACTCGTCTGCACCGAAAGCAATATATATGCTACACTTAACATTTCATTCTTTTGGACTCGTAAAAATTCGTTACAGCGTTGAGCACGCTCCTGTGGTTGAAACCAAATGTGATTGTGCTAAATTATCTCTATCCATATTTTATTCATCTTCAATTTTGTCATTTGTTTCTTCTTTCCTTCATGTCAAGCCCACCTTCCCCGAGTTGTTATTGTTGGAGTCTGTACTACAATCCTACTTATGGAAAACTAGATCCAAGTTCATTCATGCGTTGACGACATCAACGCGGAACACTGACATAAAAAAGAAAAAGAAAGAAACGTGTCCCTTCACGAGCAGGTAAAGCGCGTGGTCAGCTTTCGCGAGCTGCCACCGTACCGGTATTGTTCCAACGGTTCTCGGCAGCCGCTTACAGCTCGCTGGACCAAGAATCTGCGCGTACTGTCGCGATGTCTGCATCCGAAACAAGCGATGACAGGATGAAGAACTACGTCATGATGGAGAAGATTGGCGAAGGCACGTACGGCGTCGTCTACAAGGCAAAGTGCAAGGCGACCAACAAGATGGTGGCCATCAAAAAGATCCGAGTCGAGGGTGGAGGCGAAGGTGTTCCAGCCACGACGATACGAGAGGTGGCCCTCCTCCGGGAGTTAACGCACAAGAACATAGTGCGTCTCATAGATGTCATCATGCCACCGTCTAAGGCTATACACTTGGTCTTCGAGTACATGACCATGGATCTTAGGAAGCTCTTGGATACTCAACCCAAGAACAAGACCTTGGATGGCGCCGTCGTTAAGAAGTACCTCGGTCAAATAGTAGACGCCATCCTCTTCTGCCACCGACGCAGAGTTCTGCACCGCGACCTCAAGCCAGCCAACGTGCTTATCGACGACAGCGGCGGCCTCAAGGTGGCCGACTTCGGCTTGTGCCGTGCCTTCACGCTGCCCGTGGGCATCTTCACCCACGAGGTGGTCACCCTCTGGTACCGGGCGCCGGAGATTCTCCTGGGTGCTAGTCGTTACTCGACACCGGTGGACGTGTGGAGTATCGGGTGCATCTTCTTCGAGCTGCTCACTGGGAAAATTCTCTTTCGCGGAGATTCGGAGATCGACCAGCTGTTCCGGATATTCCGCGTCCTGGGTACTCCGACGGTAAACACGTGGCCAGAAGTGACGCAGCTGCTCAACTACAAGCCGACCTTTCCGGTGTGGAGAAAAAACATCGTGGCCGAGTTGCTTCCCGAGGTGGACTGCGAGGCGGTTGATCTGCTTCAGAAGATGCTCATCTACAGCCCTGGCGAGAGAATCTCGGCCAAAGGCGCCGCCGCACACCCCTACCTGGCCGGATCGAGCGATTCCAAGCAGGCGGCGGGCACCACCGAGAATAAAGGACAATGAGGATTTGCCTCCTCCAACATAGAGTGCAACCCGAAAGCCGCTCATCGTGGAATATGGGTGGCGAAAAATTAAGAGCACGGCTTTGTGACAGAGCAGCGAGGCGCTTCCTGCTGTAAATAAAACGGGAAAGTTATAAATCATGCTGTGTGTAGTATGCTCGATTAAGGTTGTCCTGAAGAATAATGTCATGTGGTTGAAGATGGGAGGAAGGCCTCAGTTAAACCGGGAAAAGTTGAATTATTAAGAGAACTGTTCAAACTTTTCCAAAATGTAATTTTAGGGTACAACAATGAGTTCTTATATACTCTAACTGTCAACAAAGAGTACTGATATACTCAAAAATAATTATTCAAGAGTAATCGAAATTTTGTTCGCCCTATTGGCTTTTGGGCATTTCTAGGTCCAGTATTCTCGTCTTTTGATAGGCTAAGAAGGGAAGAAGGTCCGAGAAGAATAATTGCTCGTAGTGTGCGTGGCCTGCGACTTCAGCCGATAGTGTAGCGAGGTACCTTCATAAGTTCTAAAGGAGAATACTTGTCACATTAGTTAATTTATGTGTCGTGGCAGTTTGTCCTACACGTCACTGTCCTTGCATGTTATATGACATCAAACGACACTGACACCACACAACGATGTGGTTCTTATAGAAAACCTTGGATAAGGAGATCGAGTCTTCGATACCGAGAAAAACAATAGAAAACCTCGGATACGGAGGTCATACGGCAAACGTATTTTCAAAACGAGGCCTCCTAAAATTTACTGACGTATAATCCTATAGGCACGCGATATATACAGGGTGTTTTTCAAAGGAATACATATTTTTTTTTCCGAAAAAAATTATAATAGTTAGGCATTTTTCGTCTTCGCAGGCAATTTCTAGGTCGAGGCGAAAAGATTTTGCCACTAACTGGATCACTCAGAAATGGCTAATTGACAAAAATATTTCGGTAAAATTTTTATTATGAATATTGTGGTAGTTGTTTATATGGCGAAGGTGTTCCACGTCACAATATATGGCGAGCCTAGTTTTCAAAAATTTATATGTCGCGTGTAGTTTAAGAGATACATCGTCGTATTTACAGACCACAGTGGCAGGGAAACCAAAACTAGCGCAGTTGTTGCGCCGGAAGTCTGTCAGTCTGATCTTTTATCGAGATGATTTACTGACGTTCTCACATTTCATTAATGACTGGATGTGAACAGACTTGACCATAGCCGTTATACCCAAAGGAAATGAAATGTTGCGCTGCCAAGCAGGTCGGTGACAAGGAGGTTAAAAAAAATGTAATTTTGTTTAAACCTCCTTGGTTGGTGAATATTTAATTCTTGGCATGTGTGAAGAAAACCATCAGGGGAGAGGGGGAATCCACAGTGATAAAGAAAAGAAAGAAAATAAAATAAAAGAAAAGTAGTATATGTCTGGTGTTCGTTTGTCTCATTTTAGTGGCGTGCAACGCCTATCCTTTTCTTTTTTTTTAACACACACCATCACCTCAGGGTCCGCGACAACAAAAGCCGGGCATGCTGTCCAAGGCACCACGGTCATATACTTTGCACGCTTTAAAAAATACGCCTTTTATATCTAACACTGTCTTTTCACGGCGGTCTTGGTAAAGCGCAGTAATACCGTGGCACCAGTAATTAGTTCCTCAAACGTGTCATTTCTAAGCCCCCGTCCCGTTAGGTGTGCAATTCGGTCAACGCCTTAACATACCCCCATGTGGTGACCTTATTTATACCCAAGCGTCGGTGTTTCTCATGGCATCCATCCATACGAAAAATAGCTTTGCGACGTGCGATGCCCGTTGGTTTTGCACGTTCCCCATCTCACACTTGCCCCGCGAATAATAGCGGCCGGTCAAAGGCGAAGACACCACGCACATTGCATTTCCCTGTGGTCGGGCAGTGGTGTTCAATACTGTAACATGCTGCGAATAGGCGACCATAGCCCAAGTTCAGCGTCTGGTCAACCACGGTGGTCTGGCTGCCAAATCGCTTTCTCTGGTTCCGCTGTCGCCGTTGAGCTCCCACAAGCGTCTTTTAATGATGGACGTCAGTCGTCGGGATATGGAGACGTATGAATAACCGCCAACGTGGATGCATTCACGTTTAGCGATGCTCTAGCTGTCAAATACGAATAGACACTGCGTAGGCTCTCTTATAATAATGTATTACAGTATATATAAACAGTAACCTGCTTCTGTAAGCACACGTTTTACTTTCGTTTTACCGATTCCTATGACAGAGGGATCAAACATGTTTCTTAAGACGATAGCCTTCCTTGGGGACCTTTGACGGAAAAAATTTTTTGTCTGTCTGTACATTTGTGTGTTTGTCCGCCCTAACGATACCTCGCTTGAGCTCAAACGGCACTAAACGGCCAACCCCATCCGCAGCGCCCACCAATATTGCTCGAGGTTTAGCGTTCATAACTGTGAAACTGTCAATTAAAAAGCAAATATTGCGCATATCTGAGGCGCCATAACAAGTCTATGTTTCCTATGTCTGCCTTTATACTAGAAGGGGCACACACAAGTAACTCTAAGAACTGTAGCGTTTAACGCGCTGCGCTGACAGCACAACGCGATGCTCAAGAAGGTGTTTCCAACGCTTTGCTACGACGGTATGGTGGTGGCACCTGCCGGCCGCTTCCCATTCTACACCTTATCACCTCCGTGACTGGAGCGCATCTTCCTCCGTGGTCGCACACGCTTTAGTTTTCGAAGATAACAGCCAGATGACGCTCGTGTCTAACGTGCCTAGATGCACTTGTTCGTCTCCGTTACACGCTCGAGGCACTGTAACGCAGCGCCTTCAGAATACCATTCACCGATTTCCTTGCGCATAACATCGAATAAACGTTTTTCTTTTGTGAGCCACGCTCAGTTTTCAAAATATTTCTGCCTGATTTTATTATGTCGCTCTTGTCGACGCGTGGTGGCGTCGCGTCGCACAGACGTCACGCAGACGCCTTCCAGTGGTCGGCCGAAGGTGGCTTTATGCTGTATTCAAAGCTGTCAGCGCACATCACTCTATACGACGCTGGTCAGTGCTGGAACACCCACTGGCGGCGCCTCGTTTGTCCACAGTAACGTGTAGTGTGCACTTCAATTAGGAAGAATCAGTCAAGACACTCACAAACTTTCAAAACCTTTTTACTATTAACTAGAACACGTACACACTTGTCACGCATAGTCAAGACACAAACATTTTTTTGTTTCTTTTTCGAACTGTTCTCGCTACGATAAAACTCCACATTCTTCTTCGTAGCTCTTCAATGATAACACGGAGAAGAAAGAAGTTGTGGCGCTCGAATGTTATGAGTGGCACAAAACACTCGCCAATCATTCTACAGATATAATACGTACATTGATAACCACGGATGAGAAAAAAAGGAGTGGCTGCCGGTGCTCGTCTCGTATGAGTCGGTGATGTGGTATGGACGTAAGTGAATTACATTGCTAAATTATCATCATGATCTTTCCTATTTCTAATTTTTTTCGCTCACAACGTTGACAAATACGCATGACAACCATAATGTATGCGAAGTGGACCGAGGGAAACGAAGTATTGTAGCAACGAACCGGTCCGAAGCTAGACCTAACCCGTTAGGCCTAGCTTTGGACCGAGGGAAACAAAGTATTGTAGCAACGAAGCTAGGCCTAACACGTTAGGCCTAGCTTGCGTCGAACAGCACCTTCAGCACGCCACAGCTGACGTATTTTTTTCTTAAAAAAAGTAAAAAAGAAGAGACAGCGCATTTACTGTGACGAGCACAACCCGCTTTTGAGCAAATACATATACCGAGTAAGCCATTGTATAGATGACATGGCCGATGCGCTGTTTCTTCAACTATGCATGCGTCATGCAATATGAAACCGTCATCAAAATTCACCCCGAGGTAATTGATTCGCGTGATTCACAGAGTCTTGCTTGTGCATTTGTGGATGAAAAGTTGCGGAGAGCCTTAGTACAAAACTGAGCGAACCTGCACAAAATTAAAAAAAAAACGTTTCAGTTTTTCACATTTTCGTTTAAACGGTATACGGGGTGAGTTAGTGTTTTTCAACGGACACGATGCAAACAGACCAAGTTTACGTGAACTTAGTGTTTATTTGCTTCAACTTACACGTAAATCAAGTGTTTGCGTGTTTTAAATTATCTTGTTTGTTTGTACGTTTGCTTGAACCGGTGGTGAATATTTATGGTGCCCTTTGTCTAATTGCTTGCTCGTTTGTTAGTTTGAAGCCGGGCTGTGTTTGTCACGCACCGTTGGCCTAAGTCTGAAGAAGTTGCGTGCACTGCGCACTATGCCAACTTTTCCTGCACATATATTTAACCATAAAGAAGAAAAGGCCCATCTACACAAATTCTCTTCTATAGCGTGAGAACTTGACCCCGGCAACCCCCTCAAATTGATTTGTAGAATATGCGCCCGAATAGCTGACAGTCGCTCCACAGCTTCCACCACGATGCAGCAGCTTTGAGAAACACATCTGAACAATATGGAGAATATACTATAATAAGGACATTAAAAAAAAGTTATTCCGCATGGTCGAGTGAGGAAATCCTTTGAAGTGAACGAAAAATTGACAAAACTCTGCAAAGGCGCCAGGAAGAAAGTCGCGTTTTTGGGATCTCGCACGTGCTATTGAAACATAGTAGTAGTCCTAATTTGCTTCACAGATTTTTAATGCACGACGCGAAAGATGCGTCATATTCTTACATACATTTGGTTCTCTTTTTGTTTCTAGACAGTAGCGCTACAGCCACAAGACACTGCCTACGAAGGGGCACTGCACACAATCATGAAGTCAGTGTAGATTAAGCGACGGAGTCAAAACTGAAGTCAAATTTATTTCAACGTTAGTCTCAAGTGCATAAAACAATAAGAATGAAAAAAACAAACATGCAAGTGCGTTCCGATGTACTGTCTAAAATGTGTCACAAATGGGAAATTATTCAGAATCGTCTCTGACCTGTGACGACATGTGATTAGTGATGAGTATGCAAACAAAATGAAATTAATAGGAAGAGAATAAGTTTTTGGTAATATTTGACCAAATAAAAACACAATAAAATTTTGGTCAAAAAAAGATTTTCACCGTTATACGTTATAGTAGTCACAGCAGCCACTTTTTGAGAAACAGAAAAGAGAAACAGAAAAGGAAGCGTTTAATATTCCAGACGCCAGCCTGGTGATGAATGATTTTTTTTTCTGCATTTTCAAGTATTTGTGAACGAGATGAATTTTACGTAGTACACACTCATACACGCACACCGCACGCACTCTCACAACGTACAAGAAAAGTCTTTCACGCGATCATGTACATATAGATGGTTTCGACGTGTTTGGATGTACAAACAAGTGTTTCGTGTGGTGTGTGTCTTCGAGCGTAAATATACAAGAATAACACTGCTTCCAACCACCGGCAACGAACGCCTTTTCAAACTTTCTTTTTTTTCATTTAACGGTCTCACAGCACACCTTTATCCACGTCCTGGGAAATAATCGCGCTTGCCCGCCAACTGTGCAAGGAACCGAACGAGCCATCATTTTCAGAGTGGCGTGTAGAGAGATTAGTTGCAGAAGTGTACCTGGGATGGGACTGGGCTGGTTCGTCTATATCAGTGGGACATAATCGAGCAGCACTCGAGACGGAATGAAATCGAGTCGACGTCACTCTGCCGTAGATGTCTTTTAAAGGGGTCCCTATCTTTGAAAATACGAAGTGCGAGCACGCTATTCTCTACTGGCGCCTGCCATATTTCCCGCACAATTCGTGACGTCACCAGTCCGTTCACGTTACGTCACGAATGAACAAGCTCTCTATTGGTTCATATGCGAGAGACGCAAGTTCTGAATCGTATCCTACCATGATTTTCCCCGTGCCGTCATACGCCAGTTCAGCGTTGTCTCGCATGACAATAAACGTATACGCAATCGACTGATAACACATCGCTGTGTGTTTTTTTTCGATTGCGTGAGTGGAGGAAACACCGCGTAGCCGATCATCACGAAATCCGGATATGCTAAACGATTAGTGCCGACATCGTCCCCGTGTTTTTTGAACTAAATGGCGATGATATTGCGCCTGTAGAAAGAACAGTGAAGGCGAAGAAAAAAAATATGTCTCGTCTTTGTACTATGAGTGGGTTTGGGAGCTCTTTAAGCGTTGCTCGACTACGTTCTCACGATGACTGAGTTTCCAGGAAGTTATGCTGTATGAGGTCGAATACGAGCTGCTAGGCTTAATTACGAAAGGACTAAGAATTGGCCAACGAAAACGAAAGAAGTGAAGAAAAGGGAACGCCTGCTTTACAACCCCGCATCAGTGGAAGGGTGCGCGGGATAAAAGGATGATGGGCAACGTCAGCGCCTAGCAACATTCAGCTGCTGCTGTTAAAACGTTTTACCTAACAGCAATGTCCGAGCTGTGAACGTCTTGGCTTTGTGTAAGAGCGTCGCCGAAACACCGCGCTCCTTAACTGAGCGCACGTGTTACCCACTAGAAATAAACTGCACGAGAATTGCAACTTGAGCGAGTTGGTACGGATTCATTTAACAGAGCACTGGATAACGAGGACTAGAAGAAAAGTTAGGGCACAACACGGACGGTGACTCGCAACTGATTTTTATTAAGAAAGAACATGTAAATATAAGGGTGAAAAAATGAACAGAAAACAGATAATCATTGATATCAACGTATGCAGGTGGCGCTTAGGTATCGGAATCCCGCATCACGTAGCGCGATAGAGGGTACGCTGATACAACTATCCCCTTTCCTTTGGATGTGTAACGCTTCGATGATCTCTTGCTAATTGTTGTTTATGACGTGACAGTATTTTAGTGTCAGCGAAGAACGGAATACTGTCACGTCAAAAACAACAGTTAGCAAGAGAGATCATCGAAGCGTTCCACATCGAAAGGAAAGGGGATAGTTGTATCAGCGTACCTTCTATCGCGCTAAGTGATGCGGAATTCCGATACCTAACCGCCACCTGCATACGTCGATATCAATGATTATCTGTTTTTTGTTAATTTTCTCACTTTTATATTTGCATGTTATTTCTTAACAAAAATCAATTGCGAGTCAGCGTCCGTGTTGTGCCCTTACTTTTCTTCTATAGTCCTCGTTCTCCAGTGCGCTATTAAAATCAAGATGCTTACCCACTAGATTTTCGGCACTTGGACATAATCTTCGATGGCATCGATTACTTTTCCTATCTTTTGTTCAGTCGTATTACTAACTTGCGTTGAGGGCAAGCCTCTTTTTCTAAACAACCACCTATGACCAATATCTAGGATGACTATAACACAACATGGATATAATATGCAATAACTTGGAATTAAGAATAGGTATGCGGTTCTCGCATTTTTTTTCGGGAAAGCTTGTAAATTGAGGGGCCAGCCACATCAATTAAGTAAAAAAATGAAAAATAAACGTGGTCGCGTTCGGGTATCACTGGGAGTCAAGCTACTGCCATTCACATCGAGAATACTGCATGATCAAAAACCACTTCAATGACTATGAGCGAGAATATCTGGCGGGTGAAAAATTGCCGAATACATTTTCAAAAAAACACAACGATCACTTCCATCACTAATTCCGCTTGTCACTCATCGAAGATAAGCGTGTGTGACGAGCCGAATATTTATCGTTACGCTACGAGTTGGAGTGGGTTGACACCGCCCCACTCTAAACGAAAGCGTTGGATTGAAACGATAGCTCTTGACCGTGTACGAAGCGGCGCCTATACAGTTTACGAATGTTTTGTAGCTGGAAAACGTAGGAATGGTACCGTGTACAGGTAAAGCACGCAGGTACTGTGAACAGTTCCGGTATGTAGATTGTACGGCTGTACACAGAGCACGTTACTTGGTGGCATGCATTGTGTACTGTGGTCCGGTGCACCATTCCTGCTTTAACTACCCCTAACATGGAGGCGCGTTTATTTTCTCGTAAAGATGATTTACAATGAATTATGTTTATTCCTTCCTTAATGGCACACTCGCAGTTGCTTTTCAATCTCAGCGTCAAATTATACCTATCTTTAGCTTCAGCGAATACAATGTTCATTCCACCGATCTGAGTTCTCACCGCTCTGCTGCTAAGGCCTATTACCTGAAGTTCTGAATTTGTTTTTCTAGGTCCGGTGATCGTCTGCAAAGCACGGAACGGAAGAGAGCAAAAATTGAGCTTATGTTCTGAGTAGCAAGCTTCCATTGATTGGTCTATATGTAAATATAATGCGCGCGACGATCCCGAGCGATGAGTGATAAAGCCGTAGTCGGGGGATTTTTCTCCTTTTGTATATATATATATATATATATATATATATATATATATATATATATATATATATATTATGAGGCCGTCGATGAACCACAGAGAGCGAAGAAGAAGGCAGGGAGGTTGACCACATGGTAACAGTCATTGAGGACGTCTCTTCCATTTACAGGGATGGCACGTACACACACACACACTGTCTTACATACACGCAGATGGGACGGGTGCAGAAACAAGGAAACTGTGGGCGGTATAGGTATCTTTCGTGTAATTCGCAGCCGCTCAAGAGTGAGCCCACATACGAAGCTGACCTGGGGACGTCTTGAATGCCTATCATACAGTGTTGGCAGCAAGTGAGCTCAGGGCTGCTTAAGTTTGGCAACAACACCACTTTTTCACCTAGTTGTGTTGAGCGAGGCGAGATATTGCACCGTTGGAAGCAACTAAACGACCGATGCATTTCGTCAGTTTTTAATATTTCTTGCTTATCTATCCTGTCTGTCTGGACCAGGAAAGAGGAACACCCGGGTACCTTGCCGCAGCAAGCACTTCTAAAAACAGTTGACGCGCGCTCGAATGGTTAAGGGACAGCTAACGGAGGGTTTCGGAAGAAGCCCGGGCCCTCGTATGAGAACCGTCTGTGCCAGAATCACTTCTCGAAGTACGCTAAGTGCCACTCAACGCCCATGTAACGTACCCAGCTAAGTATAAGATACAGGTGCACGAACTTAGGGATGCGTGCTAGCAAATAGTGTGCTCTAAATAACAAACGAGTAATGCACGCGCGCTCAAGCTAGACTTAGCTCCAACCACATCATGCACGAACATAGTAGTAACCTCAGTTTCAATTTCTCAGGACGAAGCAGACAACGCCGTAGATCTGGCGGATCTCGGCAAATACAAGAGGAAAAGACGTTATATCTTACGCGGAGTTTCAAACCCGGTGAGAACAAAACACTGGCCGCTAGTTCGAGGCACGCCATGTTTGCGCCTTAAGCTATGGAAACGACGTTTCAATTTTTCCCATAGCCCACTGTTTTCACGTCTTCTGTACCGAGCTTTTGAGTACTTATAAGAAACCGTCTGCTGGCCAATCTCAGTCCGCACGTCTTGGAATTCTTGAGTGCCACATTAACAGAACGTTTCCGACATGTTTGAGCCACGCATGACTACTATAGATTCACGACGTCCACTGCTACATCGCTGTAACGTGTATGAGTTAAGCTAAGCGTGATATACGGGTCTTCGCTTTCAGCAACCTACGTGACACCTCATAGAAGATCCGAGACTATTCAGTTCAGGTTACGCGTAGCTGTGTGTTATGTGTTGAGTGTGTGTGTGTCTTTGTGCGTGCGCGCGTGTGTGTGTGTGTGTGTGATGTATGTTTGTGTGTATAACAGATAACACTCTATCAAGACGAACTTCGTGAGTTTCTTTGATACGCCTACGCATTTCAAGACAGCGTTACTCCTGTACTGCGAAAGCACCAGCGTTATCGAGCATCACATAACGACTTCGGCGTTGGAAAGACAAAAAAACACTTGTCCACTTTGCTTGCTATAATGTCAACAGATGGCTGCTTGTTTCGCAGTAACACCAACAAACCTGCTAAGAGAACAACCGAGGAACAACGCTGCCTGCTCACTTGCGTAGCGTTATTGCATTGTCAAAATGGTTATATTACATCGTTTTCTTCGTGGTTATTTGAGGACGTCAATATGGGGCCTGTATCTTACGACCTCGCAGATACTCATAGCGAGAAAAAAAGGAAACGTTTTTTCCTCGCTATCAGTGCATACGAAATTTTCTGTCGGGCCAGATACGTTTTATAGGCCATACTTGGATACGCGACAAGAGGGGAATAATCGTTTTCACTCCTCTGTCGAGACGGGGCAGAACGTCTATAGTTGCAGAATGTCTTCCTTTGAAGGAAGCAGGGATGGAGGACAATACCGTACGAGAACAACATCGTGCCTTCTTTACAAGTTAAGAGATTTGGCTAGCGCTAAAGTTAGCGTTGCGTTCTTGCTAAACCAACGAGGAAGCCACGGTTGCCTCGAAACTGGCTCTTTAAGCGCGTGTCGCCGAACTTCCTGCGTCCCACATTTTCTGGGACATGCGTATAATCTTGCGAAAGTACAGCAAGTGCACGCTGTTGTAAACGGCTTCACAGTTGCACACCTTACTCGGCAGTCCTGAAATGTTTCGACGTGCAACATAGCGTGTCAGCCAAGCACACCACTGCGCAAGACGTATAATAAGAAGCGAGAAAAAAAAAAGAAATAATGAAATTGAGATAGATGACAGCGTAGAGTCAAGGTTTACAGGACAGGGTAAACTAACAGGGAATCTCAGCCTTGTGACGTTAAGGTCTCGCTTCCTTTACTAAGTTATATGTTCCAACTCCGAAATTAGAAGAGCGCGCGTTAGTGTAACGTGGGCGCCTACGTCGACCGTGCCTGGTGCTCGCTCTTGACTCCGTTAGAGGAACTGCGTCGTCAAGACGCCTTAGGACGGCAAGACCTGACCCGGTAAGCGCTGCGATAAGAGACGCTGCGGCGGGGAAGCGCTCTCTAACTCGAGTTTGGCACCAAGTTTTGCGACACTCACCGTAGCTGTCGCGCTCACCGTAGCTGAAGCGAGTTGGACTGCACGGTGCTTCGGTTCACGCGTGTCGCTGTTCGAGTATCCACGTGGTTTCACATTGCCACGGCATGTGGAAGTAAGTCGCCGTTGTGGCCGGCGCACTTAAGAGCCAACCGCAGAAGGATCGTATATCTCGGAAGTCGTCCGTCTGCCAGCGCTCTCACATATACGGTGGTATTGAGACCAGAGTTTCATTGATTTGTCAAAGCAGCCCACGAGAGAGCTCGCCGAAAGAACAAATTTTTCGGTGCTGTTTCTATAACACAGCCTTACTCACACAGCGCGGTAATACATATCTGGAGCCCCTTGCCAACAAGGAGGATGAAAGTACAGACACAACTAAGCATCAGCATCGCAACAGAGGGTTAAATCGCAGCTAATATTACAAATATCGTAGCGGATGTGAGCAAGCCACGATTTTAGAGACAACTTTTTGCTGCTGGCAGTTGACGGCGTCGAGCCCAACTGCGGTGCTTCCGTCTTTCGTAAGGTGGCTTCCCTGCAAAAAAAAAAAAAAGAACCACACGAGAATCCAATACGCTGCACGCATTACGGGTCAAACAATGACGCTGCAGCACCTTTGTCTTGTACCATACTGACGAAATTCGAGGAAGGATAACATTGGACGTTATAAAGGCAAACAACAACATCGGAGGCAGGATTACGTCTGGAAGATGCTTAAATATGTTGTAGGACCTGACCATCTTTGTTCATCAGATGTCAGGTCGGCAAAAAGATCTTGAGCAGGAGCGTCCACGAAGGACATTAGTCTCGCCTGTAGTTTATGACATTGAAACTAGCAGTAGCAAACCTGTCGGTGGTCAACGTGCACGATATCTGCTGAAATATATCTCCCAAAGCTATGGCCCAAACTCTGCCACTTCACGAAGCTCGTCAAAGCAGTGTCTTTTCACTAAGACAGAATCAGCATGCATTAATTCAATCGTATAGTTCTAGATTTAAATTAAAGAGCCTCTTTCTTAGGGGCTAGTGCAATGTAGTGACATAATGTGGTGTAGTGACATATGAGAAACATTGCCGAAAGTCTGGTCGTTGTATGCTTCCTCGTCTCGGTTTCATCTCTGCCCCTTTTCATCGCTCTTCTCGCAAACACCTTCTTTCGCTCACTCGTTTAGCCGCATTGTACGGCCGACAACGAACGAGCTAGCTCAACATCTCGAAGCGAACGACAATTAGCTCTGAACGAGCAAGTAGTGGTGCACACGCTGACTCACTCACTACCGCTTGCTATAGCTTGTTTGTGCGCTATATAATCTTCCACAAGAACACCGGATGGCAGATTACGGTAGTGGCGATCATGTAGTGACACCTGTTTCGAGTTCAAGACGGTATAAACGCCCCTAAACTGTATATGTATCTACGCCGGAAGGTCTAAACAACAATAATATGGCAGATAAATCAAGGAGCTGACTTGATTATGATAATGACTTCTATGACGATACTTGTCGTAGCGAAACGGTGCTATCAGCTCGGCACATACTTGGTATCAAGCAGTGACGTCTCGCGGGCCGATTAAACCTTTCTCATCCAGGACTAACCATTCAAGGAGTCTGCATATCTCGGCTAATTACATCAGAGCCAATCAAAGCCAGCTCAAGGTGATCCACACCTACTCGCGCAGTTACAGTGATTCATTGGGCAGTGTGCGCGTCAGAAGGCGTGTGCAGAGTATTGGGCTCTTGCGTCGTTCTCTTTTTTTGTTCGTCCATCCCCGACCGGGTGTCGGGACGAGTTTGGGGGGAGTTCAGTTCCTGGTGGCCTCGCTCTTAGACGGTGGTCTCTAGTCACACGGTGTCCATGGAGACGAAGTGCATGGCCGGCACCTCTCCGGGCGGCGGTGGCCTCAGCGGCGGCCTGTCCCCGAAGGGCGGGTGCCTCCTCCTCCGGCGTCTCCGCCTCCGTCGGCTACGGCACACCAGGCACAGCGTGAGCAGCGTGAAGGCCGCGCAGCCCCCGGACACGCCGCCCACCAGGTACAGGTTGAGCTCGGGGCTGCGCACGCCTGCAAAGCGAGGAGGCACGGGACGTCGTGGTATACAGGTCTTTAGCGTGTCCGGTATTACGGCATGCAAAAACGGTGTTGTTAGAGCGTTTTGGTCCGTCCAGTATTCCTCTGTACGCCGCATGATTTGCGTAAAGCGGAATACCGCGAGTGAACTGCGCATGCGCCCGCACTAAAAAGATGGCTGCGCCACCAAAGCAGAGTTATTCAATCATACTAGCTCCATGTATCGAAAACCAGACACGGCATTGGCACAGGGCACAGGTGCCGGGAGTGTGTAAAGTCCCTGACAAAAAAACTTAAGTAGTGCCAACCGCACCCCTTCGCCTCTACATCCTCTCTTAGCAGTAGGAGTGCGCAGATTGTCACGCCACCTGTTTATTAGCACACCGGATTTTGTTTTGCGTCGCCGCTCCCAGGGGGCGTGACAGTCCGCTAACTTTTTCAGAATCGGGCCAACTGCGTGTTCAGGTTTTGGAACGCAGTTTCTCAGCTAGTATGATTGAATAACTCTGCCGCCAAAGTGGTAGCAGTCCACCTCGAATCTATCAAGTGGCCATCGTGCATTCTGTATGTGCACTCTGTAGCTCGTTAGCTCAAACTGATACTTTCACCTGCTTTATATTCATCTGCGTTCGCTTCGGCAGCAAAGTATTCGTGTTGATTAGGGACTATTATTTAGGGCCACTCTGGAATAATCGATACTGTAGGCTTAGCGAGTGGCGATGGGCGGTTTCTGAATGTGGGAGGACATTATTTATGGGTTTGTTAGCTGTTTTCTATCCTCCACAGCTGGCGCCCCTTTGCGTGGTGGCACCTATGGAACACTTCATCCGGTATTACACCACAGCGATGGCGAAATATCGGTATCGACCTCTTGTGATGCTTTGTGCAACAACCGCTGTAGACATGTTACTTTGTTTTCTCCTAGTGTCCTTGACAAATATATTTAAAGGCAATTCATTCAGTATGACCCTGCTGCGGACAATTCACTTCACCAGAGAAGTAAAACGCACTAGGTTTCTGCGATTTCTGCGATATTGATTCTGTGCTTGTTTGGTTCATCTCAGCACCGCCAGATGGGACTACTTGTCTGGCTTTTCAAGTCTGTCGTATCCGGTATAACGCTAACTCACAAAAGTTTCGGGTCGAACTAAAAATCTATATGTACTGCTATCTAAAACCGTACGGGCTACGCAGAACATTTCCTTATTAGCTCCCCCCCTACCCCCCCAAAAAGGCCTTATATGCATCACAAGAATGTGGCCGTGCACGAAAAGCGGGTGAGACGTGACGTGAGAGAAGTGAACAGAAAAGATCACTTTGCCTCTAGGGGAGCGAAAGCTCAACAAAAGTGAGTGCAAGCATGACTGTGCATATGTAAGATACCTACCAAACAAATAGTTCTATGATTAAAGAATGAACAGTAAAATAAGTTATATATATATATATATATATATATATATATATATATATATATATATTGTGATTAACGATTAACTCACTAGAATTATTAACTAGTGATGCCGAAATCAATGAGAGCTAATTATCGAAAGGTAGTTTCTCAAAGTTAATTTTTATGTTACCTTGACTGAACATTGAACGTCATGACAAAGCGCACGGTAAAATAGCCACACCGCAAGTGTCACAGATCGCGATCAAAAGTGCACCCGGAAACTGTTGATCCCGATCGACTGTGATCGAAATGTACCTTCTTGATCTTGTCTGATCCATTTATACAACCGATAAGGAACTTGATTACAATCAGGCTTTATCGCAATCAGCATTAATAATAATTGTTGAGGTTTCAACGTTACAAAACCACCATATTATTGCGAGAGACGCCGTAGTTGAGAGCCTTCAGTAATTTCGACCACCTGGGGTTCTTTAACCTGCACCTAAATCTAAGCACACGGACGTCAAGCATTTTCGCCACCATCGAAAATGCATGCGCCGTGGCCGGGATTCGATCCCGCGACCTGTGGGTCAGCAGCCGAGTGCCTTAGTCACTAGACCTCCGGGTAGGTTCCTGATTAGCATTGCATCATGTGACACCACTATTGGGCGTATGCGTGGAAGGTACATTGTGAACTCTGTAGTTGTTTGTTCTTGATAATGTGCAGTCAATCAGAGAGAAAGAGTGAGAGAGAGAACATACAAGAAAGGTAGGGAGGTTAACTACACTTCTTATAATTTGCTATTCATGCTTTATTGTATTTTTATTGCATTGTAGCTTGCAACCTATGTTTCTATTATTCATAATGAGACCAGAAGAGAAAGGGCAGCAGGAGTAGGATTCGATGCGGACCCTATATATTGCCAGGCAAGGAGACTGTCTAAGACTTTAAAAAGATGACTGTGGCATCGCGTTAGGCTAAGGAACTATCTGTAACACATAGTGATGATAGTTATGTGTAAGTTGACCAACGTAAAAAACGACGCAGAATATAAGTGAGTAAAAAAAAACAGATTATGGACTCACAATCGTCCTCGTCGGTGTTGTCGCTGCTCCCGCAATTGGGCAAGTCGTTGCACCTGAGGCGCGAAGATATGCAGTAACCGGTGAGGGCACACCTGAGGTCTTCGCAGCTGGGGTCTGTGAAAAAAAAAGAAAAAAAAAAGAGGGCATGGAGTTGTGACTAAACTGACGAAGACGTGCGTTTTCGAGCAAGTGGCGCGAGATCAAACACGACATGGTTGGTTTGATCTTCACTGAAAGTTTCATTTTTATCGACACGACTTGGCGACAAGATACTGGCGCCAGGAAATTGTGACGACGTCTTTTCACCACACGAAAAAAAAAATGATATTAATCTTTGTAGATCACCACAAATGCGAAAACATAAACGCTATAGTTACTACACGTTGCAAAAAAAGGGGGAGAGATAGAGATAGAGAGAGATTGATGAAAGGGGAAGAGATAAAAAGGACGCTATTTTCTGCCTCCCGTCGAGGGGGCACGGCTCAGCGCCTTTAGGAATAAGGGGAGGGGGAAGTAAAGATGACAGAAAGAAGAGAGGAGAGAAGTAAAAGTGAAAAGCATGGCAACAGAACGTCTTGTCAGTACACTCAGTAGTACGAAGCGAAAGCGTTTGTCTATAAGGCGGCGAGGTCGACACACGCACAGAACTCGAGGAAGGCTCGAAGGGCTTGCGTCTTCGAGCACGCGAGAAAAAAGTATGTCAGGGGTTATACCTTCTCTTCCCCCACCTTGCCCGGTAAAACTGCCGGACTTTAAATAAAGTTCATTCATTTCATCCATTCATTCATTCATTCATTCATTCATTCATTCATTCATTCATTCATTCATTCATTTCATCGTGGTCGCAGGTAGACCGAGCAGACGATAGTGGCTCAAAAAAAGATTGCCCACAGCTTCCCTCGGGGGAACACTGAGGAGGATGCGGAGCATATAATTGGTTAACGGGGTATTAAAGTGCGACTTACTTGGGTCGATGGCTAAATTGGTTAACGTGGTTGTGAAATGGGGTGTTAAATTGCGACTTACTTGGGTCGATGGCTAAATTGGTTAACGTGGTTGTAGGAGGGGGTGTTAAATGAGTGAACACGTACACACGTATGCGAAAGGGCGGCGCTGGTCGAAGGGACGTCGATCATTGTGTTTGTGGATTCGTTGGAATTCATTTCACCGCGACCTTGGACGTCGACGCGCCGTACAAACCAACCGACGAGCGGCAACTGAGCGAGCGAGCGCCGACCTTGAGTATATATACAGCGCGACGGCGCATGCACTGTCAGCTGTCGAATGTTCGAGAAGGGGGAGAAGCGCAACGGCGCATGCGCGCGCGTCAGCTGCCGATGTTCTCGAAGCGCGACGGCGCATGCGCGCGCGTCAGCTGCCGATGTTCTCGAAGCGTGACGGCGCATGCGCGCTACATTATACACCTAGCGAATGTTCGTGAAGAGGAGAAGCGCACGCGGTGTGTAGAGGAGGAAGGGTGTACAGATGGTGGAGGAGTGAAGCGCGCGCGGTGTGTAGAGGAGGAAGGGATGCACAGATGGTGGAAGGAGGAGGAGGAAGCTTGCGGACGGCGCCGCACTACAAGCCTCGAGTATTAGCTGCTCCGCATCTAAAAGGGCAGAATTCCGCCCCCCCCCACCCAACGCGGTGGTCTAGTGGCTAAGGTACTCGGCTGCTGACCCGCAGGTCGCGGGATCAAATCCCGGCTGCGGCGGCTGCATTTACGATGGAGGCGCAAATGTTGTATGCCAGTGTGCTCAGATTTGGGTGCACGTTAAAGAACCCCAGGTGGTCGAAATTTCCGGAGCCCTCCACTACGCCGTTCCTCATAATCATATGGTAGTTTTGGGACGTTAAACCCCACAAATCAATTAATCAACCCCAATAATCAGCAAGTACAATTGTCAGCAAAGTGGAGAGTAGGTGACTTTCCGGAAGGGCACGGAAATTCAAGATGCCGACCGCAGAGCTTTTATATCAGAAAAAAATGTGTTTAGAAAATTGGCTAACAATTTAAAGTACTTCGCGTTTTAGAATGAATGTTCGAAAATTTAAAGTACGACGTTTTCTGCTATGGAAGAGTGTAGAGCTATCGTTTAGAAAAAAATGGTTAATGACTTAGAGTATTCGGTACTCTACTATGGGATAGAAGTAAGCCGTCCTTTGGGCCTCAACTTGAGGAGGCCGCATCGAGAAAAATTATGTCGTGAACGAGTTCACGAAGTTGCTCGAACACCATCGAGCAAACAACTTAGGAGGTCACTAAATTCTCGTCGAAAGGAGTTCTATGGGATAGCGTTAAGCTACCTGTGTGTTTAGTACAGGGTACTACCATCAGCGATTGCTTATTTTACATTTAAACGAATTTACAATGTACATCTTAGAAATAATACTTCACATGCATCCTTTATAAATGTGACAGCCGTACCAGTTGAATTCACACACATCATGCGTCTAATTACTAATATATTATGTTTACGGGAATACCATCCGAGAGGAATTTAATCTCTGCACATAATTTTTATGTGAGACTTGGCAATGCTATAAGCGCAAAAAAAAATAAATCTATTATTGACTTATAAACTTTGGCAAGCTCCCCGCTGAGAGTGCCTCATTTAAAGGGCCACTCACCAGGTTTGGCAATTTTGAGCTGAGAAGCGCAATGCGTAGACGAGGCGTTCATGATCACGTCTGCCAAACTTTGCAACACTACGCGCCGCGGAAATGGGTCAAATTTCAAGACCAAAGCTGCTCCCCTCCCCTCTGCCGGCGCACGCGTAGAGAATAAGGGCATGACGTAGGCGTAGGAATGGCCCTACGTACACGGCAATGCAGTGACGTTGGTCCTCTACGTAGACGAGCCTGCTCTGACGTTGTCAACAGTATACCACGTGACATGGCAAAAATTATTCAACACAACATGCGTAGTTTATGTATTTGTTTCTTTAAGTGATTAATAAAACATGAAATAAAAAATGAGCGCAATAAAAAATTGTGCGCGCTTTTCTTTTACTTTTTTCCCGTGAAATGCTACGAGATGCGAGGCTAATGTGCCAGCGTTTCACATGCGTTCGGGTTCCCACGGTCAGCGCATTGAGCAGACCACAGCTGTGGAACGCTCCTACGCGTTCGCGCATTCATTGTGCTCATCTACTCTACCGCGTCTAAGCTAGCGTTTCCAAACCATCGCGCAGAAACAGGCAGAAGACCACAAAATAACGCTGGTCAACAAAGCAACGCTGCTCGCGTTCTCGGGGGTTGGACCGACACCACCTAGACTATTGATAGTCTAGGTGGTGTTGCTCATGGTCGGGTGCTGGAGAGGGTGGGGAAGAGATTTGGCTTGCGAAGGCTACGCGGAGGAGCGGCAAGGCTTTCGAGTTCGCCTCCTCTCATCGTCGTTTCGCGCCGCTTAAAAAAAAAAACCTGTTTTTTTCCGCTCGTGATGAACCGATTCGAAAAATTTTGTGGCAAAATGTTCCTCATAGGACACCCAATTACTTCCACTGTCTAACTAAAATTCTGTATGGGGCCTGGTGAGTGGCCCTTTAAGAGCGCGCTTTGTCTCTAACGGAGTCCGCTACGACTGGAGACGCTCTGCTGACACTCAGGGTTCTGATCACAGGTCAGCTAAACTTGTGGAAGTCAGATTCACTCAAAATATATCTTGAGCTTTGGGCTTACTTGGACTGAAACTAAGACATTAATCATCCGGACTCACTCAGACTCAGGCCTATATTCACAAACAATCCTCAGCTTTACCTCGAGTTTTTTCTTATCGGTTGTAAGCCTTTATTGCGCGTCATGTACAAAGTAGGTCAGTATTCATGAATTAATTCTGTTGTAATCTTTTACCTCGTTACCAATTTTGTGCCTTTATAGCGCTTGCAGGGCGTACAGAACCTTGAGGAAAACTTGAGTAAAGGCCAATGTTGGTTCGTGAGTACGGAACTCAGTCTCATGGCTTGATCCGAGTCTGAGTGAGTCCGAGTGAGTTGACTCATGTGTACGTCAGCCTAGAAATAGCTTCTTCAACCGTGGTATTAATGCTCTTCAGCACCAATATCTTACCGCAATCGGTGCTCTTCTTGGTGCCGTTTGACATAAAACGAGTTCGGAATGCTTCCAAACCAGTATAAAGGTCGTTTTAGTGGCGAAGCTCCTTAAGCCGAAGGTGGTGCGTCCGCGATGTATGTATGTATGTATGTATGTATGTATGTATGTATGTATGTATGTATGTATGTATGTATGTATGTATGTATGTATGTATGTATGTATGTATGTATGTATGTATGTATGTATGTATGTATGTATGTATGTATGTATGTATGTATGTATGTATGTATGTATGTATGTATGTATGTATGTATGTATGTATGTATGTATGTATGTATGTACGTATGTATGTATGCAGTAGTAGTAGTAGTAGTAGTAGTAATAGTAGTAGTAGTAGTAGCCACCTCTTGTTCAGTCCTTGAAATGTCCGCTGGATGGCGGTACTTCTATATGATGATTATGTGATGAAAAGATGCGAGATGGCGGAACTTTGAGTGTTCAGTTTTTGCATAGACGGATGAACACACAGATGGACAGACAAACTAGCAGATGAACGAATGGACGGACGCTTTGACAAACGGACAGACAGACAGATGCACGGACGGACGCATGGACGAAAGGACGGACGCACAGATGAAGAGACAGACACACAGACGCACGGATGGACTGACGCGCGGACAGACAGACACACAGACGCACAGACGAACGCACGGACTTTCATATTTTAGAGCGTGTAGCCGTGGCGCAGTGGGTCGAGTACCTACCCAGCCTCTGTTGTCGCGGTCCAAAAGGTCATGCGTTTGACTCTCGTTCACGGAACATTTTTTCTGTGATTCTTGATTATGCGTATTTTTACGTCATTTCTGGGACTGAAACACGTTGCAGAAATTTTGGTGGATCACGGCATAGAACACTTTCATGTCAAAAAAGAGTCAGAGAGAGAGAGAGAGAGAGACGGCGTGCATGTGGACTTCTTCCGAAGTGTCCACGCTCTAGTTCATTAGTTCATGCCACGGCGTATTACAACGTCGATTCTCTCTCTCTCTCTCTCTCTCTCTCTCACACACACACACACACACACACGCACACACACACACACACACACACACACACACACACACACACACACACACACACACACACACACACACACACACACACACACACACACACACACACACACACACACACACACACACACACTGAAACCGGGATTAGGTTTGAAAGGAGGAACATCCAATTATAAAACAACGCAACAACTCTAAGGTAAAACACAGATCACGGAGCCCCTGCTTTTGCTGGCTACGTCTTCAGAGCTACCATCTTAGAATACAGATCTCGAATGCCATGTTTCGATCGCATAACCCTCGAAATCACCATGGCTGTCTTACGCTAAGTTTGGGAACCGATCATTATGCAGAAAAAAAAAACTAATTTCGACGTCGAGCTTCGGGCACAGGAGCGTCAAGATCGGGCTTCTGAGCATGATTGGATGGCATTCAAGCAGGGCTGCGTTGCGCGGCCGCGCTGCGTGATCGGAGTGCGGAACGAGAAGAGAAGGGGGTGTAGGAAGCCGTTTTCACAGAGCGGCATGCAAATTTGAAATTAGCAGTGAAATCGAAAGGGGCGCTTGCTGGGGTGGGGGCGCTTTCCTGAAATTTTACGGCACTTCCAATAGAAACACGAACAAAACTGCAATTCCATCGAAAGTTTTTGTAAAGCTGGCTTTTTCTCATAAAAAACAATGTTGCAGTGAAACACGCTTTAAGGTGCGGCTTTCACTTTTGTTGTGCATAAAATTTATAAGAAAACGCACAAGATACTTTTTAGTTGCCATGATGGCTGACAATGTGATTCCTTATTCAACATATAAACACATCACTGACGTCAAGACGCTCTCCGTAACAAATAACGATAAGAAAGTAACAGCGAATTGTGAAATGCTTTCGCTGTGAGTAAATGCAGTTTTTTTAGCATCTTGGAAATACGTCAGTGATTACATAAAGTTCGAGTGCAGGCGGACATGGCCAGACAAAGCACAGAATGAAACGACAGAGAAGAAAATACCAAGCTATCTTCAACCATACGTGCTTATGTGTAATAGTATACAGAATAAACAGTACCTTCTCTGATTTCTGTCCAAACAGCTCTAAATCCACCGTTTCCAACGGCTTTTTGTGCGGTCATAAATCTGTAAGACAAGAAGGAGTATCAATATTTTGATCACTTCTCGTGGCACAATTCTTTTGTGTATGGTTAAGCAAAGACAAGCAAGGTTAAAAAACAATAATAGGCTGTGTCTGTCCGAACGCCCCTATGAGAAAAAATTGTGAAAGGCATCACTGGAGAATAAATGTACCTTAACATGAGCATACCACTACAAGTATGCGAGCCTTAACTTTTTGTCTATGTTAGCCAGATGAGTGATGCGTATCGTTTCGTGCATTATCTCTAGATTGGGTGAAAACCTTAGGTCACGCGCATGTAGCATGGTGAAATTATTAGCCCAATAGCGTACGCAAATACATCGTTCGTTGTGCTCCACCACTATTTCCTTCTCACAACGGAAGCTTACGAGATAATACCGTACGAAGCGTGCGTAGTGGCGGCAAACGCTAGCGCAAAGATTTGCGAACGCTATTCTAAAAATTGACTATTAGGAACAGTTAAAGATGATTTCAAATGCCCACACGCTCTTCATGTGGTGAGTAATATGAAACAAAATTTGCATGTATTGTTTAAAGCATCAGTGATGTTAAACAATATAAGAATGTTAAGCCGTTTGAATTTCAACCTTTTTTTGTGGTATAGGAGATATATTTCATGACCCATGTTATACGTCACGAATTTATATAAGCAAGTGATAACGAATCGTGATTGTATTGTAGCTACACATAACTGTTGCTGTTTGCTTGTCGAAAATAATGTCAGTTATTACGTTGAATCGAGGCGGCAATGAACGTGTTGAGGTTCCGTAGGGAATGACACAGTGACCTCTCGGACTATTTTTTCCCTAAACCTTCTTGTATTGATTTTTTTATTTCCCTTATTTTTGCCTTTGGGGTTACGACAATAATTTAGTTACAGTACTAATTATCTGATGATGTTGAAATAAAATGGCATATATTTGCTTCTTTATTGAAGATGACTCCTTTCTTGGCGAAACAGAGACAGCATAATTGTGATTGAAAGTTGACAGCTAACGAAACTCCTTACTCTTTCCTCAATGTTCTTTTTTTTTCTGCGTGTAAACAAAAGTAAATTAAGAATTCAATTCTTTGAGGATAGATACGCAATATTTGCTTATCGTATATATAAATTGTGCCTTGAGGCAATACATTTTTGACAAGACAATCAAAGCATAAGCCTACTTTCAAACGGCCATGGCTATCATATGTTTGGACGTTTTTCTCGTTTCTTTTTAAAATCTTGCAGTTGTCACATCTTTCGCGAATATACGGCGAATCCTGAAACACTGTTGCCTTGCATTGAGCGACATAGTCGACTTTCATTTTCGAAAGAACGGAATGAATGCCATGAAGGACGTCATAGTGGTAGGTTTTTGCGCCGATTTGTACTACATTACGGATTCTCCAGCCTGCGTCACAAAGATCGTTACAAGCGCTTTCTGTCCTCATTAAAACACTCCCTAGAGATTCGAACCCTGAACCTCAAGCTCTGGAAGCGAATGTCGCACCAATACAGGTCACGTGTTTTTGTTCCATCATAACTACGACAGGTGCCATATCTAAAAGTCGCTGACGTTGATGTCCGCTTGTCGAAACGTTGGCTGTAACACGCACACACTATTTAGGAATTTTTCGTGACGTTGATGTGGTTTCACTTACGATACTTTGAGCACGTTGGAGGTGGATATCACTTCTCTCGTGTCATTGCTCAAACCCTCGCCGCACAGTTCAAGCGGCGCGTCTGATAGGTTCTTCCAGACGCGCACCACTGCGCTGGGACATCCTCGCTCTGCAATGGATGAAGATTGTAATCATCGCGTATGCCGACTCAACATCCCGCGCTTCTTAATTCAAGTTCGGAACGTTATCGATTCTTTTTTTCTTCGTTCAGCGAACTGGGAGCGCAGAGAAAAACACAAAGGACGAAGCGAGGAACCACACAACACGAGCGCTCGTGTTGTGTGGTTCCTCGCTTCGTCCTTTGTGTTTTTCTCTGCGCTCCCAGTTCGCTGAACGAAGAAAATGAATTACCAACTGGCCCACATTTTGATCCTTCCGTTATCGATTCAATGAGAAGTTTGGAACTAAAGGCATCTTGGCTATATATAAGTTGCTACAAGGTCGATCAGGAAAAAAAAAACAACAACCACCAAACCGACACCTTACCACACAATTCAAAATGACATAAGTGAACGGATGTGCATAGTACACATTCGATGCAGAAGCGTCTAATGCAAGAGTTGGAATGTATTACCATGGCCTCCGAGATGGCGGGTGCGCGATAGGTGCCCGCCATATCGGAGGCCACAGTATTACGAACACGCTGTTTTATCAGTGCATCTGAGATTGTACCTCACATAAGCTATATTTATACTCCACCCAAGATGTCTTAGGTCTAATATTTCTAACAATTTCGCAAGATGCGTATCGCCTTCATTGTTTCCAGAGAGTTAACATATTTTGCCGTGAAATGAATAAAAAGAAAATCACTTCAAGAAAGACGCTAGCAAGATGCAAGCTGGGGCAAGGGTTCTCCTGGTATACATTACATAGAGCAAAAAAGTACGAACATGCGGAAACATGCATTGACTTGGTGGCCCTGTTGATGTGTGCTCCTTGGTGTCCATTTTTGGACCGAGAGTTTTTCTACGCTGTATCTCTCAAGGTCATTCGCGGCATCGTAATGACCTTGAGCAGCCTAAGTGCGAGCCGGTGGTGTGCAAGCGTGATAGGCGTGACGTCATGCCACGTGATCTTCTGCGGAGTTGCAACTGCGCTCGCTCGGAGCCTCGCCGCATCAGCACCGCGTGACCAGCCGAAAGTTTAAAACACCGCGTGCCTTTCCAACACCAAGCCACACATACATGCCACTTGTGGTAACTAGGTTTGAAAAAGTTAAAACTCCGGCAATTTCTTTAGAACCTCAAGACTATGCCAATCTGAGCCCCTAGTTCAAGAAAGATCTGTGTGACAAGTTCCACATTTCGTGTGGTGTAGAAGAACGGCTAGTTGGTTGACTTGGTTGACGCAAAGCTTCCAAAGATACACGATGCACGTCTCACCTCCCGGGTGGCCCTCGATGAGGAATAGCGTGAAGTGCAGGAACACCTTGTGTCCCGGCCGCACCGTGATGTACCAGTTGCACATCTGCCGGTCGTTCTTGTACGGGTTCGGGTACCCGGGGCTCGTTATGAGGCCGTTCTCTTCGCCCGTTATGTTACCGCCGCAGTCTGCAAAGTGACACTCGTCGTCAAATGCTTTGTTTGTTTGCAAAAAATTACCTGTAATGTACCATATTTACGTGATTAAGAAAACCGGACAATAATTTTCGATTGAATACGAGAACGTAGCGGTGCTTTTGTTTATCTCCGTGCGATTGGTCCCTGTTTCTTGTTGCTTCGAGGGTGCGTGCCCGTCAATCTGTTATTGCGATGGCACCTCTGATCTTGCGCTTCTGCCTCGCTGTTTGTTCTTATTTATATGTAGGACAAATTTTTGTGCAGTTTTTTTTTTGCTATGTGCTGCCTGCCAATGTACTATGTGGCACTGCAGCTTTACTTGTATGAATAAATGAATTGAAAAGTTAAACTCCTTAGCTCTCACCTTTCTATATATTATACACCAAACATTGATTTCTACACCCGATCAATCAATCAATCAATCAATTTTTATTGTCTATGACGGATAGTACTACATGTTATTTTTATGCAGACAGGCACCCAGAATTCTTGCAAGAGTTGCTGTATAGGAGTCATTAAAAATAAAAGCGGTAACCATTTGACAACACGGCAATGAGCTATGAATATTACAATGGATTTGTTATAAATTCTTGAAAAGAGTCATTTTCTTCTTTTTTTCCAGATCGAGTTCGTTTCGCGGAATGCGATAAAGCTGAACCGTGTGGATTGACTCGCCTCCGAACTTGTTGACGTCCTTGAGAAAGTAGTACGTCGCGCTGAAGCCACTGGCGACACCAGAACTGTCGGTATGTAGGATGACCTTCATCATGTTTATGCCCGTGTCAGAAACGATGGGCCCCGGAGCAGTCCTGGCGCAGTAGCGGCCGATCTTGTTGGACTCGCCTTTGGCCGAGACCTCGTAGATCTCCAGCCAGTCTTCCACGCAGGCCTCGCTGAAAGCACAGACACACAACGAGAAAATGATGACGTTGGTCACATTGTTATGGTATTGCGTGGACTTTCATCATTCAAGTGTTTAGGCATGTAGCATGCGCATTTCTATTTTCTGGTGAAGAGAGAGAGAAAGAGAGAGAGAGAGAGGGGCGCACACACAAGTGATGTCTCACTCCTTACAGTATCAATAACGCCATTGGTCAATAGCCACCGATACGAGCTTGTTGTCTTCTAAAATTTCGGCAACGCCTACGTCACCTTCGTACACAATGACGTCTTACTCTCTCATCTCTTTCCCCAGTGTAAGGTTGAATAATATTTTTGTTAGATTGGTTAGCATCCCTGTCTTTCCTCTCTCTCTTTCCAATGCTTAGTGAACGGGTTCTGAGTCCCAAGACGTCTTCTCATATTCGCTAAGGTGAACACGGGGTGCACAAAAGTCGCGTCATACATGAGATGCACTCACTTGTAACCGTGATAGGCGAGCTCAGCCTTGGTCTTGAAGTAGTTGAAGACGATCTTGACCTGTTCGCCCAGTCCCCCGAGGAATACGTACTCGCAGCGGGTGCTGGACGGGTAGTTGGCCGGGTAGCGGGGCGAGTTGAAGTCGCCCGTCACTTGCGACTCACTCAGGTACCAGAAGTGGCACGTGTTGTTGGGCGAAGGCGTGCCCGGGACCTGCGGCGACGCGAACGAAACGGAGAACGTTATATTCGCTCTCTTCCGACGAAGAGATGATGCGAAGCGATTGCTATCGCGATCAGCGTAGGATCTACATTGCTCGTTTCTCGCGTGCACCTCTATCATGATACTAGGCTGAAATACGTGGCGCAAGGTTGACAAAGAAAAAAAAGAGACAAGACAGAAAGAGTGTTTGGTTTTTTTCGACGTCCTTACATTAGGCATATCTGTTTGTTGCTGGTTCCCAGATATCGTGATCGCATTAATCGTTTATTACATCATCAAAATGTTTTGGCGCTCTTTCTTTCTCGTCTCTTGTTTCTCTTTGTCAACCTTGCGCCACGTATTTCAGCCTAATATGTACCAACTAGCCCAGCATAACGTACTGTTAAGCATCATGATACTAGCTTCAGGGATGCAGGGGCCGGCTTCACCATAGAGCGTCAAGTTACACAGTGATTATGTGGTCTTGCTGAAAAAAAAAAGTGAAACACAAAATAATAGATGTGACATGGCTAAACAGTGACTTAACTACAGCTTGTAGTAAGGTGCTTGAAGTAAGCATATGTTAATAACACTACGAGGACTGTAAGTGTGACCATTCGCGTTCAGCCTCTTACTTAATCGACGTAGCGCGTTTAGAATCATAGGACAAGGGAAGGGACAGAAGGGAGCGCTTACTTCCAACAAAATTTTATTTCGAGGAGCGTACATATATATGCTCACGAAATTCGAATACAACAGACAACCAGATGAAAACCTGGTTGTCTGTGGCGCTAAACATGCGCTAAAAACTTATGATCTCAAAAAACGACAATTCTTTTTCACAAAGACCGAGAGAAGGATTGCTGACGCAGTTCAGCCCTAATCTACTAATCTTTTCTGCTTCAATAATCTCCCTTGTCACTTTATTTTTGTTTTTTCCTATGATTACCGTACCATGAAAAAGTGGTTTGCAGCCACACGTGCTGCAATATAGTGCCAAAAAAACCATCTCGACCATTTCTTACGTTGCAAGCGTGTTCGCAGAGCCGGTCATTAATGCACCTGCCAGTTTGTCCTATGTAGTGTTTACCGCATGAAAGAGGTATCTGATATATTACAAATTGCGCGCATGTGACAAACAGTGTTAAGTGCTTTTTAGAGCATCCCTGTTTTGCACGTGAAACAACTTTCATACACAAGTACGAGAGCATTTTCGGGGCAGAAAACATACCTTTACATTGGTCCGACAACATGCCCAACTTTATACTCTAGCCTCGTACGTTAGCCACAAATCCATCGCTTACGAAATTACCGCGACTTCAGCTATGAACAGCAGAGTAAGGAGAGAACGGAGACCTTGTAGTCGGTCTCGAACGAATATCGCGCCCGAAAGCCCGTGCCCTTGGTCTGTCCGCTGGAGAAGACCATCACCAGCCGAGGCCCCTCGGAGATGAGCGCCGGTGGAGCCTGGTTGCCGCAGAACGCGTGGTCGAACTCGTCCACCGCTTGCCGCTCCTCTTGGCCCTGCGAGGCGATGACGTCACAGTGTAATCAACGTCACTCGATAGGCGCAAACACACCTAAACGCGATTGCGTAGGACAACCAGAGAGAAATCGGGAGCGTTCGTGCCGACGACTCTCACAGAAAAATCGTACAAGCCTATTTTTTTTTTGCGAAGAGGAGTGGCTTGTATTAAGGTTTCGGGTGCTCGTCGAAGAGCCTTGGGTGGTCGAAATTTTGATCTGAAGTCACTGACTGCAGCATGCCTCGTAACTACGTTGTAGTTTCGGCACGTGAAACTGCAGAGCTGAATTCTATTCACTCGAGAACGTTTAAGCACATCTGAGAATAAAAAAAAAATGCCGAAGTTCACGGTTAAATTTACTTTGTTTAGAAAAAGTGGTTAACAATTTAGAGTACTAGGTATTCTAGTATAGGAGAGCAAAAAAGCGTGCAGTTTGTGGCAGTTATTTTCGCGTATAAACCATACGTATTAGCAAACGTACCTATGGCGTTGTTTTTTTTTTGACCGGTCACCTCTCCTATTTTGTGCGTGGCATCACGATCGTCAATAGCCATCATCAACTCGTCCAGAAGTTTGTAACTTTGTATAACTGCAGCACTGAAGTTACTTCAGATCTCTTCACACATAAGCCAACCAGAAATCGGAAGGCACTCGAGAAATCTGATTCACGTTGAAAAGTTTGCAGCGACATCTTTATGTTATACTCCGGGGCGGGGGACGCCGCATGGACTTTAGAAAGAGTGCTCCAGTTTAACTTTAAACCCTCTCGAACGCTGAAACGTGCGCAGAAACCTAAACTATCAGGCACGTTTCCCGCTCTACGCCAGCGGCGATAGTGAGCATTTCGCAGACGGGAACCAAATCATAAATGTCTCAGCGTGCCGACCCGCTCCTGCATACCAAACAAGTGTCGCGGCATCGCTGAAAAGCTACGGGACCGAAAGTATAGTAGGAGCCATTTCTTTTGGTTAGTGTGGTCATGAGCCTTCTTTACTTTCCACGATTCCTCGAGTAAAAAAAAAAAACGCACCACTACTGTAAGATGTGAGTGCCATTGCAGTGTTATGCCCAAACGCTTCTTCAATGTGTCAGGCGAGAGGACTTGAAGCTCACGCGGAACTGACACTTGACCGACTCGACTTTGGGGTCATCCACGAAGATCCGGTGAAGAGACGAATAGAGGAAACTGACGCAGGACAGTACTTTCGCTGTGGGTCATGTGCGACTACTTTGCTGTGAGCCCCCCTATATCATTTGACCAGTTCTCTTTTGCTGGCGTTATAGGGACGGCGCAGGCGTAGACGCTCTTTATCTCCACGCTTTCAGGAAGCGCGTCGGAAAATAGCTTAACGCGTCATTATCCAACGTCCCGGTGCGATAAAGGTGGCTTACGAAGAGAATCCATATAAACGAAAGCCAAGATCGATGACATCGATCGAAAGCTCGCTTGTATGGAAGGCTATCGATTCGAAGGAGTCAGAGAGGGTGTAGGAGAAGTGGTAGGCGCATAATTAACAACAAATTGAAGGAGCATACACTGCAAGACGATGCGCGATTAGGCAGGGTTGTCTTTCAATGGCAGCTGTCGGAAGGCATGGCTTGAGCTGAAAGCTCTTGTTTTGTTATGTATCGTCAACACAAGACTCACATTAGAGAAAGGAACTGGTTGCATAAAAGAAGATACAACAATCATGACAAGCACAGAAAACGTAAATAAAAGCACAGCTCCAAAATTAGGTTGCAGAAGGGCGCAAGAAGAGGGAAATGTCGTCTGCTTGTCCTCGTCCGCTGGATAGGCTGACAGGTGAGAGTGCACCATTTAAAGACTATAACTAAGATGCATGGTGGCGTAAAAACGAAACAAAAGTTACGAAGACAAAAAAAAAGAGCAGGTATGATGTTGAATAAATGGAGAACAAACGGATGCTTACCCGTATACATATTCATAAGAGAATGATAAAAGAGAAAGCACGTTATCAAGGCTGTGCGAATACGCGTGATATCGACATTACACAAGCTCGTTTCTTGTGCTAGTGGTATGTTCTAGATCACCAGCGACGTAAATTTAGAAGAAACATTCCGCTGCTGTTGAGTATGTAACTAACTGCACAATGCCAAAACCAGGAAAAAACACTTAAGTAGAATTCTTATTTTCGGAACGAGTAAAAGACTTAATTTTAGATTGCCAGTAAGAACTTATAAGGTACGACAACAAGTGTTGGGACCACGCAGTTTCTATTAACGGAGCAAATCACGCTGCTCTGGTCGCGCGCTGGCGGTAAATGTGCGATAAAGGCAGGATTATTTCACCAATGGAGACACTATTGTCTCAAGCTCTTACTCGCTGGATATATAGATCTATTGGGCTGTACCCTTTTCGATCGGGTGGCCGTTCAAGCAACATAGCCGTAACTTGTGATGAAGTACTAACTTAGAATGGTAGCCGCTTGGGCTGGTTGGTACATCGTGACTAGTGCTACAGCGCGAACAGAAGACGGGGACACAAATAAAAACTAGGACGAGAGCTAACTTCCAACTGGAAGTTTGCGCTCGTCCTCGCTTGTCTCTGTGTGCTCAAGAATGGATTCAGTTGGAATATCGGAAACTTGAGCTAGTCGGATTCATGACAAACAACGTCAGACGTGCCAGCACTGACCCACGAGAAAAGTCGGAACAACACAAGCACCGACTAATAAAAGTTTCAAGTGGGCGTTTGTGTTGTACCGGCTCCTCTTTTGTGGCCACATTTGCAGGCCCCGTCTTTCCCCTTTATCCTCTTGGCCACATCTTCCAATATTCCACCACGCTCTAACAAGTTCGCAATGCAGCAACGTTACCAATCTCCAACGCAAGCGTCCCTTTTAGGAGTGCCGGAAATTCCGGTGTGTAGACTTTTTCACTCAAGGCTCCCCGGGCGCCGCCATAGTCCTCTCTGGGCTGTTGTCGGTGCGCGTGACCCCCCAAAATGCACTGCCTAGGCTGTGACGTCGGCTTTTGTACTCTCGTGCAAAAGCCCAGAAAGGAGGAAATCGTTCTCTCCGTAAAAAAGTCCATAGGCGTTGATGCGCACCTGCATGTAGAGCTTGAGGTAAGCGTCCGTGCACTCGTGAGCGTCGTCCGCCCGGTGGTCGTCCATGTGGAACTTGTCGAAGTCCAGCCGCACTCGCTCCAGGTGCTGGGCGTCCTCCATGCCGTAGATGTAGTAGCGGCACACTATGTTCGCCTGGTACGGCAGCGGCCAGTTGGGCGAGTACACCGTACCGTTGGACTCCTTACGGCTCAGGATCTTCTGGTCACACTCTGCGAAGTCATACGAGTTCTGCACGCAATCTAAAGAGAGGGGCGTTATTCTCCTGACTAAGGCCTTTATCGCACCGAAGCAGCAGAAGTAGCAGTTTGCAAGTACCACAACTGGCACGACAGATTAATACTACAGTTGCTTCCGTTTAGTGCCACCCTGTTTTCCCAAGTACCGAACCTGTAAGCATGACAGTCTGCGCACGCACTCGGAGCAACATAGAACGCTACTAGGAGAGTATATACGATCGCGCGAAAGAAGGGCGAAACAATCGTGTCCAAGAAAGAGATAGGGCTCGGTGACCCGAGAAGGCTCGTAAAAACACGGAAGGAGAACGCTGACCCGGAAGGGCCCGGTCAACATTGACGACAACGCAAAAAGGAAACGGGCTACGTACCCGCAGGGCCGCTTTAGATGGCGCTACTCTACAGAGATGTAAGGGCCAAGGCCGAGAAGGAAATGATAGTATTAGCGGATACAATCGAACCTCTTATAACTGCCAAGAATTAGTTCGTTATATTCGATATTCGTCTAAACAGTATAATCTAACAAACCGGAAATATGGCTCGCGCAAGAATCCCAGATACAGAAACACGTTATTGTAGGCTCGAGATCCACTAAAAACGAGGTAATCATTACTCGTGTCTCTGCGGCGTTCAAAACTGTGAATATCAGAACACGAGAGGTTGAAATTACAACTGAATACAGTTTCGTTTGGCGAAACGGGCCGGTGTTCTTATTTGACTGAACGTAGCTCTAAGCGCCTTTTATTCAGAGCACTGCTGAAACATGAAATGAAATAAAAAAAATGAACAAAAAAACTCTCATACGTCACTCAAGAGATGCGCAGGCTAGTGCTGCTGTCACTACCTGATGCCCATTTCTTTCTTTCTTTCTTTCTTTCTTTCTTTCTTTCTTTCTTTCTTTCTTTCTTTCTTTCTTTCTTTCTTTCTTTCTTTCTTTCTTTCTTTCTTTCTTTCTTTCTTTCTTTCTTTCTTTCTCTCTTTCTTTCTTTCTTTCTTTCTTTCTTTCTTTCTTCTGCGCGAGCCTTTGAATGGCACTGATCTAATATTACGAAGCATATGCGTGCATAAAGTTAGCAGGGAAAGACGAACAAAACGCCGTCGTACAGAAACAACAACAACAAAGAATGCGCGGTACTCACCGGTTCCCCGAATATGCTCGCCGTCATTCTTTTTGATGAAATCTGAACGAAGAATGAAAAAAAGAAAGAAGAGAGATACGCACGTTTAATGCAATATTTTCGCACATACGACGCGAGAATGCCGAGTGCAATGCAAATACGGCGAGATTTGGAGAAGCGATCCCTTAAATAGGCGAGCAGCCCTCAAGAAGAAGAAGAGGAGGGCCGAGGCACGAGTCTCGCTTCTCACGGAAAAGTGCCGAGAGGCGGGAAAATGGCTTCCCCGAACCCGTTAGGCAAATGGCTGCAGATTCCATTCTCAGCCGGGAAGGCCTCGACTGTTTGGTAGGCAGGGCTCGCTGATACCGGTGTCTCGCGAGTGAAATGCGAGATCGCGTGCCCGAACAGAATTCTACCGTTTTTCTTTTTATACCGTAAGACTCCATTTAAAATTTTCGATATTCTTAAATAAAAATAGGAGGTGACACACACGCATGCACACAGACACATGTACACGCACGCACACGCACACACATACTAGCACGCACGCGCGCACACATGAACCTGCACACACACGTACACACTCTCACTCACACTCTCACTCACTAACGCACCCATCAACCAGTCATATCGTCGTTCGTGCTTGAAACGAGTCGCGTCCGAGCCACATATCATCCTTACAAATGTAACGGATGAAAAAAATGAACGTTATACTGGGGAACGAAACCCTACTGCAAACTACGCCCAGTTCATTGCTGTGTACCTCAGCGCCCAATAGCAATCAATGAATCACTACTGGGTACTCAGAGTCTAAGCATCCCATGAATAGCATTGCTATTGGGTACTCACCATCCAAGAGGTGCACCTCTTGGCCGCTGATGCACGGTTACCGTATAGAGGAAGCACGTAGGCGTTGCTTTATTAGGCGTATAGATGGCTCGCTCGTATACAAGATGTTGGGTGTACAGGTTGTCCGAAAGCATTGCGCGGCGACAGAGAAACCTCAGCGATTCAACTTCAGCCAGCCTAACTAGTTGCAATGTTATGTAGAGCAGGTTGTAAGGAGTAGTCATTTACAGAAACTCGGAATGCGTGCCCTGTACTCAAGACGAATGTTATACGATGAAATATTTCATTCTAAAGCGTGATTCTTATACAAAGTCATAGACGATAGCTTTAAATAGCCTAATGGCGTTCTTTCATGCCCCTTGTGATAGCGGATTCATTAAGTTAGAGCGGATTTAGACACACAATCAAGGTAACTAAATTTAGGAGGCAGGTAAAAAAACATGAAATTGGGAACCATTGTGTGCCTACGTTGAAGCCCTTATTCGTAGTTTAGCTTTTAAAAACAATGGTATTTTGCCTCGCGACCTCGGGAAACGTGGCTAGGTGCACCAAGCTTAGCATTCACCTTCTGAGAAAACATGGTCGCAAGGATACAGCAAAGTCACTTTCAAACACTTTTCCTCGTGTGTCTGATCTCCATGTTCGGTGTCACAATTTCAGGTATAGTGCTACACCAACTATGAATTTAAGACGACCATATCCAAGTGCGATAACTGTACGACGGGTTTATGCTCGAATACCCTCCTGTGCAATATCGACAGGATAATTCACCAGTTTCGCAACTGTGACTGCAAATCACTTAATGGGCGAGCTCCCATTACTTTGTTATAAAACGGCGTTTTTATGACCCCAGAAAGACCCCATAGAGTATAATCAGCGACGATGCATGGTTTTACCAGCGCCGTAAGTTGGACGCACAAAGCTCGCACTTTTTGTCAGGAAGACGAGAGAAAAAAAGTAAAGCCGTTGCCATGTCTCATGCTATTTTCAATCATCGTTGCCATAGTTTACACCTGATGCGCATTAGCCAGAAATCGAGATCGCCATCTGCGGTACAGCACAGCCAAGGCACAAATGGCCCGAAGAGCTTCCCTGTCATCGTTCGCTCTTTTATACATTTTTACTTCCCCGCGCACTCACGATTACAAATCGATAGATCGATCGTAAGAAAACGCCCGGGGTGTCCACTCTTCTTCGTTTTTACAGCTCCGCTCTCACCAGAGAGAGTGTCAAACGAGACCAGTGATAAACGGTATAAATTGACGAAGTTTTAAAAGTATTGCAGAGACGATAATCACATCACAGTCTTTACCGTCGTTACCATGCGTGGAGGGAAGCGCAGTCGGGAGCAGTGATTTTGGGTAGTGCCTGTAGTGACACTTCCGAGGTGTTGGCACGACTGCCACTGTCTTGTACTTGCACATGCAAGTGGCACGCTGACAACCAATGGAGAGAAAGAAAGACTTGGCTAATAACAGAAAGGCGGAGAGGTTTAATAGACTACATACAGCTTGCTACATTACACACTTGGATGAATATGAGTCAGTAATAGAGAGAAAAAATACGAGCAATTCGAAGGCACGCTGTAGATGCGAATATGAAATGCGTTAACAGCGGTTTTAAAAATAGCATCAAGTCGTGCCAGATTTGACACTGCAAACCTGGATGATTCTGAAGTATCATCTGGTTGCTTCTCGACTGTTATCTTTAGCTAGGTGATGTCAGATTATTTCTAGGTTCGAGGTAAGGCGCAGATAATCACAGGCACGGCACGAATGACGAAACCCCATAGACTGATATACTCGCGCTGAACCCGAGCATACACATCAGTTGGATGCCGTGTCGACGTAAGGATGGATCCCAAAATAAGTAAGTAAGCACTGCTTATTCAACCATAGCAGCAGCGCCGTGTGAGCATCTTGACGCTCGCCAGAGCCAGCGGAACGAAATGATGCGCCTTCAAGCTTGGCAGCCTGGTTTTGTAGCCTCCGCCGTTGACGTAGGCCTCGAGTGACGTTGTGGTGGCGCCATGGCTTATCCGATCGCAATGCAGTGTCATGCCGGGCTGAATGATAGCAAGGTGGGGGCTGCACGGAATCGGGCACATATTGCGCCGCCACACACCTTCCACAGGTCTGATTGATTGATATGTGGGGTTTAACGTCCCAAAACCACCATATGATTATGAGAGACGCCGTAGTGGAGGGCGCCGGAAATTTCGACCACCTGGGGTTCTTTAACGTGCACCAAAATCTGAGCACACGCGCCTACAACATTTCCGCCTCCATCGGAAGTGCAGCCGCCGCAGCCGGGTTTCAAATTCGCGACCTGTGGGTCAGCAGCCGAGTACCTTAGCCACTAGACAACCGCCGCGGGGCTTCCACAGATCTACTGCTACAACAACTACTATGTGACAATGTAAAGGAAAGGAAGAGAAAAGTGCCGCCCGCAACTGTCTATCCTTACGACGACACCTCAACAGGTCGGCACGGGGATGGGTAATGGAAATAAAAGGTATAGGTAAGGGAAGAATGAAGGGATAAGAAAAAAAAGTAATAAGTCGTCGTTCGCATATATGGCTTCCATCGCTTCGGGGGTACTGTCGCAGCTGCCACTGTCTTTCTCGTTCGCTATAGTGGTTCCAAGTGGTAACGTACTCGGAGTCTTCGGATCATCCCCGCCGCTTCGCAGCCTTGACTAACAGCGCTGGATCCACTCGTCGTCGACGCTGACAATCTCGGTTGGCAGCACGCCGCGATTCTCTGTAAGCGGCTTCCATCTCGGCAGTGCGAACCTTCCTCGGTCTCGCTTATGACTTCTGTCATGCCGACACTCGTGCACAGGCTCTTCTAAAGAATATATGAGGGGCAGCGCACGCGGGGTCACCAGTGATGCCACGATATTCGCAGCGCCGGCTCCTTCATTTCTAGTGGACTAGCGGTGAGTAGTCAGATCCGCCCGATTTCTGCGGCACACACCCCTTTGACAGCTTTTTTGTGTGTGTGTGTGCAGACAAGTTCTATACAGTTCAGCTCTTAGACACAGTTTCCCGCTTTGTGCGGCGTCGCCGTTGTGTTATGCCTGCGAGTCGACAGCGAACGTCCGTGCCTCTGAAAAAGGCAATCTGTGTCAAGGCCAGCCCGCGAGTCCGCCTGACGCGAATAACTCAACGGCGTCAACAGGCGACGGCGCCTTTCTGGCGTGCACGTGCAGTGAGTCACATCAGCAAGCGAGCCCGTCGAGTAAACAACCGGCGTCTTCCTGTCTGGCGGCTGACGCAATGCCTAGCGACGTCACTCGTCCTTGGGTGCAGCCACCTGCAGCGCAGCCTCTCCAGATTCGATGAGAAAGAATGACGCGGCCCAGCGGCGACCCCATTGGAGGAGTCCGACCTCACGACCAGCGGCGCTTCTCGTTGGACATTTGCGTTGGACCCGGTGCTTATAAAAGAAGCCCTGTGGCGCGTCGAGAGAGACCCCTTTGACAGCAGACCCATTTGAGAGTAGAGCTATGTGTTAGAGAGAAGAGCTCGGCTCTTCACGTCTCTGTCGGCCCCAGTGCCGAATCTGTAACGCCTCTGTATATATGCTGGACATAAACCTTGTTTAACTCACCATCGTCTCGTCCGCTCGTCTATCAGCTCTGCGCAGAAGCGGTCGCGAGCTGAGAAACCTACGCTACCAAACGGCAGGTGACCTTCCCGGTGGAATTCGAAGCAGTGGCGCCTTCGGGACCGTGTTGGCGTCGCCGTCTTTCGAAACAGTGGTTGCAGCGGTGAAATTTCGAGGCGCCCTTCGTAACGTCGTCGGAGGCGCGCTTCGCAACAGTTGGCATCGCCGGAGTAACCGCTAGAGCGAACGAGTACGAAATAGAGCGTACGATGAGTGTGAACACGTAGTCGGTCGATATTGAGAGCCTTGAACCTCACTTTCTTACTTCGTCACGCGTGCTGGCCCCTCGGTCAGGGCTACTGCGCGTCAAGGTCCATGCATAACTCGTTTCATCCGGGCACCTTAGTGCGCAAGCTTCTTTTCCCCCTTCTCTCTCTCATCTTTGTACGCCACCCCCTTCTCGTTCCCCCCGCGTAGGGTAGCAAACCGGCCACGTGCCTGGTTAACCTTCCTGCCTTCTTTCTTGTTGTTCTTGTCCAAGGCCAGCACTCTCTCATGGGGCGGCTTGCACTCTGCGGCTGGCTTCGGCCTCTCGTAACGGGGCTGTTGTCGATTCCTTGGTTTGCGATGCTTGCAATGCGTAGAATCGTTTGCGCATAGCGCTCTACCGCTGGAAGCTTCTGTGGTAATATGTAACGAATGTTGCGTTGCTACAACTGCGGATGGTTAAAAAAAAAACTTCAAACACAGTTGGCATTGTCCAAACGCAAAACCGCGCTCAGAATTCACATACGGAAGTATTCTAATCATTAGTGAATTTCTTTTTCTACACACAAAAATTTTTTTACTGCCTGTTTAAAGCCCCGCCGCGGTAGTATAGTGACTAAGGTACTCGGCTGCAGACCCGCAGGTTGTGGGATTGAATCCCGGCTGCGGTGGCTGCATTTTCGATGGAGTTGCTAAAATGCTCAGTGTAGGCCCGTGTGCTCAGATTTGGGCTCACGTTAAAGAACCCCAGGTGGTCGAAATTTCCGGAGCCCTCCACTACGGCACTACGTTAAACCCCACATATCAAATCAATGGCCTGTTTAAAAAAAGGACTTCGCTGTTAAAAGTGTGCGGGACACATGGTGTTTCGGAAAAATACCTGGGGTTCTTTAACGTGCACCCAAATCTTAGTACACGGGCCTACAACATTTCCGCCTCCATCGGAAATGCAGCCGCTGCAGCCGGGAATCGAACCCGCGACCTGCGGGTCAGCAGCCGAGTACCTAAGCTACTAGACTACCGCGGCGGGCGAAAAGGCAAGATGTGGTTACGAGACACACCGCAGTGAGAAAATTTCGATTAATTTCGACCTCCTGGGGTTCTGTAAAGCACACTTTACTTTAAGCAAATACGTGTCTTGTAATCCGCCCGCATCGAAATGCTTCCACCGAAACTAAGAATCGAACTCACGACCTCAATACTAGCAGACCTACATTAGCTTATGCTGTTGTTTCACTGGCGTCCTAACGCCACTGATTGGTCAATATTCATTAACTTAAAAAGAAAACGTTTTAAAATTATACCCTTCAGCTATAGATTACCTTGAACTGAGGTGCGAGGAGTTGCTTCAATTTTATTACAGTGATTTGCGTTCGGGTAACTTTTCCCAGTGGTGCATAGTTAAGCGAACAGGGCGCAAAAAAAGAGGGGGGGGGGGAGTCAGCGAGAAAGAAAAAGAATAGAATGTTAACTGTCAGAAACATTCTCGGTGAAAAAATGTACACAAGCAATACTGAATCGCCGCGCCATGGTTGTCTGAGAGATCGTGGATAGTTGCGCCAGCCGTTTGGTGCAAAAAAAAAAAAACACACCTCCTGCAGCTGCACTTAAGAGCACGAGACGGTCGTTTATTTATCTTTTTTTTTGTATGCCTAAGTGTAGGAGACTCCAAGCGATGCCCAGAAAGCGCCACTCTTGTTCAACAACACCCGCTCTAAAAATATTCGATAGAAATAATATTTTTTATTTTATATTTCTTTGTCAGCGTTCGTTCATGCTACGTGGGCTTTCCGTCACTGCCAAATCGGGTGAAGCTTTGCAGATCACGTGCAGAGACCAGTTAAGTAACGCACGCTAAAAAAAAAAGGATTGTAAGGTCAAGTAATAAATTAGAAGAAGCGTTTAGAAGAATCACGGTAGAAAAGTAACCGCGCACTTTTCTTGCTAAGGCATAGCGGCCAGCATGAGAGTAAAAACAAACAAACAAGCAAACAAGAAAAAAAGACTGTATAAGATAGATAGATAGATAGATAGATAGATAGATAGATAGATAGATAGATAGATAGATAGATAGATAGATAGATAGATAGACAGATAGATAGATGGCCAGCTTTTCCAGATATTCTACACTTTGTAAACATTATAACTGCAGCTTTATACGGCAGTCTGTCTGACGCTACATCACTAGAGGTTTTCCTTCCATGCAGTTCTAGCTCAGAAAATGAGTTTTCATGATGACCCCTAAACAGCTTCTAAAATCCCAGCTTACATCCCTAACATGGTTTTAATTACGAGATAAAAAAAAGGACTTCACGATTATGCAAAGCATACGTTCACGATTGCAGTGAACTCGCTTGCACCTAATAGACGCACGCGTTCGAACTGATGATGTGCTAACAACTGTTTCATTGTTTCTCACACGTACACGCAAATGAATGACAGCGGCGCACTAACCAACAACAACAACAAAAAAGGAGCCCACAACCAACTGCTCACATGCACGGCGAAATACAAACATAAGCGCGCATATCGCTGTCAATGTGCGCCTCGTTTGCGCGAGTGGGTAAAAGAGAACACCCGCCAAGCGTCGGTCTTCGCGCTTGTCGGGGCGGCAGCCGCGGCAGGTAATCGATAGATGTCGCTTCCACCGATGACGAGGCGGCAGCTTTCCGCCTCGCGTACTCCCGGCCGCATTCTCCGGAACGAGGGGGCGAAAAGAGGGCGGATGGAGAGATGGGAAGAGGGAATCTGAGCGGTGTTTTTACGCTTCGAATGCGGCGCCGCGAAACGGGAGTGAATTAAGCCAATCACATTTCGGGCACGCAAACTTCCCTCTTCCCCTCTCTCTCCCCGGGCCACCGTCAAACGGAAGAACGGCGGTGCGGTTTCGAATCCGTCCCGAAATTCTTCAGCCCGTACATCGTGCCCTTTCCACAATCCTTTGTTCTTATACAGTGTCTCTGCGTCTTTTTCTTCTGTTTTTTTGTCCCTGTGCTAGCATGGAATTGGGTTGCCCTTTGTTTCACATTTCCCTCACTTTTTTTTTTCCCCAGAAAAGAGGCTTCGGTTCTCGAGTTTTCTGTCGTCGTTACGGCTTTGAATTGAAAAAAAAGAAAGAAAAGGAAATGTGATTTTTATTCCCGGTGACGCGGTTCAAATCACAGAAAGAAACGATACAAAAGTTCTGCCTTTGATGATTTTTGAACTCGCCGCAAGATGAGACGAGAAAGCTGCGCACTCAAGCAAAATATTTCTCTATTTTTTTTTAACGAGCGCATGGTTGAAAGGTTTGTATCAGAAACTGCAAATGGAAGGCTTTTTGCTCTCTTCACGTTCTGTTCATACTCATTCAAATGGGCGAGGACAAATTACAAGGATCAGAATTCACATGTGAGCCGGGTTATGCGACCCTTCCTGCCTTCTGTTACGTCGATTCATAATATGCGTGTCACGCTACTTCGAAATGGAAATCGGAGCGATGTTATAGGTAAGACTGGAGAGTACAGAAAGTGATGACGCATGGGCGCAGGAGCAGGCACCGTTTCGCTTTTAGCATCATGTACGCCAGAAATAGCCTCGCTCTACATTTCACCTAGCCTCAAGCCAGAACGATCAGTCGTAACGCCGTGTTTTGACTTCGAGGCAGAAAAGTAAAAATACAAAGGGAAATCTTTCGCTATTCGCTAAGTGGCATCTATGTTTGCAGTTGACTCACACAGGGCTACATTCCATATCCAGTTCTGACACAGGGCGTGTTGCAAACGCCGAGCAGAATGGCTTGTTTGCGTACAGGAAATTTGCACAAGGAGGTTTCTGAACTCGCATTGGCTCATTGTTTAACCTGGCGTTCGAACTGCAAAAAAAAAAAAATCTGGAACCCGAAAACCATATAAAAGAAATTAATCTTCTTTAGCAATATAGCCACCGAACTTCACACTGGCGCAAGCAACATCGGTCTTGGTGCTGTGCTCGTCCAGTGGCAAGACGGCCTTCCACCCAGCACCTCCACCAGAAAATGTCACGTGATTACAGAACGACCACAACGTCTGTTCACAGGAGCAGCACTGGACGTCGAGCCAAACCGAACGTTAGAGCACGAGCACACCAACCGTCCTCTTCTTCTTTCACACCATGGCACATACTCGTATAGGCATGGCTAAACCTCGTTCCGTGCCTGTGGCAATATGTTGTTGAAGTGCAGCCTCTTGGCTAAGCAGGCGGAATGCGTCACTGATTTAGCCAAACCCAAGTGCGTAAACGTACTAGTAGCAAAGGGCGCGGGTTCGACTCCGGCTGCGACAGTTTCATTTAGATAGAGGCAGATTGCTGCGCTCCTGTGTGCTTAGCTTTAGGCGCACCCTAAATGACCCCGGGCGGTCGAAATTTCCGGTGTCCTCCCCTGAGGTGTCACTCACAAAACATATCAAGGTTTTGGGAAGTAAAACCTCAACACTGTTTACTACATTTCAGTATGAACCACGTCTAAGTAGCCAAAAAACGGAGTTTCTTACAATATGTGATTTACTTTTCTTTGAGGGGAACCAGTTGTTTAGCCTGCTTATTAGTTGCTTATGTTTATGGAGCTGTAACTGAGCCTTGCAAGAAGGCCTCGATTCACCGGCTGTGAATAAAGCAGATCATGCCAATAAAAAAGTGAGCGCTACGTTACCACATTCACCTTAATTTCGTCTTCTCTTTTTGCTTTTCTTTCAGCCCGGAAGTGTAAGACTGGGATCAATTACATACTCACTTCACGGTTCATCAAATGAAAAAAAAAAGAAATATCTTAATATGCCACGCTATTTACGCACAGCCCACAAAATCGCATGGTTGAAGAGCAAAAAAGAAAAAAAGAGGAGGAAAACAGCGAGGACAAATGAGCTTTGAGCAGAAGCGCAGAGTTCGCGAAATCTCCCCCGAAAGGCACAAGTAGCTGAGACAAGTTAGGCTGTCGTAACGGCAGCCCTGAGTCAGCGTTTTTCAGTCTACTCCCATTATTTGTTGCAATGCGTTGCGCCTTTGTGCGTGTTCAACATGACGTCATCTCAATAGGACATACAAGGATGCTAGCGAGCTTTGCGTGTACGTGAAAAGAGAGTGAGGGAAAGAGAAAAAGAAAGCCTGAATAAAGCAGAGAGAATGAATAAGAAAGGTGACTGGTTCGCTACATTACGCTATGGGAAGCGGAAAGGGTAATAGAAGCGAGAGACTATAAGTGACATAGATAGATAGATAGATAGATAGATAGATAGATAGATAGATAGATAGATAGATAGATAGATAGATAGATAGATAGACAGACAGACAGACAGACAGACAGACAGGCAGATAGACAGACAGATAGATAGATAAATAGATAGATAGATAGATAGATAGATAGATAGATAGATAGATAGATAGATAGATAGATAGATAGATAAATGAAGGCGCTACTGAGATTTTTTAAAAGAAACAAACTTCGACAAGCGGCTCTGTCAGTGATGTCGCGTACGGCGGGCGTACCATGGACGAGTCACGGACTGTGTGAGTTTGCTGTGTCATTTGCTGTTTTCCTCTGCCCTTTCTCTGCAGAGTGGGGTAAAACGATACAAAATTTTGAAAATAGCGAGTATAAATTTGTATTCCAGTCGTTACCATTAAACGTCGATGCAGAAACTTTCCTAAGGCATATGTATAAATAAATACGACCGTGTTGCCACCGTTCGGAAGTTTATTACAAAAATAAAATAAAAGAGGCACTATAGGTGTCTCATTTGACCTCAACCTGTTGGTCAAAACGAGACAGCGCGGAAAAAAATTATCTATTCAGTTGTTCCAGTAGAAACACTTGAAAATCACTCCGTGGGTTCTCATGCATGCAGTTCTCATGACCAGTTCTTGCACTGCATGCGTGGATAGAATCCAGACACACACCGGCGCTCAGTTACTCCGAAACTCCTTGCAGTCTTTCTTTGTGCTAACGTCTTTTTTTTTTGAACGCTTGTACTTCATTGGGTTATTTAACGATTGAAATCTACATATGTTCTGACGCCTCTGCTTCATCGGTTTTTGCCGTTTTGACGCTGAACTGCACGAGCATTTTGTTCGTCAGGCGGGCTTTTTGAGGCAATTGATTTCGGACTTTCTATCGTCTACCATTTTTAAAAGATCGGCATGAAAAAAAATTATTGAAACTTGATTTCAAAACGTGCTTGTGAATGACTTGAGTTGGAGATCTTTCCAATTTTTCATGCGTCTGTTGAGAGCGTCCTTGAAAACGAGGAACAACTTCGACGCCGCGTGAATGGAGTGAATTCTGTCATCAACAGCAATCGCAGCTTTTTAATGCCGTTTTGCTGCCAGCGAGTTCTACATTATGTTCTATTGTACGTACAAACTCTGATAAACGTGAATTGAAATATATAATCAGTGTAAGTAAATGGTTCACTAATAAAACACTCCTAAGGTTACTTGACGCCTTTTTGTCGCGTTTTGCTCCTCTGACGTGCCCAAATTAAAAAAAAAATAAATTCCAGTTTTGTCCCGGGCGCCAAATCAACTAATTTTTTGGTGGTAAGTAGCTAGAAGTATAAAGTAACTTCATGCTTGGATCCGAAAATTTGGTTGGGCAGAATTTCACCCCTTTTTGACGGGTCACTAACGCACCAACGCTGGCCGCGTAATTTTTCCCGCGCGAACGCTGGGATCAATCGTCTACTTTTTCGCATGAAAATGTAGACCAGTGCCAACAATTATCGCTGGAGAAGAGAAACAAAGAAAATTAATTTTTGTATTAGCTACAGAGGGCGGTAAAGCCAAAATGTCGCCTTTTGCCCCATGTCTCATTTTATCCCACCCCACTCAACAATCTCCCCGTTCCTGTTCTCACGTGTAGGATATCAAACAGGTTGTCCTAGACTGGTTACGCACATTGTCTTTCCTTTTATATTATTAGACCTTTTCATACAAGATGCAGAGGACAGCCCTTTCCGGCCTCCTTGGCGGCTTTACCGGTGGGCTGCGCGCGGCAGCTGACGCTTTCGGGCGGCAGGCAGAGCCACTCCTTTTTTTTTAGCGAAGTTCCTTATGGCGTGGCTTGGGCGTCCCTCGTATGTAACCACCAGTGGCACATACCCGAAACAGGTATAACACTTGACCTCCAAGGTGGTGCCAGTGAGAGATTTCTTCTGTGCGTTGTTTAACAATAAAAAATAGTGCTCAATGTACATGCCAATGGCTGCTAATGGGGAATGAGAGACATGAGCATTCGGCTTTTAGTCAACGCGCACGCTGCGATCCCCATTAGCAGCCATTGGCATGTACATTGAGCACTATCGGACAAGAAAGGGATGCTACATTATACTCGCTGGGTGTAACCTCCTTAGCTTTAGAAAGGTTTAGCGAGCGTTGAGCCGCAGTGCCATGAATACAATGAACTTGTATATACCATGAATGAACTCAAGGTGGTTAAAAATGAGAAGTAGATACGAAGCGCAAGCCATAAGAAAGTAAAAGCCGAATTCTCCTGTCTCTCATTTCTCATTAGCAGCCATTGCCATGTAAATTGAGCCCTATCTGACAGGGAAAGGTTGCTACGTTATACTCGCTGGGCGTAACCTCCTTGGTTTTCGAAAGGTTTAGCGAGCGTTTGGTCGCAGTGCCATGAATACAGTGAACTAGTATATACCATGAACTCGAGGTGCTTAAAGGTGGGAAGTGGACCCGAAGCGCAAGCCGTAAGAAAGTGTGCGTGTGCCACCTCTCGTTTAATCCTTGGAATGTCCGCTGGATGGCGGTGCTTCTATATGGGGAATATATGATGAAACAATGCGAGATTGTGGTACTTGGAGTGTTGAATAGATGGACGAACGGACACATAGACAGATGCATGGATGGACGCATGAACGGACGCAGGGGCGGCTGCATGGACGAACGCAGGGACGGACGCACGAAAAGACGCACGCACGGACGGGCTGATGGACGCATGGATGGTCACACTGACGGACGCATGGACGGACGGAAGCAAGAACGAATGGACGGACGAATTCTTCACCCCACTCTCCATCATTCACTCTGTGGATAAGCTGCATTTTTTTTAAGAGGCGAAGCTCCTTAACATGGGCTGCGCGTCTCCTGTATGTAGTAGCCATCTATCGTTTCAGTTCTTGGAATGTACGCTGGATGGCGGTACTTGCATATGATGAATATACGATGTATAATATAGAACGGAGACAGTCAAAACTGTTATCCCAGACCAGGTAGGAGCGTAGGCCTAGCTATCAAAATCAGCGACAGTCCGGGCCGAGCGTCTCGTGCTTAGCACTGACAATGTGTGTGCCGAGATTTGCATGACCCACTACAATCATCATTACATATTTCCCCCTCGCTGAAGATGGTGCCAAGTAAGTGTTCTAAGGTGTCGTGAGGACAAGTGGTTCGTGGTATGGTTTGAGGCGATTCACATGTACGATTTCGCGGCCTCGGCGACGCAGGTCCACAGTGGCCGTGAGGGGTTCGATGAGGTAGTTAACAGCGGAAGTTTGTTCTATGACGCGATAAGGTCCATGGTATCGGCTAACAAACTTTGTAGAGGTACCAGGAGCAGCACTGGGGGGCACCCACAGCCAAACAAGAGAGTTGGGCGAAAATTGGTAGTTAGACCGTCCATCGTCGTGACGAAATTTCCGTAGCCCTTGTTCTTGTGTTGTAAGGGTGCGAGCTAATTGCCGACATTCTTCGGCATACCGCGCGGCTTCGGAAAGTGGTGTGCCTTCGGATGAGTCGGGTCGGTAGGGGAGAATGGTGTCAATTGGAGATGATGGTTCTCGACCATAAAGTAAAAAGAATGGAGAAAAGCCTGTCGTCGCTTGAGGTGCCGTGTTGTAAGCGTACGTTACGTAAGGAAGGATAAGATCCCAGTTGGTGTGGTCGGAGGCGACATACATAGAAAGCATGTCGCCAAGAGTACGGTTGAAACGCTCGGTCAAGCCATTTGTTTGTGGGCGATATGCGGTAGTACAGCGGTGAATTACATGGCATTCTGCAAGAAGTTCTCGAATAACATCCGCGAGAAAGACGCGGCCTCGGTCGCTCAAAAGTTCACGTGGAGCGCCATGACGCAGAACAAAACGTTGCAGCAGGAAAGACGCAACGTCACGTGCCGTTGCGGCTGGTAGAGCGGCCGTTTCTGCATATCTCGTGAGATGGTCGATCGCTACAATAATCCAGCGATTCCCAGCTGATGTATATGGTAGAGGACCATAAAGGTCTGTTCCAACCCGGTCGAATGGTCGCACTGGGCACGGTAACGGCTGCATTGGTGCAGTAGGACGGCTAGGATCGTGCTTGCGGCGTTGGCACTCTGTGCAAGATCGAATGTACTGTTGAACGAATGTGTACATGCCGCGCCAATAAAACCGAAAACGTAGCCTGGCGTAGGTTTTAAACAAACCGGCATGCGCACACTGCGGATCGGCATGGAAAGCAGCACATATGCTGGCGCGGAGATGCCTGAGTATGACGAGTAGCCATTTGCGACCGTCAGGGTGGTAGTTGCGGCGATAAAGTATTCCATCACGGATGGCGAAGTGAGAGGCTTGTCGGTGTAGCGCTCGAGATGGCGGGTGGGCGAGTGTTTCAGATAGGTAATCCATCAGAGACGCAATCCACGAATCTTTGCGCTGCTCCGCAGCCATGTTGATGGGTCCTGATAGTGGAAGGAAGTTGTCTTGGATGGAGACACTCGCAATATCAGTAGAAACAGGCGAACGCGAAAGAGCGTCGGCATCGGCGTGCTTCTGGCCTGAGCGATAAATGACGCGGATGTCGTACTCTTGGAGCCGTAAAGCCCATCGTGCCAAGCGTCCTGAGGGATCTTTGAGGGAGGATAACCAGCAGAGCGCGTGGTGGTCGGTAACAACATCGAAAGGGCGGCCGTACAGATAAGGCCGAAATTTTGTAATGGCCCAGATAATCGCTAGGCATTCTTTCTCAGTTACCGAATAATTTGCTTCTGTTCTTGTAAGAGTGCGGCTCGCGTAAGCAACAACATATTCTTGGTAACCAGGCTTTCGTTGTGCGAGTACAGCGCCAAGACCGACACCGCTAGCATCTGTGTGGATTTCTGTGGGAGCGCTTGAATCGAAATGACGCAGTATGGGTGGTGTTGTAAGCAGTTCACGGAGCTTCGCAAAGGCACTGTCGCAAGCTGGAGACCACGCAGATAGATTGCGGTCTCCCTGAAGTAGGTCTGTCAGAGGCGCCATGATGGAGGCGAAATCCCGGACGAAGCGGCGGAAGTATGAGCAAAGCCCAATGAAACTACGCAGCTGCTTGAGAGACGCGGGCCTCGGGAACTCGCGAACAGCACGTAGCTTAGCGGGGTCAGAAAGAACGCCATTCTTCGACACGACGTGTCCGAGAATGGTCAGCTTGCGTGCTCCAAAGTGACACTTCTTCAAGTTGAGTTGGAGGCCGGCTGCAGAGAGGCAGCGTAGAACCTGTTCCAAGCGACGAAGGTGCGTGGAAAAATCGGGTGAGAATACCACTACATCGTCTAAGTAGCACAAACACGTGTTCCATTTGAGGCCTCGTAGGATAGTGTCCATCATGCGCTCAAATGTTGCCGGCGCATTGCATAGCCCGAATGGCATCACGTTAAATTCGTATAAGCCGTCTGGTGTAACAAATGCAGTTTTTGGCCTATCATCCGGATTCATAGGCACTTGCCAGTACCCAGAGCGTAGATCAAGGCAGGAAAAGAACTCTGCGCCTTGTAAAGAGTCGAGGGCGTCATCTATTCGAGGCAAAGGATAAACATCCTTTCGTGTTATTTTGTTTAGGCGACGATAATCTACGCAAAAGCGTATCTTGCCATCCTTCTTTTTAACTAAAACAACCGGCGACGCCCAAGGACTGTTTGACAGTTGAACGACGCCTCGTTTTAGCATGTCACCTACTTGTTCATCGATGATACGGCGTTCAGTTGGCGAAACACGGTATGGTCGCTGCCGTAGTGGTGGGTGATTACCTGTGTCGATCTGGTGGCATACGGTAGATGTGCGACCTAAAGTAGTGCTGTGACTGTCAAAAGATGGTCGGAACTTGTCAAGGAGGCTCAAAAGCTCACACCTCTGTTGTGGGTTTAGGCCTTCGTCGATGACACGGTTGAAAATGTCGGTGGTGGAAGGGTCATTCACGGAACTACAGGAGAGGGCGCTGACTTCCGATGATTCATCAGGAACGTCAAGTGTAGCGATGGTTTCGAATGATTCTATCGAACCAATACATTCGCCTCGAAGTAGCGTAATCGTGAATGGGAACGGATTATTCACAGGCACGTTGGTAGCACCACCTTGAAAAGTAACGAGAGCGGTTGGGAGCGGTGATAGGTGGCGATGAACGAAAGCAGCAGAAGGCGTGAAGAATGCAGTAGCGTCGACGACGGTGGAACACGACACAGGTGCGAAGACAGTAGCGCGTGGAGGGATTTGGGTGTCGTCACTAATGACCAACTTCGCGTCGGAAGGGCGATCGTGCACTGGTAGCGCATCACCAAGGGGACAAAAGGCGACTTCGGCACGGGCACAATCAATGACGGCTTGGTGATGGGAGAGAAAATCCCAACCTAAAATGATGTCATGAGAACAGTGCGGGAGTACTACGAACTGGACTGTGTAGGGCACTCCTTGAATTACAAGTCTGGCAGTACACGCAGCCACAGGCTGCACAGGCTGTGCAGTGGCAGTATGAAGACATGAACCCAAGTAAGGCGTTGTCACTTTTCGAATTGAACGGCAAATTTTTCGGCGATGACAGAAATGGCAGCACCAGCTGCGGAGGAAGGACCTCAGACACTTGATCTCGTATAATAGTCCGTAGAGTAGGGCTAAGCGGTGCACTGCACTCCGGTAGGCCAGAGATGAGCGAGAGTTGGCGGGCGACTTCTTCGCGCACGAAATCTTTGATCTGCGAGAGGAGGACGGGGTCTTGCGAGGGAGTTGAGCCGGACATCGATTCCTGATGTGGGACAGCACGGCGGGTGACGAGACGTTGCCGGCGGAGCTCATCATAGCTTTGGCAGAGCTTGGTAACTTGGGCGACAGTAGCAGGGCTTTTTGAAATGAGCATCTGGAAAGCGTCCTCGTCAATACCCTTAAAAATGTGCTTGATGCGGTCCACCTCTGTCATGTTCACATCGACGCGCTTGCACAAGTCAATGACGTCTTCTATGTAACTTGTAAAGTTCTCACCAGGCAGTTGAGATCTCGACTGAAGGCACTGCTCCGCACGAAGTTTGCGGACAGAAGGACGACCAAAGACTTCGCTGAACTTTGCTTTGAATGCTGTCCAGGTGGGAACGTCGGTCTCATGGTTCCGAAGCCATAAGTGGGCAATGCCACTGAGGTAAATGCCGACAGTGGCCCGTCTCGTGGCTTCGTCCCATTTGTTCAAGACACTCACGAGTTCGTAAGTAGCCAGCCAGTCGTCGACGTCGTGGTCGTCAGTGCCGCTGAATATGGGAGGATCCCGCTGACGGACCGCGCCGGAGCACACGATGGCCTGGGAAGCCATAGGAGGAGGGCTTGTGGCAGATGCAGTGGTCATGCCAGCAGGTAGAGACCGGCTTCGCAACTCCAGGATTGCAAGGAGACCCAGCACCTCCACCAATTATAATATAGAACGGAGACAGTCAAAACTGTTATCCCAGACCAGGTAGGAGCGTAGGCCTAGCTATCAAAATCAGCGACAGTCCGGGCCGAGCGTCTCGTGCTTAGCACTGACAATGTGTGTGCCGAGATTTGCATGACCCACTACAATCATCATTACAGATGAAAAGATGCGAGATGGCGGTACTTGGAGTGTTCACTTGATAGAAGGACGGATGGGCGGACAGAAATACAGACAGACGAACATGGGGACAGACAGGCGGACATGGGGAAAGACAGGTGGATGGACGGACAAACAGACAGACGCGGCCAGCGCATGATTCACGGATTGCCGACAAAACCCTTAGAAGCTGCACTTCACTGAACATCATTCGCTCCGTGGATATGCTGTGATTTTTTTTTTTGCCTACTCTCTGCTTTCCTCATGAGCCACGACTGGTTTGACCAACTCCGAGCTGTCCAGAAGGCCCACGATGCGGCGGTGAGGCTTGGCCTCCCTGTCACAACGTGAGCGCCGCCCGCAGTCTTGCCCCTATAAAATGGGGTGAAGATTCTTCCGGACCCGAATAAAGTTAACTATCTATCTATCTATATCCTATTATCTCCTTACCTCTTCTCACATTTTATTCTTTACTCCCTAAAGCGGTGCCGACACGCTGAAGTGTCCTGATACGAGTTCGCACATTTCTCTTCACTTTTTCATTTATAGCCAGCTATAGAGAGGACTGCTTTAAATATAACTGATATGGTGAAGCAATGTAGTATCTGAAATATTCACATGACAGCGCGAAAAAGACAAAATAAAACAACGAATAAAACAGCCCAAAGCAATTCTCTGGGTAAAAACATTTCATGATGCGCACAGCCTGTTTCCTCATGGTTTAATGCTTCGCGTATATATTCCGTCTCCTTTAGTGCTGACGTCCTATCGAGATCGAGGGAGATACCGTAGTACAAGGAAAACATACAAGATGATCAAGAGGGGTCCCCGCACGTAGTGGGATCAAATCCCGGCTGTGACGGCTGCATTTCCGATGGAGGCGGAAATGTTGTAGGCCCGTGTACTCAGATTTGGGTGCACGTTAAAGAGCCCCAGGTGGTTGAAGTTTCCGAAGCCCTCCACTACGGCGTCTCTCATAATCAAATGGTGGTTTTGGGACGTTAAACCCCACAAATCAATCAATCAAATCAAGAGGGGTCTATTTAGCCATCATCTCTTTCGAGAGGCAATGGGAAAGAACGGAGATCGGTTATGATTTTTTTTTTCGTAATGAAGACGAGAAGATACGTAGCACGTCTAAAAAGAAATCATTTTGCCAGTTTGTTGGGATTCCCGTTTACAATGGCGCAAAAAACGAAACAAGGAGAATAGTACTTCCCGAGTTAGAATACTTATCAGGGGTTAGATATAGAAAATTCGCTATTTTTACAGATAGTTTAGAAAATATCACACAATGGACAGATTATCAGCATCTCAAATTTCCATGGAAAGCCCAGTGGAGTCCGTCAAAAAAACTTGAAATTATAATTTCTAGATTCCGGTGCCGTGTCCCCCCATTAAATTTTTATTTACACAGAGCTGGTCTGACACTTTCCCCCCTTTGTCCGTTCTGCGAAGAATCAGAAACTATTGAACATTATTTTGGCTCATGTCGTAACTATGCATTAATTAGGAAACGACTTTTAGATATTCCATTTGCGAAGCTAGGTTTAAATTTAACCGCAGAAAATGTTCTAAGTTTTGGTGCCTCTGTTTTGGGAAATTGCCACAGAGATGCATTCGATGCGGTGTGTACTTTTATTCAAGACTCTAAACGTTTTTCAACATAAAGCCCTCGTTAACAAATACTAAAAAACACGGGTTGAAAAGTAATTTTCTATTCTGGATAAATCCATGACATACCCAATTAATCGGGTTTGGCAAAACCAGCTGTCTGGTCGGCTCCCAAAATCAAGTTGTAGCTATTAGTATCTACTTTGTTATTGATTTTTCTCTCACTATCTAAATCTTTAGTTTATTTCTTTTTTTTCCAACATACTGTCTTAACTATACAACTCCCCCCCCCCCTTTTTTTTTCGTTGTAAGCAATAATGCAGTTATCGTTCATATGAGACTATTTGTTCTCTTGGCCAATCCCCCAGAGTGGGTACGAGCCATGGATTAAAGGATACAAACAAACAAACAAACAAGGTGCACAACGCGAGCACCGTTTCTTCCAGGATGCCCCCATTCCCCCCCCCAAAAAACCGGGAAACTAGCGAAAACGAAACAGGCAGCTCGCTGGTTTCCTTTTTCGGATATATGAACTATACTCGCCCAACAAGCTGCATCATTTTCCTGTTTGTCTCGCCATCTGCGCTGTGTTATCAAGTATGCACAGATGGTTCCACACTTAAAGGGAACACTTGCATGCGGGTCTGTTCGGATTTAACTCTCTTGCAAAAGTCATTCGCTCTAATCTAAGCAATTCGCTCTAAGTCTAAGCCATAGTGGCCTATATACTTGCACAAGGCTTCTAGTGATTCATAGCTATGACTTCTCTGTACTGTAGTGCCGCGCATGTACACTTGCCGTTAAGGGGCCAGATATATGAAAAGATCTCATCCCAGTGCTCTCTGTAACAGTGGACTGTACTGTGCTTGTACCCCAGACAAAAATAAAGGTCGCCCCTTTTAAAGCCACGACAGCATTTCATGCACATATTTCTCAACATTTTACGCTTCCTTTGATACAACGTTCCACTCGTCTTTTTTTTCCCCCTTCGAGAACCGGCAAGTTTGTGATCAAATAAGAGTGCCATGGGCGTCAGACGAAGACCGGTGCTTTTTGAAACTCCCGCAACCGCAGAGAAAATTACATTGCATGCGCGCAAAAAAACCAATGACAGGCGGACTTGGGGGAAATGGGCTTTGGCTGCGGCTCGCTTTGATTGCGCAACCGGCTTCGTGGAAGGTAAAGCGCAAACCTTTCTTTCTCCTACAATGGCTGTGGCAGCTCTCAGCCCGGAAAAACGAAAGAGAGTGAGAAAATAAGTAAAGAAAGCAGCGTGAAAGAAAGCAGGGCGAGAAAATTGAATGAACAAATCTTGCTGCCGTTTTCCTTTAGCAGGTCATTTATTCCAATTTGTAGAAGCGATTGGTGTCGATGTTTCCTAATATTCTTTTATTTCATATTATCTTGGCGGCGCGCTTTGCGCATTAAGTGCGTAGAACTATAAAAAGCTCGCGGTAACGGTTTGATGATGATATTGAAGTGCTTAAGGTAATTAGCGAGATTAGTGACATAATTATGTTCCTAGCCAGTACCGGAACGTGCGTAACATTACTAAAGAGTCTTTAGTGCCTCCGTACAGGCAGCGGATGTTCAGGAGAACATTGCATAGAAAAACAATTCAAGCATGTATTATAATTCAACCCCTTATAATACAACGGAAAAGCCAGTATTAGCGCTAGGAGTGGTCTGGCAGAGCAGAAAAGGTGCGAAAAAAATACTGTTGGTCACGCCATCTTGAACAATATGCAACAGTGTGACGTCATGAATTTTTATGTCTTCTACATGGGCTTAGATAACACTTTATCGGCAACTAACATCGGGAATCGTATCAGAAAGAGGTAGAAGCGTGTCTTTAGCTCAGTTCGAAATTTTTCACTCAGCCTAGAAGCGATCTCCTGTCAAGCAAAAATACACTTTTAAATCTGTGACGTCATACTGATGCATTGGGACCTGGGTTAGAGTTTATTTAGCACTAAGTACATGCAGTTACCCGGTAAGCGGTTAGGACGAAAAAAAAAAAGCTACCAGAAAGTTGACTAGCCCCACATCTCCATATTTGAAAAGGCTCAAGAAACAAAACGTTATTACATTTTCTTTTATTTTTTAGTTGAAATGTTACCCCAAAGAAACAAGCATACGATTGTACAAGACGTTTTAATCAATGGTTACGTGATCGTCGTTAGTGGGACTGGAATTCTACCGCTGGTTGGCTAAGATAACCATGCATAATGTACGGCCATGCGCGCACTTGTTTGTGTGCGTGCATATATTGTCGCGTTGCCACCGTGAGGAAGGCCGCAGCAAGATAGAGACGCAGTTCATAACTCACTATCGTGTGATCTTGTGTCAACCAAAAAAATGATACTCAATTTGTTGTGCAAGTTGTTATGCGATATCGGCAAATACAGTCGTCGAGCAATCTGCACGTCGGCGAAATGCGTCGGCTTTCATATACGGCCCTCATCGAAACTTCCAGCGTTTAACACTGGGGCTAGCGTTAGCTTTAGAATAAAGTGGTATTGCTTCCTTTTTTTTTTTGGCGTGAAGTTGGATCGAAAGACTAGAATAATCGGGAACGTTCCGAGACATGCTGGCGCAGCCTGCGCAAGGTGTTTGTTAGGCGGGTGACGTGGTGTGTTGCATAAAACTATAAAAGAAGGAAAGCACTTGCGGCAATATGTTTACAAAATTGAAAAATTCCAGGAGTATCTGTAGCCCCCTCCCCCCTTTTCAGGGGCCCAAGCGGCATATCTTGAATCTGAAGAAAAAAGAGGGGGGTTGGGGAAGAGATCGGGGAACACAGGCCCGGTGTGCCATCTCCTGGCTGTGCCCCTACCCCTCTCCCCCCAGTCCCTTCCCCCACCCCCCCCCCCCGCTTTTGGCTTCGCTAGTGCTGAATTACGTCAGCTGCAGAAAGCCGGTAGGGAAGAATGGATCGATGCAACCGATTGAGACGACAAAGGAGGAGGCCGCCACCTTCGATTATTCTTAAACAAATGCATACGGAACCACGTGACTTCATTATCGGAATGTACCCTCCTTCGCACTCGGTTGTGAAAGAATCGGGTTGATCTTGCTTTCAAGATGCAAAACGGTAGAACAGAGAGTGATGGAAAAGAACGCATCCTGCTTCACTGAACGACGTTGATTTCCCTAAATATCCAATTGTCGAAATTCTTCGGAGAGTGCGTGTTCGCGCAAGCGTTAATTTCCAATGAACCATTTCGTAGTTGCCTAAATTGCCACATTTCCTTGAATTTGGAGCACCTACGAAACACCCCGGTTTACTTTCTTTGATCCTTTCTTCTTTATCTTGGTTTGTGGAGAGAAACTCTATTTGCGCGAACTTTTATGGTGAGCCGTGAAGTAGCGTAAAAAAGCATATGCTTTTTACATTATTTGTCTAAATTGCCAAATTTACTTAAATTTGGAGCACTATAAGAAACACCTCGGTTTTCTTTCTTTGATACTTCCTTCCTTATATTGGTTTGTGGAGAGAAACTCTATCTGCGTGAACGTTTACGGTGAATCGCGAATTAGCGTAAAAAAAGCTTATGCATTTTTTTTTCATTCTTTGTAAAACAGATAACCGCGTAATACTTTTCAGCTACATTTTCTTGCTAGTAATATCGTTATCTAAGCTGCCTTCCTTCAGCTGTATGTCGGGCTTAGGAGTACTTCAATTTGTGCCTCGCGTCTGATATTATTGAACCTATCGATTGTGGCCGCCAAGTCGCAATGTTCTTTGCTCTTCTGCAATATTTATTTTCGCACTGAAACTGCCGCACGTCTGAGCAGTTAAAGTAGATCAGAATTTACCCAGCTCCGCGTGTAAATTGTGCTTCTCGTCAAGAAATACATACGCCACACCTTATTGACTTCAGCTTGCTAATTAAGTGGACGAAAAAGCGAAACAATAAGTAAGCTTGGACTCAGGAATTATTATTTGAGTAGCCTTTTGTCATTATGTTTGCCATCGCTGGTTCATTACGAGTAGATAGGGTGAACACAAAGGTATCCCTCTTTTTTATACATTGCGCAAAATTTTATTTCATGTCTTTTTTTTCTCGTGTTCACACACACACACACACACAGAGAGAATAAGGGCGAAAGAAGGGAAGGGAGATTAACCACGGCATAGCCCAGTAGGCAACCTTGTTCAGTCTTGTATTATGTAAATGATGTATTAATGTATTCCCAAGCCTGATGTGATACCCCTATCAATGGGTCTACGAGAACATCAAGTGAACTGAAGTGCCCCGCCGCGGTGGTCTAGTGGCTAAGGTACTCGGCTGCTGACCCACAGGTCGCGGGTTCGAATCCCGGCTGTGGCGGCTGCATTTCCGATGGAGGCGGAAATGTCGTAGGTCCGTGTGCTCAGATTTGTGTGCACGTTAAAGAACCCCAGGTGGTCGAAATTTCCGGAGCCCTCCACTACAGCGTCTCTCATAATCATATGGTGGTTTTGGGACGTTAAACCCCACAAATCAATCAATCAAGTGAACTGAAGTGAAATATTTAGCCTCAGATTTTCACTGTGACGTCACAAATGTAAGTCTTTCTTTCTTTCTTTTTTTATTTGGTACTTTGTCAACCTTGGCTTTGTAAAGCTTCCTGAAACTGGTCTTGTTGAGTTTGTGTGGCTCCTTGCGGACAACGTGACAAGCTGTTGACCACAAAAAGATTACGTGGGACTTTGCAGACGCCCTCAACACAGATATCGTCACAGAACCGTAGTGCGAGAACGTCGAGGGTGCGGCGGCACCGGTATTTTATTTCTGCACGTTTCGTCGCTCAGCAGGCACCGTTCGATGGCCAGAGTGGTGTTTTTTTTTTCAATATGGAATGCTAATATAATAATTATTCTTGGCGTTTAATGCCCCAAAACCACCATATTATTATGAGAGACGCCGCAGTGGAGGGCCCCGGAAATTTTGACCACCTGGGGTTCTTTACCGTGCACCCGAATGTGAGCACACGGGCCTACAACATTTCCGCCTCCATCAGAAATGCAGCCGCCGCGACCAAGATGTGAAATGGTAATTTACTAACGCGATTTAATCCTCTCTGTATATAAACTTATATGGCATGTAACATTACCTAAAAAGCCCCGCCACGGTGGTCTAGGGGCTAAGGTACTCGGCTGCTGACCCGCAGGTCGCGGGATCAAATCCCGGCTGTGGCGGCTGCATTTCCGATGGAGGCGGAAATGTTGTAGGCCCGTGTACTCAGATTTGGGTGCACGTTAAAGAACCCCAGGTGGTCAAAATTTCCGGAGCCCTCCACTACGGCGTCTCTCATAATCAAATAGTGGTTTTGGGACGTTAAACTCCACATATCAATCAAATCAGGATTTCCGCCACCATCGGAAATGTAGCCGCCGCAGCCCGGATTCGATCCCGCGACCTGCGAGTCAGAGCCGAAGAGATAGCAGTTAATAAGAATCAATCGATTGAAAAATACACGTTTTCTCGCGTTATTTTTGCGAGATTCAGATGCCTTTTGTAATAAGAGAGCCGTGCTCCTAAGAACTTCGTGGCAGATAGAAAAGAGCATACATAATGACCTTTGCTTCAGGCACAAACGAAACTTGGCCCCTCTCGGCCGAAGAAAGTTGTATACCTCCGAGACAAACAATTAAGGTTGCCAAGAGGTAAGCCGAGCTCAAACATTGAAGAGCCGTCTCTTCCATTTAGTGATTGATTCCTTGTTTGCCCCCTCAAGCGGACTTTCTTGTTGCTGAGGGTCTCGCTTTCTATATTATCTTGCTTATCGGCCCGGCGCATTTATCGAGCGTGCATTCCTGGGACCGCCATTCGTGCGCGGCGTGCGTGTCGTGATTATCGAGCGGGAATTCATCAGAGAAGGGAACTCGCTGCTGCTGAAACTTCGAGTGAATGAGAGAACAGACAGAAGTATGGTAGGAAGGTAAGCATGGAAGCAAGGAAGCGAGCCAGCAAGCGAGTGTAGTGAATCAGTGGGTGAGCGAACGAGCGAGCGAGCGAGCGTACGGCGTCCGTATGTGGTCGATTAGAAGTAATCACCCAATAGCTCACCTGACCTTTTTGATTTCTGGGCAACGTAAGTATTTTGAAAAATTCTAAAAAAACGCCATGTTTATGAGACTCACTCGTTTTTGGGGCGCGGTTTCTGCATCTGTGAGCGTCATAGCTTTTTCAGATTTGCAGTATGGAGAGTAAATTATGTGAGTAATTACCCTCTGCATTTTAATGTGTCTAGTAATTTTCAAAGTAGAGAATTTTTCTTTTTGCTCGAGACATCAAAGAAAGAAAACTATTGGTCAATTTAAAATTCTACATTAAAAAGAAATCCACTCTCAATTTTGCTGAATATTTTTTAAATTGTACTCAGAAGACTGCGTTATCATGTTCTGGAAAAGCAAGTTGTATCATTTTTATCAGAACAAACTTACAAATTTTCAAACATTGAGTTTTCAGAAGGTGTTCACTATCATGTAAATGACATCTCTGTTGGCAAGAAATACATTGTATGTATGTATGTATGTATGTATGTATGTATGTATGTATGTATGTATGTATGTATGTATGTATGTATGTATGTATGTATGTATGTATGTATGTATGTATGTATGTATGTATGTATGTATGTATGTATGTATGTATGTATGTATGTATGTATGTATGTATGTATGTATGTATGTATGTATGTATGTATGTATGTATGTATGTATGTATGTATGTATGTATGTATGTATGTATGTATGTATGTATGTATGTATCTATGTATGCGTGTTAGAAGCTTCTTTTGACATGCCTAACCTAATTTTTATCACTACTTCGTTCCCTACCTAATTCCTTTCTTGTTTTTCTGACTCCCCTTGCTCCTTTCCCAGTGGAGGGTAGCAAACCAAATATTTATCTCTTCAACTTTCCTTGTCAGATTTGTATACATATATCTTTCTCCGCGTTAGCTCGTAAAAGGAACGAGTGAATACAAGAAATGACACCATATCCACGAAGTGACGAAGTAAATGATGATGAACGAGCTTACTTCAGAGGTTAAATCCAGTCTTGAATCCTCCGTACATCCATCGAGTTTCGTGAATTTAACTAGAGGAGACTAGAATTAACTAGAGCGACGATGGGAATTATGGGTAGTACACACATTTGCCTAGTCTTAGTACTTGCGGGTGGCGAATCGTACTTGCGGCCTTGTTTATTGCTGTGTTTCGGTTTTATTTTGAAAGAAAAATTCAACCCCTTTGAACTTCGTGACCTGATTTGGAAAGGTAAGTCTAAAAGAATAAGGCGGTGAAGCGCAGCCGCTGAACATTTGCTGATTTTTGTTTCGTGAGACAATAGTTCCAACTCACGCGAACACACACGGAGCCAAAAGCAGGCCAGTAGTTCGAAGATTAGAGAAATCAATGTACAACCCATCATTCTCATGTTCGCTGAAGGGCCGTGCGTTGCAGCTCTCATAGACACTAGCGCCAGAGTTCCCTCTAGTGTATATGAGGAAACTCTATTCATCCATCCACTCGGCCATCATACAAAGACGGGCGCTATCAGGTGTAGTGACGGTTATTATTATTATTATTATTATTATTATTATTATTATTATTATTATTATTATTATTCTAACGAAGGTTCATTGTAGCGCCTGCCCCCCCTTACTCCGCGAAAATCGGCGCATTCGACCGGAAGTCGCATGCGCCCCGTGCCTTGGAACGGTGCCAACTATGGGCGCGCCAACAGAGGCCAGTCGCGTCGATTGCGCCTCGCGTCGAAGCTCGCGTATTGCTATAGAGTAGCGTCACTTGCCCAGCGTGCCCTCCCATGCAAGAATAGAGACGCGCGCATGGCGTTCCATTCTGACCCTGTCACTTGCTCTAGAAGGAGCGTGGATACTAAGGCAGAATGGATGGACCAGGCTCGAGCGTAAGGAACAGGTTCCTAAAAGCATGCGGTCCTCACCGAGGTTGACGAACTTCTCGCCGAACTCGAACCATCCGGCGAAGCCCCTGTTCTGGCTGTCGGCCATGCGTCGCAGCGTGGTGAACTTGACGTAGAGGTTGGAGGCCGACGAGTAGACGACCAGGTTGCGCTGCTGCCCGCAGTAGGTGCCGATGAGCGTGTCCTCGCTCGAGTTGCCGTCGTATATCTTCACGTAGTCGAAAGGACAACTGCGTCACGAGAGAACAGTTGGCCCGACTCTGCAGTATGGGAACTCCTACAGGTCGCTGGAGGAACACATCATGTCACTGACAGCGGGTTCCATGACCGTAATTGTACTGCACAGTTGTGAACATTATTAGAGGGAACACCGTATTCATGTTTATACATTTACTTCCAAAGTACTGGTACGAATATGACGTATTGAATGGCAAGTAACACCTTTCAGCTTGAGCGTTTACTGTTACCAATGCCTGTTTTTATAGCGACATTGGCTTCGACGCCTACCAACTGCGTTTTGCCGCCATAATTTCTAGCACGTAATTTCAGTGGTCCCCCAAGTTATATTTATCCTGATTAACCTCTCTTATTCACATCCTTCAGTGATCCGCTATGCTTATTCCTTAATCATTTCAGAGAATACATTTATTACACGAGCGACAAGACAAAAGGAGGTCACAGATGTAATGATACACAGTTTGCACTAGGCTGGGGTGTCAGCCATCTTCTTTATTTCTAACACCCTCTTCCTCTCCGTCTTCCTCCAGCCCTGCCTAACGTCCACGTACAACAGACATCTCCACTTCATGTTGAGCCCGCCTGGCTGTAGGGAGCGTCACTGTACTTATACACGAAAAGAAACTGTATAGGTGTTCGCAGTACTTACATGTACTGCACGGGAACTCGACGTCAATTGTGTGAAACTCCACAGTTTCAAATACAAAACAACGGAAACATCGCGAATGAAGGAGTGCAGACACCCACTGAGAGCCACCGTAGAAGAGGTCGAAGTCCAGGAACTCAAGGCGCACTCGCTGTCCGCGGCTGCCCAGGAATCGGTAGCGGCACTGGAGGTTCTTGGGATACACGCCCGGGTAGGTGGGGGAGAAGAAGTCGCCCTCGCGCTTCTGGTCGCCGTAGATGGTGAAGCTGCACACCGAGTTGGGCTCCGGCTTGCCAATCAGGAAGCGCGCTGCAATCAAAGGGATACAGGGAGGGGCACGGGAAAGGCTTGTGAGAATAAGCGCGAAATACCTGTGAGATCAGGCCTGAAACTATATGGCTACTTTTGCTGGCTCCAGCTATGAGAGACACACTTGTTTCTCATGCAACACGTCGGCCCGAAATCTAATTAGGTTTTCTGAATATTCGAAGTCTTCTAATATATAAAGCTAGCACGAATTGGAGGGTTCAAGTACAAACGAAGAGTTATATAGGGTACATACGATATCGAAACAAAGGTTTACTTAAGGGCCAATCAGCTGTCCGGATCTATCATGCAAATCAAATAAAGTAGTCCATCGGAAGAGCAGGTGGTTTCATTATGAACAACTGGGCTCGCCGCACCACCTGGTTGAGAGAGCCTTAACAACGCACTTCTCTGTGCGTGGCCTCCTAGATTCGCCTCGACTGTGCAATGCAACTGTGCAACGAAACACAATGCTAAACCGGAGAATTCAAGAGGGCCCACGAACTACCTTAGCACTCTTATTGGAGACCTAAATATTGGGGTTGTCTTGAATATTATTTTTTCTTTAGGCACTGATGGCAGCCTAATGAGACGAAAAATAACAGACATTTTTAGAGAACATCACTCTGCCGTCAGGAATTCTGCTTGCTGGAATATAGCCCCACGTTGCAGGCATTGCAAACGCTATCACCTGTTCTACCAAACTGAAGCGCTATTCGAAAATAGAAATCAAGCAAGCCGAGAGATAGTCATCGCATATAGGATGCACATGGATCCCGCCTCGTGTGTTAGTTAACATCTGTCCCCTGCGTCAAGAAAGAAACATAATTTACAGTACTGAATGTCCCGATTTACCGATACTCTTGCTTATCTATAGTGATCTAAGTCATTTCTACGTGACCTAACTCTCTTATTACGTGACCACATGACCTTATTCACTCCGTGGCACTATTAGGTGACCACGTGACCTAGATCTCTATTGTGACGTTTCAATGCACTAAATGATCAGACGTCAGTTCAGCGCTCGTGTCCTCTTTTCTCTGTATGAGTTGATTTGCACATACCCGTCAGAAATGTCTAATTACCGCCCTGCCCGATTCGCCGTGCTCTTAGGAAATCCAGCATAGCACTTGCATGGTCCCCTTCTCCCTTATTGCTTTTTTTTTCTTGAGCCAATTGATCATGGACCTATGGTCCAACTCATGCTCCATGAGCAGCTTTAGTTGTCAATAACTACTTACGCAATGCTCCTAACAATGTCATTGAATGCAAACAACACCAACATATCGGCACCTAGCACTAAGTTACTCGAAGCGTCTTGCGCGGACATTTCGGATGCCACAATGTCTCACTGGACGTTGACCTGTGGTGCAACGCGAAGCACGCCTGTCAGTACAAATGCAAGACACCACACAAGCGACCCTACACAGGAGAAAAGAAAGTAGCGCAGATAATGGCGAGAGTCGTTACAAGGACGAAGTCAGACGGTACTCTCGTGTCGCCATGCCCCACCACGAAAGTGCCGTTAATATCCCCATAAAAGGAGCCCGCGTTCCCCGGAAGCTGCCCGGGCGACGGCGCGCAATTATCGCATTCTTTCGGTGCGTGTCTGCACGATCCCCTGCAGAGGCACTTCACCACTCTGCGTGCAGCTGCTCAATAAAAGAAGAAAAGAGAATGAGCGTGTAACTATACAGAGCGGCAAAGAGGACTTCCTGCGTGTAACTGCAGGGCAGTCCATTACGCAATTACCCTTGCTGCCTCGTGTACGCAGTAATGTACGGAGGGAAGATACGAGACAACACACGGAGTTGACGCTGCATAGTCCTTTTCACTAACGCGAAGCACATTGAACGCATGAGCTCTTTTTTTTTACTGAGGCCTATGGGAGGGCTTTATGCCCTCCCATAGTAGAGTACCAAGTACTCTAAATCGTTACCATATTTTTCTAAACTCGCACAGAGAGGCATTCCTGATACAAGTGAATGTTCCATGTTGGAGATTCGCAACTTCCATCGATTTGTTTTATTTATTTTATTTACAAGTACCTTACAGGCCTCGCAGAGGCATTGTGGAAGGGGGGTCGATACAAAGTAATAACGAATTGGGTTAAAAAGTCAGTAAGAACAATGCAGTACGTCAACAACAGCAAAAATATGTCCAAGTACAGAAGTAGTCGTATGTATTCCACACGAATAGGTAAGTTTAAAACATGTAAAAGAGATGCAATAGCGTGTTGGACAGATCAAAATGAAGTAGGTCTTCTTTTGAGTAGGTCTTCGAGAGGTTTAACGGGCGCTGTGATCAAGAAGATGTACCGTGTAGTGTAAATGAGAGAGAGTGAAGCGTCAGATAGATAGATAGATAGATAGATAGATAGATAGATAGATAGATAGATAGATAGATATATAGATAGATAGATAGATAGATAGATAGACAGACAGACAGACAGACAGAAAGAGATAGAAAGATAGATAGATAGATAAATATCTATCTAAGAACATAAAGTGGCGCACTTTATGTTCACTCGATTAGACTAAATAATTCATTTTGTTCAATTGTAAGCATCGCTAATTCTGGTTTTCGTTATACTTATTTCATCATTGCTATTTTAGCTGTCATCTATCACAGACAGAACCCTTGCAGTATGGTAGTAGTTACGTGCATGTACATTTGGTATCCAGCAACCACGAGAAATCTTCGTAGCACGCTGCAAGTCACGCGAGCAAGCACGGTATATAGTCGACCACTCTCGGCTCGTCTCTGTGCGCAGCCGTTGGGTGCCGTCTTTCTCATTGGCATTGCACTGTAGCAGGCTGTACACAGACGGTGCTTCCAAGGCGGCTAGCACCGGTAGACGTGCATTTCTGATGAAGGTCCGGCGTATCTCTTCCCCAAGCATTGCATATTTCATGCGCCCGCTTGTCCCTAGCCAGGAGACTCGGGGTGTTCGTTTTTCTTGACGCCTCATGGATAGATTACATGTAGTTTTGTACATGCTGGAGAAACCTACTTAGCGCAGTCGTTCTAACCTCTATCCCTGAAAGGCCGAGATTTATCGACCTGTAATTCTTTTGACTTAACCCCTTCATGCGTCGTTGATTCGCTCTTCTTTCTCCTTCACTGTTCTCTCGAGGAACGCGCCCTGTCCTGGAGGTGTCGCCCCGCCATGGTAGTCTAGAGGCTAAGGTACACGGCTGCTAACCCACAGGTCACGGGATCAAATCCCGGCTGTGGCGGCTGCATTTCCGATGGAGGCGGAAATGTTGTAGGCCCGTGTACTCAGATTTGGGTGCACGTTAAAGAACCCCAGGTGGTCGAAATTCTTGGAGCCCTCCACTACGGCGTCTCTCATAATCATATGGTGGTTTTCGAACCTTAAACCCCACAAATCAATCAATCAATGTCCTGGAGGTGTACTTCTGCCAAAGTTTTCTTTCCATTGCGTGCGCTTGCTTCCGATTGATCGAATGGTACCATTTACACACAGTAAACGTTATGAAGACTCCCTAAAGGCGTGAAAAGTATACGGAAGTTCACGAAAGCTCACTTCATCACTCGTAAGGTGCTTTCGCGTATGCGAATGGGACAGATGCACAAAGAACGTCGCCAATCGACTCACAATACTTCTAAGGTTGCACGCTATGTGCTTACGAAAGGCAAAGTGCGTTTCGTCCAGTTTATTCCTATTCCGTTCAAGTGTTAATGGGGGTGTGTGCGTGTTGAGTCCAGGCGTTTTATATTGCCACATGAAGGAAGGAAGGAAGCAACAAAAAGGGAGAAGGCAGGGAAGGGAGAAGTCAGGGAGGGTAACCAGAAAGACATCCGGTTGGCTACCCTACATTGGGGGATTAGGGAAGGGGACAAGAAAGATGAGAAAGAGAGAAGAGAATGAAAAGAAAAAAAAGGAGAGACTGACAGTGATTTCACTGCAGCGTGTAGAACTCCACCACATGTCAGAGGCGCTCACACAAACCCGTCTTTCTCAAGAAACACAATAGGGCTTTCACTGCCTTATGGGCTGTCGAGGGATGTGGACGCTGCTGTAATAGCACCTGCATAGAAAGAGGCCGATCATCCAGTCACCGCATTGCGTTGGCAAGTCTGAGGCAAATAGAGGACAGTGGCACAGCAGGTGTTCGATATTTTCATTGGTGCTGGAAACATCACATGCCACACTGTCAGCCATTCTGGTTAACGTGGTACAAGCTTTCGTGAAAGCAACTCCCAGCCAAAGGCGATAGAGAAGCGAAGCTTAACGTCGATGTAGGCCTGGTGGAGGCCGGAGTTGTAGTGAAGGGTCAAGTTCGTGTAGTCTTGTACGTCGTATGCTTGGCGTGTTCCACTCAGCCAGTGTGAGACTGTGAGCCAGTTGACGAATCTGCCTCGCCGCGTCCGCTCTTGAAAGCGGAATCGGAACACTGTTCGCTTCTTCATGTGACTTGCGAGCAGCATGATCTGCAGAATCATTTCCACTTATACCACAATGCTTAGGTAACCATTGAAACACAATGTCGTGGCCTTCTTGTACTAAGAGGTGGTGAAGTTTCACGGTTTGGTAGGTCAACTGGTCGTGGCATCCGCATCGTGAAAAGTTTTTGCCAACTCGTGGTATTAAAACTATGCACTTTAAAGCGATGCAGTCATAACATTTTCAAGTTAACCACTCAGGAGCACGAATTTTCGCCGTCAAGTGCCGCGACCACCACTTATCCCAGGTGAAACTGGGCAGCCACGCAGTTCTTAAGTTTCCTTTCGAATACATGCCTCCTCTACACATGGCTTGCACGGACGTCATGTAATTCGATGCATTGGAGCACCAGCGTAGAGCGAAGCGAAATTCGCCAGGCGGGTTCTTTCGTCATTCATGCAAGGAAGCCAATAACGTTCCTGTCGGATTGTTATCACATCCAGACATGTTAATGGCAGCTTGTTCACGTTGCGTTCACGTCACTAAACTCACCACTTAGGAGCAGTACGTTCAGAAGCGGCGTCCATGACGTTAGGAAGGTGACGTATTTGGCTAGTTGGTTTCGCATTATTAAAATACGGTGCTACAGTTACTGGGGTAAAAAGAAGTTAGGGAAGACCCCAATAAATCCTCCTTGGAGGACACACGTTACGAAGGGGATACGACAAGCGCGCTACAAGCGTCCATGACATCACATGCAAAAGGCCTGACCACATGCACCCGCTGCAGGGCGTCAGCGCGTGTCTTTCCTTGACGCGGCGCCACGCCCTTTCCCCATGGAAAGAGAGGGTGCGTGGCTACGCGATGCTGCGCGCCCTTTCTCTCCATAGAGAGAGGGCGCGGAGTCGCGTCATTAAAGCCACGCGCATAGGCGCTGCAATGGTTGCGTGTGGTTAGGCCTTTACAGTACCGCAGCCAGCGCGCCTAACGCCGACTCTAGCGTGTTTACTGTGAGCCACGTAAGTTAGCACGGCCGGTCTCTAGCGCCCGTTCTCCTCGTTCCCGCTTTCACCGTAAATAAAGTATAAACGAGGCCTTCCAGTCAGACGGCAACTCGATAGGCCAGGCGCGAACAAGAGTGAAGCTCAGCCATTACACGCCACATCAGCTCCATCTGGGAGTCCAATATCGCGACGCCCGACAAGCAGGCAAGACGGGATCGGTGGGCGTTGCGCTCCGCCAACGACGATCTGTCATCCATTGTAATCCGCACGCCGTGCTCACCCTAGGTCACGCAACACACGGGGCCTGTTCTTCGATAGGCCACGGTATTCGTGATCGCGCGTTTGGCGGCCGCCTGGGAAAAAAGGGCGTGTACGTATAAGGAAAAAAAGGGGGTGCAAGAAAGAGAGAAGTAAGAGCGGCTGAGGATATGAACGGTCGAGCTCATCGAAGCAGGTGAAATGGCGGAGAACGAGACGACGGAAAAAAAGGAGTAAAAGTGCGAGGAAGTGGGACGAACATACAAGAAGCGACCGCAAATACGTGCGAGAACGGAGGGACGGAAGGACGGCAAATATTGGGAGGCCAGGTGGGAATCGGAGAGGAGCAAGACGATCGGGAAAAGAAAGAAAGGCGGTGGCGAGTACAATCCGAAGACATGATTGTAAAATAGAATTGAGGAAGGAACACTAAACGGGATGACAAAGTGAAGAAAATAAAGACTAAAATGAAAAAAAATTTGAAGTCAGTAGAGGGAAAGAAGGAGAAACAACGGCAAAGACGGGTCAAGTAAAGAAGGCGAACGACGAGGAACGAAATGGGTCGAGGAACGTGAAGAGTGAAGGAATGTCAGAACGAAGCAGAGGCGCGAGGAAGAAAAAAAGCGTGGTCGAAGAAGAGCGAACGGAGTAATGTGAGAAGGAAAGTGAGAAAAAGAGGGAGAGAAGGGTAAAAATGGGAGGAACGGAAGGAAGAAAGGCGTGCCGTGTGGCCTCCAAGTTGCGAAACGGACGCAATAACGTCGGCGGCGGCGGCGTGCTCGTCGTCCGTCTTCCGTCGCGGAGGCGCTATAGTAGACCCCTCTCTACCCCTCTCCACGCGCCGGCATCGTTCGCGAGTCGGTGAAGGACAAGAAGAAGCCGGCGGCAGCGGCGCCGAGTGTGTGTATTGGAAGCAGAACAGAAATAAATTGTTCCATGGGCTCCTACCTCCTCTCCCGATTCGATCGATGAGGAGAGGAGTTGGAGGAGCGCGAGCGCCGCGGGCGACACGACGGCGACGCTGCGAAACGCGAGCGAAGAGTAGCGAGGGCACGCGCTTGAACTTTAGCCCCGTAGGTCTGTCTGTCAGCCGGTGGCGACAGCGACGAGACATGACGCGCGTGAACGCAGCGCTGCTATTGCACGTCGGCGGCGCTTGCCTCGTTTGGTGCAGAGCGAAAGCTCCTTTGTTATATACACTGGGTCAGGAAACGGAAAGGAAGCTCTAACCCCAAAGGCGGCGGTGCCGCATTTGATCCTCGCTGAGCGAGAACCCTCCAGTCGTGGGTCTCTCTGTCACCCTTTATCGTGTAGTGTGTAAAATTTGGCGCGCCCTTTGATGTTAGGTCGAAAACGGAGCGTATAGGACGGCAGCAAAATGGCAAAGTTCTTTGTTTGTACTGCGTACCCCAAAGCCCTGAGCTGCCTACCATTTGAGCTTCTTTTCTTCTTAAAGGAACCAGAGAGTATGAAAAGAAGCCGAAAAAAAGAAAAGCTGTTGAGTAATGCTTTTACTGGCGTTCTGCAATGGCTTTACAAGATACTGTTAGGACATGAGATGAAGCACACTCAATAATGAGGAATGGAATGGGGACTTTGATTAAGTAGCCGCTTCTAAAAAAAGTGTCATTCATATTTTACATTCTATAGCCCAGAAGCGCTATTGGCGGTCACCTTTAGGATGAAGAATCTGAACGCTAGAATATTGGAGCTTCCGTGTGACCTAACTCCTTCTATAGTGTCTAGTGTCAATACCCCAGGCGTTCCTTTGTGATGTTTTATGCCTACTGGGCTTCGATGAAATTAGATTCAGCTGCCGCAATCGCGTTCCTTAAGGCTGTTCATGCATGAATAAGTCCGACTGGCGGGTGCTGTGAGGCCCGTACCGATTTCAACGACTATATTGTTGCAGGGGGCAGTGCGATTTCGAGCTCATGACCGTTTGAGGGGTAGTAGGATTCGCGGTCAGAATAGTGGTTAAGGCCAGTTGCAAAGCAAAAGCAAAAGAACTTTTGTGCATCACAAGAGACTCGACCAGATGGTCACTCTGGTGTCCTACTATACAATCATATACACGCAGGTTTTGTTGCAAGAACGATCTGTGTTTCCTGTAGTTTCCCTTTGTGTCCACGCCTGTAGGCGGCGCATGTACTCCGGGCTGCGCATGTTTCTGTCGTCTATCACTCGCAGCCCCATGTGGTGTTGTTTATCAACTACAGGCAGCTGCTGGTGAGAGTCACATTCGTAAAAAATGGTCCTCTTTTAACGCAGCGCTACATGCAGTTCCTCAAAGTTATCAACTCCTTACCTTTCTTCGCATGACAGTTAACTTAGTTGCGACCAATGCGAAGCAAAAAAAAAAAGTATCTGTTCCTGAGAAGTAAAATAACTTGGCTTTATGCGCCAATGTTAATAATGGCAAATTGCGGGGTTTTACGTTCAAAAACCCAAATATTACTGAGAGGCACGGCGTAAGAGAGGGCTCTGGAAAATTCGACCGCCTGCAGTTCGTTAATTTGCACCCAAACACAAGCACTCGGATCATTTTATCTCCATCGTAATGTGGCTACCGTGCCTGGATTCAATCCCATGATTGTTGGACCAGCAGCCACAGTTAATGCGATACCATGGCGGTTGGTGCGGATGTTATCAATCCACTATGCGATGCAAGCATTTTTTTTTACAGTTATGAAGATTGAATATGGGCTCTTTGTGACGTCAGAGAAAAGCGCGGCATCGGGCGTGGTGCACTTTACTTGACTGTGCTGAAAGTCGACGAACGCGAATGCCGGCAAAGGCGTCCCCGGAAATACTCTTTCGTATTTATTTATTTTTTACTCATCTCGCAGCCTCGAAAGCTGTGAAAAAGGCCACGCGTCAGTGTAATCGAGGTTGGTTGTGGCGTAGCGCACCACTGATATTTGTCTCTCAGGGTAAACAGTTGCAGATAAACGGCAAAGGACGCTCTTAAGTTAAATAGATGGTGGTGGTGGTAGTGGTTAGAAGATGAAAAAAAGGCACCTAATTTCTGCAGCTCGGTCGGGAGCACGACGCAGTGCCTGTTAAATAGTTTGCAGAGTGGCACTTCACTTTTTTCTGCGTGTTCGTAATCTGGAAACATATGGGTCTCGAGAATAGGGAACCACCCCGTCTGGTGCGAGCACGCATCATCGAATATTCGAGCTCAATAAAGTTGATTGATTTGATTGATATATGGAGTTTAACGTCCCAAAACCACCATACAATCATGAGAGACGCCAATAAAGTTGATTCTCTCTCTCTTGACTAGGGCGAGTCGGTACATACTTGGGAAGGACGCAGCGCAACTTGGACGAAGACAAGAGACACGCAGAACGCAGACGAGCATCATATGTCTTCTACATTTCTCCCATCTTCCGCGCTGCATTCATCTGGGATTCGATCCCGTGACTTTCGGGAACAGCAATACAGCACCACAACCACAATACCCTAATGTTTACAAAAAACAAAAAAACAAAACAAATGAAAAGAGAGCGCCAAAACACTTTCCGACTGCTATCCGTGTTTGTTTCTAGCGTATTGTGGTTGGCACAGCTATACGTGAGCGAAAAGAACAAAACAGTCAGCAATAAAGCAAACCGGTAAAGTCGAGGTTGCGGCTTTTACACCATAAAAACCTGTATCAACAACTCATACTAGAAGTGGGCACGATGGCGCACATGCAGTTGCTGCATGGCAACAAAGGCGACAGAGGAACGAAGAACAGCGGTGATAATTTTCCCGCAGCTGTGTGATGGTAGTGTCGTTGCGAAAAGCATGGTTCCAGAGGTGGCATCAGCAAGCAGCACAGCGGTAATTTATGTGTCTGGCCATTCCTTTGTGCGGTTGTGGCATTTTACTTCCAAATAACCTCGACGCCTTCTATCGCCCTCGTGTTCGGGGCTCAAATGACGCAACTGTTTTAGAGTATGCGTCAATAAATAAATAAATAAATAAATAAATAAATAAATAAATAAATAAATAAATAATAAATAAATAAATAAATATATATATATATATATATATCACTCTATGTTTGTATTTACATCTCTAAAGAGGTACTCCATTATGACACGCGGGAGTACGTCCACCCTTCGAAACATGACGCAGTAGATTCTACCCTAACTTCCAGCGCATTAAGGTGAGAAGCCTTTGATGGTTCATACTCGCGGCGTTTGACCATCCGTACGTCCGTGTCCTCTCACGCTCTCTCGCCAATCACGTGATAGCACAGCGGTGCAAGAGGCAACGCTCCTTCGTCAGACGTCTCACTGCAGCAGTCGAGTTAGCGGATGGCTCCCAAGTGGCCCGGTGATGATTCTACGGCAGGAGGTTCGGAGAAGCACGCACGCACGCACGCACGCACGCACGCACACACACACACACACACACACACACACACACACGCGCACAAAAGAAAGACATGAAATAGTCGAATTGCCACAGCTACACTGTACCACAAGGTTTGCAAGGTACCCACTACGCCATAAATCATCATAACTTTTGTGTAGTAGGAAGGAATTCGCTAAGCCATCCTTCGTCGTACTTGGGAGGAGCGTGGTACCGCTAACACTCGCAAAATATTTTGTGCATTTTTTTATGCTGGGGCTGACGATGATGAAGTATGGTGGCTGGAGCTTTAGTAATGGGGTTGGAGCATTCGACAAACCAGTCGGTACGCAATTCGCATTGTTGGACGCCTGATTGTTCCTTGGCTGTTCTGAAGCGCTTTATTACTCTTATTACCATAATTTCTTTCCCGACATCAAGCCTGCCTAGGGTTTCAAGCACCGGCGTGTCTCAGTAGCAGAACACTGGGCTGGCACGTGGAAGACCCGGGTTCAAATTTCATCGTGACCTTGGTGATTTTTGTTCAGTTACTTAGGGGAGAAGCTCCTTAGGCCGTGGGTCGTTCCCTCCTCCGTATGTATGTATGTATGTATGTATGTAGCCACCTCCATAGTTTATGACTTGCTCACTAAATGACGATGTGTGTATCTGTCATTGGAAATAATATAACTAGATGGCGTTAGCGGTTTTCAGAGCATATCCACGTAGTGAATGATGATGAGTGGGGCGAAGTGTCTGTCCATGCGTCCAACCATCGTCTGTCCAATCGGCCGTCCGTCCGCCCGTTCTTGTGTTAGTCCGTCCGTCCATCCGTCCGTCCGCGAGTCTGTTTGTCTCTCTGCCCGTGCATGCTTCCATCCAACCGTTGTTCATGCGTCCATTCCCGTGAGCCTGTCTGTCCGTCCGTCCGTCTGTCCGTCCTCCCATCCGTGCTTCTGTCTGCCCATCCGTGCATCCGTCCGCCTGTCTGTCTGTCCGTGCTTCCGTTTATCAGTGTGTCCGTCCGTCCGTGCTTCCGCCCGTCCTACCATTCATCCGTCCATCCGTCTGTCCGTCCGTGCTTTCGTCATCCGTCCATACATGCGTCCGTCCGTCCATTTGTTTGTCAGGACGCACGTACTGATAGAAACACGTATGGACGCTTCACCCCACTCATCATAATTTTGACTCCATGGATAAGCTGTGATATTTGTGTTATTTCCGTGATAGTGGTTAGGGACACCGGCGGCGGCGGCGGTGGACAACTAAGACCCACGCGACCCTTGTTGTGATCTCATAACGACTTTCAGTGTAAAAGGGACGATCATCCAGTCTCTTCAAGACACACTAGAGTGGCGATCTTGTTCAGGGCTTCTGTGCAGGGTAGCAAACCGGATGCTACAATTCTGGTTGATGTACCTGCCTTTCTCCTAATTTATTTTCTCTTTCTCTTGTTCAAAGTAGGCACACTGGCACGAGACGAGGATAAGAGTTTCTACACAGTTGCAGGTGTCACACTTGGATGAGTCAGCCGAAACAATGCGATAACTGAATGGGTTGGTAAATAACTTAATGCGATAACTGAATGAGGCTACCTAACTGTACGGATGGTGCATGATTAAGATGGCTGGTGCATGCTTAAGACGGGGACAAATAGCACTGGACACAGGATGGTGTAAGAACGATGGACAGGGAGCCACGGTCACGTGAGGTCGGCGAAGCTTGTCACATTAGCACACATGAATATGCCTGCATCACTGTGCTATCGATTGCCCTGCGTATAACTGCAGAATGAATTACCTGTTAACAACGTCGTAAACGCGGTTGTCTGTGTTAGCCAAAGCATGTGACGTGACGACTTCTCGCCTATCTCTGCGCAGATACTAGATTTTTGTTGGTCTTCTGCGCGACGCAGAAAGCTTCTTCATATATTGCATATCCCAGCAATGAACCAGCGCCGGTTGTTAGCTCAGCACCGTCGTCTGTCGTTCTGTTACCATCACGTGTATAGCACTGTTTGTTCCCGTCTTCGGCGGTAACCACAATTTAACAATCAATATGGCGTTCACGCTCAATGTTTCCTGAGAATGTGGTTCGGTGCGCTGTCAGGCAACAGCAATTTTCCGCCGTCCTTTTATTCTCGCCCATTCATGCTTTCGTGCGCGCTTAGCCCATGCGGCAGCGTTGCGAATGGAGCGCCTCATATTTGAAACATACGGAGGCGGAAATGTTGTAGGCCCCTGTGCTCAGATTTGGGTGCACGTTAAGGAACCCAGGGTGGTCGAAATTTCCGGTGCCCTCCACTACGGCGTCTCTCACAATCATGTTGCCACCTGGTGTTCTGTGCCAGTGAACAGTGGGTCAGTTCTGTGCCGGTGAACAAGGAAGACGAAGACGAGCAACTCGTGCCAGCGGAGACGTCCTTCTTGGTCTCTGAGATTTTTGACAGTCGCGTCCCTTTATACGTTCTTTTGAGCTCTTAGCACGTGACAACTGGTGGAGGCGCTGGGTACCCTATGCACCGAACCCCTCCCAGTACAAGAAGCTCCAGCCCCATACCGGTGGTTACGCCTGTTCACCGTGCTAGCCGCAGGATCCGTGGACTGGACCCTGAGTTCGGACTTCTCTCTGAAGAGATGACGGCCCCAACTATTCCAGGCAGCGCCGTCCCAAGCGGCTCCAACCCAGCCGGTATGGAAGGCGCAACGCCATCGCAATATACGCTGTTCAAACCAAAAACGCCGAATCCCTTTCATGGTGCTGTCCATGAGGATGTTGAAGATTGGCTACTCCACTATGACTTCGTTGCCGCTCATAACATGTGGGATGACACAGACAAGCTCCGACATGTCTACTTCAGTTTGAATGACGGTGCACGGGTTTGGTACGAAAACCGGGCAGGTGTGTTCACGTCATGGGTGGACTTCAAACGCCGGCTTCTTGAAACGTATGCAAGTCCCGATCGCCGAGAGCGAGCTGAGCGTGAACTACAGTGCCGTATGCAAATGCCAAATGAAGGAGTAGCAATGTATGTTGAGGACATGACGCGTCTTTTTCGACGAGCCGACCCTCACATGCCGGAAGAGAAGAAGGTGCGTTACCTGATGCGTGGAGTGAAGGAGCAGTTGTTCGGTGGTCTTGTACGCAGCCCCCCCAAGACTACGTTAGAGTTTCTTGCTGAAGCCGTCCTGATTGAAAGCACGCTGCGGCAACGGACCCAGACGTACGAGCGACAAGTGAACTTTGCTTCTGCTACGGACTACATGGGTGGTCTTGGGGCCCACGTCGACTTCTTCCGAGAGCTCATACGCTCCGTAATTCGCGAAGAACTGCAGAAGTTATCTACACCCTCAGCGCCCACTGTCAGTTCTTTGTCCGGCATCGTCCGAGATGAAGTTCAGCAGGCACTACGAGAACCGTCCTGTCAGACAGAGCCGCGGCCCCTAAATGACTTCCCTCGCATGTCGTATGCGCAAACTCTCCTCCAGCCAGCACCACCTTTGGCTCCGCTTCCCACCGCGGCCCCTGCCATGCTTCCGGCAGACCAAACTCTGCGCCAACCTGCACAACATTTCACTCCGCCTTATACCACAGCCCCAGCCATGCTTCAGGCAGTCCAAGCGGGCCCGTACCTCAGTGACCGCCGACCGATTCTGCGAAAATCAGACGTGTGGCGGGCCCCCGATCGACGTCCGCTTTGCTATCACTGTGGTGAACCTGGGCACATCTACCGACAGTGCACTTATCGACAGCCTGGACTTCGTGGTTTTTCGGCCAACTCCCCACCTCCTAGGTTCGGCCAGCGGCCTCCGGAAATCGCTGACTACGTTGCTCAGCAGCGCGGATCAACATCTCGGCACCACTCACGCTCTCCATCACCGCGGCGGTTCTCGCCGAATCATCGCACCTATGCGGGCGTGGCGCAGGGCCGGTCACCTAGCCCGCGTCGGGAAAACTAGCCTCAGCGACCTTCAGGGGCAAGGCCGCTCACACTGGTCATGCTCAAGGCCCCCTATCGACGCGGACTGAAGATACCGACGATACATCGACAACGACACCACGGGCTGATTGCGGAAGAGTGTCCTTAGATATTCCTGTTCTGCTAGATGGTCGCGAAGTAAGCGCTTTAGTGGACACTGGTGCGGACTATTCCATTATTAGCGAAAAGCTGGCCGCCCTTCTCAAGAAAGTAACGACGCCTTGGAACCGAACGCCGATTCGTACTGTTGGCGGGCATATCGTCACGCCACTCGGTATGTGCACGGCAAGACTTCAAGTCCGCGGTTGTACATTTGTTGCTAGTTTAAGCGTTCTCCGGCAGTGTTCTCGAGACCTGATCATCGGCATGGATTTTCTCAGGGAGCATGGTGCTATAATTGACATTCGACGACGTCTAGTCACTTTCGCGACCACAAACGCCACAACAGCTTACGCCGACCCCAGCCACTCCCGAGTGTCTCTTCGCGTCGTCGACGACGCTGTCACGTTACCACCCCGTGCAACTGTTGTGGTTCAGGTGGCGTGGGACGGAGTGATGCACGGTGAAGCAGTCGTAGAAAGCAATCACTTGCTATTGCTGTCTCAGGGTGTCTGCGTAGCGAGAAGCCTTGTTGACCTTCGTGATGATCACTGTAAGGTTTTTGTCACAAACTTCAGCTACGAGCACCGGCACCTTTTTCCTGGAACTGTCATCGCCTACGCCGACCCAGTCGCCAATGTTACCGAGTGTTTTGCTTCCGAGGCCATCGGCACTGTTGAAACGCCTTTCCGCAGCGTCGACATCAATCCAACGCTTTCTGAAGCGAACAAGCAGCGTTTGAGCGAGCTGTTGCTGGAGTTCCACACATGCTTTGCACGTTCATCGAAGATACGTCAAACACCGATAACGAAACACCGTATTATCACCTACGACGACGCGCATCCCATACGGCAGCAGCCTTATCGTGTTTCGCCAACCGAACGGCACGCGATTCAAACGCAGGTTAAGGAAATGCTTCAGGAATGCGTGATACAGCCTTCAAGCAGCCCTTGGTCATCACCAGTCGTTCTTGTGAAAAAGAAAGATGGCACGCTTCGCTTTTGTGTCGACTACAGAAAGTTGAACAATGTCACAAAGAAAGACGTGTACCCGTTGCCCAGAGTCGATGATTCTCTGGACAAGCTGCGACGTGCGAAGTATTTTTCGTCCGTCGACTTGAAGAGCGGTTATTGGCAAATAGAGGTCGATGAACGTGACCGGGAAAAGACCGCTTTTGTAACGCCGGATGGACTTTATGAATTCAAAGTGCTCCCTTTCGGCCTTTGTTCCGCTCCAGCCACATTCCAGCGAATGATGGACACCGTCCTGGCAGACCTCAAGTGGAAAAGCTGTCTCGTCTACCTCGATGATGTCGTTGTGTTTTCAGAAACGTTTGACGAACATCTTCGTCGCCTTCGGAATGTACTCGAAGCCATTAGATCGGCCGATCTCACACTCAAGCCTGAGAAATGTCATTTCGGCTACGAAGAATTAAAGTTTCTTGGTCACGTCGTGAGCGCCGTTGGTGTTCGGCCTGATCCTGACAAAACTGATGCCGTCACCGCTTTTCCACCTCCAACAGACAAGAAAAGTCTTCGACGGTTTCTGGGTCTGTGTGCATATTACCGGCGCTTTATTGAAAATTTCTCTAACATTGCGGAGCCACTATTACGCCTCACGCGTAATGATACACCATTTGTTTGGGCTGACGACCAGCAGACTGCCTTTGCGGAACTACAGCGCCGACTCTCTTCCCCTCCCGTGCTCGGCCACTTCGATGAAGATGCTGACACTGAAGTACACACTGATGCCAGCAATATCGGTCTTGGAGCTGTTTTGGTACAAAGACAAGATGGCATTGAACGGGTAATAGCCTACGCAAGTCGCACACTGTTTCGCGCGGAATCTAACTATTCCACATCAGAAAAAGAATGTCTCGCGGTCATTTGGGCAATAACAAAGTTTAGGCCATATCTCTATGGAAGACCATTTAAAGTGGTGACTGACCATCATGCTTTGTGCTGGTTGACCAATCTACGAGACCCTTCAGGACGATTAGCACGATGGAGTCTGCGCCTACAGGAATTTGATGTCACCATCGTGTACAAGTCAGGCAAAAAGCACGGAGACGCCGACACGCTATCACGAGCACCTCTTCAATCCGCCAGTACTAGCGCAGAAGAGGACGGCGCTTTCGTGGCAACTGTCAGCGGACCGGATCTGATGTCTCATCAACGAAATGACGCCGAATTAAGAATGATTATAGATCATTTAGAAAGTGGCACCGCGCCCATTCCTCGTCAAATGTCGCGAACGTTGCCATCATTTTGCCTACGAAATGGCGTCTTATACAAAAGGAACGCCGGTGCTGGTGACAGATCTCATCTTCTCGTCGTGCCTAAAGCCCTCCGCGATGACGTCTTATTAGCTTGCCACGACGAGCCCACATCTGGCCATCTGGGCTACTCGAGAACTATGGATCGGGTGCGGCAACTCTACTACTGGCCTAAAATGTCTGCCTGTGTCAAACGCTACGTGAAGGGATGCCGTGAATGCCAGCGTCGCAAGACACCACATTTAAAGCCCGCAGGTCATCTACAACCGATCGACCCACCACGTACACCATTTGAACAAGTTGGGATGGACCTCCTAGGCCCGTTTCCTTTGTCTTCTTCTGGCAACAAATGGATTATTGTCGCAACCGATTATTTGACGCGTTACGCTGAGACGAAGGTGTTGCCACGAGGGACCGCATCTGAAGTTGCCAGTTTTTTATGCATCAAATTGTGCTACGGCATGGCGCCCCGTCATATGTCATCACTGATCGAGGGACATCGTTCACAGCGAAACTTTTGGATGATATCTTCAGGTTGAGTTACACAACCCATCGAAAGACCACTGCGTATCACCCTCAGACTAATGGTTTAACAGAAAGGCTAAACAAAACGCTAGCCGACATGATCTCTATGTACGTGGATGTGCAGCACAAAACGTGGGACGACATCCTGCCGTACGTAACATTTGCGTATAACACTGCAACGCAGGAAACTACACGCTTCACGCCATTCCGACTCGTTTATGGTCGAGAAGTTAGAACTATGCTGGACGCCATGATTCCATATGAGGACATCGACAAGCTCGACCAATTAGCCCCCGACATCAATGAGTACATTCAGCGCGCTGAGGAAGCACGTCAGCTGGCCCGTGTGCACATCCGAACTCAACAGTGCGCAGATGCACGGCGGTATAACATCCACCATCGAGAAGTTAATTATGAACCTGGTGACCAAGTTTGGGTTTGGACACCCATTAGGCGGCGAGGTCTCAGTGAGAAACTCTCGAGGAAGTACTTTGGACCTTACAAAGTACTCAGACGTGTGAGCGACGTGAATTACGAAGTGGTTCCAGATGGAGGCTCACCATCATCACAGCGCAAGTTACCACGCCCAGAGACTGTACACGTAGTCCACCTAAAACCATACTTTACGCGGTGATACGAATTTTCTTCTTGTGCCAGTGAACTCTTCGTGTGAACAGTGAATGCCATTTATTTCCGATTGCTGGGCCCAGGACACATTTTCTCTCGTGCACTAATTTGTGTAATGTTTTTTTTTTGTTACCCACTTCGACCCACGGCTGCGCACACTTTTGTTTGAGCATCGGGTCGATGCTCTCTTGGGAGGAGGAGTAATGCCACCTGGTGTTCTGTGCCAGTGAACAGTGGGTCAGTTCTGTGCCGGTGAACAAGGAAGACGAAGACGAGCAACTCGTGCCAGCGGAGACGTCCTTCTTGGTCTCTGAGATTTTTGACAGTCACGTCCCTTTATACGTTCTTTTGAGCTCTTAGCACGTGACAATATGGTGGTGGTTTGGGACGTTAAACCCCACGTATCAATCAAATCATATTTGAAACACGCGTTCACATTTCTTGCGTTCCTGTGAGTACGTGTGCTTCAATTATTGAGAATCGATTAGATTGCTCGGCCGCAAGACCTCACTCACTATTAAACGATAAAAAAAGCTACGCGCCTCCTAATGACTTTCTTCACATGAACATGCCAATGAAGATGTTCATAGCACGTGTCCACCACTGTGCGTCTGATCTTGCTATGCCTTTCTTCCATCCTTTCCCTCTCTATGAATGAATATTTTAGATGCGGAGCATCTAATACTCGAGGCTTGTAGTGTGGCGCCGTCCGCAAGCTTCCTCCTCCTTCTTCCACCATCTGTGCATCCCTTCCTCCTCTACACACCGCGCGCGCTTCACTCCTCCACCATCTGTGCACCTTCCTCCTCTACACACCGCGTGCGCTTCTCCTCTTCACGAACATTCGCTAGCTGTATAATGTAGCGCGCATGCGCCGTCACGCTTCGAGAACATCGGCAGCTGACGCGCGCGCATGCGCCGTTGCGCTTCTCCCCCTTCTCGAACATTCGACAGCTGACGCGCGCATGCACCGTCACCCACCATCTGTGCCGCGCGCGCTTCTCCCCTTCGAGAACATTCTACAATTCTCCTGATTATCCAGTGGACGCGCATGCGCCGTCGCGCTTCGAGAACATTCAACAGCTGACAGTGCATGCGCCGTCGCGCTGTATATATACTCAAGGTCGGCGCTCGCTCGCTCAGTTGCCGCTCGTCGGTTGGTTTGTACGGCGCGTCGACGTCCAAGGTCGCGGTGAAATGAATTCCAACGAATCCACAAACACAATGATCGACGTCCCTTCGACCAGCGCCGCCCTTTCGCATACGTGTGTACGTGTTCACTCATTTAACACCCCCTCCTACAACCACGCTAACCAATTTAGCCATCGACCCAAGTAAGTCGCAATTTAACACCCCATTTCACAACCACGTTAACCAATTTAGCCATCGACCCAAGTAAGTCGCACTTTAACACCCCGTTAACCAATTATATGCTCCGCATCCTCCTTAGTGTTCCCCTGAGGGAAGCTGCGGGCAATTTTTTTCTTTTTATTCCACTCCTGCAGGACAGCCAGCCACACATACACGTTGTTTAATTTCTTTTTTTCTTGGCTTGTTTCTTTTTCTTGCCAACCTGTCTCATGGTTTAAGCTCCTCTTGTGTTGTTATTTCATTGCAGTGCCCACTAACGACCGCACTGATCATTTCGGTTAACTCCCGCTGTTTACAGACCTGACTGAAAGAGGCGAGCTTCTGATTTTCACGCAGTTCTCGGGTAAACAAATATACAAACACTAGGTAGTGACTGTATAACACCTGATGAGGTTTGCGTTTTGGCGCGTTTTCTTTTTTTGACAATCTCTTTTTACAAGCTCCGTAAGCTACTGGCTGGAGGCTCGTTCCACCAACCCATCCGTTCGGTTAGGTAAGGTTAGCTTCGAAGAGGGATCACCTGACGACGTTCGGCAGATCAGCCCTGTTCGTGCACTGGTTTATTTCGTCGTTGTCGGATACATTGGGTCTTGGCGTTTCTTCTTCAGTTTTTGTTTGTGCGTGTGTGTGCTCCACCGAATCGAGATCGGATCAGTTCTTGGTTTCTGGTTAGCGCGAGAATTCGCGAGTAAACAACAACAACAAAAAAAGATACGCGCGTCAGAAAAGTAGCCGAAAAGAAATACGGATAGAGAAATGGCTTGGCGGAAGTGGATTCCCGTGTACGTTATATGCCCTGGAGAATACCGTCCCGACACGAAGTTACGCACAAAAGTAGAGCGGAACTGCGCGCAAGAGCACTCTATCCAACGGAATACTGTTCGTTACAGTATCCGTGAGAGCAGAGTCGCCTCAGTCCGAGTACTACCGTCACTAATAGTGCGTGTCTATGACAATAAGAGACGTATATTACATCACTATGCTTGCATGAAGAATTCACGATTGAAAACAACAACAAAAAAACGAAGTGGGGGAAATGAAGTGAGCATGTGAATAAGCGCACTATTTTGCCGAACAGCTGAAAAGGCTCTGTATTTAATTGCCTTCACTTTGATAGCCAGGAAGCCGATGAGCCTTCAGTTCGGGAAAATTGGAATACGCCGTATTACCAGTAATCAAAGGGTTTTCGCGTACATTCCTTTAGGGATGTACGCGAAAACTTTTTGGTGCTAGCTGCACAAGTTCCGAAGCTACTTTATTGCTCATAGGAGGGAAGGTACATGTCTTAGCTTATAGATTTTTGCAGGAGTACGTTGCAAGTTGAGTTCTTGGCAGGGTTTTACAAGCGCCCACTATTAAATAGGATAGTAGTGCTTGAGTGAAGTTAGGTAGTACCAAGTGGTTCTTGAAGGAAAGGGAAAAATCTGATTTCTGCCTGCCTTGTAGGCGACACAGCTAAGCTTCTCGTAGAGGATGGGTATAAAAAAGAATAGTAAAAAGCGAAGGATATGGAAGACGGAGCACTCGTCACACATGAGTGAAGAAAGAGGAGATAAGAAATGGGAAAGATGAATGACGCGGTCGAAGGAGTCCACGGACAAGGGGGGGGGGATAATTCTTAAATGAAAAGAAGAGAAAAGTGAGCCCCGTAACTGACTCTCAGGGGAAGGACACCTAAACAGTAGCTCACGAGGGATGGGGGTAGAGAAGGGAATAAAACGACAGGATTAAAAGGTATATAGATAAAGAGAGGAGGAAGGAGAGAGTATGGCGCAGGGGCAGCGACATCCAGAAATAAGGAGAAGATAGGAAAGATGGACACGGTCGCAGGAGTCCGAGGACGGGGCACCACTCGGCGAGAGCTCTTGTCGCCGTCAGGAGATGGAGTAGGGCGAGCCCAGTCGGCCAGAGCTGCGCTGTCGTCGGAGATCGCGGGGGCGAAACCGGTCGGCACGAAATCCAGCGAGCGAGTGCGACGGACGGGGAACCACTCGGTGAGAGCAACACGACGTCAGGTATTCGCGGACGGCGGGCCGATCGGTGAGAGCTACGCTAGCGTCGTAGATGGCGGATGACGCAACCGCTCAGCACCAAATCCAGCAAAAGTGAAGTTGATGCTTCGTTCATAGTGACCTGTAGATGTGCATGCGTTGAGAGGTTGAAAAGGATGCGACGCTTGTTTGTGAAAAAAGTGACACAGAAAGTGACACACTTTTTATGGGAGTGCCCTCCTGTGTAACTGTAACTGTAAGAAGCTGTGTAGAGGTAATACAGTGAAACAGGAAGTGAAGGAAGAAGTGAATAAGCACGTAATAACCAGAGAAAGAGAGAGAAAGAACAACAGAGGGAGTAGTCAGGGATGGAAGGAGTAAATTGAAAGAATTACTGGTGGCGCAGTGCTATTGCAGATATCGATGTCACCCACAACCGCGACAAACGAATTCGGAGGTAGGAACGATACGGAAAAAACGCTACAGTATTTAGACATAGTTACACGTTCAAGAACCCTGAGTAGTAAACTTTATAACCCAAAAATCTATACTATGGCTTTTTCCATGTTTAAACAATTTTTTACGTTAAACTACAAGAATAAATAAAAGTGTTGAGAGAGAGAAAAAAATAAATTTACAGAAAGGCAGAGAGGTCAACCAAAATTACAGCATCCAGTTTGCTACCCTGAAAAAAGAATGAGGGTGAATAGCAAAAAAAAGACGAGAAAGAGAGTGAAGAAGAAGTAGACGCACTAAAGGAAAGAGTGGAAGTGCTATAGCCTATTAAATAGACGACTACCAGACATATCGTTCATGATGAAACAAGCGCAAAAATACACACACTCACAGAGGACACAGATTATGGGAGTGCATATTTTGTTATATCACGTTGTTGATGATGACAGGGGAAGTCGAGAATGACGTACATGCGTGTGATGTATTTATTAGTGTTCGCTTTGAAATAAAATTTTCAGTTGCTAGTAAGCGCTTGTCTGTGTCCTCTCTGAGTGCGTGTATTTTCGCGCTTGTTTCATCATGAACCTTTGCCAACACGCCCAACTGGCAGTCATCTTAGACAGATCGTGTCGACATTCGAGCACTGACTATTCTGATAAGGATTTGACGTCAAGGTGGGCTAACAAAGCAGCTAGCGGCAGTTTGTGCGCGCTGTAGCGAGGCATGCAGTGACACAGAAAGCACTTTATAGTTTCCTTGCTACCACAATGATCGCAAGCGGCACTGTCTTTCAGGCGCCACAGCGGCACATATGTCATTCGGGCCAGGCTACGAGGGCGTATTACATGGGACGAATGCGCGTGCTCCGTGAGTAAGGAATAATGCTCAATGTGTGCATGCTTGTACACATTGTCTGGTCCACAATCATAGCGCAGAAATTTTCTGCCACCCCCGATTTCTTGTCGGCGATGAAAGAGTGCGAGGACCTGGAACGGAAAACGCTGTTCCGGAACAGAACGTATAGGCCTTGCATAGTTCCCCATATTTGAGACAATGGTTTATGAGGATATAACAACGCACAGCATTTAATCCATCGTTGGGTCTCTAATTTATCGATGCGCCGTCGTATCTTTTTTTGGATGTGCCGAGGTGTTCGTAGATTGTCTATGGAATAGGTGCGTCGGTATCTTCTTTCGGCACGACGGCGGATTGCACGAACTCCAGGTCGAATTTCAACCCTGTGCTGAAGCATAACCACAGAAAAAAAAAACTCGGTCAAGATTTTGGTCATTGTGGTGATCGGTATCGATAGATGATTTTGAAAAGTACCTGAGCAGATCCAGTTCCTGGTGCTGTATAGCGACTCGTACCCCACACCTTCCACCAAACATGTTACGGGGGAGGAACCGTATACGCAGCGTATATTTGATAAGCAAAAGCGTCCAGCGCTCTTGCAGTCCAAGCGTATGCCGCTCAGTACTTCGTCGTCGTCCTTCTATGCCATCTTCTCAGCCCGTTATATAGTTTTCCTATACCTGACGTCAAATTTCTTTCAGAAAATACGAGAAATACATTCTTTGAAATGGCAACGCTCGCTGACATTTTGTTCACTTCTCCCCACTTCCGAATTTTCACTGTCCCGGTTCATTGCAGGACTACATTCTGTGACTGCGATCCGCTTACGTGAGTTTGAGACTTCTGTGGTAGATACACGCAGCCTCAAGGAACCATATATATACTGCGCCGTCTAAGGGCCGTTTCGCGCGCTTCCCGCACAGCCGCAACACACGTGCCGGCAAACCTGCCGCACCCAAGCCGAAGATCGTCGCCAATTGGCTTATTTGTCTCCCACTTGCGTGCGGCAGGGGTCCCGGCACGTGCGTTGCGGTTGCGCGGGAAGCGCGTGGAATGACCCTGCAGGAGTTCACGAACTCGCCAAGAGCCTCGGACTGGAACACAGTTATGCCGACGGCGTGGCGTACTCACAGGCATCTATGAACTGGTATGTGCCGTGGAAGACGTCAGCGGTGTCGTTCTCGTAGTCGGTGTAGAATCCGATGACGAGCGTGCGGTGCATGGAAATACGCCGCCGGGGAAACACGCGCCCGCAGTAGCGACCCCCGAACGGCGTGCTGATCAGGTCGCTGCTCGGGTCGGCCAGCTCCGTGTACAGGTCCACGTATTCGCGGCTGCAACTGCGAGGAAGCAAAGAAAGAACGCACTCCACGTCACTTACGCAAGGCGACGCTACACGAGTCGTCTCAGCACAAATTCTGAGACAGAGAGAGATGGAGAACTTGAGAAGGAGAGAACTTTAGTTCACGATGCTGTGAACAACGAAAGTTGTTTTCTTTTTTATTGCGAGTTTTAAATTGCCACGTATATGACTCTTTAAAAAAGACGCTTGAAATATTTTTGCAGATCACTGTAATTGATTATGGGGAGTCATAGGACCCAAAGAAAGTTCGCGAGTTTCTTTGAAGAGAGAATCATCATATACGGGCAAGTTAGGGCAAACAAAAAGAGTAACACATATTTTTTTCCTCTGTTAGATATACCCTGTAATTTGAACGAAAGAAGAGCCCATGAAAGAAACTGAGATGAAAGGAGTATACGAAAGCGCGCGCCATAAAGTCGTTGTGACAACGATGTCAGTGTCCGACAAACGCAAAAAACAAACAAACAAACAAACAAACAAACAAAGCCGCCCGCTTCTTCTCACGGGAGAAACTCGAGTAATCCGTCGCAGAGAGCTGTGGGTATGGTGTTAATGTTTCGTAATTGGGAATGGTTTGGGAATGCTTGTTATTTCGTCCTTATTATTCTTATCTATTGAATGAAGGAGAAGTGTTGCCTTCAACGAGTGGTGGGACACTGATGCTGGCTTATGCCCCACTACTGGTCGAAACTACTGTCGCTTCTGTCGCATCTACTCGAGTCAAATGAAGCGCGAAGTCAAGCGAAAGCTAAGACGCCATTGAATCGTTGACTGAATTCCGAACGCGCGCTCCGCCGCTTACATACACACCGCCCGCGTTCGAGGGATATGGGTTAGGGGGAAGAGGTCCGCACAACCACGGCGCATGCTCGGCTTTCTGAACGCCCGGTGGTGTCTTATTCTTAAATGGCTACTGGAGATACAGATTTGCGGGTGTCTATCTGGGCCCATAGAGTTTCCTAAAATGAATCAGAGGGAACTCTGTCGCTACGATCCTCCAGCGACCACGGGAATGATGGGTAGTACACACATTTGCCTAGTCTTCGTACTTGCGGGCGTCGAATCGTACTTGTGGCTTCGTTTATTGCTGTGTAGCGGTTTTGTTTCGAAAGAAAGATTGAACCCTTTTGAACTTCGTGACCCGATTTGGAAAAGTAAGTTTAAAAGAATAGGGTGGTAAAGCGCAACCACTGAACATTTGCGGATTTTTGTTTCATGAGGAAACAGCTCCAAGCCACACGAACACACACGGAGCCACAAACAGGCCAGAAGTACGAAGATTAGACAAATGTGTGTACTACCCATCATTCCCATGCTCGTTGAAGCGCCGTGCGTTGCAGCTCCCATAGACACTAGCGCCAGAGCTCCCTCTAGTGTATATTAGGAAACTCTATGCCTGAGCCGGCACGAGACGCGAGCATGCGCAGTGGGAGCGTGGACGGCGCTGCCGACGCCGACGTGCGACATCGCGCAACCAAGGAAAGCTTCGCATTTATAACACTATCCATCTACAATCACGGCCTTTGGTTTGGTTGGTTCCTCTTTCTTTCCCTCATTCGATTACTCTGACGTATGAGAGACCCCGTAGTGGCCGGCTTCAGATAATTGTGACCGCTTGGGATTTTTTAACGTGCCCTGAAATCCCACAGTTCAAGGGTCTTAACATTTCACATTCATCGAAATATGTTTGTCACGACCTGAATCAAACCCGCGTTCTGTGGGTCAGCAGCCGCCTACTGGCCCAGCGAGGTGACCAGTGTAGCAATGCTTCGTTCGATTCATTGTCTCTAAGGAAACACAGCGATGCAGCAACAGCTGATATACCACCAAGGTAGTGAAACGCTAACGGCTCAGACCTGAAGATGCAGTTCACCACCCTAAATGTGGGCACAGGTTATGATTAAAGACGGACATATAGAAATGTGGAAGCGGAAGAAACAAACATAAAGACAACAACGCACGCATCTACACCTACATAAACAAGTTTAAGAAAAGAAGTTCAAAAAAATTACCTTTAACTGTCTAACCTTTTCAGCGTTGTCTCATACGCGACTTTGCGAGCTTTGCTTTGCAGACAGGCCCGAATCGTCCGTGGCACGGAAGGCTCTGAGAGCGTTGTAGCGTTTCTTGCGGACAGACTTTAAGAAGTGTGATTTATATTCTTCTTCTTATAACATCCTGTCCTATTATATTACTCTTTCCTCAGCACATGGTACCCAGCCTGTCTGGGCACTCGATAACCTCCCTGTCCTTCTCTCTTCCTCCTTCTTGCTTTGAAAAAAAAATTTTTTTCTAAATTATTGCTTCGAAACCAACTTTAGTAGACGGCAAGACTAGCAGCAAAAGGAACACTCAACAGTAATTTGTTTCGAACCCCGCTGACTGACCGTCGCTGAAAGTGTCTTCAAGCACATCGGATTAAGGAAGAATTAATAATCTAACAACAGTAAGTTTGAGAATGAAGCTTCAGGCACGTAATTCTGTGACGCGTTTGCCTTTACTAAGCGAAGCGCTAAGCTTGAATAAATAGAGTGTCCCAACTTATAGCTGCATTAAGCCCTCGACACGCGTTTACCCGTACCACACAATCGCATCTTTTCGGATTAACATTATTGGGAACAGTTTTTCACAAGGCGCACTTTGAAAGCTCGCTGATGCACAGCTACCACTCATTTTCGAGACGTCAATTTTAACGCGCTTTATAACAAGGTCCGCAAACTCGTCTGAAACTTTTCACGCTGACGTTGTTACACGTAAAAGGGGATTCCAGGCGTTTCCCAGAAAATGAGAACGGATGAATTAATAATGCGCGCAAAACGAAAGCACACTAGGTGATGGTCACTGGATTAGCGACGAGGGCACTCGCACGCATGCTAAGCAGAAAGGCCCGACGGAAAGTTCTCGAGTATCGAAGTGCTCGAAAGGGAAGGCCGCGAATGACTAATCAAATAATTTAGTACGACGTGAAGGAAGCCCAGCCGTCTGACCGGTGCTCATTCGCGAGCTCTCGTTTGCGGATGCTATATAGAAAGGGCCCTGAGAAACTGGTTGACACTTCCGGTATAATTTTCGTTGTCTGGCCCACCACAATTTTCGTTTTTCCCCGTAAAACGCCGTTATCGTCTACGACTTCATTTGATTGAGTTTACGTGTTCTATATAGTCTCACCCCTGAGATGCACCCGAGTCACTGAAGCTTCGTTGGAGGAACGTCAGACGCGTCATTCGGAGGTTGTAGGTTCGAATCCTAACAACGAAAAGGGTGCTTTTTCATCCAATTTAATTGCTTTCAATTTACGTCATATTTACTGCACTATACCGTTAAAGGCAGCACTATACCGTTAAAGGCAATAAGGAGCTTTAGAATAGGGGCCCAGAAAAGTTGGGGCATAGCCCTTTGTGTGTGCACGTTAGGGGTCAAGCAGGAGCGAAGAGTTTTCGAAGACAGTCTGCGGCACTTTGGACACTCGCCCTATAATTCTAGGTATCTCTATATAGCATTGGCCGAGAGCTGTCACGGTTCTATAACGCAATGCTTTTGAGGCAGACTTTGGGGCACCCGCTGAATTTGAGAAATAGCGTCCCCAACGCAAAACCTAAACGCTTTTTGGGTCTCGAGCATGGGCAGTGACCTCGACACAATTTTTCCTGGGCCCCTATTCAAAAACCCCCTAACGTCAGCATACGCCTTCCTTATGTGATTCTTAAAGAGAAAAAAAAGAAAAGTGAGTCCCGTAACTGTCTGCATCATAGTGCGACACCTCAACAGTAGCTCACGAGGGAGGGGGGTAAGGATGGAGGGATTAAAAGGATGGGATTAAAAGGAAAATAGATAGGGAGAGGAAGTAGAGGGCGAGGTTCAGGGACAGCGAACGACAGAAAACGACGAAAGTAAAGAGGACATAGGAAAGATGGACACGGTCGCAGGAGTCCGAGGACTGGGTACCACTCGGCGAGAGCTCATGTCGGTGTCAGGAGATGGCGTAGGGGGAGCCCAGTCGGCCAGAGCTGCGCAGTTGTCGGAGATAGCGGGGGCACAACCGGTCTGCACGAAATCCAGAGGGCGAGATACGCCTTCCTTGGCTTAATTGTTTGTTGGGTGCATTTGGTTTTATCTAACGAAAAAAAACTTGTACTTGTTTCGAAAAAGAAGAAGCATTCAAACAAGGCATAAGTTATCGGGGAGTAATTGATTGAACGAGGATTCTTGCTAGATTTTACGTCATGATAAGTTCACTCGCCTTTTTATGATGAGTACAGTGACAACCGTTGCCGTAACTCGCTCAATGATTGAATACTGCTGCTATGATGCAGTGTGATTTTCGTCATTGCTTTGAGGTAGCGTGTGGGTGCGCTAACCTCTACTGTTTTGTTCATAGACATTAGGACTTTGTAACGGAGTTTCGTAGCTTTATCACTGAGAAAGAAAGGAATAAAAACGAGCAAAGTGAAACGCAGGGACGTAGACCAATCTAGAAGAACTTGTAGGCTATGTTACGCTGGGATGGGGGTATCATTAAAAGGTATCATTGTGGAACGCCGGTGTACCATCATGCCCATGACAGGAACTGCCCTTCTACATCCATGTTCGCGCTTTCATGTGACCAAATCGAGTAAATTACATCCATTACAGTTTGTCGATTAAGGAAATTACAATACAACGCGAACCCATATGCCACTTTAAAGCCACTTTTGCAGGGGTGCTTGTGTTGGCGCCTATGATTAACAGGATCGGTGTATGTTTTATGAACGCAGCAATAACAAAAACTTGCCTTAACTGTCTGCGTTAAGTTCGAAACACTTGACTAGATAGCAGTGACGTTCCATAGCACTTGTCGACGCACTGTACAACTTGTGGAAAGACTCTAGTTTCTGTCAGACGGTGCACACGAATATCGCGGTCGCAGTGCTGCTTCAGTTCTTGTGCATAAAACACTTTCTCTCAGTCTCAGTTTAAGGTTATTTTATATAAAGAAAGACAGGACGAAGTTTCCTGGTTGAAAGCTATAATAGAACGCTGAATTACCGCGAAAAATTTTGTTATCAAGTTATGACGTCACTTGGTATAGTCGGGTTCATTGCCACGAAAATGGAAGCGGTAAAGCTCAGCAAAACGTCAACGCGTTTGTGCGCTTATGTAAGCGACGGCCACGAAAATTCAGACATCATTATGACCGACGTAGTACATACATATCTTGGCTTGCTCTTATAATACCGAAAGCTGTAAAACCTGCGCAACCCGCAAAATTACTTTCTGTTTCTAACCGCTGAGCCCTCATAGCATTGCTTTCGTTCTGTATTCTGTTGTGTGTGCCCTAGTTTTCCGGGTGTGCGAGAGAAAGTCGCTGAGCTCCGAAGGATGCGGGGAAATCACCGGGTATTTTCTTCTTTCGCGAAGTTGGGTATATAGCGGCGAGACGAACGCGCTGCGCTGGAATAAATGCGAGCAGTGTTGCAGGCGCTGTTGAGTTTTCGTTCACTGAACGGTATGCAGGAATTGATGAACAACTCTGGGGTATACCGACTTCATAGATTTGTTTGGAATTCATATTTTGCGATTGTAACACGTCGAACAGGTCCTGCAGAATTGAGTATTTAAGATGACCAGCGAAGGGTGAATGAGTAAAGTAAACTAACATGGCAGCAGTTGAACAAGGCTGAAAGACGCCGCCAGGACGAGTCTGCGACTCTGGGCACCCACGAGGATACCATCGTAAAATGACAAAAATTGCTGGAATTTAACGTCCCAGAATCAAAATACGGTTACGTGGGACGCCACCGTTGAGGGCTCCGGAAATTTGGACGACTTCCTGTATTTTAACGAGCACCCAAGGAGAATCACACGGGTCTTTGTCTAAATGTGGCCTTCACGGCTGGGATTCGATGCCATGGTCTTTATTTTATTTACATTTCACCTACATCGCCGTAAGGCATTACGTAGGGGAGGTACACATAATAATTTGACTACATAGTTTCAAACGAAACAGTAGATACAACAAATACAACAGCACTCAAGATATTTTAAGAGAATAAAAAAAACACTCGAATATTGGTGAGCGAAAACAATGTCGCAGTCATGCATTTGTAAACACGCACACGCTTCGAGACAACAAACCATTCTTAGTGGCAGTGATACTGTAGGCATTGTTACAAGGAAGAAAAAAAGGATTCACTATTAGTTTCATTGACGAGATCATCCGGTAGGCGGTTTCATTCCTCAATTTTTTTTACGAAAAAAGAACTACCGAAAGAGTAAGTTTTGTAGCGGTATTCTGATATTTGCGATTGTAACACGTCGAACAGGTCTTGCAGAATTGATTATTTAAGATGACCATTAGTCACTGGTCAGCAGTCGAGTACCATAAACATTAAACCTCCAGGGCTGGTAGAACAAGTGCCCGAAAGAACGCGGTGGCATCTGGCTGCACACCTTCCTTTGTTTTAACACGTTTAGTAAATGTTGTCTTTAACTAGTTAGAACTTGGAAGTAGCTAAATGCCATAATTTTACATTACGAGGTATGCTTAAATTACGAAATACACGAGAGCACAACTTGTCGCGTGCAGTATAGGAACGTGCAGTATAGACCGGTACCGTCAAGCACGTCACTGGTCGGACGAGAAGCGTTCGCGAACACAAGTTCATCGAATACGCCTTCGGATTTGCTAACGATGTGGCCCTTCAAATGTTGCACGGAACTGCTGAAGCACTGCGTTAGGCACATTATTGTTTCAGCTCTGGCCGAAGGACTCGCTTGCTGGACTTCGGGCCGATCGGTCGTGCGCTCGCGCGCTCCGCGCGCTTGCGATCTCCCGCGTCAACGTGGCTCTGGCCGACTGGACTCGCCCTACGTCATCTCCTGCCGCCGACGACCTTCCACCTCCGACGACAGTGCAGCTCTGACTTACTGGACTTGTTCTACGCCATCCACCGACGCCGAAAGGAGCTCTCGCAGGTGCGCCCCGTCCTCGGACTCCAGTGACCGTGCTCCATCTTTCCTATCTCTTCTATCCCCTCGGTTTGTCCTCGCTCGCTGTGGCTTACCACCACACGTCTCTTCTTCTCTTCTCCTTCTTCGGCTTTCCCACATCTTTACTCCTATCCTTTTTATCCCTCCTCACCCCCATCCCTTGTGAGCTACTGTGGCGGTGTCGCTCATGAAGCAGACAATAACGGGGCTCACTTTTCTCTTCCTTTTCCTCTTTTCATAGCCACTATAGCTCTGGCCGAAAATCCACATCGATCTCAGACGGGCTTGCCACTTTAGCGGGCGGACACACACGCACTAGTTTGATCCGCTCGTTGCACACTTTTGGTGAGTGTGTGTGTGTGTGCAATATATGGGATGCACTGGTGCTCTACGGTCAGAATCTGCAAAAAATCCTCTTACTGAAATGCGAACGGCGGAGGAGAGACCCGAAGGAGCGTAAAGTAGGATACTCTGAGAAAGCCAACTGCTCGCTCACGATATGTGAGGTTTGAGATCGCCTTCTCGCCAGTGTTATTTGATTCTGCGATTGTGCGGGGGCTATACATTTAGTCATGGCGTATGACGCCCAAAAGAAACTCACGGGCAGTTAGAGCCGTTTCAAAGGGAATTTCGGAAATAAATTAGATTACCCTGGACGATTTTGCTCTTACGTATACGTTATACGGTGCCCGCAGAATGGTAGAATCTTGGCGTGGTTGCACTGCGCACGGAATATAGAAGCTGCAGCAAATCGGAAATATGTAAGTTGTTACTATACATGTTAAAAGAATACGATCATTAAATTGCCATAAAAAGACATGTTCAGTTACGACACAAAAAGGTGTCGGTGGGACAACTTTATTGAGAGGTTAGGACCACATAAACGGCTGTTCTTCATTTTGTTTTGTTTCTATAGCTTTCCCAGTTTGTGGCCTTCAAAATTATGGATACTTTCTCTCTGGAAAAGCATAGATTAACGCGTAATAAACTCTATAGAGTATAACGAAATGAGACATGAACAAAAAAGAATAACATAATCACGAGAACAGATTCATTGCCTTCCTTCTACCTTTCTTACGCAGAAGAATGGCGGTCATCGCAATATATGTACTACATTTGTTAGCTTGAGGAAAAATGGATGTTGATGGTTGGTGGGGCTGACTATAGATGCACCCCACCACGGTGGTCTAGTGGCTAAGGTACTCGGCTGCTGACCCGCAGGGCGCGGGTTCGAATCCCGGCTGTGGCGGCTGCATTTCCGATGGAGGCGGAAGCGTTGTAGGCCCGTGTGCTCAGATTTGGGTGCACGTTAAAGAACCCCAGGTGGTCTAAATTTCCGGAGCCCTCCACTACGGTGTCTCTCATAATCATATAGTGGTTTTGGGACTTAAACCCCACATCAATCAATGACTATAGATGCATATCATAAAATATAGACTTATTTTATTTTCATTTTAACAAGTGGTCAAGCTTGTTTTCGGAATATAATCCGAGGACTCTCTGAAGCACTTCACTTGTACTTACGTTTTTACTGGGTGCCTGCTTTGTGTTCTCTATTGTACGTGCAACGTTTTTCTTTGTTTTTGTACGACGAAGTTGTCAAGGCAAAACCAAAATTCATCCATATTATGTGTGCAATCGCGTAGTATGGCCGCATGTTTTGTGCCAATAGCACGTTTGTGCCACAGAAATTGGTCAAATTTCACTACCGACTACCAGTCCGTTAAAAATGAGGATTATGATTTCTGGACAGACGTAATTATTTTTTTAATAATACCTCAATGAACAGTTTGTTGAGCAGCGAAAGACGCCCGGGGTGGAACATTTCAGCAGCGCTAGTTAACCACCTGTATTGTGTTTTTGGGCGATGACCTTTCTTTGTTTTGTGGCTTGTAGAGAGAGACAGAGATAGAGAGAGAGAGATAGGGAGAGAGAGAAATAAATAGAAGAAAGAGACAGGGAAGTTAACCTAGAATAACTGGTTTGCTACCCTGTACAGGGGTGGGGAAATAAGGGTGGGAAAGAAGATGAAGATAAAGAGTAAATTAGAAAAAATATTCACATGCACACACATTCAGGGCATTCCGATCACAGTCGTTTGGACAGGCTGGTTAAACGCAAGAAGCGCAGGAGCTCCTTCGCAGCCTTCTTCTGCGACACAAAGTCCTGTCGGTAGCGCAGGATTCTTTCTTCCGAAAGAGTCTGGTTGTCCAGTTCATCTAGTGTATTGCAGAGTGACTGTCTCTGCGAGCAGTATTGTGGGCATTCACACAGAATGTGCCAAGTTGTTTCATCACTGCCACAATGGTCGCATGCAGCAGTGTCAGCCATTCCTACGCGAACGCGTACGCATTGGTAAATGCGACGCCCAACCATAATCTGCACAGCATAGTAGCGTCTAGTCGGTGTAATTCCGGAGGAATTCGAAAACTGAGAGTTGGTCTAAGGTACATAATCGTGCATGGATCAAATGTGGCCCGTTCTATTGAGACGTGGTGCGCTTGCGAGCAAGCATGCGGAATTTCCGTGCAGCGTAAGTTCTGGAGAGCGGAATTGACATTTGATCACCTTCAGTATGAGCAGAACGGGCAGCTCGATCGGCCCGTTCATCGTCAACTATTCCACAATGACTTGGAAACCATTGAAATGCTATTTCAAGCCCTTTCTCAATGAATGATACCATATAACCGACCACCTCGATCGTCCAAGGATACGTCTTTTTGCGTTATCGTGGCTTGATAAGGCAGATTGGCTTAGCAAATCGTATACACGCAAGACGTATTCACACGGGTCATGGCACTCACTCTGGAGAGGATCCTCGCACCCTGAAGCGGGTGAAGTTGATGTCGACCCTCTCGTTCTCCTGCGCGATGAAAGTGTAGATGCACTGTCGAGAATGGCCCAGCGGGTTCTCCATGTGTGGGGCGCTGAAGCTGCCGTTCTTTGGGCCGTCTGGGTTGCTGATGAACATACGGTCACACTCTGCAACGAGAAATGGGGGGGGGGGGTGTTCATGTCACGTGATGTTACCTGGGTCACACAAGCACTGACACTTCAAAACTGGAGGCTTCCCAGCCTCTCTGTTTACGCTTTTTCTTGTCTAGTGAATTGTTATCACTGTTGCATATGTAGATTGTACACCTTTGAAACTCCAGTATGTAGAAAACCAATCATTTTCATGACCTATCATGCGCGTTGCAAACTTATTTGTTTTTTCTCTATTGAACCAGCTACTAGCCACGTAGGCTACTGGTCCAACTAACATGTATATACACGTCTTAAACAAATTTCAATTTATTATTATTATTATTATTATTATTATTATTATTATTATTATTATTATTATTATTCATGAAATGCCGAATATCCAGAGACCGGCGCTGCCGTTTGAAGACGATTTTAACCGCGGCTCAAACATTTCCAAGCAGCGACTGTGCTTGACTAGGCTGCGGATATAATGGCGTGGGTAGCACCACGCTTATTGATTGACAACTTTTCGCATTTGGATGGGAATGATAAAGCAGCAGCCCAGGGCTACGAATACATTGTTGTTGTGTGCATCTGACAAACAGCGCTGCCAGCGCTGCTGCTGTTTCGTTTCTGCTTAAGCAAATTAGGCAAAATCTGCACCAAGGCGGCTTCCCCAATGACGTCAACCATCGTCCCCACTGAAACGTTCCATGTGCTGTTACGACAATCCCATAATTTTTCTTAAGAAATCCACTTAAGAGTCTATGTTTTTCATATATAGTGTTGGTATGTTATTGTAAGAATCTCAAGGAAGCCTTATGAAAAATTGTAATGGTGTACGGAACTTTCAAGAAGGGGTCGATTCCTGATTGATCGTCCACGTCTGATGCCTTGTCGGCATAAATATCACAGCGATTGCTATCTCCCCAAAGACATTGCAGACATTAAGCTTCACGTAAGCAGTGGAACTGCCTGCGTAGGTTAGGGTCAGATCGCAGCATCTGTTTTCTGTACGGATGAAGATCTCGCGAAAAATTTGCGAAACTAAATTGGTTATTTTTTGTTTCAGTCAATCAATCAATCAACACATCAATCAACCAATCCAATCAACTAATTATTCAACCCAATCAATCAAGTTTGTTACCAAATGGGAACAGTGGCTGCGTAATATAAGCGCAACTTTTTACCACTGTTTTATCTTGAAATAAGCGTTGTCATGAAATAAAAGATGCAGGTTCGTTACCATTGTCTTAAAAGAAAAAAAAAGCAAACAAGAACAATTGCTGGTTTTCTGTCCATATGTGACGACGTTTATAGCTCTACTCGACAGCTTTGGCAGGGGTTCTTTTGATGTGACCGTCTTGTTCACCCTTAGCGCTGTTTAGTTTTTAAGTGATTTCGACCACAAGTTTACCCAGTTCACTCGTTGGAAGTTGGGCCATTATTGTTGTTCGTTTCGGGTCATATGAAGCCCCGCCGCGGTGGTGTAGTGGCTAAGGTACTCGGCTGCTGACCCGCAGGTCGCGGGATCGAATCCCGACTGCGGCGGCTGCATTTCCGATGGAGGCGGAAATGTTGTAGGCCCGTGTGCTCAGATTTGGGCGCACCTTAAAAGAACCCCAGGTGGTCGAAATTTTCCGGAGCCCTACACTACGGCGTCTCTCATAATCATATGGTGGTTTTGGGACGTTAAACCTCACATATGAAATCAAAAATTATTGGGTTACATGAAATGCATTATGTGGCAAAAATACAATTCTGAGTACTCCTTATTTTTAACAAGATGTGGGTGCTATAGTTGATGCTTAATGATATTTTTCTTCTTGTGAAATTTTCTAAAGCAGCAGACGAGACACACTGGTGGGTGCGCCCCCTATTCGCAGGGACAGCAGCATTAACCCTTTTTAGTAATTAACGCCTACTCAGGACCCATAACGAAACTAGAATCAGCAACGCACGTTACCGGAACAATGGCATGTTTTCAAAACACATTTTATCATGACAAAACATCAAAACGCCATTGCAGTTTTGCTTGATAGTGCGTGGGTATAACGAGGAAACGGAGTTACAGAAACGGAGTGCCTAGAAGTTTGTTTATCAATCAGAAAACTGCATAGATTTAAACCTGTTACAAGAACGCATGTGGTCATGATTTTTTAAAATACGGTGTTTAGCTGAAAAAAAAAAAACTTTTTCCGCTGCAACATGTACAAATCGTCAAGTATTCATAGATGCTTATTGATATCGTATTCATGAAATACCACTTAAAGTGAATATATCTCCCGCTGATTTCGTGCTTGCTTTTTTCTACGCCAGTGTATTAGAAAATGTGAATGTGACAAGATTTTACTTTTATAATTAACACTTTACTGACTCATTAATATTTTACCACAACATATGATCTCTGTAGAACTTTGTAGCAAAAAAAAAAGCCAGGTTTGAATATTTTGGGGCTTTGGAGCTCTCCTATCTGAAGGTGATACCGGTCATCACTCGCAACACTGTTTCGAGAATAAATGTTAATTTCTCTTTCTCTATCACCTTCAACGAAGCCCAAGAAGAAGGCGGTGTCGTGGCCCCTCCGCGGTTTTCTAGTGGCTAAGGTACTCGGCTGCTGACCCGCAGATCGCGGGTTCAAATCCCGGCTGCGGCGGCTGCATTTACGATGGAGGCTGAAATGTTGTAGGCCCGTGTGCTCAGATTTGGGTGCACGTTAAAGAACCCCAGGTGGTCGATGGAGGCTGAAATGTTGTAGGCCCGTGTGCTCAGATTTGGGTGCACGTTAAAGAACCCCAGGTGGTCAAAATTTCCGGAGCCCTCCACTACGGCGTCTCTCATAATCAAATGGTGGTTTTGGGATGTTAAACCCCACAAATCAATCAAGGCGGTGTCGTGACCATATCGTCACGCACAAGCGTTTTCTCTTTGACGGCAGCGAGACTTGCGCAACACAGCCTCGACCACGAACCTGGCGAGCGAGTGCAAGAATGAAAGAGGCGGCCTGGTTTTCATCGCGTCAAGTGGAAACGTCCCGAGCGTGTGGAGGCGTATAGAAGAGGCCCGCTTTTCACGATCCCGAAATAGAAGCGAGCGTTCTCTTGCGCAAACTGCCGTCGGACGCGTTCTGGCCTTTCGAAGACACGCATTCATTGCATCGCTTTTCGCAACGTTCGCACAGCGACGCCGACGCGCATTCTGAGAGCACTCGTAGTTCATAGGTTGGCAAAAAAGAAAACAAAAAAAATGTGGAGTTCACACAGGCTCGCTGATAAAATGAATTTTGCCTCTAGGACTCACTGAGTCTCGTACTTACCTGTCTTCCTCAACAGAGATCACTCGAGCTGAGACTCTTTCTTAGCCGGATGGAAACCAACCAAAGGAATTCTTGTTCAAGTAAAAAGAGAAAATGGGAGACCGAATAACAGCGCTAGTTTTACTATGAAACCTTTTCGATTAACCACTATATTTAAGTACAATAACAAGTCTACAATTGTTTTTTTTTTGAAAACGGCAAACACTAGTAAACTGAAAGAGCAGATTACAAATATTAATTGTACGTTTCATAGACCCCACAGCAAACATTATGGTGTGGGTTTGTATTAACAGGAAACTTAAGAATGTGCCATCAAATTTAAGAATCATTTTCTGTAGCCATGGTGGTATATTTGCGACAATTGCACATACAATGGTGCGAATATTCACACGTGTTGTGATATGCGCAGCGCGCAAGACTGACACCTTTTTTCTTCTGGCATTTTCTTTGGGTATTGGGCCTTCACAGGATGAGGTGGAAGGGAAGCATAGAGTTCTGCCAAAATATCTAGAGAGGAGACTCTGGCGCTGCGATCGTACAGCGACCATGGGAATGATGGATGGTACGCGTATTTGCTTCGTTTTCGTGCTTGCGGGCCTCGAATCGCACTTGTGCCTTCGTTTATTGCTTCGTTTCGGTTTTGTTTCGAAGGAAAGAACGAACCCTTTTGAACTTCGTGACCCGATTTGAAACGGTGAGCCTAAAAAGATTAAGGTGTTGAAGCGCAACTGACAAACTATTGTCGATTGTTGTTTCGTGACAAAGCAGCATCAAGCGACGCGAAACCAAAAGGAACGTAAAGCACGAAGACTAGGCAAATCTGTGTACTACCCGTGATTTCTATGCTCGCTGAAGCGCCATTTGTTGCAGCTCCCATAGACGCTAGCGCCACAGTTATCTCTTGGGTATTATTAGGAAACTATATGAAGGGAAGAAATAAGAGGCAGGGAGGTCAACGAGACGTGCGTTCGGTTTGCTACCCTGCACTGGGAGAAGGGACGAGGGAGTTAAAGAAAAAAAAAGATAAGAAAGCACCGCCAGGGTATACATGTGCACCTGCACATTGCGCGCTTACTAGCGGCAGGGATAAGTAAAAGGTACGGCAGACAGGAAACAGGAAAGCGGAATGATACACAATTTAAAAAACATGACGCGGAAGCGCTTCACACTGCGGGGTCTGCCGCGTCAACGATCGAAATTGTGTACTGCGATGAAACTTTTATTCATAACGATGATAGTTATAGCGTGAGAGCAGAACGACGACAAAGAGACAAGAAGGACGTGTCGTCCTTGTCTCTTAGTTGTCGTTCTGTTCTCGCGCTATAACTATCGTCATGCCATACCAACTTGCCCAAGTTGGCTCACTTCTATTTTACTCAGAGCCTCGGAAAACCGGGAGTTGACCATTATTTCTTGTTCTTCTCTTCAACTCCTCCCAACAGAGCGTAATTTTCCCAGGTTATCGTTTTCGAGAATGAAGGCGTTTTGCGCGTTGAGTTCAGATATCGAGAGCGGATATGAAGCGAAACTAATTCGCAATTTTCCCAGGCGCGAATGACAAGAGACAGATTGAAAAGAAAGCAGGACAGGCGCTATTTTCCTTTCAAATTTCTCCTTGCCATTTACGCTGTTCACAATCGTGAATGTTTACAAGAATGCCCAACTTTCCACTTTAACGAAGCAAAAGTAAGCCTCTAATCTTGGCTGAAACCGAAGGGCTGATATAGGTACAACTCGCCATCTTTACTAGCTCGCTTTGTAAATCTTGAAATTTTCATTTCGATATATTCGTGAAACGAGGCAGCTGTTTCAGCCTTCAAATGTTTTTAAAAGTATTTTGTTGATAGCAATGACATCTTCCCAGCTCCCGTATACTTTCTGTTTACCTAGTTTCAACCGCCGTGATGGTCTAGTAGTTATGGACTTTGACTACTGATCAGAAGGTCACGGGACTGAATCCCGGCCACATTTTGATGCAGGAAACATGGTACGCGTACTGAGATTTAGTCGCACGTTAAAGAAACCCAGCTGGTAAAACATTTGAAAGCCCTCCGCTTACGGCGTCTCTCAAAGTCCTGTCCTAAGACTTTGAGGCGCAAAACCCTAACAATTATCATTAGTATTGTTTATCGGTCTGCACTATCCTGCCTTAAGAGCCTGGCGCGTGTTTTAGTGCTCTAAAGAGCCCAGTAGTGGAACTTTCTGCTACCATTACAAGTGGCAGAGTATCGTCAACTGAGCAGAAAAGCCACATGGGACGTCATACCACGACCTAAAATTAAACGAAAGCGAATGGTTCTGCTTGACGTTACACGAATGTAGCTTTTTTTTCAGTCTCAGTGGTTGTACACACCAGTGGGGCCGCACTAACCTACGCCGTGCAGATTGGTGGTTCTCACTATTTTGTCAGCATCACTACTGCCTAAATGAGAGCATAGAAAGTGACGTGACGCTTTACCAGTGACGCCATGCGTGGCTTCTTTGCTTAGGTGGCGTGACTCATTCTCCGCACGTGACAGAGTTTATTTTCAAGTTCATTTTTCAGTTATTAGCCCAGAAAAGGGAACGGCATTTCGAAGCAGGTCTGAAAGCACAAGGCTGCAGGGGACCTGCTGTTCAAAATGACATTACGAAATTTACTCAATTAGCAGTAACAGTGAAAACAGAGAGATGAGTGAATTGATAAAACCAACACTAAGAAACAAGTAAAAAGAAAAGTGGAATAAACAATATAGTAGGATAAAAACATGCAGTAGTTTATAAATATGAATACAATTGTTTTTTTAAATAAGCCAATCGTCAAGCATTGTTTGATGTGAGATAGCATTGAATTCCATAATGACAATGCTGAGAAATATGCAGTGTGGCAACCAAGATTAGTGCGGATAGTAGGTAGTTAAAAAATTTCCATTTGAAACGAATCTAATATGGTTAAGGTTAGACAAAGAACTGGGATAAAAGACGCTTGATGAAACAAGATGGTGCAATGATTTGAACAGCATGATAATGAGGTTATATTTAAATAAACTAACAGTAGAAAGTATCTCAAAATTACGAAGTAATGATGATGCACTAGAAGGAAATGAACTGAAAATCCTTAGTCTGATGGCTTGGTTTTGAATGTGTTGAATGGGATATAGGTGGGTGATGTATGTGTTTCGCCATGCGGTGATGCAATAATTAATATGGCTGTGAATAAAAGCCTATTATAACTTGATTAGAGTAAAGGGTAATGCAGTTACGTGCTCTGATTAGAATCCTGACACAAAACGCTAGTTTTTTGCGTAAATGAATAACATGATTTGAGTATTTTAGGTTGCTGTCGAGAATGATTCCTAAGAAAGAGCATTCAGTGCCAGGGTTAATGAGTGAGTCATTTAGTTTAATAGAAATTTGGGAGGGAAGAACTTTGTTAGCTGAGTGGAATATCATGAACTCAGTTTTCTTAGGGTTAATACTGAGGAAGTTCGTGAGGCACCAGCTTAAGATGTTATTTAGATCTTTTTGTAATTTTAGCGTTAAAGAGTCAATTGATTTATCAGTGGCTAGTATTGTAGTGTCATCGGCATAAAGAGAAGGTTGAGAGTTAGTAACTGAAAGGGGAAGGTCACTTATGTAAATTAAAATAAAAGCGGGCCAAGAATGGACCCTTGAGGAACACCCTGATTAGTAGTAAAAAAAATCTGACAAAGTAGAGCGAGCATAAAAAGCCTGCTGTCTATTACAGAGGTAACATTCAATGAGTATTAGGGCAGGTGCAACAATACCAATTGCCGTGAGTTAGGTTTCCAGGATGCTGTGATTAAGTGAGTCGAAAGTTTTGGTTCGGTCAATGAACAATGCTCCAGCTAACTCACCAGAATCAATAGGTTTTTTAATCTTATCAGTGAAAGTTAACAATGCGAGATTAGTCGAGAAAGCAGGTCGAAAATCAAACTGACTAGGAGTTAAAATGGAAAACTTAGGCAGGTAATTAGTGATACGTTTCTCAATATACTTCTCTATTATTTTACTAAAACATGAAAGGATAGATATGGGGCGATAATTATATGTGGAAGTTCTCTCGCCTTTCTTGAACACTGCTATTATTTTGGCCTGTTTTATACCTCAAGTTTTGGATATTGTGCTGTGTAGGTTGCCGAAACACTCTATACTGTCCCACACACACACACAAACAAAAAAACCTGGCTCTCTCTAGAGTTAATGTTGGCTTGAAAAGGACGTTATGTTATTTATCGAAACTGCGCACGGATCGAGGGGGGTGCGTAATGTGTTCTATAGGTACCGGTCGCTTACCTGCGAGTGGCGTAAGTTGCGTCGTGCAGGTGGGAGGGCAGCAGTTGCTGTCTACGTCACGAGAGGAGCAAAGGAAAAGAGAGAGAAAAATGGCCCGGAGTTTGAGTTCGGAGTTCGTCGTTATTATTTTTTTTTGCAACGCCAATTCATACACGCCAGAAGCAAATCGACAGAAATAGGTGTGACAGTATTTGTGCGAGTTTTAGGGCATTATTCAGACGGGACAGAAGGACAAGGAAATATTTACCTGCGACTTTAAACGGCATCATATTTTAACGTCTCTAGCTGCTTGTGCGCTGTACTAAAATATCCCTCTTCTTTGACTAAGCTAATTAATGAAACAAATGCACACAACTCAAGGAATCAAGCAGTCCATAAAGCAGTCATAAAGCTGCACCTGATACAGTGGAACGAATCTTACTTTGCTATAAAAAGAAGGAAGCATATAGCTGATTGTCTATGTAATTATTTACCTACTAGCTAATAAATTAACTGAACATATCTACTGAGTTATCTGTTGAATATCAATCAATCAATCAATTGATCAATCAATTAATCACACCATGGACAACAAAAACGAATCTCGCTGTGAATAAAAAGAAAGGGCAGGCCAAGTAGCGAACATTGCAGCAGTTTTGCCCGAGAAAAACCAGAGAATACGATGCAACACTCAGATTGTCGGTAGAAACTACAGAGAGAACACTGCAGCCAATGAAACCTCAGCCGTGCTATTATATCGCCCACTTTAGAGAGGAACTAACGTGCTTGCTTCCCCTTCCTCTTCAATTAAAGTAAGTATCGGTGGCTTTCGCTAAGTCGATTGCGGGCCAAAATAAAAAAAATAAAAGCAACATAAGAACATGAAGGCCGAGAGAACGAGGCTATTTCCGGCCTCCCGCCGTGCCAACTCGAAGCGGATTCGAGAAGCCGTACAGCAAATGAGCGGGCTGAGAGGCAAGAAGAAACAGCGCCTTATTCTTGCTTCCTCCCGACTTCCAATGAGGCTGGGTAAGCAAGTTCTGGCTTCGGCCTCGTCGGTGCTCCGCACGGCTTCTCTATCGACCGGTCTGCCTTCCTCGCTAGCTACCGTAATGCCAGCGTGTAAGACTCGCACTCGATCTAGTGTCGTACTTCGCGCACACTTTCGAGCTTTGGCCTTTGCAGGATCACTGTAGCCGCTGTTTATTCCGCGGGCCTCTAATTATCGAATGACCAGCTAGCGTAGCTCTGTGCGGCAATGATTTCCTGTTGACGACAATGCCCGGCTTTCTAAAATGTGACAGTCTTCACAGGTCGGGATAAAACATGTCAGTGGTCACCCACGTTCTCCAGAGAACGAGACAACCTGGCGTTTGTGTTGTTCTTATCCCTTTTCTTGGGTCCGTGTCTACTCGCCAACTTTTCTCTCTTATCCCGAAGTCTGACCAGCTGTTTCCACTTCTTGTAGTTCTAAGCTTCACAGGTCAGGAACAAGCCAACCGTTATATGTAGCACTAACTGTGTGTGGGTTCGGTTGAAACAGAAGAAGAAAATGAAAACAGAGGAGAGGTCAAATGAAAGGGGTTAACCAGAATGAAGAAAAAATGTGATATACCATCCTACACCAACGCGAGGTAAACTGCATGTATAATGCGAACACTGGGCTGAGAGCAGTGGCTCTGAACAGTAGTATCAACGAAGTAGACAAGCACAGTTAGCGTTGCGAAAAAGAAAAGACTGCATTTAAAAAAAAAATAAAGTTGTGTATCTCTCTCTCCAGCTTGTGCCTCTCGTTGTACGTGCATTGTGGATGCAGCGCTGAGCACTCCTCTTCACTATACGCATGCAGAAGTGCCTGGATGTGATTGTACGCATTTTCTCCACCCTTCTTTCTTTCTATGCCTCTCTCTACCTACACTGTTACCTTTCAACCTGACTTTTTTCTTTGCGTATGTAAGCAAGTATCGGACAAGAGAACAAGCGTTTATGCAGCAGTATTAAGAACAGCATTGCGGCATAAGTTAAATATGGAACTATTGTTCAGTCACCAGACATGCGCAGAGACAGCGGGTCAGACCAGATAAGCAGAAGAGATCTAGAAGTAAGAAAAGGATCTTGTTTTCAGCTAAACACTTCAAAAATCAGTTAAATGTTAGATCAGTTGCTTGCTTTCATTCTTCCTCACTATCATGCTCACCCCGCTCCGGTTTGATACCGGTGAATAACTGCGCTTCAAACGTGTTACCAACTGTTTGAACTTCTAAACGGAGTTTAGTGCCTTGCAGGAAGGTAGACACTCTTCGAATGAACGCGGTAACAGGACTTCAGCATTAGCCGAGGCGCCTCCTACACTTCGGCGGGGTATCGCTGTTGTATACATCCACACTTCCACTGCCGCTGATGGGTGGTAGGAAATCACGGGCAACAGACACCGCAATAAAGCTAAAGAATGGTGAAGAAACCAGGACACGTAAATAAGGAAGCTATAATGCGGTGAAGCACACAAACGACATAAAATATGCATGAATATGCACCGAAACGAGCCGATGAAAAGAGGCCCAAGAAATCCTATAGGAACGGCTATGAAACAGTGCGAAGCACTACGTGGTGCTCGACGAAAGCCTGTTTTCTCGGCTACTCCGTAGAATGTGCTTTGACATGGGCACGCGTATGTTGTGTACATGTACGTGAGAGTAAGACCGTTTGGGCAGCAAAGGTCGTTGAGGTGAAGCCGTCAGGCGTTGGCGTAGATAAGGTTCATTATCGTCATCGTCATCATAATCATCATCATCATCATCATCATCATCATCATCATCATCATGACTACATCCACTACAGGACAAAGGCCTCTCCCATGTTCCGCCAGTCAACTCGGTTCTGTGCTTGCTGCTGATATGCGGGTTTAAAGTCCCAAAACCGCTATATGATTATGAGAGACACCGTTGTGGAGGGCTTCGAAAATTTCGACCACCTGGAGTTCGTAGACAAGGAGCAAACAGGGCTGAGGCAACAGGCGCACCTTCAGCCTCTGTCTTGTACTTTTGCCATTGACGCATTGTCTACAATTTCGTGCTTTGAAAGATAAGATAACCTTTATCTGATGATGAGAGCACGTGGTTAATTCTAGGTGGAGGCCTCTTGTTGAGCCTTCCTGGCCACGGCGGCTCGTAGGGCCTGGTCTAACGTCAACCGTTGGCTTCTGTTGCCAAGCGTTGCCCGCCCGGATAGCCGTGCCACCCAGGACCACGTTGGGAGTGTGTCGTGAACGCGCCTACCTATAGATACTGCATGGGCTGGCCGATCTGTACATTGGTAGGTCATGTTTGTGAGCATGGCTATGTGGCAATTGCACCAGTGGCTTATCTCTGTCGTGTATACTTGTAGAAAAATCGCATTTATTCTTGGTGCGTGTACAGGTATGTATTCGATTGGAGTTGGCGCCAGTCGCGGGCTTGCTGACTCATCAAGTTGAACGGCTACCGATGAAGACACAATCATGTAAGCTTTTTATTATTAACGTAGATGTGCACACAGATGGGCAAAAAAAAACATTTGGATTCAGATTTTTTTTGAGATTCAGATTCTTTATTTCAGAATTGATTTGAAACAAATGCTATAGGACAGGAGCGAAAAGCCACTATCATGCGTACCTTATCGAGTGCGTGTTCTAGTGGCACTGTACGATTCACCTAAACAGCCGCGCGTTAGTGTGCGGGGGGAGGGAGGGGGGAGGGTGCGTGCACACCATTCATCTACACAAGCGCTCTCGACGAGATGTGCCGAGAGACATCACATTTAGAGCTACAGCATGATACACAAAAACACGCGAATGCTTACGCACACGCGGAAACGCATTATCTTTGATGCACACACGCACATGCAAACACACAAACACACACTCACACGCGACATATATTTCCCGTATCGAGTGCGTGTTCTGGTGGCACTGGACGCTTGACCGGTTCGCCTTATTGATCCCGGTTGAATGTCCCCGTTCTTTCAGAGCTGCCGACGGCCACTGAGAGTCAAGTCAGTGGCGGTGCGCTCACGGGAACGAGAAGGGAGGTGAGCACCAAGCCGGGTGGCTGTGCTGATCGTCTCCGCTCGTCTGCAGCAGACGCACTGACTCGAACGGCAGCGGCCAAGACCCCGTTGCCAGATCCCATTAAGAAGCTCGGTTTGGTTAGGTGCGGTAAATTAGAATTGAAAGGTGGAATCGACCGCTGTGTCTGATCGATGGGATAGCTAAGAATAAAGAGAGAGAGAGAGAGAGAGAGAGAGAGAGAGAGAGAGAGAGAGAGAGAGAGAGAGAGAGATGACGTGCAGGAGTTGTGCCGAAACTTCAGGCCATCATCAGGGAAAATTAAGAACTTCGATTCCGTAATTTATATCCCCCCTGTATAAAAAAAGAAAGGAAAAGTAACTGAAGGTAACAATTTTACTAGTTGATTTTCTTTATTTTGTGGTGGTAAGAAGTTTGAGAACGGATTAATCTAGGAGAGTCAACCAACGATTCTTGATGAGCCCTTTTTGAAAGTGGTAAAATTCAAGAAAAGCAACTGGCCCGAGCTTTGCCACTGCATTCACGCACAGTTACGCCGTTTACGGCTAGAGTTCGTACATTCAGCAAATTTGCAAGTCTATTTTTGATAGTGCGAATCATAGTGCCCAAGGACAAGCTTTCGAAAAAAAATTAAGAAAAAAAAACAACTGCGCCAGTTGCGTAATCAACACGGAGTGATGGTAATGTGGTGTCGATTGTTGCTGTGAAAAAAAAAAATGTGGAAGCCGCTTAACCGGAGGAACGGGACTGTGTATACGCGTCGCACATTTGTAATTTGAAAAGAACACTTTCAGGTGTATTGAGCCGCAGCGCAATTGCAGAGAGTTTCGATGTTCTTAGCCAATGAATACATCGCCTAGCCACTCACAAACGCGTATCGCATCCTTCAGTTCTGGCGTATCTCCGTAAGGCAAAACAATACGCCTTCTAATGAGACCCTTTCCAAGCAGGACGCAGTTATCTCACGAAAACAGGCGCTCGAAGCGCACTCTTTTGTGGCAGGGTTTCAGCTGGCTCAGGATCCAGCGGCAGCACACGTGCTTTGAGAAACGCCGTAATGGAGGGGTATTAATGTGATGCAAATTACCCGCTCCAATAGCATCGATGCAGATCTCCGAAACAATATCCAAGTGCGTGAACCACGTTGAAACGTTACTGTAGTAGCTATAATAAACGTTTTTTTTTTATCACGGAAGAAGAGTGACAGACGTTGAAGTCAGACTAGCATCGTTTATTCCCGTTTTTTTTATCCTCGTGTTTCATAGCGCTAAACCTGAAGCGGCCACTTTATTTTTGCACGGAAACAGAACGCAGTTACTGTCACTAATGATCTTACGCGTGCCTATTACAACATTTCAAAACATAGGATTTGTGAGGAGACCCAATTCACCACATAGCCTGAATACAAGACCTCGAGTACGAAGTCTAAACTTGTATAAGCTTTTATCGATTTATCTACGCAGTTATATAATAAAATTTGAGGCTCCATGAATTACGAAACTAAAATTCTTATTTCCCGCGTAGCGAGTGTTCTGTGAGCATTTTAAGCCGATATGTAGCTCCGTGAGAATGCATTCCTATCAGCAAACGAAGACTTGAGATTTAGGCCCGATATCGTGAAAGAGATGAAAGAAGAGAGCAGGCAGATTGGTTTACTATGGTTTACGAAGTCTTCTCTCACTCATCGATGAAAACTCTAGCGAAAGAAGATGAGCGACTGTTGTTTCGCTCGAAGCTTAACAATTGAACACTTGAACTTGACACGTGCGCTCTTTGCCAGAAAGAGTGACCCTCTCAATTCGAGCATTACGAGCTACAAGTAAGCCTGCGAGACTCATTTGAGTATCGATAGACGTTCCGGTTAACTGCAGCCATGGGGATACTTTCGCGGTCGGCTGGCCGAAAACACCGCAAGAATCCTCCGTCTCATGCGTTGTGTTCCATAAAAGTCGCTATGTGATATCGTCGAGAAGCCGAATTCGAATAACGACGACACGTGGCCAGAAATGGATGCCTTCGTCAGGGCTGTATTCGTACACCAGAGAGCGATGACTGAGATGCTTAGCAGAGTCTCATTAATAGTGTGCAGTGATGGAGATGCTAGAGAGCTTCAGAGACCTCTGAAGCTCATCGGAGCTATAAGCTCTGAAGCAACAGAGATGTGACAGAGAGCTCGCTGTGAATGCGCTTCACAGCGTTACGGGTAGAGTAGTCGCTGCTAGATGTAGGCGGACGTATGAGATTGTGAAAGAAGCTTCACTCGACTGCTGCCTCGAAGGTCACGAGATCGAATCCCGGCCACAGCGGACACATATTGATACAGGCGAAATGACGGAGGGCTGCGCACCTGTATTTGGGTGCACGTTAAAAAAACACCGCAGTCAAAATATTCGGTGCACTCCCCGACAGCGACCCTCGTAATAATATCCCTGTTTTGGGACGTTAAACCTCAACAATCACAGATCCACCCAAGCAGCACTGCGTCCAACCGAAGACTGTCTCAGCCAATACAGAAACTACTATCGTCGAAGAGGGATGTTTCAGCCGGAATGCAACTGGGACGGGCGTTTTCACCGAGTTTTCCCCAACACTCCCACTAACATATCCCAGCATTCGTACTCGAGCAATTTGGCGTGTAGAAATTTGGGACATAGCGAATCCCTTCTGTGAATCCATCGTCCTCGTCAATCAAGCGTGCTCATCCTTGCTGTCGCATTCTCTCTCTCTTTTTTTGAAATATCGAAACATCTCTATCAATAGACAGTGTTTCGTATAATGAAGAGCACTGTTTGCACAACAATACTGGAGTTTGAATCTCGAGTTCATGCTAGCGATGGTGCTTTGTGCGCGGGTAGACGTGTGGCTCCGCATTATCACTTTAAGCAGATGAATTGAGATATTGTAGTCAAGTTTTGACGAAATAGCAGTCATAGGGCTCAATAATCATTAAACGACGACAGATTGTGTGCAAAAAGAAGAAAAATGTTTTCGCGTCTACATCACGTTTTTATTTTTCTTTATGATTTACTCTAAATGTATTTTTTATATATCACGCGCTTGAAAAAAAAGGCACGAACAAATGCACAGTATTCGCTGTGTCAGTATTACTAAATCTTGCTTCGTCTTTTCGTACCGTTATGCCATGCTCCCAAACGTAAAGGTAATTAAGAAGCTAGGGCTGGTGGTGGTGTATAATGGGGATGCTGATGGTTCTATAAGCGGCGTCAGGCTGGCACATTAGGTCACCGATTTCTGCGCCTGAGTGTCTCTTTCTATGCAGCATCTATCACTGTGTGTCACTTAAGCCCGACTCCCGCAGAAATGTTTAAGGAATATCAGGCACTTTCTTGCGAACCATCCGGGAAAAAAAGTTTGCTCCTCTATTTCCTCTGCAATTTCGCGCGCGTTTTTTTTACGATCAACTTTTTTTTAGAACCAATACGAGCGTATCGTTATATAAAATATACACCTGTCAAACATTGATTTCATCCGGGTTGAAATAATGGAAAAAAATTTTCACCTTCCCTGGACCCATACAGACATAGTCTAAGGAAGGTGAAAATGACGGCATTGACTTAAGAGTGTGTGCTCATCAAGGTGAGGAAATGTGCGTCTTACTGATTTCGACAACTGTCGCAACTATCACTGAGGACGTGAATGAAACCTTCGTTTCTAACCTCCGTATTCTAGAACGCTCCTTCACTCAACGCTCCACCTTCACTTGAGAAAACCCATGAGAGCGCCATCTATAGGCAAGAAAAGTCACTGCATTTCAGTGATAATTTGCTGTTATTCTTGAGTAGCGCAGCGTCATTCTCAGCCGAGCAGCAGTGCAGTGCGCAACTCTGTCAAGTGAAGGGTGAAAGTCGAGTCGAGGAGCGTTTGTGAATCCGGAGGTTAGCCTTTCCTTCATCTCTCTACTTGCTCGACACGGTTATATTGGCCCCACCTGTGCATGACAGCAATCGACCTGCGCAGGTCAACATCGCTCGCATGCCCACCTTAAGCGCGCAACGTAAGCGCGCAGTTCCCTCTCTGAATAGGCAACCCATAGCTTCTGGGACGCTGCGTGCTCTGGCTGGAGCCTTCTTTGAGCGTCGCGACACGTAAGAGGGCAAAGTGCTGGGCAGTATGTGTCTCGATCGAGTGTGGTGCAATCGAAAATCGCCTTTGTTGAAAGCGATTGTGCCACACGTGGATGGAACTCTGCTCCCGAGTCATGCTGCCCGGCAGAATCGATCCATTTGCCCCTCGTGGTCCGAGTATTTCTAATCGCAGCTGCCCGCGGGAAGTGCCTCTTGGCTACACGGCGGGTCGCCTGAGTTTATCTGCCTGGCAAAGCACCGATAAGGCCTTTCAGAATTCCGGGAAAGACAGAAGGGGGGAGGGGGAGCACCTTTCGGTGCTGCGCCAAGTGAAGATAAAGCTCTTGCGTCGATGGAACTTTCTTGCTACAGCCCCGCCACGGTGGTCTAGTGGCTAAGGTACTCGGCTGCTAACCCGCAGGTCGCGGGATCAAATCCCGGCTGTGGCGGCTGCATTTCCGATGGAGGCGGAAATGTTGTAGGCCCGTGTACTCAGATTTGGGTGCACGTTAAAGAACCCCAGGTGGTCAAAATTTCCGGAGCCCTCCACTACGGCGTCTCTCATAATCATATGGTGGTTTTGGGACGTTAAACCCCACAAATCAATCAAACTTTCTTGCTACATTATACCCGTCATGGAGGTCGAGTTATGGTTCTGGTTGTTGAGCTCGGCTGCTTACGAGAAGGTCGCGGGATCGAGTCCCGGCCACGGCGGCTCCATTTGCTATAAAGGGAAAAATGCTTGAGGTCTGTGTGCTTAGCTTTAAGAGCACTAAAAAAAACACCAGCTGGTGTAAATTTCCGGAGCCTTCCACTACGGTGCACATCGTAATCATATCACAGTTTTGGGACCTTAAACCCTGGCAATTACTATTGCGCTGTCACATTGTCTGCGGGGTGGGCCCACACGGGACAAAGCGATGAAGTCATGCGACAAAATCGTCATGAGATTTCACGTCATGTGAGTTTTAGTGACGTAATCGTACGGTGACGATATTTTGCATCAAACACGTTGACGCCGAGGGCCGGTTTTGTCGTTTGATGAGGCATCTAATGCCTTCGCCCTCATAACCACGCATCCGCTGCTCATACACTTCAGATTGAAAATACAGTTCGAATCGAAAAACGCAGGACAAGAGTATTCGTCGATCAAGACGGTCTCACCTGGTATGTATACTGCACGTATCTTTAATTTCACCGTATTATCACACACACCATTGTTTGAGCTCTCACTGGTCCACGAGATTTCTCGGGCCTTCGTGATTGGCTCGACACGTCAACCTGGCGGGGTCGGGCTGCCTCTAGCTTTCGATTCCGTGCCCGCCCAGAGAAGCAGCAGCAACTGAGACAAAACGATGACTTGCTTGATGCAATTCCGAAACTCTGGCAGCGTCGGTGGGCGCGAGGGCGAAGCGAGATGTCCCGGAGTCGACCCGACGCGACCATCGGCGTGCGGCGCACGTCAGCATTCTGGCGCGGCTCGTTTACACAGTGACGTCTTGTTTGCCGATCCCATCAGCTGTGAGACAGCGATGGCAGACGTCAACGAAATGCTATGTGTCAAGTTCTGCCACGGCTTGAGCCGAAAGCTTTCGCATTTTTTTTTCACTTCTGTTGTGTCGAATCGTTCGAATTCCAGCGTAAACTTTGTGCATTTCTTTCTTTTTACGCGGCACACTGCTCTCGTATTGAGGGTTTTTTTTTATTTCCCGAAGCCTACGGCCGCTCGGCACCGATGTTCTCGGAGCGAACAGTGACGCATAATCACCGGCTGAGCGAAAGTGACAGGTGTTATTCGCTGAGTGCTCCGCTTCGTCTTTGCGGCTCGGTTTATCAGCGTTCATGGATCGTTGCGTCTTCGGCTCTCTTCTTTTATCGCAGTACCGGTGAGGCCCTTTTCGCATCAAAAAAAAAAAAGATAAGAATGAAATGGCCGAGCGTGCAAGCGTTACGCAGTCTCGCGGTGCTGCTTACTACTACTCATCGCACATTGTGCGCTGCGACTTTCTTTTAGTTGCCAAGCAGTTATTTGACTAGCCTGTGTAACGCTGTCTGTCCGTACGAACGCGCCGCGCGCCGCAGGTGTCGGCGCGGTGCCAAATAGGTCACGCCGCTGCTGCGCGTTGACGTCACCCTCCGCTCACAGTGCGCGCTGACGTCACTCTCTCCTCGCTTGTCACGTGCTTACCGCAGCTGCCGCCTTGCTGGTTCACCCGCAACCTCTGCCGCGACCACCGCTGGCTACACCGCAAACTCGTCGGTTCACACGCAACAAACCGGACGTACGCATTGAAACATGTCTGTACGTGTCACAAGACCTACGCCAGCCCTAGCTTCAAGCGAATCTTGCAACGCTCACCGCATCACCCACGTTAGCGCCGTTCAAGCCGTGACGCCACCCGTGTGCAACGCTTGTGCTTCGCATCCCATCGGGGTTTCTTTTGGGGAGGTGGTCCAATATTGTTTCATATTCGCGCACTAACGACAGTTCGCTGCCTTGATTAGGGAACTTCTTTAAATAGCCGAAATGTTTGCAAATCTAGTTTGCTGTAGTTTTCTTAATCCTTGTTAGTAGTTTTTTTTTTCAAAGCGGGAGAGTGTCACAAGTGGGACTTAATTTATGCCTGTTGTGTTGAGACACGTACGGAGAAAAGTAACGGTCTTTTTTAAAAAAATGGGTAATAACTTCAGTAGAGACGCGTGTCACTCTTGAGCACAAGTGCGCGACATGCTCGAGCTTTGAAGTAAACAAGGCTTTTCTTTCAGCTCCAATGAGTATAGCGGGGGCTCCGTAGAGCAACCTGGAACAACGTGATTACTGAGCAGATGCCAGCATTCCAGCTTTTACAGCGAAAGCTTTTATGAGATAACAACAGGGGTGCCGTGCGCCGTTGTTGTCGTCAGCTGCCGCCGGTGTCCGTAACCCCGATCAGGCCAAATGAGAACAAAAAATAGCTAAGTAAATAAAGGACACAATGAAATTCGAACCCGGGTCCTCTGCGTGCCGTCTCAGTATTCTACCACTGAACTACGCCGTTTTTCGAAACCTCGTTTCAAGCTGACTATAGGCAGGCTTCATGCCGGGAAAGGAATCGCATTAATGTGTGTAATAAAGCGCTTTATAACATCTGTAATGATGATTGTAGTGGGTCATGCAAATCTCGGCACACACATTGTCAGTGACGCTCGCACGAGACGCTCGGCCCGGACTGTCGCTGATTTTAATAGCTAGGCCTACGCTCCTACCTGGTCTGGGATAACAGTTTTGACTGTCTCCGTTCTATATTATAATTGGTGGAGGTGCTGGGTGCTAACTCCCTCGCAAGACCCCGTCCTCCTCTCGCAGATCAAAGATTTCGTGCGCGAAGAAGTCGCTCGCCAACTCTCGCTCATCTCTGGCCTACCGGAGCGCAGTGCACCGCTTAGCCCTACTCTACGGACTATCATACGAGATCAAGTGTCTGAGGTCCTTCCTCCGCAGCTGGTGCCACCAGTCAATGCACCATTGACGTACGCCGAAGCAGCAGCACGACCACGACCACAGACGTTCCAAGCGCCGCCTCCACAGCCTGCTCCTGTTTATGCCGCCCAGCCGCCACGACCTCCACTTCGCCGAGTCCCTAATCCATGGCGCACTGCCGACAACCGACCGATCTGCTTTTCGTGTGGTCTACCTGGGCACGTCGCACGTCTGTGCCACCGCCGCCCACTCCACTCACGTGAAAACCTACGTCCATACGAGAACGATTACACGTACACTCAATACACCCCAGACCCCGAATTGTACGCTCCTCGTCCAAGCCACCGACCAGCTCCTGATCGCCGATCTCCTTCTCCACGTCGACGCTCGCCCTCCCCGATGCGCCGACGCCCCCCTACAATCGACGCGGAAAACTAAATGACGCAGTTCCCGAGGCAAGAACTGCGTCTTCGTCGCAAAGCACAAGCCCTCTTCGTTCGCCGCCGAATGTAATTAATGCCGTTCTTGAAGGTGTACCCGTACTTGCCCTTATTGATACTGGTGCTGCAATTTCTGTCATCGCCGAAAAAGTTTGCCGTTCAATTCGAAAAGTGACAACGCCTTACTTGGGTTCATGTCTTCATACTGCCACTGCACAGCCTGTGCAGCCTGTGGCCGCGTGTACTGCCAGACTTGTAATTCAAGGAGTGCCCTACACAGTCCAGTTCGTAGTACTTGCGCACTGTTCTCATGACATCATTTTAGGTTGGGATTTTCTCTCCCTTCACCAAGCCGTCATTGATTGCGCCCGTGCCGAAGTCGCCTTTTGCCCCCTTGGTGATGCGCTACCAGTGCACGATCGCCCTTCCGACGCGAAGTTCGTCATTAGTGACGACACCCAAATCCCTCCACGCGCTACTGTCTTCGCACCTGTGTCGTGTTCCACCGTCGTCGACGCTACCGCATTCTTCACGCCTTCCGCTGCTTTCGTTCATCGCCACCTATCACCGCTCCCAACCGCTCTCGTTACTCTTCAAGGTGGTGCTACCAACGTGCCTGTAAAGAATCCGTTCCCATTCACGATTACGCTACTTCGAGGCGAATGTATTGGTTCGATAGAATCATTCGAAACCATCGCTACACTTGACGTTCCTGATGAATCATCGGAAGTCAGCGCCCTCTCCTGTAGTTCCGTGAATGACCCTTCCACCACCGACATTTTCAACCGTGTCATCGACGAAGGCCTAAACCCACAACAGAGGTGTGAGCTTTTGAGCCTCCTTAACAAGTTCCGACCATCTTTTGACAGTCACAGCGCTACTTTAGGTCTCACATCTACCGTATGCCACCAGATCGACACAGGAAATCACCCACCACTACGGCAGCGACCATACCGTGTTTCGCCAACTGAACGCCGTATCATCGATGAACAAGTAGGTGACATGCTAAAGCGAGGCGTCGTTCAACTGTCAAACAGTCCTTGGGCGTCGCCGGTTGTTTTAGTTAAAAAGAAGGATGGCAAGATACGCTTTTGCGTAGATTATCGTCGCCTAAACAAAATAACACGAAAGGATGTTTATTCTTCGCCTCGAATAGATGACGCCCTCGACTCTTTACAAGGCGCAGAGTTCTTTTCCTCCCTTGATCTACGCTCTGGGTACTGGCAAGTGCCTATGAATCCGGATGATAGGCCAAAAAACTGCATTTGTTACACCAGACGGCTTATACAAATTTAACGTGATGCCATTCGGGCTATGCAATGCGCCGGCAACATTTGAGCGCATGATGGACACTATCCTACGAGGCCTCAAATGGAACACGTGTTTGTGCTACTTAGACGATGTAGTGGTATTCTCACCCGATTTTTCCACGCACCTTCGTCGCTTGGAACAGGTTCTACGCTGCCTCTCTGCAGCCGGCCTGCAACTCAACTTGAAGAAGTGTCACTTTGGAGCGCGCAAGCTGACCATTCTCGGACACGTCGTGTCGAAGAATGGCGTTCTTCCTGACCCCGCTAAGCTACGGGCTGTTCGCGAGTTCCCGAAGCCCGCGTCTCTCAAGCAGCTGCGTAGTTTCATTGGGCTTTGCTCATACTTCCGCCGCTTCGTCCGGGATTTTGCCTCCATCATGGCGCCTCTGACAGACCTACTTCAGGGAGACCGCAATCTATCTGCGTGGTCTCCAGCTTGCGACAGTGCCTTTGCGAAGCTCCGCGAACTGCTTACAACACCACCCATACTGCGTCATTTCGATTCAAGCGCTCCCACAGAAATCCACACAGATGCTAGTGGTGTCGGTCTTGGCGCTGTACTCGCACAACGAAAGCCTGGTTACCAAGAATATGTTGTTGCGTACGCGAGCCGCACTCTTACAAGAACAGAAGCAAATTATTCGGTAACTGAGAAAGAATGCCTAGCGATTATCTGGGCCATTACAAAATTTCGGCCTTATCTGTACGGGCCGCCCTTTCGATGTTGTTACCGACCACCACGCGCTCTGCTGGTTATCCTCCCTCAAAGATCCCTCAGGACGCTTGGCACGATGGGCTTTACGGCTCCAAGAGTACGACATCCGCGTCATTTATCGCTCAGGCCAGAAGCACGCCGATGCCGACGCTCTTTCGCGTTCGCCTGTTTCTACTGATATTGCGAGTGTCTCCATCCAAGACAACTTCCTTCCACTATCAGGACCCATCAACATGGCTGCGGAGCAGCGCAAAGATTCGTGGATTGCGTCTCTGATGGATTACCTATCTGAAACACTCGCCCACCCGCCATCTCGAGCGCTACACCGACAAGCCTCTCACTTCGCGATCCGTGATGGAATACTTTATCGCCGCAACTACCACCCTGACGGTCGCAAATGGCTACTCGTCATACCCAGGCATCTCCGCGCCAGCATATGTGCTGCTTTCCATGCCGATCCGCAGTGTGCGCATGCCGGTTTGTTTAAAACCTACGCCAGACTACGTTTTCGGTTTTATTGGCGCGGCATGTACACATTCGTTCAAAAGTACATTCGATCTTGCACAGAGTGCCAACGCCGCAAGCACAATCCTAGCCGTCCTACTGCACCAATGCAGCCGTTACCGTGCCCAGTGCGACCATTCGACCGGGTTGGAATAGACCTTTATGGTCCTCTACCATATACATCAGCTGGGAATCGCTGGATTATTGTAGCGATCGACCATCTCACGAGATATGCAGAAACGGCCGCTCTACCAGCCGCAACGGCACGTGACGTTGCGTCTTTCCTGCTGCAACGTTTTGTTCTGCGTCATGGCGCTCCACGTGAACTTTTGAGCGACCGAGGCCGCGTCTTTCTCGCGGATGTTATTCGAGAACTTCTTGCAGAATGCCATGTAATTCACCGCTGTACTACCGCATATCGCCCACAAACAAATGGCTTGACCGAGCGTTTCAACCGTACTCTTGGCGACATGCTTTCTATGTATGTCGCCTCCGACCACACCAACTGGGATCTTATCCTTCCTTACGTAACGTACGCTTACAACACGGCACCTCAAGCGACGACAGGCTTTTCTCCATTCTTTTTACTTTATGGTCGAGAACCATCATCTCCAATTGACACCATTCTCCCCTACCGACCCGACTCATCCGAAGGCACACCACTTTCCGAAGCCGCGCGGTATGCGGAAGAATGTCGGCAATTAGCTCGCACCCTTACAACACAAGAACAAGGGCTACAGAAATTTCGTCACGACGATGGACGGTCTAACTACCAATTTTCGCCCAACTCTCTTGTTTGGCTGTGGGTGCCCCCCAGTGCTGCTCCTGGTACCTCTACAAAGTTTGTCAGCCGGTACCATGGACCTTATCGCGTCATAGAACAAACTTCCGCTGTTAACTACCTCGTCGAACCCCTCATGGCCACTGTGGACCTGCGTCGCCGAGGCCGCGAAATCGTACATGTGAATCGCCTCAAACCATACCACGAACCACTTGTCCTCACGACACCTTAGAACACTTACTTGGCACCGTCTTCAGCGAGGGGGAAATATGTAATGATGATTGTAGTGGGTCATGCAAATCTCGGCACACACATTGTCAGTGACGCTCGCACGAGACGCTCGGCCCGGACTGTCGCTGATTTTAATAGCTAGGCCTACGCTCCTACCTGGTCTGGGATAACAGTTTTGACTGTCTCCGTTCTATATTATACATCCAAGGAACAGACAGGCGTCGACCGATGCGAATTGCGTAACGAGTGGGTCGCCGAATGGCGCAACCCAGTATACAACAGCGCTAGTCATGATTCTTCATCGTCGTCAGCCACAGCATCCGAAAATTGCACAAAAATTATTGCGAGTGTGTGGAGGGTGCCACGCTTCTCTGAAGAATGACGAATGATGGCACAGTGAATGCCTTCCTTTCAGCCAGACAGTATAGTCGTCTTCTTGACTACAAATGAACGTGATTAAAACAATTATAGCACCATTTTCGTTTTACGTACGGTATACTTATTTAGAAATATCCAATACTAAAAATGTCACACTCATGTAATCAATTCTTGGCCGAGCCCCCTAAAGGATATGAGCCATATTCAAGGCATCATCATCATCATCATCATGAATGCCTCCCTACTACACAAAACTATGATAATTTATGGTGTATTGGGTACCCTGAAAGTGTGCGTGTAGCAGTTACCCAAATAGTGCTTAAAAAGGCTCTGAAAGGCCGCTCTATATGCCAGCTTTCTCTGCGACTGTGCTGCGCGTTCCGCATAGGCCTGACGTCTTTTTATATATGCTTTTATCTGGCTGAATCGAGAACAAACACATTCAGATAGGCAAGTTGTCTAAACTATCTGCGATAAATTATTGCTACAACATCATGCCAGCGCATCATCCTAACAAATAAAAAAGAAAAAAAGAGAAAAAAGAGGAAAACACCTCTTTGCATACAGCATTTCATCCCTCTTAATGTAGATGTCATCAACAAAACTGCCTTTCTTTGCTTGTTAAACAATTATATCTTTTGTGGACTACAGCCAAATTTACAAAAATAATGTCGCTGTCGAAAAAACAATTGTGTGTTTAATGTGTTGATTTTTGCTGAAAGCTTGTACATTGGCTGAAAACTTTGTAAATTCCACACAATAAAAGCTGCTGTTCACATTTTCCACATCGACTTCCCGCGAGGGCATTGATAAAAATAAATAAATTTAGTAACTTTTCATCTATTTTTTAAACAAGCGGGTGTCTAAAGGAAGGTGACTAAAAGATAGGCCTGCATGCAGTTAAACGAAATCGGGCTAATCGTTGCAACTGCGGCGTAGTATACAGTTGAGTGTTCACATTGACACTTTTAAAATCAAAACTGAGCATTCTGAAAACGTTGGTAGTTCATTTTACACTCTTCTTTGGTGCTCTAACTCTCACACTCAGTGTACCTAAAGATAAGAGAGTAGATTGAAGCTCTGTCAGATGTATTGAGACTTTCAAAAAGGGTGTGAACAATTGCAGCAGACGGACAGGTTGCTGTAGAGACTTCTGTGGCACACAATGTTGAAGTAAGAATCGCTACACAAAACACTCCCAGCACACACAGCAAGAAAGAAGCTGTTTATAGGGGCGCTGCATTTTTAGTAATTCTTTGGTTATTTCATATAGTGTCTGCCACACGCATCTTCAACAGATTTTTCTTTTCATAGCGCGGATACTGACGTGTATCAGAGTCGATATGATACGAAAAACACTCTTCTTCTCGACCTGTGGTTCACCACCGGCTTTTTCTTCTCTTGAGCGTGGCTTGTTCGAAGTGTAAGCAACATTTCGCGTTCTCGCCAAACTTTCGAGAACCCCTCTGATCCGGGCACGAATGGCGTGCGGGTTTACACTGACAGTTTACCTGAAGTGCGAGTACGCCGGTTCCTTTTTTTTTGCTTTTCTTATAATGTGACGAGATCCTGCGAGATGTAAGAATGCGCCGGGACAAATGTTGTGCAGTCTATAAACTGTCACTCTTCCCTTTTTTTAACTGTCGTATTAAGAGCGACAGAAACGTAACCTGCACTTTACTTATGCACGTGCAATCGATCAAAAAAAAAGAAAGAAAAGAGAGAGAGAGATGTAGAAGTTGAGTTGAGGAAAAAAAAAAAACTACGAGAACCGCGCAGATGTTTTCACCGCATTACTCAGCCGCAGTGCAAAGAAAGCATCGTGTTATCCAGGGAATAAAAGCGATTGCGCTGCTGGCGGCTCGGTGCACTATACCGCCGAGGCTCATCGCTCAGGCCGCAGCTGCTCCCGGCGGCACGGATAAGCAAACACCGGTGCGTAAGAGCCCAACACGAAGAAGACTGTGCGATGCAGCGTTGTGCACTGCTTGTGCTTTATGCGCCGTCCATACAAATGCGTGCAGCATTGTGGAAGCAGGCGTCAGTTACCGCGTTTTCACGGGTATATATAAAAGAGATAGATAGATAGATAGATAGATAGATAGATAGATAGATAGATAGATAGATAGATAGATAGATAGATAGATAGATAGATAGATAGATCAACTGTCGCTTCATTCATGAATGCGATAGCAAATCTGCCAGCTATCCTTTGAACTTTTTTCTTTCTTTCTTTTTATTTCATTGTCACCGCATTTAATTTATCCCATGTGTGTCTGAGTTGTATTACTTTCCTGTGTTCAGCTCTAGCTCAATTGCATCACGCTTCGTCGATTGTGTCGATATGTGATTTTCTCGCCTTTTTTTTTGTCAACAAAACTTGCTCATTCTGAAGCACTGCATTGACTTCAATGTTTGTAAATCCCTGTTTTTCGTCTATATTTCCCCCCGACATATTTTTTTCTGTTTTAAGCTTTTGTTGTTTTCTTGCCCTGGATAATGTCCAATCAAGTGTATCTGTCACCCACTCCTGCCTACGGCTTCGCATAGAAGTCGGCAGTATTCACTAAATAAAATAAAATAAAATAGATAGATAGATAGATAGATAGATAGATAGATAGATAGATAGATAGATAGATAGATAGATAGATAGATAGATAGCGTGAGGTGGCGAAGTGAAATCTTGGTAAGAATATGGAACAAGGGTGTGAAATATGTCTCGCCGTTCGACTGCTACTCGACTGCTAAACCGATGGTCGCGGCATCGACTCCCTGCGGCTGCGGTGTTTTCTATGAAGGTGAAACCATGTGCTTCGATTAAGGCGCATGCTAAAGAACCCCTTTTGGACGAAATGATTTCCGGAGCCATCCAATGCGGCATCTCTCATAATCACATCGTGGTTTTGGGACGTTAAAACCGGTGTATTAATGTTAAGAATGGTATATGCAAAGACACATCAGTTGTTACACGTGTTGCATGGCTCTTTTATTATAATGGTTTAGCACACTGACGCGTAGAAAGAAACGCGCCTCGGAGTCTTTTTTTTCTTTTTTACGTTTTCGTATATAGATAGATACGTATACATATACGGAGCATGACATCAACGCCGACGCCGACGGCAAAATCCAGCCGAGAGTGTCCATATAATATATATATATAATAAAAAAAGAAACCTAAAGAAAGATAGATAGATAGATAGATAGATAGATAGATAGATAGATAGATAGATAGATAGATAGATAGATAGATGAGAATAAGCGGAATCCTGGTCGAAGTGAAGGTGAGCGCGTGCCTGCTGATGGACTTGCACTTTGTAAGCCGATCGGTAGATAGCGCATATGGCGCAAGTGTGTGCAAGTGCGCAAGTGATGTGCAATTTTTGTGATAATTCATTTATTATACCGTTCCGGTCAGGACAGCGCAAGCTGCCCACCTGATACAAAGGGGACGACCACAAACACCATCATTATCAGCATGATCATCAGAACAAAAAAAAGAACTGGATGAAAAATGCGAGGTCTGTTGTTTATCTTCGATTGTTTTCCGCTAACTGCAAATACACCTTTTACTAGGGAAATGAAACGTTTGCGGGGAAAAGTTCCGCGAATCGTTCACCTGCGCCGCCATCAAGCGAAGCCGGACAGCTATCGAACAAGGGTAGTTCGCACGTGTGAGGGTCGGTGGTGTCATTCATTCTTCACTCGCAGAAGGTGTTACAACGAGCGATGTTTGGTCATCGTGGCGCTCTCGACACGACACTCTGGTGTCACATGCTGCAGTTGAGGACGAAGAGGTGAGAACCTTCATTTTCAACGCCCCTCAGTGTACCGTGTAGTGAGGTTCTGTCCGGCGGTGTACTGCGTAGTTAGGCTTATGATGCACATCGACTGCCACAACGGCACCATGGCTAGCATCCAAGCTCGTCGACGGAAAGTTCGTCGAAGCTTCGTGACGCTTTTCGTATAGCTCCCAGCAATGAATAACCTCTTTCTGAACTCGTGTTATCAGTAGTTGACAGCACGGTAAAAAGAAACGGACAAGCTTTTCAAAAATGCAACGAGCGTTAGATGCAAGGGAACGATAACGTTAGGTAGTTATGAAAGCGTGCGTCTATCATGCTTTCAAAACGTCTGGCTGAAAACAGCTTATAGAGGTGTAAAAACGAGTGCCTTGGTCCTCGAAAAACCCCGCGTCTGTGCGACGGAAAATGTTTTGACGCCTAGAGAGACCAGGCGGGCAAATATTTGTAGAAAAATACGAGCGAAAGCACTTCCCGGCGTAGCACACCACAAATTCGAAATAAGTTGAGTCGGCATGATACCTAAACCTAAAGTTGCACTCTGTTCAAGCCTTCCGCTATTTGTGCACAGCACTTATAGGAAAAATGAAATTCAGACACGGTGATACACAGCACCACGGGGTTGTCCGCTCTGCAGGTTATTGGTTCTCTTTCTCCACAAGACTGATACAGTATTCTGTCTCTGACAGCTTGATGCGTGCTATGTCTAATGGCTATACGTCCTAGTGCATTACGTTTTGCACACCCTCATTATGACACGTATAAATGGGGAAGGCTACCCGAGCGCCTTCCACATTTCCAAGGCAAATGCACGCAACTAGAGTGGAATCAATGTTGAACCTTTAATGTTATTTTACCCATTTCAAAGAGTGGATAATTGTTAGCTTGAGCTGTACGTCAATTCAGCGACTTCGGCAAGAATACTGCCGAACGGCAGCTCGGTTCACATGGCATACGCTCGCCGAACAGGCACATCGTTTCAGCGGTACCTAAATGTCGTGATCCGGGTCATGCGGGCATGAAGAAGCCAACAGTACCTCATCAGCCTGACTACGCCCACTGCAGGACAAAGGCCTTTTTCATATTACGCTAGCCAACTCGGTCCTAATCTCATTTGCCCACCTAACTTTCTGTTTTCCCATTCACCCGCTTGCCTTTCTCGCAATCCATTATGTCGTCCTTAATGATCAGCGGCTATCTTGCCTTCGCGTTACGTGCCCTGCCCGTGACCAATTATTCTTCTTGATTTCGACTATTATGTCCTTAACCCCCGTTTGTTCCCTGACGAGCCGAACCACGAGATTGAACTAACCAGAAGAATAAGAATGGGGTGGAGCACATTTACCAAGCATTCTCAAATCGTGAATGGTAATATCCCACTAACCCTTAAGAGGAAGGTATATAACAGCTGAAACTTACCGGTGCTTACCTACAGAGCAGAAACCCTGAGGATTAAAAGGAGGGCTGAACTTGCGTTGAGGACGACGTAGTGAGCAATTGAAAGAGAAATTATAGTATTAGTCCTAAGAGATAAGAATAGAGCAGAGTGTATCGGCGACATGCTTCACTCGCAAGCTAGGCACACAGATTTGGGTGCACGTTAAAGAACCCCCAAATTCCCGGAGCCCTCCACTACGGCGTCTCTCATAATCATATTGCCACAGCTCGACCATCGCAGAAGACGCGCACCACAATTCGCGTTCGTAAAAGCCGTCAAGCAAGCAGCAAGAAAGCCGCGCCATGGAACGCCGTCCTGCACGCGCCACGATGCTACGCCATGGGACTGGCACGAGACTGGAGAAGCAGAAGAAGAGACCGACGAAGTTAGAGTCAGCGGGCACAGACATTTTTTTGGCTGACCATTTTTAGCTTCGAGTTTACGGGCACAAGTTCGCCCTAAATAAAGAGTTTATATAGTACCAGGTGCTATATTTATTCGTAACAATCTGGTGGACGTGCTGGGTATGATTCCAAGCCCACCACAGGCAAGGAGAAGCCCAGATCCCAGAAGATTGGAGCCAGCAGAATTGACACTTGTGCACCAACGCACGAGTCGCCGACTACGTGGTGAGCAGCCCGAGTTTGGCCCCCTAATTGACTCATCAAGACCTGTCGAGACCTCAAGCACAAGCGTCACTGCGATGGCCACCCAGTCGATGCCATCTCCATCTCACCTCATCGTGGATTCGCCACGTACACCAGAGGTCTTCCACGGTGAGACCTTTGAAGACGCCGAGGACTGGCTTGAAGGCTTCCAGCGCGTTGCACGTTTGAATGGTTGGGACGAAGCCCGAAAACTTCGTTACGTTTACGTCGCCCTGCAAGATTCGGCACGTACGTGGTTCGAGAACCACGAAGCGTCCTTGCTGTCATGGGACGACTTCCGACGAGAGCTGATCGCAACCTATCCGAACACGGACCGCAAAGAGAAGGCAGAGGCTGCTCTTCAGGCGAGGAACCAGCGGAATAACGAGAGCGTGGCCATGTACATAGAAGACATGTCACGGCTCTTCCGCCGAGCCGACCAAAACATGGCCGAGGAGAAGAAGTTGCGGCACCTAATGCGCGGAGTAAAGGAAGAAATTTTTGCAGGCCTGGTGCGTAATCCACCGCGAACTGTGGCGGAGTTCCGGTCCGAGGCAACGACCATGGAAAGGACACTACAACAACGTGCACGACTGTACAACAGAGACTTCAGCGTCTCTTCAGTCAGGGCGGAGTCAACAACCCTCCCCACCAACGTTGACGTCCTCCGGGAAATGGTGAGGGCTATTGTTAAGGAGGAGCTCCAGAAACTGCAACTTCCTCAAAGTCCTTCAGCGGTGCCCTCAATCGCGGACGTTGTGCGTGAAGAAGTGCGGCAAGCAATTATTCAACCGCAGCCTCAGGTGCCACACTACACGCAACCGGAACCTCAGCCACAGCTGTCGTACGCGCAAGTCGTACGGCAAGACATGAGACGCCCGAGCTTTGCACAAGCTCCTGTTATGCCACCGACCTTTCCTCGCAGTACTCCAGTGCCGATGCCAGAAGCAAGACCCCGCAAAAGTGATGTGTGGCGCACGGCAGACCGGCGGCCCCTCTGCTACCACTGTGGGGAGGCAGGTCATCTTTATCGGACATGCCACTACCGTCGGGTCGGGCTACGTGGCTTTCCAGTGAATGCGCCCTGCCCTCGTAACGGTGAGCGCCCTTACGAAATCGAAGAATATTTATCTTCGCGCTATGCCTATCCAAACACTCAGCGACAAGAATCGCGGTCGATTGCACCAATGCGCAATAGGTCGCCGAGTCCACACCCATCATCTACTTTCCCGAGGCGTCGTTCACCAAGCCCGCGACGGGAAAACTAGAACCGGCGACCTGTGGAGGCAGGGCCGCTGATTTTCGAAAAACTGAAAACCCTCCATGGCTAACCGGATCAGACGACGATACTGACACAACGACGGACAAGCGCAGTAATGGTGACGTGACATCCGAGCTACAAGTCAGAATAGACGACGTCGAAACCATAGCGCTAATAGACACAGGTGCAGATTACTCAGTAATTAGTAGCATGCTCGCAAATAAGCTGAAGAAAGTGCTCACTCGTTGGACCGGACCGCAGATACGCACCGCCGGCGGGCATTTAGTCAGTCCCGTAGGATTGTGCACAGCGAGAGTGGGAATAAGAGGCCATGTGTACGTCTGCAGTTTTATTGTTCTCCCTGAATGTTCCCGTGAGGCAATTCTGGGCATGGACTTTCTGCAAGCAAACAGTGCCATCATCGACTTGCAGAAATCCCAAGTTTCTTTTTCTACAGAGAACGCTGTTGCCGTGTGTCATGCGGAGCAACCAATTGTTTCGTCTCTTCGTATTGTGGATGAAGGTGTGACAGTGCCGCCACGTAGCAGCGTGACAGTTTCTGTGAAAAGCGACGTTTTTCGTGAATATGCCGGACTAGCTGATGGAAATGTCGAACTGCTGCTCACAAAGGGAATACGCGTGGCGAGAGGTCTAGTGAACCTGCGGAACGGATATACTGATGTGCTATTGACTAACTTTACCAACGAGGTACAGCATGTGGCGAAGGGAGCAGCCATAGCATCACTTCATGACTACGTACAAGTCTCAGATGTTTGCACCATGGAAAAAGTACCTACAACGCCCTCAACAGTGGACAGTGTCCTCGAGAAAATAGATATTGACCGAGAGCTTTCATCTCTGCAGAAAGACCAGATTGTGGAGTTGATCAAGGAATTCGCAGAGTGTTTTTCCTCTTCTTCGAAAGTCAGACGTACGCCTGTAGCAAAGCACCGCATTGTAATCGAAGGGCATGTTAGACCAGTATGTCAGCATCCATACCGAGTAGCTCCAAAAGAAAGGGAGGCGATAAAGAAGCAAGTACAGGAGATGCTCGACGACGATGTCATACAGCCCTCCAAAAGCCCATGGGCATCGCCGGTAGTACTGGTGAAGAAGAAGGACAACACCATGCGGTTCTGTGTTGATTACAGAAAACTCAACCTCGTCACGAAGCGAGACGTGTACCCACTCCCACGAGTCGACGATACGTTGGATAAACTGCGCAATGCTCACTTTTTTTCATCGTTGGATCTAAAGAGCGGGTACTGGCAAATAGAAGTCGACGAACGAGATCGGGAAAAGACGGCGTTTGTGACACCCGACGGACTCTACGAGTTCAAAGTACTCCCATTTGGTTTGTGTTCTGCTCCCGCTACCTTCCAGAGGATGATGGACACAGTGCTCTCCGGCCTCAAATGGCAGTCATGTCTTGTCTATCTGGATGACGTAGTAATTTTTTCCACTACGTTCGAGCAGCATGTACAGAGACTGAGAACGGTACTGGACGCTATTCGTATGGCTGCACTTACGATCAAACCCGAAAAGTGCCACTTCGGGTTCCGGGAGCTTCGGTTCCTCGGGCACATTGTCAGTTCTCACGGTGTCCGCCCAGATCCGGATAAGATCACTGCGGTTGAAAATTTCCCAAGGCCAAGAGACAAGAAAGCTATGCGACGTTTCCTGGGGCTTTGTGCCTACTATAGGCGCTTCGTTGAAAATTTCTCCAAGATTGCGGAACCACTGACACGGCTTACGAAGGAAGGTGTGCCATTCATCTGGCACCAAGAGCAAGAAGACGCCTTCTCTGAGTTACGACGGCGTTTGCAGTCACCCCCCATACTTGCTCATTTTGACGAAGATGCCAAAACAGACATTCATACGGACGCCAGCAACGTTGGCCTCGGTGCTATTCTTGTTCAATGGCAGAACGGGGAAGAAAAAGTTATTGCTTATGCAAGCCGCACTCTGTCGAAAGCTGAGTATAATTATTCAGCTACGGAAAAGGAATGTCTCGCAGTTATATGGGCCATCAGTAAGTTCCGTCCATATTTATACGGTAGACCATTCCGAGCCATCAGTGACCATCATTCATTGTGCTGGCTTGCGAACCTCAAGGATCCTTCCGGAAGACTTGCTAGATGGAGCCTACGTCTACAGGAATACGACATCACCGTAGTCTACAAGTCTGGCCACAAGCACAATGACGCGGACTGCTTGTCACGAGCACCAATCCAGAACTCGTCTCCTGAGCATGAACAAGACTCCGCATTTCTTGGAGCTGTGAATGTGTCGGAGATGGCTCATGATCAACGAATGGACCCAGAATTACTTCTGGTCATTCAATACTTAGAGGGACAGCAAGTCGAAGTACCGCGAGTTTTCGTCCGTGGACTACGTTCCTACGTCCTCCGCAACAACGTTCTCTACAAGAGAAACTTTCAACACAACGGTGAAACGTTCCTACTGCTGATACCATCATCACTGCGAGCGGAAATTTTAGAAGCGTGTCATGATGACCCATCGGCAGGTCACTTGGGCATTAGTAGGACTTTGGCAAAAATCCGCCGCAGATATTACTGGCCAAAATTGATGGATTCAGTACAGCATTACGTAAGATCATGTCGAGAATGCCAAAGACGCAAAGTACCACCGCTAAAACCAGCAGGTCTTTTGAAACCGATAGAGCCACCGAAAGTCCCGTTTGAGCAGGTCGGAATGGATTTGCTAGGACCATTCCCTATGTCATCGTTTGGGAAGCGCTGGATAGTTGTAGCAACCGACTACATGACCCGGTATGCCGAGACGTCATCTCTCACAAAAGGAACGGCAAATGAAGTGGCGCAGTTTTTCGTGACCCAGATAGTGCTGCGACATGGCGCACCTAAAGTTCTTATAACTGACAAAGGAACTGCGTTCACTGCCAGGCTAGTACAGTCTGTCATGAAACTAACGCACACCGACCACAGAAGAACTACCGCATACCATCCGCAAACTAACGGGTTAACTGAAAGGCTGAACAGGACGCTTGCTGACATGATCGCGATGTATGTGGACGTCGAGCATCGGACTTGGGACACCATATTACCGTATGCTACATTTGCATACAATACCGCAGTTCAAGAGACAACCCACTTCACGCCATTTCAACTTGTTTATGGTCGGACAGTAATAACGACATTAGACGCGATGCTGCCTGTCAACAGCACAAATGAAGAGGACCCTGACATAAGCGAATATGTAGAAAGGGCAGAAGAGGCGCGACAACTAGCACGGAACCGCATCATTCAACAGCAGAACGTCGACGCGCACCGTTACAATCTAAGACGAAGGGACGTTCAATACTCCCCTGGAGACCAAGTGTGGGTCTGGACGCCTGTACGTGCACGTGGCCTATCAGAAAAGCTTATGCGGCGCTATTTTGGCCCTTACAGGGTTCTTCGTCAGCTAGGCCCATTAAACTACGAAGTGATCCCTGAAGGTCAAGTATGCACAACACGACGCAGGCATCTCCCGGAAGTTGTACATGTAGTACGTATAAAACCGTACTACGACAGGAACTTAACAACGTCGTCTAACACAAGGACAAGTCCTATTGTTTAGAAACTGTCAGCCGGCTCTACGCATCGGGGCGATGCGTGCTAGGAGGGGGACTAATGCCACAGCTCGACCATCGCAGAAGACGCGCACCACAATTCGCGTTCGTAAAAGCCGTCAAGCAAGCAGCAAGAAAGCCGCGCCATGGAACGCCGTCCTGCACGCGCCACGATGCTACGCCATGGGACTGGCACGAGACTGGAGAAGCAGAAGAAGAGACCGACGAAGTTAGAGTCAGCGGGCACAGACATTTTTTTGGCTGACCATTTTTAGCTTCGAGTTTACGGGCACAAGTTCGCCCTAAATAAAGAGTTTATATAGTACCAGGTGCTATATTTATTCGTAACAATATGGTGGTTTTGGGACGTTAAACTCCACAAATCAATCAATAAATGCCAGGAACAAAACGGTAACCGAGAATGCCGAAGGACAAGCGCGCCGCCTATGGCCATGCGCCAGTTTTTGTCCCATCGTGGGCGAGGGTGCTGCGATAATGCCGAGTGACAGAGCATCGCGCGAGAACACGTGTACAGATATGCGATCATAAGAGAGATCTTACGTCTTAAGATATTCTTGCGCACATTATATAATCAGGGCTGCTTCTGCGTCTCATCATGACCCGCACTCCTAACAGAAGGCAGCGGGCGGTAAGGAACATAATCATATTTTCGCACGTGGAATATTCCCAGCACTCTATCAGTGTGACACCGCTAAAGATGGGGAGCAGTATCATTCACGCACATTTATGAAGGAAAGCACACCATTGAAGGCCCCGCCACGGCGGTTTAGTGGCTAAGGTACTCGGCTGCTAACCCGCAGGTCGCGGGTTCAAATCCCGGCTGTGGCGGCTGCATTTCCGATGGAGGCGGAAATGTTGTAGGCCCGTGTACTCAGATTTGGGTGCACGTTAAAGAACCCCAGGTGGTCGAAATTTCCGGAGCCCTCCACTACGGCGTCTCTCATCATCATATAGTGGTTTTGGGACGTTAAACCCCACAAATCAATCAACACCACTGAAGAGCAACGACGCGCTTCGATCAATCACTCGAAATTTCAACAGGGATGTAGAACTGATTTTAGTTCGACAAGAAATCGAGTTAAGGCCAGATGCCCGACGGACGGTGCCTGCTACTTTACCGTACAATCAAGCCTCGAGAGTGGTTTGTGCGTGCGATAGGGTTTGGCTACGAGGCTGTCTTCACTGCAACGAACAAGTCGCTAAAACGGTGGTTCGCCGTAAAGCGCTTGTCTCGTAGTGTTATGGTGACCGGGACTGACTTTTGTTCTTGGACGAGATCCCTTATAATCAAAAGGCCACGACCTACTGGCTCCTGGATGGCGAGCCACCGAGAAATCGTAAGAACGCTTGCTCAGTTCATTTGATCACGTGTGTGCAGACTGAATAACTGGATTATCGTCAAGGTGTTACGAGCCAACAGACGAGATAAATGTTGGCGACGGCTACGTACAGACGCGCATTTTTTTAAAAACCCCAACATCGACCGTCCAGTCGATACGCGACGCTTTATGGAGCACAGCTGCAAAACGAACGATAATGTGTGCATGCCTGCGATGAACAGTCCTCCGCCGCTATCTTCTCCTAGACTGTGCGGCTACACGTATACATGTGTCCACATACTGCAGTGTGGGGCTGGTTACCGATCGTCGACGGAACACACCAGCGGAAATATACAGAATTCACTTGCGTGGCATCCCTTGCAAGCGAGCCTCACTCCTAGTGTATATAGATAGGCGTTCCCTTGTGTTCAACATCACGTGGCTAAGAGGGACACTCTTAGCGCTGCGACGACTCATGAGGGATGAATCGGGGCATTTCGGCTAAGGCGTGCTCATGTGCTATGCAGCGTAATCGCTAAACGCACGCGCAATCATCACTATTACTGAACTTAGATGACATCCTATTTAGCCTTAACTTGGCGTCACCAGTATAATCACGCAGTCACGGATCGATGTGAAGTACTCTCTATTACTGTTCGCAACACTTCATCCCATTTAATTAAGGAGACCTACGTGTGTTTACACAGTAAGCCGCTTAAATAAAGCTGCGCGATAAAGGTGCCGTGTGATAAGTCCGGTGAAGCTTAGCACGCTTCATTAAAAGGTACATATGCGTGTGTATTGATCTTGTTCATTACCATGGTTACGTTTAATTACTCTCGCGACTAGTGAGTTACTACACTTGCACGGTGATCGCTTTATCGAACGCAAAAAGCTGTAGTGTGCCACTTGTGATTTCTGCCAACGATATACGTTAAACCCCACAAATCAATCAATCTGCCAACGATATAGTGTCGTCAACGATACGCGGTCGGATGATCCCATTCCGGCCAGTTAATCCTTTCGCCTTAAAAGGCGCCGATGCCCATTAATTAGCGCTCGTGCACGCATGCATGGTCTCCATAGCGTGGAGATGCCACTGACGCACGATTCCATGCCCCTTCCATAAGCGCTGCTGGTTAGTCGCAAAACCTTACAAATTAAGCTCCCATACCGCAATACGTGACCTGATGCACACCTCGTCAAGTGGATTCTGTAGGTTGTGATGCTTTGGGTAAGCTGCACGGGCATGCATAAATGTAAGCGTACGCGACCTAAAAGTTAGCACAATAATGATATGCGATAAGAGGACCAGATTGTGTCAAAACAGAGCTCTTTTGTGGTCCAGCGTTACGAACGGCTGTCTGATACACGTGTCGTCTATCTATATTATTTAGATTTAATGCGTTTATTTCTCTAGTTTAATGTAGCGTGGGAGGTCATCCGTACATCTGCCTTTTATCTGCCCTGCCGCCCTTTTCTTTCATTGAAATAAAAGTTAATGAAGGGGCTGTTCTCATCATCTGTGTGTGACGACTACACCTGTTCTCTTATGGTTATTAGGAAGGAATAAGACAAAAATTATAAACACAATATAATCTTGCGTTAGATGCGTTAAAATGTTCTTATTTTACCAACAGGCCACTAATATTTGGCGCGCACAAGCACAAATCGCGTATGCGCTGCGTAGCCAAGTCAGTACCTAGAAATACAGTGCCTTCCAAGGAGCGCTTAGAAACTTTAACCACTTTGATGGCCACTGGTGTATGTTAATTTAGCCAGCAAAAACGTTCACTGCAAGCCCAGATTGTTTTAAGTTGACATTATATGCCTTGTGGTAGAAGAAATTTGTCACCGTGCCGATGATCGCCGCAGAATCGGGGAGAATTTCTTTATTTTGCAGTTCCTACTGGAGGCCGCTTTTCGAAAACCTTAAAGCGGCAATCGGCTCCTCGCACGAAATACTTAAATGCTACAATTTAACTTAAATGCCTAACTTTACAAATAAACAGTTAACTATTTAAATACTTAATTATTTTAACTGTTCTAATTGATGTTTCCAATTATGTATTCAGCTCTCTTAGGATGCCTGAAATGGCGAGCTCGCATGCGTGGTAGGACAAACCGGCAGGGTTGCTCACTTTCGAGAGCGAAAACCGAGCGCATATCTTTCGACTTTTTGCCCCCCCCCCCCAAAAAAAAGAAAAAAAAAAGAAAGAATATAGCGCATTGCTCGCGGGCGCAGCGCTGTTGCCCCGCCGGGCGCCTCTTACGGACATCGCCCGCCTCGGCCACCAGAGGGCGTACCAGGCGTGATCGATACCAGCCGCCTGCTAAAGATATCTTTTTCGGATGACAAATTTCCGAAAGGGAATGCCCGTTTCGCCGAGACGCCTCTATAGCAGTGCCTTTCGCATCTCCTTCTCGATTCTTGCCGCCTCGCTCCAGTGGCAGACGCGCGAAGGCGATGATGCACTCTGCGCCTCTTTGGCACACATAAACACCACGCTTCTTTCTGTTTTTGTGTCTTCCGCACCGGCGCAAAGTGCCAGAGTCGTTTCCTCGACCGGGCTCGGGAAGGCGCGAAAGAAGATGTAGGGAAACAGGGGTTGCGTCGAAAAGGCTACGAGGTAAGTTATATAGAGTAGCGAAAGAAAAAAAGGATTTGTTACTGGGTCGGTAAGATAAATGATTCTGTGCGCTATAGGCGAAAGGATTGCTCGGAGCCGGCTGCATTTTCTTTTTGTCTCTGTCATATCACCGAATGCGGTATGCGGTGCACTGGAATTGAGTGCCCTCCGGTCATCGAATGGTGTCGCGGTAACCTTTACGTCTGCATATTTTTTATCCTGCTTTGCCGTAAGGCTTTTTTTTTTTCGTGGTCGTTGTGCGTAACCGCCGGTGGCACATACTCGAGAGAGCGAGTATGTGCCACAGGGGATAGACGGGTATGTGCCACAGTGGAAGGAGAGAGACGATTGCGCGACTACGATCGCAATGTAAAGATGCGACATGGCGCTACTTGGAGTGCTCACTACATGGGCGGACGGATGGACGCACGGATGGACAGACAGCCGAACGAATGGACGCGCGGACGGACGGAAGCAAGAAAGAACGGGTGGATGGAGGTGCGGACAGACTGATGGACGCTTCGCCCCACTAATCAAAATTCGCTCCGTTCATATGCTGTGATTTTTTTTTTCAATCTTACCTTTTTTGTCTTGCTGTAGTACTTCAGGGAACAATAATATGCACATGTAAGCTGAAATAAAACAACGAAATCATATCGCGAAACGTGTGTGGAGTTGCATGGTAGGCTGCTTGCACAAACGAAAGCGAGAAGCCAGCGGGACAGTCTCATGCCGTAAGTGTAAAACTCATAAAAACGCAGCGAAAAAAAAATAGCAACTGTCGTTTGCTACGCAGTTTGCAAAGCCAACATTAAAATAACTGGTCACAGTGGCTTCTACGGATTACTCATGATACAGCTTTTAGATCTGGGCACCAAGTGCGGTCTATGAAATATACTCTGAACATTCAGATTGTGCGCTACCATTCATAGGCAAGGTTGCCTTTCAACGAGTCTTTAATGCATTACTGCTAATTGCAGTAATGCGAGAAAGACGCTTTTGTGGTTTATTGAGCATCAAGAGGCTCAATATGTGCCTTAAACTTAGGAGTCCTTGCGATAAAAGTTATGACATAACTTTTAAAACAGATATACTTTGAGATTGCATGGGTTCGAAGAGCAAATTTGTCCAAGATTTCTTGTTTATAATGCAGTTCTGAGAGCCACGAACATTCATAATTTCACCTATATAGAGCACCGAATTGCATTTACTTTTTGCCTAGTGGATGCTAACTTGCTAGATGTCTATTGTTTTATCCCACGTATAATATTTATTGAGACACCGAAAATACACGATGGGGCCACTAGACTCCTGGGAATACAGTCGTCGTCCAATTATATTGTTGGTTTTGGGACGTTAAACCCCACATATCAATCAATCAATCCAAGTACATTATGTATGACGTCTCAGAACCTCTCCCCTAGGCCTCGCAAAAGCCCCTGTTATCTACATAAACTAGCATACAGCGTAGACAAATACGAAAAGACAGAAACAAGGGCAGCTAACACTTTATCACTTTGCTTCCGTCCTTGTCTGCGCCGTACGCAAGTTTACAAGAGAACACCAACCAGTTTGTACTCGAACCCAGCCTCTGTTATCTAAGCCTTGCAAGCGCAAGTTCGCCGGCATGCACGTATGATGGCGTTTGACGAGCGAGATCACCCTATAGTAGTTCAGGATAACGGAGCAGAGTTTTTCAAAGCACTGGGGTTTAGGGGCAGGGAGGGCAGAATAGTCTTTAAGCGGGTAGATTTAACTAGAAGGAGGTTATTTGATTGGTGGCTAAAGTCAAGGCACGAGTGAAAAATAAACCCTTCACTGCAAAGTGAGGATCCTCAACCTCACTATTTAAAGAAAAAAAAATCAAGTTTTTAATTAATTAAGTATTACGGCGTGGTGGCGCTAGCCACCGCTCGATCTAAAGGGTACAGCCATACCCATCCATCCGAGATCGCCAGGTGTCAATGTTTTCGTTTTGGTACGGTATTTCTTTTTCTCTCTACGGGCGCTGCACATGTGTGCGTCATGCGGCTAGAACCGATACCTCTGACGAACACCCATTACACAAATTGGATGTGGCAGAGAGCTATTACGTGCGACTGTACGGACGTGACGAAGCTGCTCTAGAACGCCCGTGTTGCCGAAAGTCACCACGACACCGTGAGACTGCCCCGTCAAAAAAGAAAAAGAAAAAGCCTGTGCGTAACAGTGTGTGCTGCGAAGGCACTCTAGATGGATTAGTGTTCGCTTGCCGAGAGTGGTCAAGGTGATCGGCTGCTGACCTGGAGTTCGCTGGTATGCGTGATTACAATCGTGACAATTCCGTTTCGATGAAGGCCAAGTGTGGGAAACCGATCAATTATTATTACTAGTTTGGGCACTGTCTTCAAAATAAAAAAATGAGAGGGATAATTCATTATTATGTAGCGCAATCACCTTTTCGGTCATACATAGTGCCTTTTTGAAGTTGGTAAGTTGCGTAGCTAGGAGTTTGTAAAAGACGGAATCCGGACACTGACCGAAATCATTTTAAAAACGAATGTCTTAATTGCTGGGGAGAAAAATCGTTCTTCACGCCTTTATCACGAGTCCTTGTTAATCCAAACCATGCCACACAGACTTAATCGCAGCTAAGATAACCTTTCTCCGGTGTATGCCACGTGACCTATAGTGACGTTGTGTGGTGCACAAAGAGAAGGCGTACAACTGTGCCAATGTTTTTAAGGTGAACACAGTTGCCGCGAGGGAGCGAACGTGCTAAATCTACATTCGTTTCTATAAATCCTTTAGTCGGTGTCCGGATCCCTTAAAAAAAATGTTTTATCCCAGCCAGACGGACTCACGTCAAACACTCAACTTCATCCATTAAGAGTCTTTAGTTGTAATTTGTTTACTTGGAGGCAATCTAGAATCCCTCTCCCATGTTTGAGATACTGGTGGCGTTATACACTGTTAAAACGTTTCAATACAGCGTAGATGTCACAACTTGCACATGCTGCGCCACACTTGCCGGGTACGCTAATCATGCTGTATTTGCACAGCCTATAGTCGCGATTTCAATCTCGGACGGTAAAATCACGTACGGTTGCCCTGGCCTGCTTAGACCCTCAGATATTGAGAAACATAATCTCAGCTATCCCCCACATTCCGAAACGAGCCGCGACTCGATTTACGTCTTTGAGTGGGCTGAGTTGGGCACTGAGCCACAGCTCGATAGAAAATGACGATGTGCTTCCGACGAATCACTGCAGATTATCGCTGATATGACGTGACTAGTTCTGCCTAGAGACGACCTTCCCACCGATTTTCTCAAGCCAAAGTAAATCATTGAGTGAGTGAAGAGACGTTCTAGAATACGGGGATATAAGTCTCAAGGACATATAAATGCGGGCCGGTTAGTGCATCTGCGGTAGTATGATTGACTGTGTTATAGGAAAGGCAACGCGGGCAAGTAAACGTGGCTTTCGATCCTCCTGTCTTCGTTTCCCGTATTCGATGACTCGCTCGGAGAAGAAAGCAATGTCTAAACAGGCATCCATTATGCGTCCCTGTCTTTCCTCCTTCCTGCTCCTCCCCTTTTCATGCGTATCAGCCCAATTAACAGGTGGCGTTCCGCAGCCGAACGTGCGCTGACAAGTTTTCTATGTACCTGTTTTACCGCCTGTGCGCTCCGCATGTGCCTGGTTAACCTCCTTGCCATCTCTCTTGTTGTTCTTCCTCCTCTTTTGGTTTATAGCGTTCGTGACTTCTTGTTTTCTGTTTGCACGTCCACCATCTTTCACGATAAACGATTTCATAGATGGAGGCTATACCGAAGAAACAAAAAGTGAGGCGGATGAGATGAGAGCCCTGCTGTTAGCCCGGCGAGCAGTGTACCGGTCGATAAACTGCTAGGTGGCGCTCGCGTAGCGTTCACCGTTCTGACGATCCCCAATTAGTAGTCGAGCAATGCGGTTCCACATGCCGGCTTTTTCTCTGTCTTTGTCTGCTTCGTTCTTTTATGCGATCGCGTCTTTGAAATAGCGGCGCGGGCCGGACCGTGTTCTGGCGGCAAGTGGGCCCTAATTACGGCCGAGAGCTCCGTCGCCTCGTGCCCTTCGTTGCGTAATAAATAGCTCGCCCTGCAAAACCAGCGACACGGTATGCGAAGGAGAGACGGTGCTGGTTGTTCGGGTGCCACCGTGGAGCCGACGGTGGTTTCGTAGGTTTAAGTCCGTCACGGGAGCTCGTGTGCTAACGAGCGAGTGGTACACGCCTGAAAAGGTGGCAGCGGTGTAGCGAAGCGGTACAAGAATAATTAATAGTTGGTTCCCCGCGAAGGCGTTTAGCCAGCAGGCGCCTTTTGCAAGAACGACTGGCGCAGACGAGTGTGTTTGTCGGAACGGTTCGGTTGTATCGTGGCAGGTTGGTTTGTAAACCGTAACTGCTGAGGTAGGTACAGGCGATCGACAACTATCGCCTCAGTGGTGGTGATAGTTGACAGTGGTCGTCTATTAAAATCAAGGCGAAATGCCTCTGACGCATTGTCAGCGCAGTGCTCGTCAGAGAAAAAAAAACGTTATTGTGTGTAGTGGCCTCTGGGCTTTATTTATCCGTTTATTTATTTTTATTTATTTAATGTTAATATACCTTCGAAAGAGAAACAATAAAAGCCTTTCACCCGTACCTGCCAAAGAAATACATACTACTTTGTTTGGTAGTACACTTCGTAGATGACAATAATGTGATCACGAACGGGTATTCGAACTTCAAGACCTATTGTGCCTCTGTAGCTGGATGAAAATTCTTTTCTCTCGTGCTTTCGCAGAAGTGAAGTTCCGCGTCTTGGACGGTGCGAAAAGAGATGCCCGGTACCACTGAATTTTTGTGTTTTGAACAAACATTCGTGAGAATTATTTCACGACAGGTCGGAAGGCAATCAAGTGTCGAAGCCGAACGAAACTGTCTTCCGTCTAGGAATATCCGTCGAGCGAGCCGTCCACGGTATTGTTCCGGCACAGATCCGCTGACGAAAACTCGTCATAACGCCTCCCCTGCATTCAGTATTTCTTTTTTTCACGAAGAAATTTGCACATAAATCTCGATATGACAGGCAGAACTAACAGCGAAATGAGAAACAGAGCATACAGAGATCCTTCAACGCTCGAATATTGAAAAGCAAGGCGTGCGCAGAACTATTCCCAAATTGGATATTTCTTTGCGAGCTCGAAACAAAAGAAGCAGCTTGCTTGTTATAAATTCTTACAAGAATTACACGCTACAAATGTGCAAAAAAAAAGAAAAACGCAACGTAAGCCTTGGGTGTAGAGGGTGAGCGTGCAGACATGAGTGAGTAATGGAAGAAACACACGTCATCACTCGTGCCGAATCCGACAGTCGCCCCAGTTTTGGGAGAGATAAAAAAATATCAACAAGCGAAATGAGTCACTGGTGTCCTTTTCTTTCGCATTTGATTGGTTCGCGAGGAGCAGGTCTCTTCTTCGCTCGCGGAGATCTCGCTCCAGTTATTCGCCATATTTCTCCGCTTATATGTTCGCGAGTGATTTATATCTTTTCTTTTCAAGCTTTGTTCTCCATTGGATAATGTATTCCGGAACCGCGTACAGGTAGTGCAGCTGACAGATATCTCTTCTCCGCCTCCTCTGACTCTGTCGTCTCGTCAGTTCCCTTTCCCGAGGGCGCTGCCATGGGGATTTATTGAAATTGCGCACAGCCGTCGTCCATCCTTCCTACAACAGTGATTTAGAAATCCTGTCGAAGTAGTGCCGCGAAGCCATGCGGGCATATTTTGCCTCCCCTTGAGAGGACGCCACCATCCGTCTCGCTACTACCGTGCAGGGACGTGAGGTGTGACAGCCACGTATATAGGAGGAGTTTTATGTGAGGCCTCATCTCCTGGGAATCGGCGCGTATTATCGGGCATACTATATGGTGGCTAAAAGAAGGTGTATACTTAGGGGGATTGTTTTATTTGTTAGGTACATTATTATTCAGAACTGACAGACAATTATGCCAAGGAAAGTATAGGGAATGTTATTAAAGTAATTGTAATGTATTTGTTTAAAAAAAAAAAGTGGACGAAAGGAAAGCTTGCTGTGGGCATGAAACCGAACCTGCGACCTTCGAATAACGCTTGCGATGCTATACCAACTGAGCCATCACGGCGGCTATCCCCCATCCAATTTATAGGGGATGTATGTGCATTTGAACGTGGGAGCGTCATTCAGTAAGAAAGGAGTGCACATTAAGGCTAAGGTCTTATGGATGCCTCATAAAACACGATAGGTGACCATCCCCGTCGGCGTCATCTGGAGTGGCGCGAGAAACAAATGCGCTCACGTCACACGTATTCACGCTTTCTGACGGAATCATGACGTCACTGTGAGGTCATCGCATGACGGCGTCACTTGCTCAAAGGTGGGACGATGTATTTAAGGCACTGTAAAGGCCGCATTGGGTGAACAAAACTTTTAAAAACGCTGTGGAAGGGGGAGGGGGTCACTTAAATCAACTGAGAACAGAAATGATGCCTTTCGTCTTGGCGTGACCTTAGGCAGTATGGTCTGTTTTCTGCAACCTTTGAGGGGCTACTGCTCAGCAACTAGAAGACGAATGAAGAGAGGGCAAGAGGATAAATGGAAGAGGAAAGATGATGCACGATTAGGGGTTTTTGCGCCCGTGTGCAGCACCACTTCGTGCTGGCCAGTAGCCCTATTAAACGCAAATGATTTCACCAACTGGACTCGAGCCATTTTTTTTTTTGCAGCCATGATTCCAGGTTTACGGACATGGGCGTCGAAGACGCAGAAGGCAGCGAAAGTGTTACTCAATCTTGAATTTAAACTGAACGCCACAAGTTTTTTGAGAGTCTAAGTACGTAGGACGTGGATACTCGGGCCAATAAATTTTTAAATATAGCCACGTACACACTATAGCCCGACAGCAAATGCTACAAGGTTACTCTAGTATTTAGTGTCAGCAGGTCTGTGTGACCTTGGCGTGTTCCCCCAAGTAAGTGCGTGATTCCTTCAATTTTTCTCTTTTCTTTTGTCCCATTGTCGCCCTTCCCTTGCCCACGGGGAAGGTAGCAAACAGGGCGGGCGCTCTTCTTTCTAGGCTCTCTGCATTTTACATGCCTCGCTCTCTTTCTTTTTCACTGCTTTGTGACCAAACGAGCGATCGAGACGTTGCTAAAGTGGCGCCTCTGAACACCTCGGTTGAGCTCCCACCAGCGGCAATGCGTTCGAAAACTTCCGCTTTTGGGCTTGAAATTTGATGATAGCCACCCAATTGCGGGAGACAGAAAAGGAACGAAGAAAACAATTAGGAGTCATCACGAAATTCATGCTAGGGCTTTGCCACTATCGCTCATGCAGATTCCACACTTCAAGCATTAGTCAAACTACAGGACACCCCCCTCCGCCGAACTGTGACATTGTGAAGTACGGCCAACGGCCAAGCGCACGAATAGAGAGGCCGAAGTACTTCGCAGCAGTGGTTGAGAAGCAAACAAATAAAAATGTAAAAATTGAAGTGAGGTAAATAACAGCGTCGCACGTTGAGCTGGACGATTCACCTCTCGTTCAGAGCAGATTCCGGGAAACAAACCGAACACACTTCGCTGTAAAACGCAGAACCTCATGCCGGCCTTCTGTTCCGGTTCCGGTCGCTCCCTTTGAGAACTGCGACGCCGTCATTTCCGCTGTGTTTTCGTTACCTTTCTCGCAATATCTACTTCTGCAATTAGGCTATTGTGGGTCACTTGACACCTTCTTGCTTAGTATCCACCTTGTTTTTTAGGGGTGAAGCTCCTTATGGCGTGGCTTGGGCGTCCCTCGTAGTACGCAACCACCAGTGGCACATTCCCGAAATAGGTATAACATTTGACCTCCAAGGTGGTGCCGGTGAGAGATTTCTTCTGTGCGTTGTTTAACAATAAAAAATAGTGCTCAATGTACATGCCAATGGCTGCTAATGGGGAATGAGAGACAGGAGCATTCGGCTTTTAGTCAACGCGCAGGCTGCGATCCCCATTAGCAGCCATTGGCATGTACATTTAGCACTATCTGACAAGAAAGGGTTGCTACATTATATTCGCTGAGTGTAACCTCCTTAGTTTTAGAAAGGTTTAGCGAGCGTTGAGCCGCAGGGCCATGAATACAATGAACTAATATATACCATGGATGAATTCAAAGTGGTTAAAGGGGGGAAGCAGATACGAAGCGCAAGCCGTACGAAATTAAAAGTTGAATCCTCCTGTCTCTCATTTCACATTAGCAGCCACTGGCATGTACATTGAGCACTATCTGACAGGAAAAGGTTGCTACGGTATACTCGCTGGGCGTAACCTCCTTGGTTTTAGAAAGGTTTAGCGAGCGTTCAGCCGCAGGGCCATGAATACAATGAACTAGTATATACCATGAACTCAAGGTGGTTGAATGTGGGAAGTAGACCCGAAGCGCAAGCCGTAAGAAAGTGTGCGTGTGCCACCTCTCGATCGTTTAGTCCTTGGAATGTTCACTGAATGGCGGTGCTTCTATATGGAGAATATATGATAAAAAGATGTGAGATGGTGGGACTTGGAGTGTTGAATAGATGGACGAATAGACACATAGACAGATGCATGAATGGACGCATGAACGGACGCAGGGGCGGATGCATGAACGAACGCAGGGACGGGCGCACGAACAGACGCATGGACGGTCACACGGACGCATGGACGGACGAATGCTTCGCCCCACTCTCCATCATTCACTCCGTGGATATGCTGCCATTTTTTTTCCTGCATCCGCCTCCGTCTGTGGTCTGCAATCCCATCTAACCCCAAGCTTCCCCGCACGGTGCTGTGTCACTGATTTTTGGCTGGAGGAACACAGTATTGCACTGTCCTCGAATGCCTTTCGTCAGGTTTATTAGTAAACATTCGGGATAACATGAAAGCCTGCTTTTGTGGCAGAGCTGCCACTCAGACATTCGTAGAAACTCGCTTACGGTGTAGAGAGCAGGGTAAGAAGGCACCTCAAGAGAAAAGAGGGGCCGCGCGCAGTGTCCAGCCGCATTCCCTGATTGATATTGATCGTCTCGCCAGGTGGAGGTGCACTGGGACTGGCGCTGCCGGCATCTATTCGGTCACAGTTGGCCCGCCTTAGCGTCGTTCTCTTGCCCCTTTGTGGGGCTGCTTTTTTTTTCAACCCGGGACGACAGGCTTCAATGCACTAGCATGAATTGACAATACTAACACATTAAATGTAATTCATTTAGTTATTTTTTCCCCGTTGTGTCTCTGTCTCTGCAATTCAGTGGAAACTGTTGGAAGCCATTTGCACACCCGCCACTCAGAAAATAAATAGAATTTAACACTTCGCAATGCCGACACTGCCACCGTCTTAACTCTCAGTTCTTCGTCTTCGAAAAGGGCTTTTTCTGATGTAGGTGAAAATGTTGTTAAGGATCCCCAGGTGGTCGAAATTTCTGGAGCCCTCCACTACGGCGTCTCTCATACTCATATGGTGGTTTTGAGACGTTAAACCCCCATATCAATCAATCAATCAATCAATCAATCAATCAATCAATCAATCAATCAATCAATCAATCAATCGAAAAGGGCTTAACGAAGCTACTACTACGTCTGATTGAGAAGAGTGATTTTGTAACGTTTAGTTCATCGCATAAAGTACTTCAACGGTGACTGTCTTCAAAAAGATAATTATATTTCATACTCTCTTGCACATAATATGTAATTAGGTAAGGTTAATCGCGCACGTGGCCTAAGAATCAAGTATAATCTACTTACTCATGCATACCTGAGCATCTGCATAACTTTATCGTTGAACATAAAAAGTGTACGTATAATTTTCTTTTCTTTCAATACTTTCCCGAAAGGAGCGATGCCATGATTTAATATCCTGAATGTTTCAGGGAAACTTTTCGGACAAAAATTGAAGAATCGTGATTCTTTAGGATGCCACCTGGAGTGAAATTCTAAAATTTTTTAGTCCACAATGGCATTAGCTGACTGTCTTCGTAATTAACGCGCCAAGCATCGATTATTTGCCAAAACTTTATTTTACGCATCAATTACCGATTTTTTAAAGCAATGCTTTAGGTGCCTCATTAAAGACAAAAAAAAGACCGTTGGCGTTCATTCGAGATGTACAATTCATAATATGATGTTGTCACCCTAAGACGTCATTATGATGTCACATATCACCAAAACTTGTGACGAACATGGTATATGATTTGGTACGATTATGGGAGACGCTGTATTTGAGGGATCCGTAAATTTTCGACCATCTGGCGTTCCGTAACGTTCACTGACAACGCAAAGTACGCAAGCCGCTGCCATTTAGCCTCCATCAAAATGCGACCGCCATGGCGGGAATCGAACACGCGACCTTCGGAACAACATCCGAGCAATGTAGCCACTGTTCTACTAGGACTGACCGCATGACATTGTCACTTGATCAAAGGTGGACCGATTCCGGGGACACTGCAGAACCACGTTAGAGCGGAAACTTTTCGAAGCAAATCGATTCAATCGACAAATGAAAGAAAAAAAAAAACAACGAAAGAGGTGGTTTCTCCTCTCATAGTCGTCTTACGCCAACGCGCGTAAGTAACCGTGTGACGTTTAATCATTTCTGTGCTCCGAGAATGATAAATGCCACCCACGTTTACTCGAGATCGACCACACGAAACTGGTGGGCGAAATCGTGTCTTGCTAGCGCCTCCACAGTATGGTACACAACCGGAGAAACAAAAGATTTGCAAAGCGTATGTCTAGAGGAAATATCGGAGGTTACGGTCTCGGTAACAGCCAGGCAACAAAAAGGAAAAAAAAATTGCATTCACAGATCCCTCATGTCTATCACGCAACAGCACGGAGCTTTTGTTCGACTATGACGTTATTTTTCAGGAGGGTGGGGCGACTTTCTTCTTTATTTAGAGTACGAACTTAAAAAATATGACGTAAAATAGACGAAATTTATGTAGGCAGAAAAAAATATGAAAAGGAAACGAGATGAAACAAGAGAGCTTTTCGGACCTTCAGGATGGCGTGCTACGGATTCATATTCCTTGCTGGAACGCCGTCACATTCCAAGGCGCCTCGAGAAATGTAAGGCGTTTGTTTCTTTGACGAATATCGGGTGTGGCTTTTCCTTGTTTCGTTCTGCTTTTCCATCCTTTGTTAAAGGGTACCCGGATCACTAGACACGGAAGAAACAGGTAGGTCGTTAAAGTAAATTTAGGAAATAAAGTAACTAAATTTTCAAGTAAAGTAAACAAACAAAGAGAAAAAGCATTCATGGGCTTCCACCACCCCGATGGCTGAGAGTGGTCCACAACTCCACGCTTCTTTGACGTACTCTGATGCTCCCAAACTTTTTCGTTTTAGACACTTAAGCAAAAAGTGTTCTTTGTTTGACTATTGGCGTAAAAGTGATAACGTTCTTTTCGAGAAGAGAAATCATTCGATGCCAGAAAAATAAAAAAGGCAGGCTTGGGAAGAGTTCCGGGTAAGAATCCACAAGCTGTCACATATAGTCTCATTCTGGCTCTGTCGTTTTTTTCTCACTTTCCTGCTGTGTTTTATCGCAAATTGGTTTTGGTAACAAGAAACAGAGATTATTACTTTTTAACTGTCTTGTGATTGTATCTGGTTAGTCTCATTTGCTCATTTATTTCCGCGTCAGAATGATTTATACTTTTTTGTTGTTGCGGTGCATTCATTTTTAAACGTGTTGTTCTAACTTTTGTAGGCGGTTTCAGAGCGCACATTCTCGCCGATACTCGATCTTAAACTACGTCTCCTGGAATCCATATATAGTTTCCTTCGTATTCTCCCAACAAAGCGACGTTTTAGTATTCTTTAATGTCACCGCTTGGGAAATTATCTCGAAGCTCACACATTGTGCGCAATCATAGCACAACATCTCAGAGAACTCGGTCTTTCAAGCTGGTGTCACGCACGCAGCTAATGCTCCTCAGTGTTTTCAGTCATGTTTACTTCTTCACCAATAAACTCTTCGGATCGCACTGCACCGATGCGAGCATGTATGTAGATAGTCGCTATTCTAAATCCTGCTGAGTACAATAACTTTCATTTATTTGCGTCAAGAGGGAGGTGTTCTTGAGACTATTTAGGGGGCAAAGCTCCTTAATCCGTTGATCGTGCGTCCACGATGACTGTAGTAGTAGTAGTAGTGGTAATGGTAGCGGTAGAAGTAGTAGTAGTAGCAGTAGTAGTGGTAGTAGTAGTAGTAGTGGTGGTAGTAGTAGTAGTAGTAGTAGTAGTAGTAAAAGGAGGAGGTAGCCACCTCCACGGCCGGACCAAAAGAGGTGCACCCGCGCACTCTTGAGTTTAGTAGGAAGCCGGCGCACGTTATTAATAAATAAAAAGATAGTTGTTTCTAATGAAATGACCTAAAAAGACGAGTATCGGTGACCTAATCTCAATATAGTTTGCCTTGAACTTGGTGCTTAATACAAGAAAATTAGTGACATAAGGACGCACTTCGAGCACTATCTGACCAGAAAAGGTTGCCACGTTAAATTCGCTGGACGTAACCTCCTTGGTTTTAGCGATGGTTGAGCCGCAGTGCCATGAACTAGCGGCGTTAATAGATGGGAACTAGACGCGAAGCGCAGGCCGTATAAAGTGCGCACGTGCCACTCCCCTAGTCCGGCCGTGCCACATCTCGTTTAGTTCTTGGAATGTCCGCTGGATGGCGGTACTTATATATCATGAATATATGATGGAAATATGCGAGATGGCGGTGCTCGCTGCGCTCACTAGATTGACAGACGGATGGACAGACGAACGGACGTACAGACAGACAGATGCATGGACGCACAGATTGACAAACGTACGGATTAACGTACGGACGGACGGACGCATGGACGGAAGCGCAGACGTACTGATGGACACTTCGCCCCACTCATAATTTTGCACTCCGTGGATATGCTGTGATTTTTTTTTCTGTTCCATGTGATGTCTTAATCCACAATGCACTCGAGCCAACTTTATTTGTACGCTCGTAAAACGCATGTAATTTTTTGTCTTGCATGATTTTCCAAGTCAGTTGCTAAATTTTTTACTTTTCTTTTTTATTGCGTCATTTTTTACTGCACCGTTGTCAGAAATAGGCAGTCACCCTTTTTTATTTTTTTCTGCGCTTTGCTTCAAGTTTGTCTAAAGTTTGCTTCGCCTCGTTACAGTGCTATTCAGAAAGAAGAAAGCTTTACAGAATAAATTGGGGGGGGGGGGGTGCCAGAAAAGATGGTCATTAGTAACACGGGTGGCCCAATAGAAGGAAGTCGCTAAGGATTCGCCACGTGGCGTACAACGAATGTAGAATAGGTACCGAAGTCGGTAGCGTAGCTGATTCAGTCATATCACAGGCCTGTGTAACAAAAAAAAAAAACATCTTTCTTTTTTTCAAAACTAAGGTACTATTTGTCGCCTGAATAAATGCCACAGCGTCACGAAAGCACGCACAGAAACAGAGAGAGAGAAGCAAAGGGAATGCTAGAAGGCTCACAAAGTTAAGTACGGTTGGCTACCCCACGTGTGGTGGGGGGGGGGGTAAGGGGAATAACAGATAAAATTGAGAAGAAAGAAGAAAGAAATGGAAATAAGGCGTTTGGGAGAACGTACGCAACTAAACTCGCGGAGAACGTTTCTTAGAAATGAAGGGAAAGCTACGGAGCCAAACTAGGCATGTATCACCACTGAAGAATATAAGTACCTTAATTGCGTCCGTATTTTCCTCGTGAAGATCATAAAAAAAACATCACTTTATTTTTTACGGGATGTTGTTCATGAGGAGACGCTGCACATATCAATGACATATCCATAATTGTTTTACTTCACGCAGCGTCCTTTCACGTTTTTCTACTTGCGAAAACGTCACTCGTTTTGCGTACACCTTAGTGTCGAAATGGCGTGCTCGTTTGTGGGTGAGCGCTCGTCGCCATCCAGCTATTTCGACGACTCACCGAAGAAGCTTGTGACGAGTTTCACTCACAAATGGCTGTCTATGTAGACGTAGTAAATTGAATACAGTGTTATTATTGGAAGCACGAGCCTAACCGGACTACTTCGTGGTGGAGTACATGTGCAGTAGCTCCGCCTCCGTAGCTTTTACTTCATTGCCAAGGAAAGTTGTCCACTAGTATAGAAGTTGTGCTGGCAGTTCACAGGCGCTTGTGAAGTCTGGCCGCCTTCGGCAGGTTTTTCGTGGCCTTGCGCATGCTCAGAATCGTTGACAAAGGAACTTGCTGGCACTTCGGAGACGGTGGCACTAACCATTAATTTCGATACAGTGCGCCGGTTGTACTAATAAGACCGAGTACGTCATGGGCATTCTTGCGCTCTCAAACAAGAAAAAAAAAGTTTCAATTTGAAGATCTCAAAAACCATTTTTTTCTTTTCCGGTCATTCTAAGCGGAAGAATAACAACAGCGACGTAAGTAACAGTAAGCTTTTATACTAAATTCGTTAATCAGACACGCATTACTCTACTTTAAGGCGGCAACGTCAGACGCCTCGTAAAATGCGAAAGGTGTCTCTTGGTAGAGACAGTGTGAACGAAATGGATGAAAAAAAAATCATCTTCGTGGGCTGACGTGACCCTTTGACGTCAGAACAGCAAGCGGTGGCTCCATTCGTGACGTCATCGTGATGGCTCTGTGACGTCACTGCATGGCATCGTCGTTTGATCGAACGCCGGTCAGATTCGGAGTTACTGCAAAAGCTGGTGATGAGCAGAAACTTTGCAAGCCACATGTGCCGAAGGCCATGTAAAAGTCACATAGGTGGCAGAAAGAGTAGGGGTGGGGTGTTTATTATTATTATTATTATTATTATTATTATTATTATTATTATTATTATTATTATTATTATTATTATTATTATTATTATTATTATTATTATTATTATTATTATATTGCATGCCAATCTTTTTTCAGCATTTTCGAACATCTTTCTTCACTCTAATGGTGTAGCCAGAATGTGGCACACCAGGGCCGCGCTACCTCCCCGCCCATTGTCCAGGTTTTTTGGTCTTAGCATACATTGAGAACAATGACAATTTCGAGGAGGTACTCCCCCGAAATAGAAAATGTCCCCCCCTGCCCTCCCTCTTTCCAGAAAAAAAAGATCTGCCTACGCATTTGCTTCACTCTTTAAATGCCCACATCATTTAATTCCGTGCCGGGAAGCATACCAGTTGCGACAAACCGGTTGACATCCTTACTTCTTTCACCAATTTCTCGTTTCCCCGTTTCTTTTTTCAAAACTTGAGCACGTGGTGTCTTCAAACTCATCATAGGCGTATTACTCTTGCGTAATACGCCCGCAGGGAGGAAGCACATACAGCGCTAGAAAAGAAATTCTATACACGTTAAACAACGGCGAAGCTCGAAGTGAAGTGCACGCTAATCAACGCTCGCCCTCCCGGCACCCTAGAAGAGCGCGCGAGGAAACACCGCATTCACGTCTCTCGAAGGCTGGACGAGATTACAAGACAGTAACGGATCACTTTCATTTTGTCGCTAAAACGGGACGCCTCTTTGAGCGCAGCACTATAGTTCGCATAGTTCACCATTTTAGGCAAAGAAACAAAATTAAGCAAGCGTCGATTCCCCTTGCTCGCGTGGTATTGCCCAAGGCACCCGACTGGTTTTGTTCGTTGTGAGCGTTGCGGGGGAGCGGCGATAAAAGTGAGAACAAACGGCTTTATTGAAAAGGTGGGTCGTCGATTGCGTGGTTGGGCGCTTGATGTCTCACGCCTCCGGTGACAACACAAGGTGGCGGATTTACGTAAAATAAAACCTGCTTTTGTGCAACTGAAACCACAAAGAATGCGGTAGCGCATTCTGTTCGCGCAACCCTTGAAATTTTGAATGTTTTGAACGAAAATCGAGCGCTGTTTCGAGGGTACATGTGATTAAAAGTCATAAAACAGTACGCGAAGTTTCGGTAGCGAGTTCAGATAGTGCTAGTGGGAGAAGAAACCACGCAGACACGAAACCATTGCGTCGGTGACAGTTTTTTTTTACAATAGAGCCCACGCATTCACAACCGCTCAGGAAGTGATGATGAAAGTGTATAACTTTTTAATGTCTTGCAAAACACGGCGTCAAGTTTAAGAACTGTGGCGGAAAGAAAGATGGTTTGACAAACCTCGGGTTGGGGCAGTATCAATTACACCGTAGATGTTATCTATGTGGGAAGAAGGGGGGAGGGGCTATCCTATATAGACGGTGTTGCAATTATTCTCTTCCCTCTCTGCTCTCTATCTTTCATCTCCCCCATCCCTCTCCTATGCGCAGGGTAGCAAACCATCTGCCTATAGGCTGGTTAACCTCCCAGCCGTTCTTTTCCCCCTGTTTTCCTTCCATATAGCCGACTCTTTGCAGGTATAGAGTATTTCGCCGTGGAGTTATAGAAAACGACATCACGCCAGATGTAGGTGTCACGAAAAATTAAGCGCAAACCCATGCTTTTCATTTACACAGAGATCAGCAGTCGTAAGCACTCGCTACTTACTACAGGCCACAAATAGCGCTGTTCGTGCGGTGTGGGCATGGGTACTTGCGTTGCACGCACCAGCAAATATGTGTGTGAACGAGGGAGTGGAAGTTGCGCATAGGTTTCGATATTACGTATTACATCATGATCTAACAGCGAGTTATAAGATGTAAGCGACTTCTAGCCATCCTGTCGTGTCATACAACACATTAGTACTTAATGGGTACGCTAGATTACACTGAAGAAGCTTTTTGCAAATCATAACAGTGCAGAATGGGCACGTATTGCTTCCCTAGCGATCTTCTTGCAGACGCGTAGTGCAGCAACAACGCACGGCGGTGGACAAATTAGGTTACGTGCTAATGAGCCATTAGCTAAATGAATTCAGTCCCCCAATTAGCTCACGCCAGCTCCCCCATCAGCACTGCGGACTACTATTTCAAAGGAGGCGTTGAAGCACTCAGTGGAGCCTGTTTAAAGAGAAAACAATGCTGGGACAGAGGAATCTTTTTAAAGGCATCGTGTGGGTTGCTATGCCTCCGAGAAACGGCGTTACTTTTTTTCTTTTTTTTTTCTATCGTGCTGATGGCGCTTGCACCAGAAAAGTCAATCTCAGCGGAGCTGCAGGATATCTGTTTTTTTACTTTAAGAGCGTAGAGCTCGTGAAAGGCGAGATGGTATAGATGAGGAGGACACATTCGTGTTTGCGAAGAAAAAACACGGTGTTTTGAAGCGGTAATTTGTGGGATACGTAGTTAAACAAGTCTGGGTTGACCATTGTTCACGTTAAAGCCCCGCCGCGGTGGTCTAGTGGCGATGGTACTCGCCTGCTGAGCCGCAGGTCGCGGGATCGAATCCCGGCTGCGGCGGCTGCATTTCCGATGGATGCGGAAATGTTGTAGGCCCGTGTGCTCAGATTTGGGAGCACGTTAAAGAACCCCAGGTAGTCGAAATTTCCGGAGCCCTCCACTACGGCGTCTCTCATAATCATATCTTGGTTTTGGGACGTTAAACCCCACATATCAACCATTGTTCACGGTAAATAAGAGGTCGACACCCCGAGGTGCTTTCCGGGACTGCTGCCACATTCAGTCGACTACATATCGTACGAAGGAGTTGAACATAAATAAATTAAGAAAAAGCTTACGTCAGACAGCGTTAGCGAACGAAGCGTGCTGACTCAAGACGGCGACTAATTCGGCAAACTTGAGTAATGTGGTCCTGAGGAATTTCCATGGTACGGACCGCTTCACAAAATAGACCCGCCGTGAGCGGCGCTGATTAACACGCCTAGGTTCGATGCCCAGAAAATACCTGATAAAGACGTGCAGTCGACCACTGCCGTAGCTCGGTTATATGAGTATCAGACGGGTGATCCCAAGGTAGCGGGTGTGGTCCCTGCCGTCATCTTTTTGCCCACTTAACATTCTTTACGTGCGCATCAACAATAATATATACATTTAAAAGCATTAAAATTCACATTTTCAACACCTTCTATTGTTTCATTACCTGCTGGCATTCGTTAAGATTGTGTCAAAGCGAGCACTCATGCTAATGCTGATCACCTCAGATGGATGGTGCTCTCCTTCAGAGGAGGATGGGCCAAGAACCGGGTGGCAGGATGCTTAAATGAAACTAAAACGAAATTAAAGCCAATCTGAAAGTTTATAGATAAAACTGCCAATACACAAAAATTGTTGCAGAGCAAGCGGTCAAACCGTCTCTTGTTCCTGACAGACATAGGACTCATAATTTTAACGCGACGACGTTGAAGAGCTCGTTTCGCAGAGGTTTCGGCATCGACGTCATTGGTTGTGAACAAAAATCATCATATTTGCGTGCCCGAAAAATCGGCCATTTTTTCGTGACCGAAAAGTCAACAAAGACGCAAATGAAATAATGAAAAAAATTACGGTTCTTAGTGTGATTCAAACCCGAGTAGTTTTCGTGGCAAGTGAGTGCACTAACCACACAACCGTGCCTCTGCTTGTAAGTGTAGTGAAAATAACTTCCTCTGCTTGGAAATGCAGTGATGGTAACTTTCATGCTTTTGCTTACACACGCGTCCTGTGTATACATGCCTCCCGATATAACATAAAATACAGCCGTGATGATGCATGGTACAAGCGTCCATCGCCATCGGGTGTCAGAACATGAGATTATCATAACTTCATAGTTCGAAGCCAGTCACTCACTACATATAGAACATATATACGTTACTGCATCCATAAGACAACGTAGTGGGTGCATAGCGAGTTCGAAAACATTACTTACCCTAAGTGTTTGAAGTACGCGCTAAAAATAGAATATCGTTATCGCGTTCAACACTTAGAGATAAGCTAAAGGTTCCCTCAATTTCGCTTTCTTCATTTAATGACTATCCAGGCAAGATGAAACAAGCATTCGCTGGCCGAAGTTTAAAGTTGCCTATACGAACTACAAATAAGCGCAAGCGCAAGCAGTGGCTCTTTAAAGTCCGACTGTTTGTACGTAGTGCTTAAATCTGCTCTTCAATGCACTACATAACACCCTGAACTATTTAAAACACGCCCTGGGTGTTACTGTTCCCGTTACGACGCGGTAAGGCAAATTGCGAAGGCACCCATTCATTCGCGGGGCTGCTTGAGCTTGGAGCGACGGCAAGTTCTCGGCCCGCGGCATAGCAGCGTATGTGCTGTGCGTAACACACACAAAAAAACTGTTGGGGTCTTGAACTACTCGTCTTAATTAACTATCCGCTATAATTACTTTTTTATTTATATATGTGTGTTTGCGACTGTACGTGTCATTTCTGTGTGCACGTGATTATTGTACATGTCATAGTCGTCTCCCGTCATCTGGATTAGCGAGCCAGTCGATAAACCAGCTAACATGTGAGGGAATATAATTAAACTGTTTTTTATCTTCTTCACTAACATCGCAAGCAGTTTTTTTCGTCGGCTGGTGTTAGCATTTTTCTTTAAGGGTGTGGTTTTTGCGATGGTTCTTACAGGCTGTAATTCGTTGTTCAAGAAAACCAGAGCAGTTCACCGTGGGTAATAGCTAAATTGAAGAAATATTCACGCACATCTTGTTACATTATGCTTGTTACATTATTCATGATAATAAGGGTTGTAGCGCGAGTACGAATGTGCTGGAAGAAACAGACGAAAGTCGAGATACGGAAGGCAAAGAGAACAACACGAGCGCTGTGCTTGCTTGCTTGCTTGTTCCTTTCTTTTGCGGCTCTCACCCACTAGGGGGGATTGGCCAAGAAGCCGGTGGTTATTGCAAGTAAATACCTATAGATTTTCTAGATTAGGGGAATATGATTACTGTGTTTTGACTGTGAAATTAACTTGGCGCAATAAAAAAAAGGGGTGGGGGGAGATATAATAGAATTTGTTGAATATCTGTGGTGGAATCGTGATATGAAATTCTCCTGAAAGTTGAATCATTGAAGTGTTGCAGCTAAATAATAAGTGGTAGTGTGACTAATCAAATTCGAGAGCTGATGGCTGACTCAGCAAGGTAATCTTCTTGTGTTATATATGAATTCGCAGAGAACTCCGCAGATGGTCCTGTCGCTATGTCCCAATGAAATGGCCCCAAAAGACAAAATATTGGGAGTATTAAGTGATATTCCTAATTTTCTGAATAAAATTTCGAAGCAGTTTTTTCTTTGATTTTTGAATCGGTGACATGTGATAAGAAAATGGTCTATATGTTCAGGTTCGTTACAGCTTGAGCACAGAGCGGATGGCACCAGACCAGACCTGTTTAAGTAGAAATTAAGAGGTGGTACACGGCAACGTAATTTTGTTACCAAGACCTCCAATTTACGCGTGGGACACCATTTATTATTCCATGTGAATTGCAGGTGCGAGAAATCTGGATTCGGTATAATGATTTTTGATGAGTCTTCAAGAAGGGAAAGTTTTCTAAACCTCGCTGCTGATACATAAGCTGTAGGAGGCATGATTGGCATAATCGGAAGATCAAGAGATGTTCGCGCAAGTTTGTCAGCCATCTCGTTTATAAATATACTACGATGGCCTGGCACCCATATCATTCGCACTAGACGAATGTTTGCTGGGATTAATGATTTAAAAGTCTCTAGTACTGCTGATGTCGACGACGATGATAAGAATGAACACACGGAATATGAGTCAGTCACTATCACAGCTGTCGAATGAGTCGCAGGAGAGAGAGAGAGAGAGAGAATAAAATGAGGGAAAGGCAGGGAGGTTAACCAGAAAATGGAGCATCCGGTTTGCTACCCTGCACAGGAAGTTTACGAATAGCTAGTATAACGGCCGTTAATTCCGCTTCAAATATTGGTGTATAATCTGGGAGGCGTAATGAAAATGACCAGAATAATGAGAGAAAAAATACCCACACCTGCCTTCTCGCCACTCATAGATGCATCCGTTGCAATTACTGTATTAGTACCTAATTGAGACAGGTGTTGTTCTAATAAACCAATCAAATATTTAGAGGGCAAGTGTTTAGCGTTCATGGGGAAGATATCGTCAAATTCTATTTGCACTTCGCCGATTGGTTTGACAGATGGTGTGCGAGCGCTGTGTTGTCCTCTTTGCCTTCCGTACCTCGACTTTCGTCTGTTTCTTCTAGCACATTCGTGCTCGCGCTGCAACCCTTATTATCATGAATTCAAACCAACTAGCCCAAATCGCCATTCTTCTTGTTACATTATGTCGTGATGTGACGTAATCGCTTCGTCAAATGCGGGTTGATCCCAGAGGCACCATCTAACCACGTGGGTACAGACAACTTTCGATCCCGGAGGCAACGCTGAATCTCACGTGACTTTCTCATTTCCGCGACCCGACAAATATGGCCGCCGTGGTGTGCGATCGAAACCCCGAAGTCTTGCGCTCAGAGAGGGAACGCTATGGCTATGGCGTCGCTGCTGCGGCCACAGGGGGGCCGAGAACAAATGCGAGTTTAATCGAAAACCCTCTCGTTGCCCGGCCGTGCTCTTCGCCGCGCGGCGTGTAGTCCCTGTGACCTTTTTTACCGGCCAGAACCACTTCGCTCTCGGAAGAGTAAGCCGCCGCCTCACTGGATTCAGGCCAAACAAGATCATACGAGCGGAACTTAAAAACAGAGTCCAAGTAGTGGAAAGGAGAAAGAAAAGGAATAGCGATAACATTTTTTAACGTTACCAAAGAGAGAAAAGATAAAGTTGACGCGTTCGAGGCGACAGAAATCCGCAGAGTCCAAGCGAGTTCCGTCTTGACGTGATTGCCACTCACGAGGCATAAGATTTCTTTTAGGCGCCGTAACAAAATTGAACGGAGGCGCGATGAAGCGCGACTTTAGTAAACTATGAAAATAAGGGAAAGTGCCGGCCAGTGTTTGGACGCGACAGGCGTGAGGACGAAAAGCTCTGAAAGGAAATCGCTTTCGATGTGCAGTGGTGATAAGAAATCTGTTTGTTTTATTTTCACCCCGCGTGCGCGTCCAGGAGGAACGGGAAGCGATGGATGCAGGTTTGAAAACGCGGGAGAATTACATTCGCAGGAAAAAAAATGAAAGAGCGATAAAGGAGGAAATAAAATGAAATTCAGATAAGAGGCGACGGGAAAAAAAAGGTAGATAAACGAATGCAGAAACACGGGAATATCCGGACTTAATGCGGGTAAAAGCATGCAAAGAGGCGCGTCATACTTCACGGAGTCAGCTAAGTTCCTCCGAAAAGGAAAAGGATTAGAAAGGAGGCTGCAGAGCTTGACGAGAGCAATATCTCAGAGCTATACGGCTCCAAGTGCGCCGTCTCGCCACACACTCCACCGATTCTTTTATTGCGTACACTTTTTCCGTTCTAAGTATTCGACGGCTTTCGTCACTGAGCCTGTTTTATTATTTCCAAGCCCTTACGTTTTAACGAAACTCTGCATGGAGGCAGTCGCGCTTTATTTATCTCTAAGCCTCTACGTTTTTCAGTGAAACACTCCGCGATCGCAAAGGCCTTACTGCGTGCGACATGACCTACAGGCAGAAATTGGATGCTTCTTAGTTACTATTTGTTTGTCTTTTTTTGTTATCCCTCCAGGCTAAGCTTTACATGATCATAATAAAAAAACAAGAATAGACAAAGTAAAGAACGTTTTATTATTTTAAAGAAACGTGGTAACTGTATTGTTAAATCTGGAACAATTTTTTCAGTGACCATTTCTTCATATGCTTCGGTTTATCATTATACTGCGATACTTTCATGTTAAGAAAGATCTAGAAAAAAAGAAAACGTGGTTGATTCCTCCGTTTCAGGAATTGGTATACCACGGAAGTGAAAGAGAAAGAGAGAGACAGAGAGGAAAGGCAGGGAGGTTAACCAAGCTTGGCTCGGTTGGCTACCCCACCCTTGGGGTGGGAGAAAGGGAGAATAATAGAATGGAAAGAGATAGGAAAGAAGAGGAGTAAGAAAGAGAAGCATGAATAGTCAGCTTGAGACTACACAGCACGGTCTCGCACAGTTCTTTCACAAGCCGTCGTGAAGTCTGGTGGTCCTTAAAAAGTACAAGAGGGCTTTCGTGGCTTTGCGCGTATGGGAAGCCGTCGGCCAAGGTCCCAGGATCTTCTCTTCTGTAAGCGGCCGTGAATCCAGCTGACAGAGCTTGGCTTCCATAATACGTCGTTCAGACTGGTATGCTGGGCAATGACATAGAATGTGCTCAAGTGTTTCCTCGCAGGAGCAGATGTTGCATGCCGAAGTGCTCGCCATTCCAAGGAGACGAGAGTATACGCATTCGTAAATGCCACGCCCAACCCCATGCGACACAGTAAAGAAGTGAAAGGTGTCGTTAAGAAGTAATTAGATGTTTACGGTACATTAATATAGGAGAGCTCACACAATGTTTCCTGGTGTGGGGCAGCTAGAGCACCGTTTAACGTGGACGCACCGACGCTGATGCTTTGTGTTACATCACCATCTCGACGCATAGCATCCGTGAATGCGTAAAAGTAAAAAAAAATAAAAACGTGCGTACCAGGATCATTGAAAACATTCCCCTACGCATCGATGGCGCAGGTGCACCAAAGGCACCCATGAATGCCCACTTCCGTGAAATGATGATTCTCTCTGCAATACAAATGCTCATGCATTTGGATGGGAGCAGCGAAAACCCGAAACCGTGGGATCATTATATAGTTAGCGGGAAGTGTGGGGGCTGAACGATACGTCCTCGAATTCACATGAAAGGTGATTCTAATTCGATAAAACCGTATACAACGTGGAGGTGGGGGGGGGGGGGAATAAAGCTCGTTGTTCTACATCACGTTAATGTTTAAATTTTTCAATCATGCACAATGAAGATTACGATTTTATTTCACGTCTTCGAATACGCAACGAGTATTAAAGTTCTTGTTGATTGCTCAATTCAACTAGCCTTGTAGTTTATAATCAAGGTTCTAAATGACTGCTGAATCGTAGAGTTCTTAAAATATAGTTTATGCTTACACGGTCACTTTCACGACAATCCCATACGACGGAAACCATTACAAAAAGCACTTTAAAACTGGATGGCGGAGCTATAGATACTACTAGACATTTATGTATTTTACTTCGATTGTAATAGAATAAAGGCAAAATAACATTTTTTATAGGAGGTTTTGTTGCAGGATTACTGCTCACGCAAGCAACAAAACATGGTAGTCAGTAAAATGAGCAAATAAGAACAAAAAAAAGAGTGCTTATGTTTATTTTTCTTGCCGAAGAAGAACTGAAATAATATTACAAATCCCGACGTCCAGCACAAACAGCGGGAGCTTGCAGATTCGTTTTTATGAAAACACCCCCCCTCCCCCCCTTTTTTTTACCCTTTTTCCCGCAATACGCCACGACATGCTAAATTGCCTGCCACCCAAACAGCGCATACCGTACGCCTTTCGGTAATATACAGCGGTTCAAGACTGCCGTAGCATGTCACAACGTGAGTTTTACGACCAGCATCGCATCAGCTCGGGCCGTAAACCTGCCAGATCATCCTTACAGAAAAAAGGACCTGCCACGTGTCAGGGATGGGCCAATGAAAATCGGGTGGGGGTGAGGGGGAGAATGAGCTGCATCAACGAATAATGGTTAGTTAGTGCGTCTAGGAAAGCGAGCGCGAAAAATAAAACGAGCTGGAACGCACTTGAACCGCTTGCGCAAGTTCAATCAAGCTTCTCTGCGAGAACCTCATGACACGCACGGGGTTTTGGACGTGCTCAGAAAAGTATGCGTTACCGAGAGGAGCCTTGAAGTTACAATATACGGCGTTTTTTGTTGTTCTTTTTTTTACTAGAATTACCAGTAGAGCATCGTATAAGAGACATACGTAGGAAGTAGCGAGCCAGTAGCTATTAAACGTAGCGCTTTGTGAAAGAACTACTTAGGAAGGACGCGGGGCCTTTGAGTGGCTCTCCTGCCACGTGGAACTGCTTCGACGACGTTTTTTTTTTCTTTCAGAATTTCTGCATGGGAAAACGGAATCGCATGGAAAGAACAGGTCGCCGAACTTGGCCAGCACACGCGAATGCAGTAGCCTGGGCAGAGAACTTATGATACTGCGATTCTTGCATTGTCGATGGGGCTCGGTGTATTTGCTCATTTATGTGTAAGAAATAAATGCTGTTTTCAGTTTCGGGCGATTACGAGGTGAAAACGTCGGATTCGTGACCTTGATGACACGTATAGTTTTTTTTTCTATTCTCAACTAGAAGACTACAAGAACGTTGGTATAATCCATGTATCTTTCAAAGAGTATTGGTATGTGTTTGTTTTATTCTGCTAGGTTGCTTGCAGAGCAATCAGCCGGCTATATAGCCTAACGAACACGTTGCTAGTATCGTGTTAGCCTCGTACAACATCAGCCATAAACTTGGGCTTAGCTGTCACGGAGGGCTATTATGTCCGGCTTTTCTAGTGCCATTGTGAGGTACTCATTCTTCTTAAGCTGACCTGGAAACAATGCCAAAACTTAGCAGCGTCCGCAGAAATGCTCTGATCTCATAATTTTCAGCCTGTGACACTAATATCGCCAAAACAACTTTGCATGATAGTCTTATTTTTACGTCAACAATAAGTACATACGACTTCCCTTTTTAATCTTCTAAACACTCGCAATGCACCCTCCAAAACACAAACTCAATTGCGCCTAATTATTTATGATTATGCAATAATTTACAACGGTTACGTCAAGCGACCAGCTTGGATAAGTTTCAGACAGCAGACATCGTTTCACTGCCTGGTGTTGACAGGTGTTGACATCAACGCACGACAGCGAATTGTTCGTGATGAGAAATTGACTTGAACGTCACAAACCGGTATTGTTTCTGTAATGAGCTGTCGTCTAAGTTTCTCAATAGTCACGGTTGTGAAGATCTCTCCCAGCGCTGTGCTAAGCGTTCTCGCTCTTCTTTCAATTTTCGCTTTTCGGCCCTAATCTATGATACACAAAGAAAAATAAAAAAACGCAGCAGAAAGCATTCCGAGGGCCATTTTCGAGGGAAGCCCATTAACGTTCCCAAATATAACCTGCCTCCCATTTTCGCCTGAGCGACGATATGAAGCTACAACAAATAACTAAAATTCAGCCCGACTGTATCGTGGTCGCAATCATCCTTTGGGAGGAAAGAAATTCCACTGCGGGGGTGTACGAGAATTAAAAGAAGTTCTCCTCGAGAGGAGCAAAAATAGATCGCATAACCCTGTGCGTCCTACGGTCACAGTGAGCGAGGAGGCATGACAAGAAAAAAAAGGAAAAGAAGAAACAAATGATGGCCAGAAAGGAGCACGAGCTCCGGTGCGGAGGGAATCTTGACTAATTAGTAATTACGCTCCGGCTGTTCCCTCCCAGTGGTGAGGAATGGACGGGAAGGAGGAAAGGAAATGAGGTGCTACTGCTGGAGACAGAACTGCCACGACCAGACTCCCTTATTCCTCCTAGTCAACCGCCGAGCGCAAGACTACGTGGACGGCAACTGCGACAATCGATATGCAGAGCGGGCAGACGTGGGCAACCCCTCTCCTGGCGTCGTTTAATCCTTCCACGTTTCTCTCTCTATCTTGTCTGCGTGCATGTGGATACGCGTTCTCACCTCAATCATTTCAAACGTCTTCACGTTGGGCTCAACATATGCCCTCAATAACTTCGAGATTAGGCTTCATGACTGCATTACGTCTTGCTTCGCTAATACGGTAACCTTGTCGTACATTCACACAGAATACACGCTTGTGCGCGTATGTTTTTTCAGTGTGTCTATGAGCGTCCCCCAACGTAGGAAATACTTGGCTCGGTTGTCAGTGGGATGGATATAGAAGGTAGATCACTGGCTTTGGTGTTGAGCTGCTGACCTGAGGGTAGCGGGTTCAACTCCGGCAGATGTGGCCGCTTGTTGACGGAGAGGCCCGTGTTCTGTGTGATGTCAGTGCTCGTTTAAGAACACCATATGTTGGAAATTTACGGAGTCCTCAACTACAGCGTCGCTCATAATCATATCATGGTTTTGGGAATTGAAATTCCAGGTATTATGATCATAGGCATGCGCAGGGTCTTCCTCCAGGGGACATCATGAAGCGCGGAGGCTCTTCGCAAAATGTGGGTGGCAAACTTTGCGCCCCCCCCCCCCCCTTCCTTTAAGTGACTAGTGGAGGCAGCCGCAATCTGCCACAGTCTCCCCCACCGCCCCTCCACCATTCCCGCATTTGGGATTATGATTATTATTGCCAGTTCCGTTGGACACACACCGGTTTTTCTTGAGGGGTGAAACGGTGGTGGGGTCGAAGTGGGAAGATGTTTTTTCGGCTTGCTGTTAGATATTGTGGGTACTAATACATCGAGATACAGCGGCGATAATGGGGCCGCATCAAGCGCTGGACCGGCTTGACTTACGAAACATTTATGAAGCCTTCCTTGTGCAAGGAGCGTAGTCAGGCTGATGATCATGATAAACTAACGAAAACGTAGGTCTCTCTTTTCCTATATCGTTTTTCACTGTTATTTTTCTTAGCCCCAACATTGCTGAACCATACTCCCTTTCTGAGTTGCGAAAGTAAGCGTCTCTTTCATTCTTAAATCACCGCTACACCTTTGTATGAAGTACGTGTATCACTTATAGAAATGCTTGCGTCTCCACGTGTTCTGTGCGACTGTGTGGTCGTGTGTGTCAAGGCTGCGTCTATCTTTGTTGGCACAGATTCCCGTCTCATTCAGCAAGTACCATGGAAAGCCTGTTGCACGTATTGCGTTGCGCACGTCAAAGAACATGACAACGTGGGCAGAGCAGATCATTGTACTACACCGTAGAGACGTGTCGTCATGCTTGTCTTCATCACTTCACGTTCCTATCACCTCGGTGATTTATTTATTTTTTTTATTTACATACCCAGATACACAAGGACACAGAGGAAAAAGGGAGAGAGCAAGCTGGCAACTGCCACCTGGAGGGGCACAACACCTGCACACTGTTTCTAGAGGAGGGTAGAGACAGAAGAAACAAAAATAAGAGGGGAGAAAAAGGAAAAAAAAGATGAGGAATGAAAAAAATGATGAAGAAGACTTCGACGAGTAATAACAAAAGAATATAAATAGAAGAATCAGCAGCATTCATACACGATCTCTAGGTTGGCTTCTTTTTTTCTTTCTTGTCCAAAATCGTTTTTTTTTTTGTTAGTATCGACACGTTGGCACCTCCGGATGTAAGTTTTGCAACTGTGGCAAAGAAGATAGATAGTGTGCTTTCGTGATTGATTGGTCATCAAATGCGTTGTTCTTCGTATTGTGTCGAATTCGCTGAAAAATAGACCATTTTTTTCTTTCGCGTTGCAGAATTTAGAGAAATAGTGTAGCCGAAAGATTACGAACCTCAATCCCCCTACAGCAAGTCAACTAGAACAGAACATATGAGACCGTTCAAAGAGGAAAACTATTCTCGGATAATGACACTAAGCGTTGCACGCCAGCAAGGCGACGCGCGAATTACTATTGCTTCTAAAGTCAACCGGTCTAAGTGAATGATTGTAAGCAGGGTAGGCGCACATATCCCACCTTGACAGCACCTTTCATCACCCATCCTTGTTAATTTCCATCCTTTAATCTCTTTGTACCCTGAATAGGGTAGATTGTGGTTATAAGAGGGAAAAGAAGAGAAAAGTGAGCCCCGTCACTGTCTGCATCAGGGTGCGGCACCTCAACAGTAGCTCACAAGAGATGGGGGTGAGGAGGCATTAAAAGAATAGAATTAAAGGTATATATATATATATATATATATATATATATATATATATATATATATATATATATATATATATATATATATATATATATAGAGAGAGAGAGAGAGAGAGAGAGAGAGAGAGAGAGATGCGCTAGGACAGCGAGCGACGACATAAGAAAGATGGGAAAGATGGAAACACTGTCACAGGAGTCCGAGGACGGGGCACCACTTGCGAGAGCTCTTGTCGGCGACAGGAGATGGCGTAGGGCTAATCCAGTCGGCCAGCGCTGCGCTGACGTCGTCGTAAAAGACAACCGGCAGAAGGTGGCGTAGGACCAGCCCAGTCGGCCAGGGCTGTGCTAACCGGGCATGTACATACTTATCATCTACCAGCCTTTCCTTGTATCTTTCTCCTCCTATGCGGCAAATGGCACATGTTCAAAGAGTGTCCACAAGTCCCTTCACTTCTCCTTCTCCACACTCTCCGATCTTTCCTCCTCACTTTCCTTTTCCACTTCAAGCCTTCTGTCTGTTTCCTCGGGGTGTGTGCATATGTATCAGAGGTCATTACTCAGTCCTCCTCATTCTTTATTTCTTCTCCCCCTCTCTCTCTTTCAACCGCGTTTATGTCAGCGCCTATGCGGCCCGTATACTTGCGAACTTTGCTCAGCAGCCGCCGTTGTTATGCCTGCGAGTCCACAGCGAACGTCCGTGCCTCTGAAAAAGGCAATCTGTGTCAAGGCCAGCCCGCCTGACGCGAACAACTCAGCGGGGTAAACACGCGCGGCGCCTTTCTGGCGCGCACGTGCAGTGAGTCAGCGCAGCCGCGAGCCCGTCGAGTAAACAACCGGCGTCTTCCTGTCTTGCGGCTGACGCAATGCGTGGCGACGTCACTCGTCCTTGGGTGCAGCCACCTGCAGCGCAGCATCTCCAGATTCGATGAGAAAGAAGGACGCGGCCCAGCGGCGACCTCATTTGAGGATTCTGACCTCGCGACCAACGGCGCTTCGGTTTGGACATTTGGGTTGGACCCGGGGCATATAAAAAAAGCCCTGCGGCGCGTCGAGAGACCCCCCTTGGACAACGGACCCATGTGAGAGCAGACCTATGTGTTAGAGAGGAGAGCTCGGCTCTTCGAGTCTCTGTCGGCCCCAGTGCCGAATTTGTAACGCCTCTGTATATATGCTGTACATCAACCTTGTTTAACTCACCGTCGTCTCGTCCGCTCGTCTATCAGCTCCGTGCAGAAGCAGTCGCGAGCTGAGAAACCTACACTACCAAACGACTGGTGACCCTCCCTGCGGAGTTCGAAGCAGTGGCGCCTTCGGGGCCGTGTTGGCGTCGCCGTCTTTCAAAACAGTGGTTGCAGCGGTGGGATTCGTAGCGCCCTTCGTAACGTCGTCGGAGGTGCGCTTCGCAACACCGCTTCATTTACATGCCGAGCGCGCAGCATTCCCGGCTCGCGTGCCACTCAGCCACCGTCGACGGACCCCTCGAGCGAGCAGGCGCAGCGCCAGAGGCTTTAAAAAAAGGGGGGGGGGGGGGGTAGGGGGGGCTCGACACAGCGTAGCCGCCGCGGTGATTGCTCTGCGGCACTGCGGTGGTGCGCACAGGCCAGCCGCCATTCTCGACGTGTTTTGGCGGAAGGTTAATTAGACTCGAGAGACCGGAGTCGCCGGCGCAAAGCTCTGCGTGGGCGTCATTTTTTTACGGCGAGACGGACGTTCCGTTTGATTTTTTCCGACATGGCCTTTTATGCGCGACATTTTCTCTAATATGTTCTTTGAAAACTGCTCCCGAGTTGTGGGATTTGGGAGAGCTCAAATTTCTCGGCGACATACAAGTTTTTTTTTTCTCCTTTAGAGGGACGCTCAGCGGTTTTTCATTGTAACTTCGTGCAGAGTACGCGATAAAAAAAACATAAGAATAAGGTAGCATTAGCCAGGGTAGCTTTGTTGAAGTTCGTTGCGATGTAACTTCGTGCGATGTACGCGACAAAAAAAATATAAGAATAAAGTAGCATTAGCCAGTGTAACTTTGTTGAAGTTCGTTGCAAATAAAGGCCCCACAAGTAAACAATAGCCAGCTTTGAAAAGTGAGCATTTCGCAAATGTTTTGTATTTAGTACCACTGTTCAGGCATTTCGTTATACTATCTTGATGAGTTGTGGGCTGCGCGATATCGCCTTTTTAAGCCCCGTCGTTTATTCATTATTGGAGTGCCCTGCATCATTCATAACACGCAATGACAAGTGTGATTTAAGCAAACTTCACATGCTTGAATTTATTTCTTGGTGTATAATAACTTGATATACTGCAATCGCGAATGCAGCCGGAAGAAATGCGGTGCTGTTTGGTGAAAAAGTTGAAACCTTCTAAGCCAGCCGGCTGATGTGGCTCTGTAACTTCAAACGAGAAAACAGTTGGCCCTCTCTCTCTCTTCCTGGCATATGCAGGGACTGGACTGATTTACCTTAACAGGCTTACTGAAAAAACAAAAAAAAACTGGTGGCACTTGTATATATTAAAAAAGAAGTGTTGCCGTCGCGTTCCGACAGTTGCTGTTAGCCTAACGCCTGGTGGGAATCGATCGAAAAAAATTGAATATTAAGGAAATTGAAACTGCGAATGAAGTTCAGAAATAAACTCCGCCGTTCCATCTCTCCTATCTCTCTCTAGATATGTATTTCCTCTATAATCAGCTCTTACAGAAGGGCCAATGTTTTCGACCCAGGCAGTAGCCAAGAATTTTTTTTTTCAGGCGCGGCGGGCTTGCTGAAAGCCTAGAAAAACACCTATTTTCATTATTTATTCTCAGTAAAGCGCCCCAATTCAAAGAAAGTTCGAGGAAAGGGAGGAGCTCTTCCCCCCTCCAGTTCAGGCTACGGGCCCACCGTCACCTCTCCCTCCGTCAGCAACATACGACGGGTTTCCTGCACCATGGAATAGCATTTTGGCTATTCTATGGGGGAGACCGCCGACTTGGCCGGCTCGATTTTTCTAAAATGCGTCTTACTCATCGAATTTAACCGGTAGTGAACTGCAATAATAATAATAATAATAATAATAATAATAATAATAATAATAATAATAATAATAATAATAATAATAATAATAATAATAATAATAATAATAATAATAATAATAATAATCAACATTTCCTACGCATAGTGGTGTAGGTGTTCTTCTATAACGTGTTCCGGATACTTAGATCATGACTTTGGCGTATAAAGCGGCAGAACCCGGTTAAGTTCAGGGTTCGAATCAGGGAATTCATCGTATAAAACGTACATGAATCGCGAACAACGGTTATCAGTCCACACGAAAAGCAACACATCGGATACGAAAGGCTTCGGGGGGGGGGGGGGGCAAATTACGGGCATATCCTAATGAGCAACTGCACCCGAATACAGTATAACGTGCGTGCATTCGCTCATAACGCAGGTCTTCGCTGAGGATGGTAATCGAACCCTTACCAATTACTCGGCGGCTAATCGACGTAGCAACGGAGCCACGATATGGGGCACCTTGCGGATTCGGAGGGACATTCTCCTTTCATCTTTTTTTGATACTTTCTTCTAAGTGTTCTATCCTTTTTTTTTTTCTTCCAGCGAAGAGCCAATGATCTTCCTTTGGTGACTGTTTTTTTTTTTCTTCTGGTAACTGATTCTCAGCAGCATTTCCCCGGTATACTGACTAGCATGTTGGAATGCTATCGCGACGGCTTATTACCGGTCACGAAACACGGCATGTGTCAGCCGCCGCGAAGTGATTGGCGAAGACGCAGCCACGGACTGTCGCCGAGAAAGCAGGCAAAAAAAGAAAGGAGTGACAAAAAGAGGAGCAAGAAGCGGAATAATGATTGGGTGTCGTGACTGCTTCGATTAACGCGGTGGCCGAGACGAGCCGTAATCGAGAGGGCTTCCGCCTCGGGCTACATCTTGTCCACATTTTGTTCCCCTTCTCGTTCTTTATCTTGTCCTCATATTTTTTTTCTGCATCAACTCGCGTGGCGCATGTCGCATCCGAATAATGCAGGCTTGTTATGGCGGTATGCTTGATGCGGGCGCGGTTTCTGGATAATCGCGTTGAATGAGGTATAAGCACAACAATCGCATCATGCATATTTAAACTACGCGCTTACGTACACTGATAACAGCCGGTCATTTTCTACAATTTCATCGTGACCTCAAATGTACGGCGGAGGTACACAACCGCCATCCTACAATTTATCAAAATGCGTGATTCGGTGTCTGGCTGTTCCTTTGGGATGCGTCTGCACGTCTCATCATGCAAATGACGCTAGCTAATGAGTGCCTGTAGATTGTGGCATGTGTACAACAAGCGTACAGCAATCGGAACGCAATTGAGGCATGCTTTTGAGCGTAATACCATAAGGCATATAATTGGCATGTTTCCGTCATTCTTTCTTTGATCTAATAAAATCTAGGTTCCTTGCTTTGTTTATTAACCCCAATGATGATAATAATATGCTATATTGCAGTTAAATACCTGCTTTTACTAATAATCTGTGATGTTTTCGTGCGAAAAGCGTGCGTTTTCGATTACGAGCCACACCGTAGTGAAACGCGTCGGAAATTTCGACCATCTAGTGTTATTCGACCTGCACTGACATTACACAGCACAGCCCCGGTCACGTCTGTGTATAGCACGCGAACAGCCTGTTTTTTGCTTTGCGGGCCGAAGCCTTGAGGCAGTTTCGGGCTCTGAAGTGGTGTATCGGGAGCATTCACGGCTTATATAGTCAGGCCGACCACGTCAGAGCCTGGTACGGCCCCAAGGTTTCGCCCCGCAGAGCGAATACCGGCTGTTCACGTGCTATACTAAGACGTAACCGCGGCTGTACATGGACCCCATAGCATTTTCACTTGATCTAAATACGACTGACGCGGCCTAAATCAAACCTGCAACCTTCGAATCAGTGCCGTAACCGCTACAGCGGCGGACGTGCTGCAGAAGGGAAGCTATGCATCCCGACGGGGCTTCCGAGGTTTCGAACGTGCGCGAGGGTGCTTTTGATTGTTCCGATGTTGAGCGGGTCATTCTAAAAGAATGATTCATTATTCACCGCTTGATTTCACGTAGACTCGAGTAACGTGCGCCAGCGGACCACTCGAAGTTGGCCAGTCGGACGTTCCATATCACTGCTATGTATCTTATGAGGAAATTAATGTCATGGTGTGCCGCTGATGTCTCACCAGCTATAGGACAAGCGATGTGTTCATCACGACAGTCTTGAAGTATGGGTCTTCCTGTGTGAAATAAAATCAGTATAGCATTGAACACCAAACGTGGTCGTTAAAGTTCCAATCTGTGCATGCCACATAGGAATTGTTTTCGACAGATTTGTGCGGCCATGACTCTGTTGCAATAATAGTAATATTAATAATAATAATTTTTTGAAGTTAGGTACATGTACGATGCAAGTGGTTGTGCATATTGATTGATTGATTTGTGGCGTTTAACGTCCCAAAAACCACCATATGATTATGAGAGACGCCGTAGTGGAGGGCTTCGGAAATTTCGACCACTGGGGTTTTTTAACGTGCACCCAAATCTGAGCACACGGGCCTACACTGAGCATTTGAGCAACTCCATCGAAAATGCAGCCACCGCAGCCGGGATTACATCCCGCGACCTGCGGGTCAGCAGACGAGTACCTTAACCACTACACTACCGCGGCGGGGCTTTAAACAAGCAGTAAAAAATTTTGTGTAGAAAAAGAAATTCACTGATGATTAGAATACTTCTGTATGCGAAATCTGAGCGCCGTTGTATACTGCCGCTCTTGCTTCGCTATCGGCTGTTTAGTTGCCAACCAGGCCGCAGTGTCCAGGACTATGCTAAGTAGCTACTGTACATACGCACCACTTCTTCTTGTCCCCATCGTCACCCTTCATCCCTCTTTCCTTCCCCTTTTCCTTATCCCCTGTGCAGAGTAGCAGGCTAGAGCGAACTAGCTCAGGCCGACCTCTCTGCCTTCTAATAAATTCTCACTCCACTCCACACTCACTCACTGAACGCCGCTTTGCGTTTGGACAATGCCAACTGTGTTTGAAGTTTTGACCATCCGCAGTTGTAGCAACGTAACATTCGTTACATATTGCCACAGAAGCTTCCAGCGCTAGAGCGCTATGCGCAAACGATTCTACGCATTGCAAGCATCGCAAACCAAGGAATCGACAACAGCCCCGTTACGAGAGGCCGAAGCCTCTCGTAACGGGCGCTGGTCTTGGACAAGAACAACGAGAGAGAAGGCAGGGAGGTTAACCAGGCACATGCCCGGTTTGCTACCCTACGCTGGGAGAACGAGAAGAGGGCGGCGTACAAAGATGAGAGAGAGAGAAGGGGAAAGAGAAGCTTGCGCACTAAGCCGCCCGGATGAAACGAGTTATGCGTGGACCTTGACACGCAGTAGCTCCGACCGAGGGGCTAGCACGCGTGACGAAGTAAGAAAGTGAAGTTCAAGGCTCTCAATATCGACCGACTACGTGTTCACACTCATCGTACGCTCTATTTCGTACTCGTTCGCTCTAGCGGTTACTCCGACAACGCCAACGGCGACGCCGCACAAAGCGGGAAAATGTGTCTAAGAGCTGAACTGTATAGAACTGGTCTACACACAAAAAAGAAGCTGTCAAATCGGTGTGTGCCGCAGAAATCGGGCGGATCTCACTGCTCAACGCTAGTCCACTAGAAATGAAGGAGCCGGCACTGCGAATATCGTGGCATCACTGGCGACCGCGCGTGCACTGCCACTCATCCGTTCCTTGGAAGAGCCTGTGCACGAGCGTCGGCACGACAGAAGCCATGGGCGAGACCGAAGAAGGTTCGCACTGCCGAGATAGAAGCCGCTTACAGAGAATCGCGGCGTGCTCTAGCCTAGATTGTCAGCGTCGACGACGAGTGGATTCAGCGCGGTTAGCCCAATGCATGGCTGCGAAGCAGTGGCGATGATCCGAAGACTCCGAGTTCGTTACCACTTGGAACCACTATAGCGAACGAGAAAGACAGTGGCAGCTGCGAAAGTAGCCCCGAATCGATGGAAGCCATATATGTGAACGACGACTTATTACTTTTTTTCTTTCTTCTCCCTTCATTCTTCCTTTATCTATACTTTTTAATTCCACTACCCATCCCCGTGCCGACCTGTTGAGGTGTCGTCGTAAGGATAGACAGTTACGGGTGGCACTTTTCTCTTCCTTTCCTTCACATAGTCGCATAGTAGTAGTAGTAGCAGTAGATCTGTGGAAGCCCCGCGGCGGTTGTCTAGTGGCTAAGGTACTCGGCTGCTGACCCGCAGGTCGCGGGTTCGAAACTCGGCTGCGGCGGCTGCATTTCCGATGGAGGCGGAAATGTTGTAGGCCCGTGTGCTCAGATTTGGGTGCACAAGAACCCCAGGTGGTAGAAATTTCCGGAGCCCTCCACTACGGCGTGTCTCATAATCATGTGGTTGTTTTGGGACGTTAAACCCCACATATCAATCAATCAGATCTGTAGAAGGTGTGTGGCGGCGCAATATGTGCCCGGTTCCATGCAGCCCCCACCTTGCTATCATTCATCCCGGCATGACACTGCATTGCGATCGGATAAGCCATGGCGCCACCACAACGTCACTCGAGGCCTACGTCAACGGCGGTGGCAGCAAAACCAGGCTGCCAAGCTTGGAGGCACATCATTTCGTTCCGCTGGATCTGGCGAGCGTAGCGTCAAAATGCTCACGTGGCGCTGCTGCTATAGTTGAATAAGCACTGCTTACTTGTTTATTTTAGGATCCATCCTTACGTCGACACGGCATTCAACAGGTGGGAATGCTCGGTTTCAGTGCGAGTATCTGTCTTTGAGGTTTGGACATCCGTGTCGTACCTGCGATTGCCTGCGATTTACCTCGGACCTAGAAACAACCTGGCATCGCCTAGCTAAAGATAACAGTCGAGAAGCAACCAGATGATACTTCAGAATCGTCCAGGTTTGCAGTGTCAAATCTGGCACGACATGATGCTATTTTTCAAACCACTGTTAACGGATTTCATATTCGCATCTACTGCGTGCCTCCGAATTGCTCGTATTTTTTCTCTCTCTATTACTGACTCATTTTCGTCCAAGCGTGTAATGTAGCAAGCTGTACATAGTCTAGTATATACGCCTCTCCAACTTTCTGTTATTAGCCACGTCTCTCTTTCTCACCATTGGTTGTGAGCGTGCCACTTGCATGCGCAAGTACAAGACAGCGGCAGTCGTGCCAACAACTCGGAAGTGTCACTACAGGCACTAACCTAAATTACTGCCCCGAACTGCGCTTCTCTCCACGCATGGTAACGACGGTAAAGACTCTGATGTAATTATCGTCTCTGCAATGCTTTTAAAACTTCGTCAGTTTATACCGTTTATCACTGGTCTCGTTTGACGTTCTCGCTGGTGAGACCGCAGCTGTAAAAGCGAAGAAGAGTGGACACCCCGGGCGTTTTCTTTGGATCGATCTATCGATTTGTAATCGTGAGTGCGCGGGGAAGTAAAAAATGTATAAAAGAGCGAACGATGACAGGGAAGCTCTTCGGGCCATTTGCGCCTTGGCTGTGCTGTACCGCAGATGGCGATCTCGATTTCTGGCTAATGCGTATCAGGTGTAAACTATGGCAACGATGAATGAAAATAGCATGAGACATGGCAACGGCTTTACTTTTTTTCTCTCGTCTTCATGACAAAAAGTGCGAGCTTTGTGCGTCCAACTTACGGCGCTGGTAAAACCATGCATCGTCGCTGATTATACTCTATGGGGTCTTTCTGGGGTCATCAAAACGCCGTTTTAAAACAAAGTAATGGGAACTCGCCCATTAAGTGATTTGCAGTCACAGTTGCGAAACTGGTGAACTATCCTGTTGATATTGCACAGGAGGGTATTCGCGCATAAACCCGTCGTACAGTTATCGCACTTGGATATGGTCGTCTTAAATTCATAGTTGGTGTAGCACTACCTGAAATTGTGACACCGAACATGGAGAATCAGGCACATGAGAGAAGGTGTATGAAAGTGACTTTGCTGTATGCTTGCGACCATGTTTTCTCAGAAGGTGAATGCTAAGCTTGATGCACCTAGCCAAGTTTCCCGACGTCGCGAGGTAAAATGCCGTTGTTCTTAAAAGCTAAACTACGAATAAGGGCTTCAACGTAGGCATACAATGGTTCCCAATTTCGCGTTTTCTTTTACCTGCCTCCTAAATTTAGTGTACTTGATTATGCGTCTAAATCCGCTCTAACTTAATGAACCCGCTATCACAAGGGGCATAAAAGAACGCCATTAGGCTATTTAAAGCTATCGTCTAAGACTTTGTATAAGAATCACGCTTTAGAATGGAATATTTTATTGTATTACATTCGTCTTGAGTACAGGGCGCGCATTTCGAGTTTCTGTAGATAACTACTCCTTACAGCCTGCTCTACATTACATTGCAACTAGTTAGGCTGGCTGAAGTTGAATCGCTGAGGTTTCTCTGTCGCCGCGCAATGCTTTCGGACAACCTGCACACCCAACATCTTGTATACGAGCGAGCCATCTATCCGCCTAATAAAGCAACGCCTACGCTGTGCTTCCTCTATACGGTAACCGCGCATCAGCGGCCAAGCGGTGCACCTCTTGGATGGTGCCAGCACCCAATAGCAATGCTATTCATGGGATGCTTAGACTCTGAGGACCCAGTAGTGATTCATTTATCGCTAGTGTGGCGCTGAGGTACACAGCAATGAACTGGGCGTAGTTTGCAGTCGGGTTTCGTTCCCCGGTAACGTTCATTTTGTTCATCCGTTGCATTTGTAAGGATGATATATGGCTCGGACGCGACTCATTTCAAGCACGAACGACGATACGACTAGTTGATGGGTGAGTTAGTTAGTTAGTTAGTTAGTTAGTTAGTTAGTTAGTTAGTGTGTGTGTGTGTGTGTGTGTGTGTGTGTGTGTGTGTGCGTGTGTGTTTAAGCGTGTGTGTGCAGGTCCATGTGTGCGCGCGTGCGTGCAAGTATGTGTGTGCGTGCGTGTACATGTGTCTGTGTGCATGCGTGTGTGTCACCTCCTATTTTTCTTTAATAATAACGAAAATTTTAAACTGAGTCTTACGGTATAAAAAGAAAACGGCAGAGTTCCGTTCAGGCACGCCATCTCGCATTTCACTCGCGAGACACCGGTATCAGCGAGCCCTGCTCACTGCCTACCAAACAGTCGAGGCCTTCCCGGCTAAGAATGGAATCTGCAGCCTAACGGGTTCGGGGAAGCCATTTTCCCGCCTCTCGGCACTTTTGCGTGAGAAGCGAGGCTCTTGCCTCGGCCCTCCTCTTCTTCTTCTTCTTGAGGGCTGCTCGCCTATTTAAGGGATCGCTTCTCCAAATCTCGCCGTATTTGCATTGCACTCGGCATTCTCGCGTCGTCTGTGCGAAAAATATTGCATTAAACGTGCGTATCTCTCTTCTGTCTTTTTTTTTCATTCTTCTTTCAGATTTCATCAAGAAGAATGACGGCGAGCATATTCGGGGAACCGGTGAGTACCGCGCATTTTTTTTTGTTGCTGTTTCTGTACGACGGCGTTTTGTTCGTCTTTCCCTGCTAACTTTATGCACGCATATGCTTCATAATATTAGATCAGTGTTAACAAACCTGGCGCGATTTCAAATGTAACGTAGTGAAGAAAAAAAAAACAAATAGATGTAGTGACAGTATTGTACTGAAACATAATGCAGTATATTCACGTTTCTAAAATTACTATCACGTTTAATTCCAACCTCTGCGTAACAATCATCTGTTCCAGAAAATAAAAAAACAAAAAAGTATACATATATAACGTTCTGCGCATGTTCTCGCCTTAAACCGTTCTCTTCTTTTGCTCGCGTCGAAAGACATGCCTGCTCGCTGACTATCCTGATTACCTTCTTGTTCTTTTCCATTCCGTTATCTATTTGTTTACCCAGTGACGAAAGCTGTTCAACACCAGTAAAGGCGTCAGTAGTTAGTCTAAGCTCATATCCACAATGATAATACTACAAAGAGGAGCCACGCTTGTGTCACTCTTACGACACGCGTACAGCAAACATCTCGAAAAGAAGATGTTCAAGTCAGCCGAGCCCACAAGTTAAGTGCACACCACTCGGACAAGAGGCGATTCCGATTGCGGTCTGAGATTGCCCAATCAACGCCTCGCGTCCACAGGCTGTTGTGCAAGCTCTGTTCTACTCTTGTTGACTCCGTCCGTTAATCGCACGTACGCCGTGCCTATTGTAACGAAGCGGCAGCTTCTTGCTCCTGCGACTAGATCTGAATTACGAAGTGCGGAGTTGCTGGGCAACCCAGCCCCGTCCCGACAGAAAAGTACACTGCTATCGAAGCCCAGCACGGACTGGCAAGGAGCTGGCTGCCTTTACTCCAGGGCGAGCACTTTCCAATTGGACGTTTTGACTCCGCTGTAAGACGAGACGCGTCAGTGAACGATTAACTGCGGCTGTCGTATGCGTTCTTCATTTCATTTTTTGTTTATAATATAGTTGCGCGTGTGTATCGTTTACCAACAGCCGGGGAGGCACGTACGCAAACACACATCTATCTATCTATCTATCTATCTATCTATCTATCTATCTATCTATCTATCTATCTATCTATCTATCTATCTATCTATCTATCTAGCTGTCTAGCTGTCTAGCTGTCTAGCTGTCTGTCTGTCTGTCTGTCTGTCTGTCGAGTGGAAATCGAATCGAACACCTACCGGCCCGCGGATGCCGCTGGACGCCTGACATAGCCCGACTAAGGAATGCATTCGCATTCGAAAGCATGGATGACAGACCTTTATAGAGTTTTCACTATATATACAAGCAGACGCGTGGATGTGTGATACTGTGTATGGAATACTTATAGACAGTATCGCCCAGCCACGTATCTGTTTAAGAATACAGCGAAAATAACTTCCTCTACTTGGAAATTCAGTGAAATTAACTTTCATGTTGACAAACACATGCGTCCTGCATACATGCATCACAATACAACATGAAATACTGCAGTAATGCGTGGTACAAGTGCCCATTGCCAGCGGACGTCAGGACTTGTGCTTATCAAAATGATTTCCTTGTTTGAAGCCGGTCACCCACTACAAAAAGCATACTCTGTACTGCGCCTATTCCCTTGTGACAACGTAGCATGTTCACAGCAAGTTAGATAAGGTTTCATTCACTGAGTGTTCGAAGTACGCACTAGGAACGGCATATCGCTATCGCGTTCAACTTTTAAAGGCGAAGCTTAAGGGTCTTCTAATATTTTTCTTCTTTCTTTCCCTTTCTATTTCGTCTTAAGGTAGGGTATACCAACCAGGATGCTGCAGTTGTGATTCATCTGCTTGCCTTTCTATGATTATGTTATCTCTCTTTCGGTCCTGTCTTTTTCGAGGTCACGCTGCACATCTCCGAGCTCGGTGTCTGGTTAGCAGGCGGGCACTGTCACTGCATGCGTGCGGGAGTGGTGCACGCTTCTAATGTCATACAGACCACACCCTGTGGCCTCAGTGGACAGCCCTTCGACGAGACCGCAATATTGTTGATCGATGGAAAAACGGTCACAAAGCATCTTGTCCGTCTCGAGCGACGGTCTCAGTCAGCTGAGCTAACGCCGCCGCTGAGGCTGCTTTGGCATGAACAAGTCCATGGTGCTCCCAACGGAGATGTCTGGCGGAATGAATGGCTTACGGCCGGTCTAACGCCATCACCGCCACGTCCAGAACAGAGAAAGAGGGGGAAGTGTGTGCAGGTATATTGTTATGCGGGAAGCAAAATCAATCAGAGAGGCTGGCAGCCCTTTTTCGTGGCAGAAGAATTCGTGGCTGACGATGTAGGGTTAGCAGTTCGGCTTGTCCCCTGCTTCAGTGACTGTGCTAGAGGAAATGTGTGCCGCAGCTAGCGCGCACATCGAATATTTTTTCGCGTACCAATTCATGCTCTATTCTCATTGGTCTTGCCTCTCGTGTAAGATAGCAAATGAATGGGACGTATGTGTAGAGTGGTGATCACGTTTAGCGTGAACGGTGGAGAGTGTGCCGCACGCTGCTGTGAAGGGCACCCACCATCGGGCACCCAAATCTTCGTACATTCGCAGTTATTTTTCGGCGTGGTTGTTTTTCTATCACGCCTGTTGCGTCATCGCAGAGCGCTTTTGATAAAGATGTGATCGGAACACGTTATGGTGAAATAGTTTCGACGTTGAAGAACAGCGCATGAACAGAGCTTTGGTGTGGCTGGAAGTCGCTGATAGCACGTACCGTTAAGCGGGTGCTTACGTGTTGAAGCTAATAATGTCAATTCCTGCACATGAATCTAGATGATTTTCATGCATTTCTCTGTTGTAGCTTCACGTGTAAATTTAGATTTCACCGGGATTCGCGCGCTGCGTGCATGTCTCACACAAGTGGCCGCAAGTGTTAGACTTATTCATTCGCTAATCTTCTCTTTATTTATGGCGAAAAATCCAAAATATATGACTGAGACTTGTGCTGTCTATCTTATTGTTTTCTTTATTATTGCTGGTCTCGTTTTTGTGAACATGTAAGAACCGTACAAGAAGCCTTCTCGCACACATTATATCGCTCAGTAAAGAAAACTCGCTGATGCTGCTTGTTCATCACAGTAACTTCGTGTGTGTGTGTGGGCATGCTCTTCAGCTTTTTACTGTTATGTTATTTTGTATATCACTGTGACTACCACACCATAAAATAAAATTGAAAAGATGGGTGGCGAAATTTGCCGACGGTTCGCACAAACCCGTTACAAATTCTATCAAGAATAAAGTCGACATGCTGCTGTGCGTGTATTGTCATACTGAGAGTTATGATTTAGGCACCCGCGTTCAGAACCCTCCTAGTGCTACTTTTGTGCCAAGGAAGTGCTTATTTTGAAATAAAATCACGTTTTAGTGGTCCGCGTCGCGTTAGCACACTTCAATTCACCCGCCTTAAAGTAGAAACTGTCACGCCACTGCTGCCGTGCACAACGTTGCCCGGCTTCGCTGCGCAGCCGCCGACACTAATAGCTGCAGAGCGAAAGTAGCGGGAGCCACAGCGGAAACAACGTCCAATAAACAAAGTTCCTACCATGGCCTTCGAGATAGCAAACGTGCTTGGTTCAATTGGCTGCCACTAGATGGCACGACCGGTTTAGTTTAACCAGGCGACAAATTGAACTTTTTAACTATTCGCGTTATTCCCCACAGTAACGTCCGGTGGTTCTTTTCTCGATGAATCAATCTGAAACGAACAAGCAGCGTTTTATTACGTCTCTTAATGCACTGAACGTTCTTTATTTAATGCAGCCATTTCGATTAGTAGGAATTAATCGCAGTCAGTAACCTGACGTCATCGGGATCATTTTGCGGATGTCCTGCTCGTGGCGCATGGGTTCTCGTGCATTTACCTTAATTTCTCGGCAAGTAGGGTTCTGCTGTTGACAATATGGTCATTTTAGGCGCTGTTGTACATGGAGCTTTCACTCTGACATAAATTATTTGACTTTATTGTCCCTTTAAGAAGCTTGGAGATGTGGTTACCACCTTGCTGGATGTCTTCGACGTGATCGAAGGGTGGCAGCGGTCATGTGTTGCCCTAATGTAGGCGCTTTTTCCCCCTTGTAGAATATGAAATACTAATCGCTAAATAGCTGGGCCCTTTGCCAAAAGCACTGAAGGAACACTAAACACAGAACTTTGTTTGTATGCGCTTGAAATGTTGTTGCGCCTGAATAACGGGATCGGAGGCTGTCTACCTGTCACCGTTGCCCTCATGAATGCTACTTACTTGCAGGGCTGTTTCATTGCGACTGCGTGTGATCGCGCGAACGTTTCGCGCCAGCAATACATCACCGCATGTTTAGTTTGCTTTTCTGTGCCATCGTTGCTACTCGTTTGTTTGCACCTGCAATGAACAGTACTGTGGTGCTATATCTAGAACAAACGAGGGAAAGCTAAGCAGTGGTATCCATTATGCGCCGTTCTACAAGACTAGGCTATAACGATGTGCGTTTGCGTTCTAGCTGTTGCCCACTTTCTTTCTTTCTTTCTTCTTTCTTTCTTTCTTTCTTTCTTTCTTTCTTTCTTTCTTTCTTTCTTTTCTATATTTCTTTCGTTCTTTCTTTTTTTTCTGATCTTGTGGTAATGTTACAAAGGAAAGTAAAAATTGATTGGCTGGCTGATTGATTGGTTGCATGGTTGTTTGATTGATTCTCAACCTTACTACCACTTGCTTGTCAACGTGGTATTCAACAAACTTCAACCCTTCCTCGACGTCAACTTGTATTACGTGACGTGACTGCTGTCGAGATGTCACTGAAAAATTGATGAAGACGCTTTCCACAGATGCGGGTGAAGCAATGGATGCATGAGGCACGGGACCGTATAACGTGTCTTCGAATTGATTAAACCGCAGCAAATCGTTGAACATCGGTGGGCAGGGAAGAAAAAAAGGGCAAAAAAAGCGTCAAACCACGCTCGATATTAAAACTAACCGACCGAGCAAGAAGGTTCTTGTTTCATAACGTGGACTAAGCGACGGATAATATTATTCTCCAAGCGGCGCCACCGTCGACTTTGGGTAAACATGTCAGACAACGAACTTAAGCAAACATTGCCACGGCACGCTACGGCCGCGTAAACAACTATGGTCCGGCCCGGCAAAACTGAACGTTGCTGCTGCGGAAATACATGCAGACAGTGCCGCGAAGGTAGTTGCTGCAACGCACGGCTGGATACGGGCTCGCCGTTTCTCGGCAATGACAGCCAAGATTTTTTTTCTTTTTCAATGTCAAGTTTCCCTTTGAAAGTCCTCGCACTTGGGACGTGTTAGTTTCGCTCTTCTTTGTCTTCGACCAGCAAAGTGTCACTAAACGTAACCGCGTTCACACGCAAACGAGAGTCGGATGTAGTTTTCGAAATACACCTCGAAAGCCCACGTCAATTTCAAGGTGGCGTAGCCTCCACAACGCTGCACCGTATTGATCGAAGTGAGGCGCATGCACGTGTACGCGCGCAAGGCGATCTTTAGCCGCCCTTCGTAAACACGACGGCGGCTTGTAGGAAGAAAAAAAAATTAAAGGCCGCATTAAAAAGTGTTTATTATGCTTGAGCAAGCGAGCGAACGAGCGAGCAGCATTTCTGTCATTTTTAGTTCATGAAGAAAAGCTGTCTTTATGACGTTGGTAAAGAAACTGACGTGCTAAAAAAACACGGTAGAGCGGAGTTAGTTCATGATGAGGAGGGCCAGTAGGTGAAGACCACGAGCAATCTGCACGCAGTTCAGTGTTTTTTTTTTCCAAAGTGCAGGGACTTGGGTTTGAATGTTTAAGGGGGTCACGATTATAACCTCTGTTAGGTGGCTGAATCATTGCGCTTTCACAAATAGGCTGGTGAAAATTTTGCGCATATGCTTTAAAGCGTATGGTCGACCACTTAAATTATAATCGAATGCTTTTATTGGCCTCCAGATTAGAATGCCTCGATGTGCTGCTTCGGAACAGGGCGGAGACACTGATTTTGTGGACGCCACATTGGTTCAAACATTCCCATTTACTGACATTGCCTGTCATGCAGAGACGGATATCGTTCAAAGAAATGCGCGGTAATTCGGCTCAGTTGATCGCTTTTGGCGACAAGAATTACCATATGATGCAGAAAATGTGCTAATTATGACACAGTAGGCATTTTATTGCAAAATAAAGGCATTTAGATCATATATATCAGTCTGTCTACCTCCCTGACAGCGTAGGTACTCGCACTCTCACGGACGATTGATTAGGTTGACGAATACCAAAATTGACCTGACATTAAATAGCACGTGAAATTACTCATTAAATGAAAATTATGACACGCATTTAATGTCTGTCATGACATACGTGGCATGGTCAAAGAGCTAAAGCGCCCGTTTGGTGAACTTCATGCATATCGACATTGACGTCATATGATAAGAACACGAGGAAATTATACATGACGGGTCATAACACGATAACCTTGTCATGCATGTCATGACAAGGTTATAGCCACAATGTTACTATGAAAAATTTAACAGACGAAAGAGGAGGAAGCGATAAATAGAGAGTGCGAAATAAAGGGCTGACAGAGACATTGGGGCTGACAGAGACAGTGAGAAATCGATCACGCCCAGGCTGGATCCTCCGGCAGAAACCAACACTGCTCCACTTCCGCTATTCACCGATCACGTCATTCTCATCCCACAACTTCAGCTGGCCATTGTCGCGATCTCCTCAATGTCGACAGTCTCGAATACAAGGCCCTTACTTGGCGGATGAACGGTGGCAACGAGCGACAGTGCTGATGTGCGTTCCAAGCGAAGTTCTCATAGCCTTTGTCTTTGTCAAGCAACTTTAGCTCCAACGAACTCTTGCGGTTTTCGCCTACCACGGTTGCCAACCCTCCACGGACGCACAATCATTCGCTGGTCGTAGCCGCACCCTCATTAGCGAGAGGCCGCAGGACGCCAAATTAATGACCACCACTGCATAATTGCACGTTTTCTCCAATCATATATAATCTTTTCGAGTGCGTTCTAGGCACATATGCTCCTTTTTCTTTCCGAATTCACGTTTGGCACTGATGTCTTAGAAACGTCGGCGGATCATACAATTACTGCTCTCTTTATTGGTGACCTCCCCAATATTTTTCATTTGTTCTGTTTACTAACCTTGTCTACGCGAAACGTAAGCAATGAACACCCTTTGAAAAAGAAAAGAAGAAACGTGCGCTTAAGAGCTTTCCAAAGCAGCAAATGACGACAAACATTTACGCGCGCGTCTTCAGGATGCCCATTCGTCAAATTACGCGAGAAGATTGAAGAGTTCTCGCGCCTGTGCGAATCTGGACACACGCAAGAAAACGTTTAATATACGGCTACTACCATTACGCGCTCAGGCCATCAATCTTTCGGCTACGGGCTTCCTCACGAATAAACAACCTTTCTGTTCAGAAAACGAAAAAATCACGAATGAAAGGACAAAAACACTGGCACTGCAAGTTTCAGAACAAGACGAGTTTTTCATAGAACGCCACACGAAGTCTCCGATCTCACTTATTTTTTATTTTATTTTTTTAGTGGAAGGTATGCTTTTTGCGATGCTCTTGAAGATTGCAGTCAGGGACTAGCTCGTCAGATATATTCTTCTTTTGATAAGCCGCTTCGCGAGCTCCGCTGCTCGAATAGCTGTCATCACAAAACATTTCAATCGAAACAAAATTGCTGAAGGTGGTTCTCTATTCTAAAGTGGTGCACGTTAGACGTAATTGAAAGTGGTGGGGGAAATCAAGAGAGTTCAAACAAGCTGCACTACCATATCTAAAAACGCAGTGGCAGTTTTGTAAATTTCGAGCCCTACAGATGTACGAGATGAAGGTCACGCAATAGTGTAGGCGGGCTATCAATCGATTGACTTCTTGTGTACACCGTTGGGGTAGCTTGGAGCCACAAAATATATTTGAAAATGCTGTCGCATGAAGCTTCTTGGTACGCTTTAATTGCTGCAAAAGGAGGAGGAAGCAACAAAAAGGGAGAAGGCAGGGAGGTTAACCAGAAAGACATCCGGTTGGCTACCCTACACTGGGGGATAAAGGAAGGGGACAAGAAAGACGAGAAAGAGGGAAGAGAGGAAAAAAAAGGGGGTGGGGGAGAGACTTACAGTAGTTTCACTGCAGCGTGTAGAACTCTACCACAATTGCTGCAAAAAAGTATAAAAAAACAATAGGCCAATAAGACAACGTTTATTTCTTCTATCTTTCTTGTATATTTTAAAATTTGAATTTACGTCTGGGCACTAAGTGTGCTTGTTACAAAATGCAGCGTTCTTCTTCATTTTGTCCCTCAAATCATTTGACTCTAAATAAAGATAAAGTGTTTGAGATAAGCAGCCTATGTTTAGTTAGTTGCACAGTGGTCGAGTGGTTATTCTAATAGCGTGATCATTATTGGTCTTCAATCGAAAGCGGTTAGTACAACCAATGTAGAAGGAAAAGAATCAGCGCTACCGTGGTTGAAAAGCAACAGGTGCACGTTATGACCAAACAAGAGGCCCTTGCTGTCTAAATTAGTGCTGAAGGAGGCTCTGTCGGAGACTATGCCATTAGCTCATAGCATCCGCAAGCTAAAAAAAAAATCGTTGGTTATGCGATAGCTAGAATTAAGTTAACAGCAGTATGTGTTCAAGTGCAGCAGAAAGCAAATGAGATACCGTTAACGTGGTGGGTCAATACAGGAGGGCATCAGATTGTCGTTGATTGCGCTTTACTCAGCAAAGCTGATGATCACACGTAATTGACCCAGCGCAAAGTGCCATCGCTTCTTTGAAAGCAGGAAGGCCAAGGTTGCTACAGAGCTTCATGGTAACCTTTATTTTACGAAATTAGTTCTAACAAATTTTGTTGCTCATGTTTCTTGAATCGCGTAGCTTGCTTAACGTAGCTGATCGACTTAATGGGAAACCGCAAAACGTAAACTAGTACTGCTATGAAAGCAAGCTCGTATAAATATAAACTTTTGATGTGCTGAAATATTTTAGAATGGCTTTTGTGGCTTACTTTCTTAGTTGACAAAACTTTGGCGTTTACGAACGTTTGTGACAAGATGACACAAATAAGTGGTTCTCATATAATAGTTCTTGAACTCATGCAGTCTCGCGAGTAATTTTCGCGGGTCCGTGAGATCCATCTTCAGAAAAAAACAACTCAAAAACGAAAAGAACGTGTTTCATAGAGGTGCAATCAGTCCACGAATGAAAGTTGTCCCTTCGAGTTTTTGGAATGCCTTTTTGCATAGCATATCTGCACTGCAACGGAGCTGACCTATGCCTTCCTCTTTTCACGAGAATATTGTAAAGCTTTTGTTGCAGTTTTCTACGACATATGCACGCCAGTGTTATCTTTCCAGGTTTGCATATGTGAAGAGAAAATGCAGCTAGAAATGATTTGAATGTAGATAGAGATCGAAAAACCCTTTGACAAGCTGTTCATATAGAATCGGTGTGGCTCTTCACCCTTTCAGAGGCTGTGGCTACCTTGTATGCACCTTGTGGCTAAAAGAAAACGAGATACATTGCTAATTAGAAGACTTGAACCTTCTGCATGGCCATTATGACTAGGCGTAGCTTCAGTTCGTTGTGTATGATTGTAGTCGATCACTTTGGTGAATGCACTACGATGTTCAACCGGTCGTTCGACATGCAGGTTTCACAAACCAACGTGAAAAGTATCACTGTTCTTCTCTCGAAATGATTGCAACAAAAAAAATCAATTGCAAACACGTTCGGAGCCTACCCTTGTGTTGTGAAAACGAAACATTACTGACTGCAAGTTGATGAAGTGTTTAGCTACATGCTAATAAAAATTAATTGTTGAAACATGCACAAAACACATTACTGAATTTTCTTTCTTGGACTGTATTATTGAGTACTTTGTAATTAAGTTGCCTGAACTCGACACATTAGTAGACAGTGAATCGTAATGCGCGTCCTAAAAGGTTAATTTGACGGTTATTTGACAGGGAGAAACAAAAAGGCGGCCATTTCAGGCTGCATTTACCGTTAATTATGGCAGCCCCTTTTTTTTCCCTCTCCCTTCGAAGAGTCTCATCACTACCACCTACTATCACTACAATCACCATCACGCCCTACCGTCTTCAAAACCAACTAGGGTTCCCCAAAACATTCACGACTGATAACCATGCACGCACATTACGGGTAAAGGTGTGAAGTATAGTTGCAACAAATTTCACGATCTTGCAGGGCGAACTTGCAGGCAGAAGAAGCGGCAACTGCTATTAGCTTCTCCTCTTTTGTATCCTGGTGTCGTTTCGATCAGGACCTCTTATCGTCTCACTAGAATTTAGTGTTGGGGAGGTGCTATCAGTAAATTTACGCCGTAAGTTACAACTGTAGAGCTGTCTCTGTTCTTATCTACTTCCTTCGTGTTTAGAGGCGAAATACCAGCACTTTCTGAAAAACAAAACAAAAAAAATCCTGTGGGCAAAAAGGCGGCCATTTGGGTAAATGTTGGTGACTCGGAATCATGATGAACACCGATTGGCTTTCGCAAATTTAAAGTAGGTTACGTCAAAATGATAGACTGTGTAAATAAAGCAGTTTTCGTTTGACGACAGCCACCGGTAAATACCGATCTCTGTTCATTCACAGAGTTACAAGGAATGGCAAGTTAGACCGATTCGTAGCTAAATTGAAGTGCAGACTGATTCGTAGCTGAATTGAAGTGCAAAGTACATTAAATTTATGCGCATGTATACCTTCCCATTAAGACGGCGTATGAGTAGCCTGTTGGGTGCCATTGTATGTTGTGGCGCATTTCAGAGAATATTGCTTTTGTCGGACTCTAGCAAGTGGTCATCTCTTCAAAGCATTGGCTGGCTCAATACTTCAAAATGAACAAAACGCATGAATACTATTGCCTGAGTGTCTGGTAACGTAAATGCTCCGACAACTTTTTGACTTCCACGAGGCTTTGTGTTCTTAGCATAAAACTTAATTTCGCAGCAAAGAGAAGAACTGTAACATAGGTGTATGACGTCAAATTATCTTTCATTTATTTCCTTCAGTACTTTCACACACACACACACAATACTTTAGTTTTTTTGTTCAGACAAGCGAGCCCGTCTCACGTGACTGAGCCAGTCTTGAAAGCAGTCTCTACCGCCTACTGTGATTCCATTAGATGTGACACGATGGGACGTTCAACGTACCTGATGCATTCGTTGCCAGTGGTGGTGACGATGATGACGATGGCCATGACGAGTGTAACGACGCGCACTTGCAGGTCACTCGTATAAACACGCATAGCAAAACGACACGACAATGCCGAGCGACGCGAACACACACAGACGACGCACAGAGATGCTTCTACGACGATATATGCCTTCTAAACACACCACTTTGTCTACGACTCTACGACCACTCACATTAAGTACGATAACAAATATGCAGACATATATTAACGACGCGCGCGCTAGCTTTTTTCATCGGTGCGAATTGACACTTTCCTCCAGAGACGAGTACCACACGGTCACCGTCTTCTGTCGTCGTCGATTCGGTTCATTTCCCGTTCCTAACACTCACGTCCTTACGCCTCTAAGGAGCGGTGACATCTCGAGGATTCGCCTAAATCTCGACGGTGAGCCTGCGTCCTTCGTCGGCGCCGTGTGGCCGGTGCTCTTACGCAGTAGGACAGGCTTCTCTGGGCGCGATATAGTATCACCAACTGCGCGGTTAGGAAAGATTTCCCCGAGCCACTGCGGTCCCCGACGCCCGCTGTCCAAGAACATATCGACGCCGTGGTAGGCAAGTTCAGACAACCATAAGCACAGAGCTCTGCGTGTAGGCGATGATGACTATGAGGAAGACTACGAGGAGGATGAGCACGAAACCGACGGCGACGAGAAGCATCATCGAAACGGCGGGTGTTTGTGAGCTTCGCCCTTGAGTGGGAAAAAAAGCTTCACCGATCGCACTCGGCAAATAAGGAAGGGGATGTGAAAGCTGATTTCAGCGGTTGCGCCTGAACATCGGCTCTTGCACGTCTTCAAACACAACGCTCCCCCTTGCCTCTTCTCTTCTATTTGGTGTCTAACTTAGGAGTCAAAGAGCCAGACTGAATTGCAGTGGTGCGATCGATTTGTGGAATTGCGACGTAAGAGGGGAAATACTCTAGTGAGTCACACTTCGAGGGAGTTGGTCGAAGTTACCAAGATGCACGGTTTCGTGGGGGGAATTGTTACTTAAAATGAATCGGCTGGTGCTCGCAGATGGTTGTTCGGCGAAGCGTAGAAACCGCTCAGTAGTATCTCTTTGCTTACTAGTTTTCTCCACCTCTTAATCGGTAAGGAAGGCACATTCACTATGTTCGTTGTTCGATGAACTCTGATCCACTTCCAGCGTCACTTATTCATCTGGGAAGAAAACGCTTGACGATGCTGTTGAAGCAGTATGACTCAGTCAGCCGACTGTTACGAGAGACCGGTTAGTTCGAAGACACTTCGGAGGTTCAGTTCGTGGCGCAGGAACACGGTCGCCCTTCGTCGAGCACACGCTTTGCAGGTTCGTTACTGCACGATGACAGAACTCGAGCTTCTTTCTCCTCGACTTTGCAGCGGCGCAGTCGGTGCGGTGATTGGAGGAGGCGGGAGCGACGAAGAAGCGATCGAGCGAGAGCTGAAACGTCCACCAGATGTCTTCGGGTCGCGGAGGGTGCCAAGGCAAGCAGCAGCAGCAAGCAGCAACAGCAGCACTGTCTCCTCAGTGCTCGGCGCCGTGGGCAACTGGTGTCGCTAGCGCCGCCGAAAAGACGAAGCCCCGGCTGGCAGTCTCCCTCTTCCTAGGTGTGAGCTCGCGCCTTCTTGCAGGTGGCGCGCCCTGTCGGCGCGCACGCGCAAATGCACCCGAATGGCGAGCACGCGCGCGCAGCCGGCCTGGCTGGCAGGAATGTCGGCCGGAGGCCGCGGAGAACGCGGACTGAGTGGGTTCGTATGTTGTTCGAAGGGCCTGGAGCGGCAGTACCACGATTCGCACATTCGGTCACCGTAGTTAAGATATGTAACTACGCACGAAGCAGAGCATTTGCAACGCAACAGACTTGGCTATTCTACACTAATTCCTGTATTCACAAACCAACCTTATCGTTGTCTTGCGTTTACCTTATCCATTTAGCGCCTTTAGCGCGTCTGATGAACTAAGTAGGTCAGTATTCACACGTAGCTCCGATAGCGAGCCACATCACAAGTGCGTTCTGTGCTTCAGTTTGGAGAGGCATCTTTGCTATAAATCTAGCGACGACTGGATGTGACAATGTGGTCTAGAAGATTTTCCTTGGCGAGTTGATGCGTAACTTTGATGTAAGATGGCACTCATCTGCGTTTCCTTCTTTCCCGTCTTAAGCCTCTTTAGCTCACTATAACGGATTCATAAGTACATGAGTTCACGTTCTCAATGCTATGCTGCGAACTACGAACCATCCCGTAATACCCGGTATTCATTTCTAGCCTAGTTAACTTCCCCACCTTTCTTGTATTTCTTCTTTTTCTCGACCGCCTCAGTTACATATGTTGCTCCCAAATCGCCGTACCTAGTGATTTTAATAATTAAAGACGTATTTGGGCAGGAAACTACGGTAAATAATCGTGGCATCTGTCTTTTTACAGTGATTGATCAGACAACAACCGAAGAGTTCACGAGGAAGTCATACGAGCCCATTAGAATACACAACACCAAATACGTTGCCCCCAATATGCTCTGCGAAATACATTCCAACTAGCTAAGATTTTAATAATAGCAGACGTAGCACGTGCAAGAAGAAATCAAAAGGAATCACGGCGTGTTGCTCGAACATATTGGGGTTCTTTCACTGGAATAAACACCAGCACTGAAATACACAGTTCTGATGTCTTCAGAAGTATTTTTCCTGATGCTTTCATCGGAGTCTTCGGTTTTTACGCCGGATTTAGGCTCTACCACCCACGACAGCCTTGCCGAAACAGAAGGCTTTAGCGGTTGAACAGCAGTTGGCCAACGGCTGAGACATTTCATGCGGTGTAATTGCTGTGGTGAGTCGGCGAAACGAACGCGTCAGTGTAAGAACCAACCGTGAGTGCCAAGCTGTAAACTAGCGAGAAGCTCCGCCTTCGTTACTGCCGCGCCAGGCACACACAGCGCACCGATGAAGATGCGAACGATTTCGGAACATTCCAGCCGCCTTCGCCTGTCGGCGCGGTTCAGACGAAGACCAACCACGAAGTGCAACGAGGCAAACACGGCGAAAAGAAAATAGAGGAGAAAAAAAGAACTAAATGATGAAACGAATTGGATTTAAAAACTTTAACCCGTGGAAGCAACAGAAAGGACTTCTTTTCATGTGCGCACTTTCCCGGGACTTCTTCGCGTCTTCGCTTCATGTTGCGTTTTTCAAGAAGAACACACCCAACCTCTGAAAAACCAGTGGTGGAGAGGATATGAAGCAAGGCGTAGACGTAAACACTCTTGCCTCGCACCTGTCAAAACAGGCGAAGCCACGTCAAAGCCGGCGGCAAGCCGTCTTCCTCTCTCTCTCTTTCAATCCTCAGAGCCACCTCCCTCGAAGAGTTCGAACGGGAGGCTTGCTTGTTACTGTGCGCGAAACGCTCGCTTTATGGAAGACGAACGTCTAATGCAACAACGCTCGCCGCCGAAGGTTCAAAGCTTTTCGGCGAACGTTACTATGAAGCCGCGAACACTGCCACTACACACACGCACATCCACACACGCACGCACACACATACACACATACGCGCGCGGTAATAACGATGTAATGATTTATTTGAACACTTAGCAGATTTTTAAAGCTCACGTCCACTTGCAGAAGAGAGCGTTGTTTTATTCTGCCTGTGCAAACTAAAACATTCAGTGTCTTACAGCATTTTTTTCTCCAAAGGTTTCAAGCAGCCATAATGCGTAAAGGTATTCATGCGTCAAAGGTCTGAACTGTTTACTTGACAGAAAACAAATGCCAATAGCTAATAAAAAGAAAGCTTGAGATGCGATCATTCCAGCAATAATGAGTCGCATAACATTAAGTACTATGATTCCTTACAAAATCTTAACTTTTCTTACGTCACAGTTATGGCTTTGTCAACATGCAGCTTACCTTTACTTTGCAAACTGCACCAGCATGTAACATTATGACGCTGCTGAAAATTGTGGGGAGCTTTGAGAAACATGTCCTTTCTTTTTATTTTATTATCGCAAGTGTACCCAGCACGCTTGATTGATTGATTGATTGATTGATTGATTGATTAATTTATTGATTGACATTTGAGGTTTAACGTCGTTAAACAACCATATGATTATGAGAAACACCGTAGATAATGGCTTCTGAAATTTCGACCACCTGGGGTTCCTTAAAAGTAAAATTTTGTAGTATACAATAACTTAATATCATCAACAACGTTCTTTGAAAAGATATTGTCACTGTTAAGGACGGACGAATATTGTCCGTCCACGTGTAGACACGCGTCAACATTTATAAGCCACTCTCTAAGCCGGAATGTATGTTGTAGAAGGTTAAGGAATTTTTCGAGAAGCTTGCTCTTTCTGCTATTTATCATATTTGTTTCCTTCTGCTTCATATTATGTAAGAGCTGGGGCATTCAATAAATGAATTTGCACGTAGTTTGCATTACAATGCATTTCAGTATTAATC